>OU343223.1:45716544-45877598 GCA_910596185.1 Chrysanthemum makinoi
ATAATCTGATGTGAATTCCCTTCTAATGAATGACTGAAAATGTTTGTAGATCACTTGAAGTGCAGCACTGGAACTATCCTTTTGAACCTTCTCTTTGTCAAGTTGTAGCTCCAATTGCTCTTGGTTTAACAGCAAAGTTCCTGTTAATGTGGATAAGTCCTGACGGAAGAGGGCAATACATGTTCGTTCCATTGTTATGGGTCGAAGTAACATGATGTGAGAGTGAAGTTTTTGATAAGGTTCAATGCTACTTTCTTTATGCATGGTATTCGTAGCCTAGACGGTGCAATTCTCTCATTAGATTCTGAACGGAGATCTCACATCCTCATTGATTGATCATCATGTAACCGTTCAGTATATCTAATATTCTCATGGTTGTCTACAGCATCATACATTTTGAGTACTTCTGAAATCACTGAATCAGGAGTGTAAGACATGATGTTGATGTATACACGGGATTTTACAAGTCTGTGATTTAAACCGAGAAATAGAATCTTTCGCGGGATTTTACTAAAATCAAGACCAAACTGTAAGAGAGTGAGAAGTAAGATGTAGTAAATGAACAATGGTTTATGATATTCCCTAATTCTTTATATATACCCCCTCTTTCGGAGAATTAGGGTTTGAAATCAAGGGTTTTGTATGTTAGGTTTAGAGACAAATCTCAGTCCTTGACAAATCGCTTAGAAGACAAGTCGCTAGAGTGTCCTTGACAAGTCGCTAGGTACTCAAGTCGCTATGAAGACAACTCGCTAGTTACAAGTCGCTAGATGCACAAGTCGCTAGAGACAACTCGCTATGAAGACAAATCGCTAGTTGACAAGTCGCTAGATGCTCAAGTCGCTAGAGACAACTCGCTATGAGACCAAGTCGCTAAAGAGCAACTCGTTAGTTACAACAAAGACAAGTAGCCAGAAATAATAAAGACAAGTCGCTACGTTAACCAAGTCGCTAGCTGAAGTTGAACCTCCACTACTTTGTTCTGTTTGTTGCCTTGTCTCAATAGACAAGTCGCTAGGGCTCAAGTCGCTACCACTTCAACTACAAGTCGCTATAAACTTACAAAGCAAGTCGCTACGAAAAAAAATACTCTGAGACTCAAGTCGCTAGGTAGAAAAACTTACATACAACTCTTTTCAATCCAAAACAAGCCCAACCACAATGATTCAAGCTTTCCAAATCAAAACCTAAGCACTTATGATGATTCTAAACACAAAAGTACAATCAAAATCCAAACTTTAACACAAGAAATGGTCCAAATGATGCAAATAACTCTAAACTCTTTCAAACCCAAAAACCATATAAAACCACTAGAAATCCAAGAATATGTAAGAGGGATAATCAAACCATGGCTCTTGATACCAATTGTAACATATTGGATTTCATAAACACACAAACAATCACAAATATGGGGCGTATAGTTTAGAGTTTAGAGAGAGAAAGTGGAAGATGGGAGCCTTTCTAGAGAGAGAAAGTAAACAAAAGAAAGAAGGTTAGATTAGAATAAAAGGTCCAACCCTCTACCTTGGGAGGTAGAGGGTATTTATAGTTACAAACTAAACGTCCTCCTTCGGATGTGGATCAGGCATACAGTGGGTAAAGACCCGTCCGTCCTCCACGGTGTTACTCTAAACTAAACTATGCTAATAACTAACTAATAAACTAGCAAATAACGATATGTCTATGAGCTAACTTATGCTAGATTATATTTGGGGTGACCGTCTCTTCACTATGGAATTTCCAATTCCTAACAGTAACTTTATATGTGGCCATTGGATGATCAATAGTCACACAAAATACACGTTTCTTCACTTTAAACACCATATGGTCACACTTATTAACACTTTTAGCCACTTTATGGTAAGTTGTATGTGACTAAATACCCAAAAGAAACATGCTTTGTGTGACTAAATGTTAGAAAAGGCCACACAAACTTAAATTTGATGTGGCTATTGGATGATCAATATTCACACAAAATACACGTTTCTTCACTTGAAACACCATATGGTCACACTTATTAACACTTTTAGCCACTTTATGATTAATTGTATGTGACTAAATACCCAAAACAAACATTCTTTGTGTGTCTAAATGTTAGAAAAGGACACACAAACAAAAATTTGATGTGGCCATTGGATGATCAACAGTCACACAAAATACACGTTTCTTCACTTTAAACACCATATGGTCACATTTATTAACACTTTAGCCACTTTATGATTAATTGTATGTGACTAAATACCCAAAACAAACATGCTTTGTGTGACTAAATGTTAGAAAAGGCCACACAAACATAAATTTAATGTGGCCATTGGATGAACAATAGTCACACAAAATACACATTTCTTCACTTTAAACACCATATGGTCACATTTATTAACACTTTTAGCCAATTTATGATTAATTGTATGAGACTAAATACCCAAAACAAACATGCTTTGTGTGACTAAATGTTAGAAAAAGGCCACAAAAACATTAAATTCATGTGGCCATTGGATGATCATTAGTTTATAAAAAGCTATTCTGTTTTTCATAAACAGAACTAACTACGAATACTAAAAAGACTTAACTTAGGCCACCAGGTTAACTTTATGTAGCACCTTAACCACTAAAAACTAACCTACCAGACTTAATTTTGCTGGCAGCTTTAACCTTAAAACTTTTCTGTTTATAAGCATACCACAACACAAAATATATATATATATATATATATATATATATATATATATATATATATATATATATATATATATATATATATATATTGGTGCAAAGGTGAACTTGTATTGATTAAGGAAACTTTGTACAATGAAATAAGCAACACACACTGATATGGACAAGTCCCATATCAAGTTGCGTACAAGCCAACTCTATTCAATATCTGATATAACTGTTCTTATAAGTCTGATAACAAAAACAAACTGCCCATATCATACAACCTTGGACAGATGACAACCAGCACAAAACCATCACAAAGAATACCTTTTAATGCACTACTAGGAACCATACACTTCCTGATAGGGCCTATACCAAGTAGTTTACATTCCATCTCATGAATGGCTTCAATTACTTGGGAACATACACCCTAAATGAAGTCAGCCAAATCCTACACAATCCAAGAAACTGTTTATAAAGATGTCTACCAATAACAACTGATAACGCCTGGAATTATGTTTTAACACATGCAAAAATACTGGAATTATAACTGGGTACGGAGGAAGACAAGGAAGCTTGATCGTCGTGCTGACAAAGTCAACAAGATTTAATATGACCATTTTGTTTTGTTCCCACTGACACTCCTCAACAATCTCTCTCCATCTGGCGTTTATGGTAAAGTGGTTCTTGCTTCTAGGCCTATCGCTGTGGTGTTCCAGATTCACGTTCACATAAAACTCCATTTCTTTCCGGTATCTCAGCAGTGCGTTATGGTACTTCCACATGTGATTTCGCTTCGTAAACAAATGTGGTATGTTCTGCATTAAAAAGAACAATGTAGTATGCTCAACAAAAGTATGCCCATGTGTTTAAGTATATATTAGTTTTTGTGAAAGCAGATAATAATTGAAATGGTCCGATTTGTATCATTACTTACCAAACGACTCATGTCCGTGACATATGCCAGGATGGGCGTGATTCGTGCTAAACCGTCAAGTTATCTCACACAAGCTAGCCACTTGTGAATGGCTAACCGTAAGAAACTTAAAACAGTTCAGACACCAATGCAATGAACATCAAGAGAGTATAGTGTTTCCCCAGGTCGTTATGTCCCAACGAGCTGTGCGAGAATAATCAAACGAATAGTGATCGAGAGGATTTGAACGGAAAAGAGATATGATTTATTAAACCTAAAGAAAAAGTTAATAAATTACAGGGGCTTAAATGCAAATTAAAGAAAATTAAAAAGATAAATTATATTAAATAAACGCTATCACTATTTGTAAAATCTAATGTTTTTGATTTTTCTTTTATAAATTTAAATTAAAAACTACGTGACGTCAAAAGAAAATGTGCTGAAACAATATTAATCCTAAAATATAAAAATGACATTTTCACAAACCTAATGAGAAAAATTTTAGAAAAATAAAATTATTTTTAAAACTATTTATCTAATTATTATTAATTAAAAACTATTTTTACTTATTTAATAATACCCTAAAATACAAGAAAATATGAAATGAAGCTAGAAAAATGAAATTATGACTTATAAAAATCTAAAATAACTAAAAAGAATTTTCAAAACTAATTTTGTATTTTTCTGATTATTTTTCTATTTTCTATGAATTAAAACTATTTAAAACTAATTAAATTGCTAAAAATTACAAATTAAACTATGAAAAATCTGGAAAAATATTTTTTGACTTTTTATATTTATCTTAACTTAAGAAAAATGAAAACTTATTTTTTTGAAGTTTTTCTGATTTAATTGTATTAAAAGCTAATTAAAATTGCCTAAAACTGTTTTAAATGAAGAAAAATAGCAAACAGTGATGAAAAATTATGAAAATTTCAGGAAAACTCTAAAATAATATTCTAATTCTAAGAAAAATATGAAAACAGTGGCTTATGAGAAGGAATATGAAACTGCAGTGCAAGTGCTTATAAATAAGCACTTGAAATAAGCCAAAGGGTACCAACTGAGCACCAAACCTTCACAGAAGCTATAATAAGCTATAACTACTCAAAAGCAACTTATTACAACTGGCTTTAACCTCTGATGCAAACTTAACAGTTTGATGATTTGAGCTAAAGTGCTAAAACAGATTTTGGCTACTACTTTTTAGCTAGAAATTAAGCACTTAAATAAGCGGAAGTTGAAAACAGATGTTGGGGACTAAAGTAGACCTGGTTAGCTACTTGTAAACCAAAGATCAGACCTGGACAAGCTCTTTTGAGCTTGTGCCAAGCTCGCACAAAGGCGAAGATTGCACGTGACTATCCCGTCACAGGGCATATAAGCCCTTTTTGACAAGCTGTTTTGGGGTTTATAAAAAATTACTAAAAATCTACAAAAATCATAATAAGAAACTAGACCAGTTGAAGTTTTTAAGCCCTAAGTTTCACGGATTTGGACCAAATTGAATCAATGAAAAATCATCTCAGTTGGGCTGAGATTTTCAAGTTTTGACTTTTGAAGCAGTTATGAAACTTCGACTTATTTGAGATTTGATTCAAATTTATTGACTGGTTTTGATGTTAAATGTTATACTGAATCTATATTAAGCTATTTTACTGTTATCTAAACACAAAACAAGCTTTTGCTCTTTCAAAATCTCAACAGTTGTGAACTTAAGACAGGTTAAAAGTGATTTTGACTTCTGAGCTAAGCATATGTAATATTTTGACAGGAATGATTCACATGGACTATATTAAGACTGAGTAGACAGATATCAAGCACAAACAAGAGCTCAAGCTCAAATAAACAACTGATCCAAACACTGTTTTAGAAACTGTTTTGAAGATTTAAACTAAGCCAATTACTGATTTAGTTCATTCCACCACTTAAACTAAATCTAGTATCCTAATTACCACTAATTAAACATGTCTAAACTATTTAATGACCACAGATTCAAATATAAGCAAAATATGCAAACTTAGTTAAAAATGAAAATGAGAATAACACTCACAAGTATCCAGCTTATATTGCATTAAACCAAACCAATACCACTATTCTAAGCCATTTCCAACCTTCCAAGCTGCATACAACCAATAACCATTTCCATGCCCATTTTGCTTTCTCAGTTGACTTTTGTTGACCAACATGATATTTTGCTTAAAACTGATTTATAAGCTTACAAAAAGCTATGGACAGCTCAAATAAGCTTATTTGGATTTAAAACTAAGCTACTAGAAGCCTGAAATTAAGTACATGAAAGATTCCTTAATAGTAAACCATAAAACATGAAATTTTAATACAACTTGAATTGACACTTCAAAACGTATAAATGATCAAACAACTGGAGTTCAATATAAGAAAGCTTTAAGTTACAAATTTTGAGACTAGCTAAGACAAGTTTAATAAAAACGACATACATGAATATTTAAAACTAAGTACTCTCCCTTGCTCTTCTCTCTTTGCTTCTTTTTATACACCAAATTCCTTCTCCTCCTGTCAATTCCCACTATTCTTTTCAGCCATTGGATGAGTGGGGTGCATTTTGGCCATTGGATCAAAATTGGCGGGAAAGATGGTTTTGACCTGTGGGCTTCTGAATTTGCAAGCAAGGGGGGGCATTAATTGTGGTGTGTAAAGTTGGTAGATATGATGATGAGGGGGGAGGGATAAGGTGAGGTGATGGGTGAGAGGTGCAGTCAAGTGGAGAAGAAGGTGGAGACGGTGGGAAAGGGTAAGGTTTGACCGGTTTTGACTTGGGAGGTATATGGTGGGGGTCCAAAACAGGGGTCACAATGGTAATGGCAGGGGTCAAGTGGTAATGGCAGGGGTTGAGCTTGGTTTAGTAATACAAGGACAAAATGCAATTCTTCCAAACTTGAGGACCATTCTGCCAATTCTGATTTTCCAAGGGCCAATCATGTACATTAAAATTATAATCAAGGGCCAAACTTGACAATCTCCAATATTCCAGGGACCAAACTTGTCATTTTTGAAAGTTTAGGGACCTAAGTTGTAAATTTGCAATTTTAAATCTCAAGGACTAATTTTGACAACTTATGAATCCCTAGGGACATGAAATGATATTTTTCTTTTTTTTTGTTTTACGGGGACTTTTTGACAACTTTGAAACTTGGGGGACTAAAACTGCCAATTATGCAAACTTGATACGTTTTTCTTCTGATTTTGATATTTTTGCATTTAAAACACATAAAACACTTATTTGTGATATTTTTATCATTTTGATGCATTTCTGAGTGTTTTCAGGTGTTTTTGCAGTTTAATTGTACAAAATGATGAGTATTTAGACACTCATCAATCCCCCACACTAAGATATTGCTAGTCCCTAGCAATGTTTTTTGAAAAATTAATGGATTTCATCTCTTTACCAAAAGCCATTACTTCTGGAGTAGCCAAATGTTTAAGTTCAAGTAAGAACCTGGTACACGATAACCAAATGATTTTGAGCAAACCACCAGCTTAACGGATTTGATTTGTCTTTCTAGAAGCCGTTTGCTTCTGGACTAGCCAACTCTTAGATAAAATATCTTTGGTGAGCTGATTACCAATTATGGTTTTCCATTGCCTTTACCACAAGCCATAAACTTGCGGGCTAGCCAACTCTTCACTTTAAGGATATGGTGAGTGAACACAATTTTAGGCAAATTGCAAGCCGTCAACGGATTTGAGATATCTTTACCAAGAGACGTTTGCTCCTGGATTAGCGAATCCTTTTGTTTATTAGACATGGTAGACTGATAACCGTAATATGAGTAAGTGAAAAACACTTACTCCAAAAAAAAAATTGCCAAAAATGGGGGAATTGGGTGGTATAATTATATGATAAAATTCGTGAGAATTCCCCCCCACACTAGAAATGAATATTGCCCTCAATATTCAAAGTACCGGCGGTTATGCCGAAACATAGAACGTAAAAGGGAAATACTACGGCCATTATTTAGCAAGAAGATTTTTTTTTTTTTTTTTCAAACTTTATATACAACGTGGGAACTCCCCACACTAGGGTGGTAGAAAGATAGAAAGAAGTCAGAAATATGGGTGAAAACCCATATGGCATGCTCTGTTTTTGATTCCGAGTCGCTAGCTTGACTCGATCCCGCATTCATTGGTTCATGGGGAAAGTTTGTAGATCCGGGACAACCACGGGAGGAATGTCCTCTCCAAAATAATGCTTCAACCGATGACCATTCACTTTAAAGTTTGGACCATCGGGTTGAGATAACTCAATGGTTCCATAAGGAAATACTTTAGTGATGGTGAATGGTCCGGACCAGCGGGATTTTAGTTTTCCTGAGAAAATCTTCAATCTTGAATTGAAAAGAAGGACTCGATCACCAGCGTTGAAAACGCGGTTCTTGATTTTAGAGTCATGAATCTTCTTTGTCTTTTGTTTGTAGATCAAAGAGTTCTCGTATGCTTGATCACGGAGTTCATTTAATTCATTCATTTGAACTTTTCGGTGATCACCAGCTGTCTGAATATCGAAGTTGGCATGTTTCAAGGCCCGGTATGCCTTGTGCTCAAGCTCAACCGGCAGATGACATGCCTTTCGGTACACTAGCTTGTATGGAGTACACCCGATGGGTGTTTTATAAGCTGTCGGAAAAGCCCGAGTCGTCATCTAGCTTATCGGACCAAGAGGCACGGTTTTCGCCTCTGTCCTTTCAGAATTCTTTTAATCCCTCGGTTGGAAACTTCCACTTGCCCACTTGTTTGGGGGTGGTACGCAGTAGAGAGACGGTGAGTTACACCGTACTTTTGCATGACTCTATCAAACTGGTCATTGCAGAAATGCGTACCACGATCACTGATTATAGCTCGTGGAGTTCCAAACCTAGCAAAAAGAGATTTTAAGAATTTCACAACAACTCGGGCATCGTTGGTAGGCAAAGCCTTAGCTTCAACCCATTTTGAAAAATAGTCAACGGCCCGCGAGTATGTATTTATTACCTCGAGATGAAGGAAATGGCCCCATAAAGTCAATGCCCCAGATGTCAAAATCTCACACACTTGAATGGCGTTTTGCGGCATTTCATTTCTTTGTGAGATATTCCCGTGACGTTGACAACCGTCACAGGTTTTGACAAATTCATGGGCATCCTTGTAAATCGTGGGCCAATAGAATCCGGAATCAAACACCTTCTTGGCGGTGTAGTTGGGGCTATGATGTCCCCAGTAGGTCCAGAATGGCAAGCCTTGAGAATGTCATTGGCTTCCCGACCATACACACATCGCCTGATGACTTGATCCGCGCAAATTTTGAATAAGTAGGGGTCGTCCCCGAAGTAATGTTTACATCTTTAAAGAATTTGTTTTTCTGTTGGGGCGACATCCCTTTCACCACAAAGTTACCCGCATGGTAATTTGCAAAGTCAGGAAACCATGGGGTAGAAGAGTCTCCACGAAAAGAAACCACATTGAGTGTTTCGAGAGGGAATGTTTCATTTATTTCCTTTCTCTCGAACACATTCTGGTGAGGGTTTTCTAGACGGGACAGATGATCAGCAGCCAGGTTCTCAGCTCCTTTTTATCACGTATAATGATATCAAATTCTTGTAGGAGGAGAACCCAATGGAGCAATCTCGGCTTTGCATCTTGTTTTGCAAAGAGATATTTGAGAGCCTAGTGATCCGTATACACCACGCATTTGGTCAATATAAGGTATGGCCGAAACTTTTCAAACGCATACACCACAGCTAATAATTCTTTTTCGGTGGTGTAATGGGTTTGAGCTTGATCATAGTCTTGCTTCGCGTAGTGGATAGGCTGAAAATGCTTGGTTTTCGTTGCCCCAAGACTGCACCGATAGCAAAATCACTTGCATCGCACATGAGTTCAAAGGGTAAATCCCAGTCGGGGCAACTAGAATGGGTGCTTCCGTAAGCTTTTCTTTAATGTTTCAAAAGCTTCGATGCACTCGGTGAAAGATAAAAGGAGCATCTTTTCAAGAAGATGGGTCATAGGCCGGGCGATTTTAGAAAAATCTTGTATGAATCTTCGATAAAACCCGGCATGACCTAGAAAACTCCTAATACCTTTGACGGTAGTAGGATGAGGCAATTTAGCAATAACATCAACTTTTGCTCTATCAACCTCAATCCCAGTTTTGGAAATCTTATGGCCAAGGACTATGCCTTCTTTGACCATAAAGTGGCTCTTCTCCCAATTTAGACAAAGATTGGTGTCTTCACACCGTTTTAGCATTTTATCTAAATGGGAGAGACATGTTTGAAATGAGTCCCCAATGACCGAGAAGTCATCCATAAACACCTCCATTGTTTCCCGATCATGTCGTGGAAAATGGCCATCATACATCGTTGGAGCGTGCGGGAGCGTTACATAGGCCAAAAGGCATACGTCTGTAGGCAAAAGTTCCGTATGGGCGGGTGAATGTGGTCTTTTCTTGATCCTGCGGATCAATGGGGATCTGAAAATATCCCGAGAAACCATCTAGGAAACAATAGTATTCGTTCCGTGCTAATCTCTCAAGCATTTGGTCCATGAAGGGTAGAGGAAAATGGTCTTTACGGGTGGCCGTTTAACTTCGATAGTCAATACACACATGCCAACCCGTAACCAATCGAGTCGGAATCAACTCGTTTTCTTCATTGTGACAACATAATGCCACCCTTTTTGGAACACAGATGAATTGGGCTAACCAAGGACTATCAGAGAGATCGGGTAAATTAAACGGCATCAAGTTTGAGAACCTCTTGTTTGATAACCTCATGAATCTTAGGATTCACCCTTCTCTGATGTTGGATTGCTGGTTTGAAGTCATCCTCCATTAAGATTTTGTGAGTACAAAACTCGGGGTTGATACCCTTAATGTCGGAGAGTTTCCAAGCAATTGCTTGCTTGTGTGACTTCAAGACCTTTATGAGAGCAATTTTCTCCTCCTCAGTTAAGTCTTTAGCAATTATGACGGGTAATTATCATCACCCTCCAAGATGCATATTGAGATGAGGTAGGTCCTTAAGTTCAACCTCGGGAAATTCTTCAGTAGATGTTTGTACTGATTTGATTTCCTCAATTGTGATATCTTTCGGAGGGAGTGAAGGTAATGGATCTTCATTTAACAATTGCTCAAGATAAAGGATATCCCCTTCCGAATCATAAACACCATCAATTCCCGGCGGAATTGATTCATCATTAGCAAGAAATTCATCGATCTCTTCTAGAAAGAAGTCACCTCCCCAAACGGGTGAGAGAGGGGAAGAGTCGGCAATGATTGGTTGAGAAGATGTGGTGGGATCCCCACTCACAGAATTATGAAGATAACCAAGAAACTCTTGAGAGTACTCCTCTGAAGCAATATCAATTAAATCGATTCGATTAACCGATTCAGCATCATAATTTGAGGAGTATCTCGAAGTTTGATCAAGGTTAAAGGTGACAGCTTCGTTACCCACACGTAACGTGATTTCTTGCTCAAATACATCAATGAGAGCACGGCCCGTTCTCAGGAATCCTCGTCCAACAATGAGGGGAACCCGATGATCGGCATCGAAATCAACAACCACGAAGTCAGCTGGAAAATGGAACTTTCCTACTTTCACAAATACATCCTCGGCGATGCCAAGAGGACGCGATATAGAACGATCTGCAAGCTCAAGAGTCATGCAGGTAGGAACAAGTTCGGAAGAAAGTTTCTTCCATACTGAATAAGGCATCAGATTGATGCTTGCACCAAGATCGGCAAGGGCAAAGCATTCAATCATTCCTGGAAAAACACAAGGGAGAAGAAATTTTCCAGGATCTCCTAGCTTCTCGGGAAGCTTCTTTAACAAAGCTGGCTGGCAGTTCTCTTTCAAAGGAGTTTTAGCCATTTCAAACAGTTTTTCCTTATTGCTTAACATGTGTTTGAGAGTTGATGCAAACTTGGGCATCAGCATGATAGCATCCGCAAAGCTTATGTCAAAATGTAGTTCTTGGAAAATTTGAAAGAATTTTTCCATTTGATGACTGGCTTTTTTGCGGAGCTTTTGCTCATTTAAACGTGAGGGGTAAGGAATAGAAGTTTTGGATTTTGGGTTTTCAACTGGAGGTTCAAAAACAACTCCAGGTTTGGTTTTGGGTTTCGGGACAACTTGAGGATGGACATTGCTGGTACCTCCGTTATTAGTAGGAAGTTCCTTGTCCTTTGTCACCTCAGGTTCACTTTCCACTACCTTTGGGAGAGAAGAAGAAGAGGTAGTAGGAATAGCGGGTTCATCATATGAAGCACCACTTCTGTTTGTGATCGCCTTTGCATCGCCCCTCGGATTAGCGATCGTGTTGCTAGGTAAAGTACCTGAGCCTGAGGGTCGATCATTTAAAGACTTCTTAATGTCGAAATCGGCTAACCAACAACTGTTCATTTCCTCTTGGGATTTCATGAATTGCTTCAACAACTCATCAGATGATGGTCCAGTTGGAACAATGCCTTGATTTTGCACAGGAAAATTCTGGCCTCTATTGTTTGGATTAGGACCTTGATTTTGAAAATTTCCTTGATTATTGCCATGAAAATACCCTGGGTTGAAATTTCCCTGACCTTGGCTTCTATTGAAATTTCCTTGGTTTTGGAAATTTTGACTTTGATTTTGAAAACCGTTATTTTGACTAAAATTACCTTGGTTTTGAAAATCTTGGTTCATTCTATTCGATTTTGATTACGGTTTTGGTTTTGGTTGAAACCGGGTGGTCCAGGGTATGATTTAGGACGGTGGTTCGGGTCCATAGGAGAACGGTATTGGTTGCTTCCTGGATTAGAAATCCCGCCCAGCGTTTGCTTCAAAGGGTTACCATCGGTGGCCATACAGTTGTAATAGGAATGGGGGCCACCGCCAGTAACACATACTTCCACTTTCTTAACTTCAGCAGGAGGTGAAGTTTGTGGAAAAAAAACTTTCTTTTGGTTGGAGAGAACCAAAGCTTGAATTGCTTCCGTGAGTTTGTCAATCTTAGCATCGGTGCTAGATTGACTCACGAGCGATGAAGAAGAAGAAGGACCAACAGCTTGACTTGGGAAACAACGGTTTGCTTCGTGCGGTCGCGGACTTTAGACTTGTTTTCAATTATCGTTAAAGCTTCTTTTACAGTTTTGCTCAAGAAATTTCCTCCAACGGAGGAATTGAGAGAATCTTGATCAGATTGACTCACTCCATTATAGAAAGTATCGAGTTGCATTAACTCGGAGAAACCGTGGTGAGGACATTTGCGGAACAACTCCTTAAAACGATCCCACGATTCACTGAAGGATTCATCAAACTTTGTGTGAACTTGATGATTTCATTTTTAAGACTCGTGGTTTTGGAAGGTGGATAAAACTCGTTCACAAATTTCTTTACCAGGTCTTCCCATGTTTCGATTGATTTAGGGGGTTGTTTTTCAAGCCAAATCCGGGCTTGTCCCTCTAGGGAAAATGGGAAGAGAAGAAGTTTGACAACATCGGTAGGGACATTCTTGTATTTGATGGTAGATGCAATCTTGTTAAACCATCGAATATGAGCATGAGGATCATCCCGCTCAAAACCGTAGAATTGACTTGAGGTTACAAGATTCAGTAACCCGGTTTTGAGTTCAAAATTTTCAGCCACAATGGCGGGGATAACAATAGCATCTCCATACCCGTCGATGGGTGCCTGGAGAAGCTCACACATAGGACGTTATTCCGCCATGATAGCGAAGTAGTGTGGCGTCGGATCTCAGATCGTGATGGGGAGAAAGTCTACGGACACGCCTTCTTGGAATCCTGATAAGCTCACGAAATGGGCTTACAGATCTAGAAGAGCGAGTGCGCATACACTAGAGTTAACTCTAAGAGATCTCAGAGTTAAGGAAGGGAATTATGAAAGTGAATTATGAAAATGGGGTAAGAAGAATCTTTTTGAGTTATCTGGTTTTGAAAAGTAGATATAACAACAAATCCAATTAAAACAATATCGAGGCAAAACAACAGTGAACTTAAACCAATAATCACAAGATGAATGGCTTCTTTGAAAAAGGTACACCACTCACAAGGACACAAAGGCAAGTTTTAATCTTTGGTTCGGGAACTTATTATGGTCGTACCCCCAGTTAGGTAGTACACTGCCTTGGTTTGCGGTGGTAATTTTTTATGTTGTTATTATTAAACAAAGAAAACGAAAAATCTTTTTATATTTTTATCTTTGATATATATATAGAAACAAAAGAAAAATATTTTTATGTTTTATACGTTTTTGGATGTTTTTGGGTTTTTGGATTTTTTATAAGAATATATATATAGATATAGATGGATGGTATGAACAAGGAGTGAATATTCAAATCACTAATCTGCTAAACGTAGGATAATTAGCTGACTCCCGGCAGCGGCGCCAAAATTTGATTCGTGCTAAACCGTCAAGTTATCTCACACAAGCTAGCCACTTGTGAATGGCTAACCGTAAGAAACTTAAAACAGTTGAGACACCAATGCGATGAAGATCAGGAGAGTATAGTGTTTCCCCAGGTCGTTATGTCCCAACGAGCTGTGCGAGAATAATCAAACGAATAGTGATCGAGAGGATTTGAACGGAAAAGAGATATGATTTATTAAACCTAAAGAAAAAGTTAATAAATTACAGGGGCTTAAATGCAAATTAAAGAAAATTAAAAAGATAAATTATATTAAATAAACGCTATCACTATTTGTAAAATCTAATGTTTTTTATTTTTCTTTTATAAATTTAACTTAAAAACTACGTGAACAAAAGAAAATGTGAACTGAAACAATATTAATCCTAAAAATATAAAAATGACATTTTCACAAACCTAAAGATAAGAGAAAATTTTTAGAAAAATAAAATTATTTTTAAAACTATTTATCTAATTATTATTAATTAAAAACTATTTTTACTTATTTAATAATACCCTAAAATACAAGAAAATATGAAATGAAGCTAGAAAAATGAAATTATGACTTATAAAAATCTAAAATAACTAAAGAGAATTTTCAAAACTAATTTTGTATTTTTCTGATTATTTTTCTAATTTCTATGAATTAAAAACTATTTAAAACTAATTAAATTGCTAAAAATTACAAATTAAACTATGAAAAATCTGGAAAAAATACTTTTTTGACTTTTTATATTTATCTTAACTTAGAAAAATAAAAACTTATTTTTTTGAAGTTTTTCTGATTTAATTGTATTAAAAGCTAATTAAAATTACCTAAAAACTGTTTTAAATGAAGAAAAATAGCAAACAGTGATGAAAAATTATGAAAATTTCAGGAAAACTCTAAAATAATATTCTAATTCTAAGAAAAATATGAAAACAGTGGCTTATGTGAAGGAATATGAAACTGCAGTGCAAGTGCTTATAAATAAGCACTTGAAATAAGCCAAAGGGTACCAACTGAGCACCAAACCTTCACAGAAGCTATAATAAGCTATAACTACTCAAAAGCAACTTATTACAACTGGCTTTAACCTCTGAAATGCAAACTTAAACAGTTTTGATGATTTGAGCTAAAGTGCTAAAACAGATTTTTGGCTACTACTTTTTAGCTAGAAAATAAGCACTTAAATAAGCTGGAAGTTGAAAACCAGATGTTGGGGACTAAAGTAGACCTGGTTAGCTACTTGTAAACCAAAGATCAGACCTGGACAAGCTCTTATGAGCTTGTGCCAAGCTCTTATGAGCTTGTGCCAAGCTCTGCACAAAGCTGAGAAGATTGCACTGTGACTATCCCCTGTCACAGGGCATATAAATACTGACAAGCTGTTTTGGGGCTTATAAAAATTACTAAAATCTACAAAATCATAATAAGAAACTAGACCAGTTGAAGTTTTTAAGCCCTAAGTTTCACTGGATTTGGACCAAAATTGAAACAATGAAAAATCATCTCGAGTTGTGGCTGAGATTTTCAAGTTTTGACTTTTGAAGCAGTTATGAAACTTCGACTTATTTGAGATTTGATTCAAATTTATTGACTGGTTTTGATGTTAAATGTTATACTGAATCTATATTAAGCTATTTTACTGTTATCTAAACACAAAACAAGCTTTTGCTCTTTCAAAATCTCACAAGTTGTGAACTTAAGACAGGTTAAAAGTGATTTTGACTTCTGAGCTAAGCAGATGTAATATTTTGACAGGAATGATTCACATGGACTATATTAAGACTGAGTAGACAGATATCAAGCACAAACAAGAGCTCAAGCTCAAATAAACAACTGATCCAAACACTGATTTAGAAACTGTTTTGAAGATTTAAACTAAGCCAATTACTGATTTAGTTCATTCCACCACTTAAACTAAATCTAGTATCCTAATTACCACTAATTAAACATGTCTAAACTATTTAATGACCACAGATTCAAATATGTTAGGAATTAGAAAATTCCATAGTGAAGAGTCGGTCACCCCTAATATTATCTAGCATAAGTTAGCTCGTAGACATATCGTTATTTACGTTATTTAGTAGTTTATTTATTAGTTTTTAGCGTAGTATAGCTTAGTGCAACACCGTGGAGGAAGGACGGGTCTTTACCCACTGTATCCCTGATCCACAGGCCGATAGGAGGTCGTTGAGTCTGTAACTATAAATACCCCTTCCATCCATGGAAGGGGTGGTGCTTCTCATAATCTAATATTCAACATTTGTGTAAACCTCTAGCAAGAACACCCTCTCTCTCTCTTCTAACTCTCTAACTATGGCAAACATGTATTTCCATCATCCAAGACCACCCGAATCATCAACACAATAAAATAAAGATCCTACAATTGGTATCAGAGCCAAGGTTGTTGTGTTTTGATGATTTATGTTGGTCGTTTGTACCTTGTTTTAAACTGGTTTGTGTTTTTTTGTATGCGGTGAATTTGATTTTTTTGGCTTATTTTATGGTAAACTGTTTTAATATGGTTTGATGTATCTTATATCTTGGTCAAACAAAATTATCATATGGTCCATACATCTTGCGTGTCTTGTGTTAATAACTGTGTCCAAACAGTTTGGTCAATCTTTATATGATGTTGTTTTGGTACCAAATTCGTGAAACCAAGTGGTCAAGTGGTCATCTTTACATGGTCAAGCCTTGAGGGGTCTAAACAAGGCAAAAAGTAAGATTGTTATGTCACTATTTTTGGGTATATCATGAAGATGAACGGAAAAGTAGCCGGAAAACTCATCGGAAAACATAAAAAATCTTGCTAGCGAGTTGACACAAAACTGACCAGATGCATTGCACCTCTTATAGCGACTTGTCTTTACAAGTCGCTACGACTTGGTCGTGGCGAGTTAGCCGTGGCGACTTGGTCGTGGCGAGTTAGCCGTGGCGACTTGGTCGTGGCGAGTTAGCCGTGGCGACTTGGCCTTGGCGAGTTAGCCGTGTGACAGCGAGCCTTGCGAGTAATTAAGTGGCGAGTTATGTAAAATGGTTTTGCAATAGAAAGGAGATGAAAAAGAACTGACCTAGTCCACAACTCGTACCAAATACCAACATAAACAACCTCAGATTCATCCTAATATCATCAGTCTATACCATGACCTCACAACAAATTACTACTATCTCATTCCTACAACAAAGACTCGAGTAACATTAAGACTCAAAACTCATCAAATATGCTAACCTCTCATGATCTCAGTGTATCCTTTCGTAATTGGTGAAAAATTTGTTACTATGACCTTTTCAGATCCATACCACCACCAGAATAATCATCATTGATCTAAATGATTGTGATAATATACGAAGATAAAGACTTGATTTTAACAAATATGTCAATATCAAGTCTTTGGTTCGATTGATTCATGTCACAAAACCATTTTAAAGCAGTCAATTGTTTGACACTTTCGGGTTAATTAAACCTTCGAACTAACTTGAGAAAACAAAGCAATAACAACTTGTGCTACTCCCATGTCTTTCTTCTTTCGTTGGTTCATTGTAACATGAGCACTCGTATAATTTTGACCTACCTGGTTCTCTTCAAAATGGTCTCGAACCCAACTCAACAACTCGAGCCATCCCTGTGGTGAGTTATTGGTGGTTTTGAAGATTAAACTAAACCTGATTGGAGCTAGAAGGATGTTTGCGTTTCTGTGTGTATCTCTTTGTGCCGTTTGAAATATTGATAAGATAAGATTCGAGGTTAACATGAAATTTGTTTTGATGAGATGAGTTTTGTGAAAATAGTATGCGATGAGATGTAATGAGTTAGCTTGATTCAAGATGGGGCAGCGAGGAGTTTATGAGAGATATATTAGGGTTAAAGTATGATTGTGTGTGTGATATGTTGTATTAATACCCCAAGTAATTAGGGTAACTGAATACATTGGACTTGATCAGGCGTGCTACTCCTTTTTTTTGGGCCGTGGATTACATAATTATTTGGGCCGTGGTGTATATGATCACTTGGACCGAAAATGATGTTGATTTAAATTGGGCCTCCTGATTTCTAATATGAGCTCAAGGTGTATGGGCGATTGGAGGATGGGCCGTCGTAGTTGGCTATTTCACATTCTTTAGGCATCGAGTGGAATTTTATGATATTTCTATTGATTTATTTGGGCTGCGATTTGTAATCTAATGATGCATTTTGATGAGATTTGGATAAAATGAGATATGATTATTAGATTTGTTGAAGAGATTTGTCGATGAAATTTGGGATGATAAGATTTGATGATGAGTTTTGGTTTGACAATATGATTTGTTGTGGTATGATGATCGGTACTTTGGTATATACATGTTCACGAAGAATATTTTTATTACGGCAGATCGATACTTGATCAAAGTTGACTACGGGATTGTTTGTTCGGCATTTCTTATTTGGATTTGAAGTAAAAATTTCGAGTTTACTTATTTTGTCTTCTTTCTTTCTACCCTTCGAAGATGACTTGTTGGGCTTTTATAGAGTGTGATAAAGACTTGGCCATTTAGTTACGCTTGTGATTCTTTCTTGCTTAACCCACAACGTAACTATCACTTCGGTGTCTCACTTTCAGTTGAATGTCAAGAGGTTTTGTACATTGGGTACACCGTTTCTTCTTCACAAGGATTAGTACAAGGTTAAGTAACTAATTTGGAGAATTTCACTTCATGATCAAGTTTGGCATATCGGGTTTACTTCACCATATTTGTCAACTGCAATAGCCAGCAGAATGCGTGAATGATGTGTTTACCAAAGTGTTTATTGGATGGTTAATGATATTGATGATTTTGTTGGTAAATGAACCGTTGATGAACCGTTGCATGTTCCCCTAAAACAGATATTCACCGAAACCAAAGTTGTCATAATACATTCAAGCTGACATTGTTTACGGTTTTGTCTTGATTTTGTAAAATCCCGCGAAAGAACCTATTTCTCGGTTTAAATCATAGACTTGTAAAATCCAGTAACAATGGAAACATCCGGTAATGAGTGTAAAGTGCATTTCGGTACTATCATACGGTTTATTCTTGGTTTTGTAAAATCCCTTGAAAAGAAACTATTTCTCGGTTTAAACTATTGAATTGTAAAATCCCGTGATGATGGAACCATCTTGGAGAAAGGAAAGCGTATTTCAGGGATCTTGATCTTTGGTGTTACGGGTTCTGTTTCGAAGAAGGGATTAAAGGGTGTACTTCATGAATTGGATGTGTGTTTGGATATTCGTCATGGCAGTTTGGTTATTACAAGGTTTTACGGGGTTATGTGCATTTAACCATGGTCGGGATGAAACCATTATCAAAGTTCGTTTTAGTGTCAAAGAAGGCTAGATTTGAGCTGTTAATCAGAAGATGTGACAACGGAGTTAATTCACCATTATTTATTTGAGGTTGAAGTGAATTATCACGGGCGAGTGTACTTAGTATCTGAAGGTATCGGGGATGGATGGATGAAGATTCTTCGAGATCCTTGTTCAAGCTTATTATCAAAAACGAAGACTTGGAAATCTAGTTATTGTTGGGTGTCTTTTACCTTTTCTTTTACCACTTGGGGGAATTGGGCTCATACCACCACAAAATAACTATCACTTTAAGGAGTTACATTGTAGTGCTCAATGTCACATTCAATTGTGGATTTTCAAGAGGTGATATACGTCTAATACTTGATGGTTGGTTGGTTGAAGAGTATAGAGTACTTAGAGATTCAAATGGAGGATGAAGTCTCGGCAACGCTCTTTGTTACATATGTGCAAGTTTAAGTCACGAGTTCGGGGTAGTTTACTTAAGGGTCAAATTCATCATATTGGGTTTTCTCCATCAGTTGTCACGACAAAGAGCCTACTGAATAATAATGGGGTTGATTACATGTTTTGCTAAGAGAGCTGAAAAGAGAGAGATTATGACGTATGAACACAGCAGTTCATGCCTCGTTCTCTAAAGAAAAGAAATGTGTACGCTTCAGTGCGCATTATCTTCGAAGAAGAGAAATCTTCTTATTTATGACCATTCTCATCAACATGCTTCATACTTTTTTTTTCATAAGCCCGGTCATCAAGTGAACCGGGCTACCACTGATTGTGTTCTCATTCCACTTGCTCGATTATAATGAAGATGGACATCATGTCTTTGATTTTGCGGGGAGAGAAGTGTGAATAGAACATTCGGATGATTTTCACTTATTTAATCAAGAATGGCAACTCCGTATGCAATTCTTGAGGGGAGAAGAAGTGTGAATTTTTTGCATGGTTGATTGATATTAGAGAATAAATGGTCAAACGGCTCTAAACTCATGTAAGAACCGAGCTTCTTCTTATCGGGTCATCTTCACATGGAGTTTTCTCTTCTAAGAGCCGTTGGTTGACATCTTCACAAGCTGATATGAGTTTATTGACAAAGTGCTTCCGATTAATGCTTCACGTGCACATTAACATGATGATTCGAACAACCTCTTTCTTGTTTGATGTGATTGTTTGCTTGGTGTTACCATTTTGTGTGTTTCTTGGTGATTCTGATTTCCTTGATGAACATCTTTCTGTTCTTGTTTGATTGGGAGGGATCTTAATTAAGGGATTTGCAAGATGTAAGTTAATTGGGATGCTTTTTGGTGATGTTCTTGTGTTTTTGGTGAAATGAAGATGGTAACTATCTATTCCCCTAACTTGGACAATCTTGAAGAAGGTCGAGTCTACGGTCGGTTCTACATTTTACTATATGTTAGAAGACTAAAAAGGCGAGTTGCATTTGATTATCAAAAGACTTCTTCTTATTCTGGGCATTTATCAAACAGATTGTCAGTTTAGGAGAGAGCACTAATTGGGGAGATTGAAATGCCAAATATAATCCCTAATTAGACTTGCTCACGTTATTATTCGGCATGTTGATTCTCACAAAAGACTTCAAAGCGATCTTCTCAAAATTTCTAGTATACGGGCTTATAATGATTTCTTTGACTCTGTAGTGTCAAAACCAGCAAAGGGGAAGGAGACACACATCTATCACAGCGAGTAATCTTGATGAGCTTAATACTTCTAAGTGATTGAAGATATCCCAGGAAGACTATTGTCATTACCGCAGAGAAACTCAAGATTTGACTCATAGCGTTCAGTGTTTTTTATTCCAACTATGTGGGGGAAGAGATGGAAGAGTTAGTTTGATGATAAAGAGGTACACAAGTGTGTGATGATGCTATCGCATTCATCATAGGAGAGAGATTGTGTACATTGGGGATGCTCAGCTATCTCACTTGAGGGCTTAATCTGTGATTCAGAGATATAATCACTTATTCCGGAGTTGACATCCGCAGTCATCCGCAGAGATAATCGGTGATTGGCACTGCTTCTTCAATGTTATCGGTTATTCTCTCTTTGGGCATTTTGGTACTTCGGGTTCTTGAGCTTCATACACTTTCTTCAGGGGAGAGAAAAGTATACATCGGGGGTTATTCTTTGGCTATTGGACTTAATCGCTACTTGATGGTATAAGTTTCTCTGTCTTCGGGTATGTGTATTCGGGTTCGTAAGCTCTAGTCTAAGAGACTGACTGCATCTATTCAACTACTCGGGGGAAGTTGTCTCTTGACACCTTTTGGAATGGATAATTCAGACTTCAGTGGTTATGAAATTTGAGAAGATTATTTAAGCATGGGATGAAACGTTGATGTTCTTCTGGATGATATAACCTCGAATGAAGAATCACGGTGATTATTCTTAAAAGGAGCAGCGGGATTTATGATAATGGTGTGCTTCTCTGTGCACCTGGCTAATGCAAGCTTGAAATAGAGCTTCGAATCTGCTCATCTAAAGGATATTCGGTTTGGGGAAGCGCCAAAGTCTCACTTTCAGATGGTTCAATTTCTTTCTTCTATTCGGAGCCTCGGAAGCTTTGGTGGTGAATGTTTAAGAGATGATGACTTCTATCTTCTACAGGGGTACGCTTGATGATATCCTTATCTCGGTACTCGTATCATCATCTTCTTTAACTATATCATCTACTCTATCTTTGTAAATATTTTTCAAAAACAAAATACAAAAAATATAAAACCAACAAAAAGAAAATAGAAAAATATAAAATCTTCAAAAACCCATAAAAATCAGAAAATTTTAAAAATACCAAAAATATGTTTTCTCTTGACATGTCTTCTAGTATCGATAACATCTACGGTCTTAGAAATGTCATTCAATAATGGCACAGGACTTTAGATGAAGTTCGAGCAGGAGGTGTAAATATTCTTTTCTAAACATGTCTCAAACTATGGCTTACGATTTATTTCTGTAACCCGCGCTTCAAAAATGGCTTACAGTTATTTCAGACTGTAACCCGGGCTTAAAACTATGGCTTGCTATTATTTCAGATAGCAACCCGTTCTTCAAGAAAGGAAAGTGCTGCGCTAAGCCAATTTTCAAATATTTCGTGCACTTATCCTAAAAACAAAACAAGGAAAGTATGTCGAAGGAATGCTGTTCCTACACAAATGTTTTTCCGTCTAAAATTCTTCAGAAAAATATTTGGTGTTTTAACAAAATGGTGGTAAATGAGTTGCTTTAAAACAATCAGATTCAGAGTTTTTGTAAAATTGAAAACTCAATCAATGACTTCAGCGCTTTTAAATCTTTTATAAAATGAGTCATTGATTGAGAGGGAGAATGTTTTCAAATTTATATCATCTAACGGGCTTTCTTAATTATCCTACGTGCTTAATTAAAAATGTAATTGCCTATGTTGAAGGACTAGGTTTCTAGGATATGATTGTTAGGTTTAGATGATTAGAGTTTGATGAACACATTATTCCCATACCTTATATGATCTGATTGATATGTTGGATTGACTTTTATTAGTCGATTGTTGTTTGGGTGTTGTCGACCACCATATATTTGTATGTGTGTTCACTAACATATGCAGGTATATTGGTTTATAAGAATGTTCCCGATCCGGATCCCACTATTGATGATGATTGGATGCCGAAAGGAAAGGGTAACTATATCTTGGGTTGACAAATGAAGAAATGGAGCTTAATTGGACTTCTATGGAGAGTTGGCATTAATGCAACGTAAGAGGTCTCACTGCATCAGCAGATGGTTTTCTTCTAAGTGATTGAAGAAACGGAGCTTAATTTGACCTCAGTTGGCATTCAAAATGCAACGTAAGAAGAAGTCTCACTGCATCAGCAGACGGTTTTTTCTTCCAAGCCCTACAGCAACAACGAAAGCTTCTCAACCACCTAACATATCTTTGTGCAGGATAATCATGATGATACCATTTTTCTAAAACTTTGAAAAATATTGTTTTGAAAATGGAAAAATATTGTTTTGAAAATATATTGGACTAATTTTTGAAAATCACCGGACTTCATTTTATCAAAACCTAAGTCACTCAATTATTGACTTATGTCATGGATTGAGGGGAGAGTGATTTAATTTAAAATATTTTCAAACAATATATCTTCAAAAGAGTCCGTTTGTACGAAATTAAAGTGGTGATCTAAAGATTTAATGTTATGTCATGGTATGATTTTCTTTTGAATCAAGGTCTTTCAAAATGAAATTTTTTCTGTTCTTGTTTGATTGTGAAATTGTTTTGTTTTACTTAAAAGATCTCTTAAAACAATCATACCTGATACTAACAATCTTTAATGTCTTAAAATGGTCCTTATCTGTCATTTTCAAAATTAAATCTTGCCACGTCTTTCCCCAAAATTTTCTAAATGATTTAAATCAATTGGGATCACAAATCTCAAATGGTTTGAAATTTCTGATCGGGGTAGAGATCGTGATTTAAATCTCAAATCTGTTTTAAATGGAATTGGTTTTAGTCCTTTAAAGGCACTCCTGCCTCCATGTGCCAAACGATTTCAAATACACAATGCACATGTTGAGGAGGAGGATTTATCCAAAAACCAGATGAGTATTTAAACAAGGCCACATTTTCTCCCATGTTTTCTAAACCTAATTAAATCACTTGGGATCCAAAATCTCAAAGGGTTTGATATTTTTGATCGGGGGAGAATTTGTGATTTAATAATGAAATTTGATAAAAGGTGATCGTTTTGATTTAATTGTGCCGGCTGCTCTCTCATATGTGCTAAACGCTTTCGAATCTTGAAGCACATATTGAGAGGGAGCATTTTAAAGGAAAATAAACTATCGAGGTACAAAAGCTTTTATGTTTTAACATAGAGTACCTTGATTGAGTTTTCAAATGGTTTTCTTAATGGCTTTTATGGTTCGTGGATGTGCTTCAAAGAACTCTTGCCTCTATGTGATAAAATGATTTCAAATATCCTATGCACATATTGAGGGGAGAATTTACCAAAGAAATTCAAATGGCTTTTCTAAGGAAAATGTGATCAAGAAATTATTTCAAAGAAATTATTTCAAAGAACTCTTGCCTCCATGTGCCAAACAATTTCAATATCATATGCACATGTTGAGGGGGAGCATTTCTAAAATGATCAAAACTATTAAGGTACAAAATGCTTTGATCTCGTATCACAAGTACCTTGATTGTTTTTCAAATGATTTTTCAATTGGTTTCATGAAGGAAAGAACAATACCAAAAGACCGACCAATTTACTTTATGCATGGTGTTATAAGGATGGTTAGGTTAGGTATTCTACCCAGGGACAATCCACTAGATAGTGTAGAGTCCTTAGGTATATTGAAAAAAGGAGAAAAATGAGAATATGGGAAGAGTGCGGACTGAGACAGAGCTAGTTCTGGAATAAACCCAACAAGGTTCTAGTTATGAAGTCTTGGTAAGCACTGAAGGGGTTGAAGAATGAAAAGGAAATGAATGTGAAAGGGTGAAAAGAAATAGCCCTCCAATAATTCAACCTTAGGGCAGAAACCGGGTTCAATACATATGCTCTTTGGTTGTTACCAAGGTAACACTGGTATTGAAGACAAGACATCATGGACCCAGTGATGCACTGCACTAAACTTCCCAAGCTACTCAAGTTCCTCTTAAAAGGGCTTGTTTCATTCTCACGGGGAACCGACATTATCTATCGACTTTCTCTTAGAGATTGTTGATATTGAAGAAGGAGACCCTCTCCCTAGTCTCCGGCATAGGAACCAAATGTGCACTAATTGAGTCTAGAGCCAAGAGATCATCCACAATATCTCATTAGGACACAAAATTCTTGAAGACTTGCTGTTTCACACAATGTGGAAAGTAAGTATATATTAAGAGTCCTACGCATTATCCTTGTGGTATTGCCAGAACATCTGAGTGATATGTAAAATATTCACAATGAAGATGGAAATCCTTCTAGAGCCAACATCAAACAAGCTCTTGGTGGGTGACATGTGAAATCTTGCAAAAGATCAAGCTTGTGACAACTGGATAGAAACAATGGGGCGATTCATTCTTGAATCAACCTTGGTCCAGAAATGGAATTGACGAATACTTTTGGAAAAACCATTCGATGTGCAAATCTTCTTTTCTCTAGCACATCGAATGTGTATTCATTTTCAAACACAAAAAGTATCTCTGATTGAAAAATACTTTTAGAAAAACCGTTCGATGTGCCAATCTCTTCTTTTCGCTAGCACGTCGAATGTGTACTCATTCTCTAATACAAAAAGTATTTTGATTGAAAATTGATCTGTCTCATAAAACCTTCGTATTGCAAAACTCTTTCTTCTAAGCAATACGCGATTGTTTTCAAATCATTTTCATCAATCGGTGAATCTCAATTCGCTGGTTCACTCACTCCGTGTTGTCTTCTTTGAGGCGTTCCGGTTTGAGAACGGCTAGAACAGTTGCGAAACCCAGTCAAGGAGATTCTTAGGAATCCTACCTGATCACGGCAGTACTTGTATCTTGATCAGCGGGGAACCGTGGGCGTGTACCTCAATTCAACGAAAGTGATCAAAGACACTTTCGTGTGTTTTATGCTAACTGTTGCTTGCAGGTACATTTGGACGGTGCGGTGATCGAATTGAGGAGTCAATCAAAGCCGCATGTTCCAGCATCCACACTTAATTGAAGAAATCATGACTGGTGCATATCTACATAACCTGGTTATGATATTTTTATACTATGATTCGCTACGCTGCTGCAAATATCATGAACCAGTAAGGCTTCGCTACTCGATGGAAAGATGTCATGATTCAAAAGTGTGAGCATGTCGGTCCAAAGTCACAACATCACATGATGGCAACACTACAAATGGATGATCCAGAGATTTCTGTGGTGATGATCTCAAAGAAAGCTCGAAGATCATCAAAGATGTGGATCAGTTAAAGGCCTCCACTAAAAGTACAAATCAATGCGGACATTGAAGAATCGCTACAAAAGCACAAAGATTGTTGAAATGAAGAATTGAAGTCTACGAGCTCAAGAACAAAGACAAGAATAGAATGCTAGGACTCAAAATGTATAACATGGGGTGACCTCCCTTAGGGGAGATTGTTAGGAATTAGAAAATTCCATAGTGAAGAGTCGGTCACCCCTAATATTATCTAGCATAAGTTAGCTCGTAGACATATCGTTATTTACGTTATTTAGTAGTTTATTTATTAGTTTTTAGCGTAGTATAGCTTAGTGCAACACCGTGGAGGAAGGACGGGTCTTTACCCATGTATCCCTGATCCACAGGCCGATAGGAGGTAGTATTTCATGTAACTATAAATACCCCTTCCATCCATGGAAGGGGTGGTGCTTCTCATAATCTAATATTCAACATTTGTGTAAACCTCTAGCAAGAACACCCTCTCTCTCTCTTCTAACTCTCTAACTATGGCAAACATGTATTTCCATCATCCAAGACCACCCGAATCATCAACACAATAAAATAAAGATCCTACAAAATATAAGCACAATATGCAAACTTAGTTAAAAATGAAAATGAGAATAACACTCACAAGTGTCCAGCTTATATTGCAGCTTAAACCAAACCCAATACCACTATTCTAAGCCATTTCCAACCCATTCCAAGCTCTGCAACAACCAATAACCATTTCCACGCCCATTTTGCTTTCTCCGGTTGACTTTTTGTTGACCAACATGATATTTTGCTTAAAAGCTGATTTATAAGCTTACAAAAGCTATGGACGGCTCAAATAAGCTTATTTGGATTTAAAACTAAGCTACTAGAAGCCTGAAATTAAGTACATGGCCCGAATTCCTTAATAGTAAACCATAAAACATGAAATATTAATACAACTAGAATTGACACTTCAAAGCAGTTATAATGATCAAACAACTTGAGTTCAATATAAGAAAGCTTTAAGTTACAAATTTTGAGACTAGCTAAGACAAGTTTAATAAAAACGACATACATGAATATTTAAAACTAAGTACTCTCCCTTGCTCTTCTCCTCTTTGCTTCTTTTTATACACCAAATGCCTTCTCTCACCTCTCGATCAATTCCACTATTCTTTTCAGCCATTGGATGAGTGGGGTGCATTTTGGCCATTGGATCAAAATTGGCGGGAAAGATGGTTTTGACCTTGGTGTGTTTAAGGGAGAAAATAATCTTGTGAGAAATTTAATGTGTTTGCCCTGGTGTGTTCCCCGGCAGCGGCGCCAAAATTTGATTCGTGCTAAACCGTCAAGTTATCTCACACAAGCTAGCCACTTGTGAATGGCTAACCGTAAGAAACTTAAAACAGTTCAGACACCAATGCAATGAAGATCAGGAGGGTATAGTGTTTCCCCAAGTCGTTATGTCCCAACGAAATGTGCGAGAATAATCAACGAATAGTGATCGAGAGGATTTGAACGGAAAGAGATATGATTTATTAAACCTAAAGAAAAGTTAATAAATTACAGGGCTTAAATGCAAATTAAAGAAAATTAAAAAGATAAATTATATTAAATAAGCGCTATCACTATTTGCAAAATCTAATGTTTTTGATTTTTCTTTTATAAATTTAACTTAAAACTACGTGACGTACAAAAGAAAATGTGAACTGAAACAATATTAATCCTAAAAATATAAAAATGACATTTTTACAAACCTAATGATAATAGAAAATTTTTAGAAAAATAAAATTATTTTTAAAACTTTTTATCTAATTATTATTAATTAAAAACTATTTTTACTTATTTAATAATACCCTAAAATACAAGAAAATATGAAATGAAGCTAGAAAAATGAAATTATGACTTATAAAAATCTAAAATAACTAAAGAGAATTTTCAAAACTAATTTTGTATTTTTCTGATTATTTTTCTATTTTCTATGAATTAAAAACTATTTAAAACTAATTAAATTGCTAAAAATTACAAATTAAACTATGAAAAATCTGGAAAAATATTTTTTTGACTTTTTATATTTATCTTAACTTAGAAAAAATGAAAACTTATTTTTTTGAAGTTTTTCTGATTTAATTGTATTAAAAGCTAATTAAAATTACCTAAAAACTGTTTTAAATGAAGAAAAATAGCAAACAGTGATGAAAAATTATGAAAATTTCAGGAAAACTCTAAAATAATATTCTAATTCTAAGAAAAATATGAAAACAGTGGCTTATGTGAAGGAATATGAAACTGCAGTGCAAGTGCTTATAAATAAGCACTTGAAATAAAAAAGGGTACCAATGAGCACCAAACCTTCACAGAAGCTATAATAAGCTATAACTACTCAAAAGCAACTTATTACAACTGGCTTTAACCTCTGAAATGCAAACTTAAAGCAGCTTTGATGATTTGAGCTAAAGTGCTAAAAGCAGATTTTGGCTACTACTTTTAGCTAGAAAATAAGCACTTAAATAAGCGGAAGTTGAAAACGGATGTTGGGGACTAAAGTAGACCTAGTTAGCTACTTGTAAACCAAAAACCAGACCTGGACAAGCTCTTATGAGCTTGTGACAAGCTCTGCACAAAGCTGAGAAGATTGCACTTGTGACTATCCCACGTCACGGGGCATATAAGCCCTTTTGACAAAATTTGTTTTGGGGCTTATAAAATTACTAAAATCTACAAAAATCATAATAAGAAACTAGACCAGTTGAAGTTTTTAAGCCCTAAGTTTCACTGGATTTGGACCAAAATTGAATCAATGAAAAATCATCTCGGTTAGTGGCTGAGATTTTCAAGTTTTGACTTTTGAAGCAGTTATGAAACTTCGACTTATTTGAGATTTGATTCAAATTTATTGACTGGTTTTGATGTTAAATGTTATCTTGAATCTATATTAAGCTATTTTACTGTTATCTAAACACAAAACAAGCTTTTGCTCTTTCAAAATCTCAACAGTTTGTGAACTTAAAGACAGTTAAAAGTGATTTTGACTTCTGAGCTAAGCAGATGTAATATTTTGACAGGAATGATTCAAATGGACTATATTAAGGTGAGTAGGACAGATATCAAGCACAAACAAGAGCTCAAGCTCAAATAAACAACTGATCCAAACACTGATTTAGAAACTGTTTTGAAGATTTAAACTAAGCCAATTACTGATTTAGTTCATTCCACCACTTAAACTAAATCTAGTATCCTAATTACCACTAATTAAACATGTCTAAACTATTTAATGACCACAGATTCAAATATAAGCACAATATGCAAACTTAGTTAAAAATGAAAATGAGAATAACACTCACAAGTGTCCGACTTATATTGCGGCTTAAACCAAACCCAATACCACTATTCTAAGCCATTTCCAACCCATTCCAAGCTGCGCAACAACCAATAACCATTTCCATGCCCATTTTGCTTTCGGTTGACTTTTGTTGACCAACATGATATTTTGCTTAAAACTGATTTATAAGCTTACAAAAAGCTATGGACAGCTCAAATAAGCTTATTTGGATTTAAAACTAAGCTACTAGAAGCCTGAAATTAAGCACATGAAACTGAATTCCTTAATAGTAAACCATAAAACATGAAATATTAATACAACTAGAATTGACACTTCAAAGCAGTTATAATGATCAAACAACTTGAGTTCAATATAAGAAAGCTTTAAGTTACAAATTTTGAGACTAGCTAAGACAAGTTTAATAAAAACGACATACATGAATATTTAAAACTAAGTACTCTCCCTTGCTCTTCTCCTCTTGCTTCTTTTTATACACCAAATGCCTTCTCTCACCTCTCTGATCAATTCCCACTATTCTTTTCAGCCATTGGATGAGTGGGGTGCATTTTGGCCATTGGATCAAAATTGGCGGGAAAGATGGTTTTGACCTTGGTGTGTTTGCCGGGAGAAAAATAATCAGAAATTTAATGTGTTTGCCCTGGTGTGTTCCCCGGCAGCGGCGCCAAAATTTGATTCGTGCTAAACCGTCAAGTTATCTCACACAAGCTAGCCACTTGTGAATGGCTAACCGTAAGAAACTTAAAACAGTTCAGACACCAATGCAATGAAGATCATGAGAGTATAGTGTTTGGTCGTTATGTCCCAACTAGCTGTGCGAGAATAATCAAACGAATAGTGATCGAGAGGATTTGAACGGAAAAGAGATATGATTTATTATAACTAAAGAAAAAGTATATAAACTACAGGGGCTTAAATGCAAATTAAAGAAAATTAAAAAGATAAATTATATTAAATAAACGCTATCACTATTTGTAAAATCTAATGTTTTTGATTTTTCTTTTATAAATTTAACTTAAAAACTACGTGACGTACAAAAGAAAATGTGAACTGAAACAATATTAATCCTAAAAATATAAAAATGACATTTTCACAAAGCTAATGATAAGAGAAAATTTTTAGAAAAATAAAATTATTTTTAAAACTATTTATCTAATTATTATTAATTAAAAACTATTTTTACTTATTTAATAATACCCTAAAATACAAGAAAATATGAAATGAAGCTAGAAAAATGAAATTATGACTTATAAAAATCTAAAATAACTAAAGAGAATTTTCAAAACTAATTTTGTATTTTTACGATTATTTTTCTATTTTCTATGAATTAAAAACTATTTAAAACTAATTAAATTGCTAAAAATTACAAATTAAACTATGAAAAATCTGGAAAAATATTTTTTTGACTTTTTATATTTATCTTAACTTAGAAAAAATGAAAACTTATTTTTTTGAAGTTTTTCTGATTTAATTGTATTAAAAGCTAATTAAAATTACCTAAAAACTGTTTTAAATGAAGAAAAATAGCAAACAGTGATGAAAAATTATGAAAATTTCAGGAAAACTCTAAAATAATATTCTAATTCTAAGAAAAATATGAAAACAGTAGCTTATGTGAAGGAATATGAAAGCTATGCAAGTGCTTATAAATAAGCACTTGAAATAAGCCAAAGGATTCCAACTGAGCACCAAACCTTCACAGAAGCTATAATAAGCTATAACTACTCAAAATCAACTTATTACAACTGGCTTTAACCTCTGAAATGCAAACTTAAACAGTTTTGATGATTTGAGCTAAAGTGCTAAAACAGATTTTGGCTACTACCTTTTAGCTAGAAAATAAGCACTTAAATAAGCTGGAAGTTGAAAACCAGATGTTGGGGACTAAAGTAGACCTGGTTAGCTACTTGTAAACCAAAGATCGACTGGACAAGCTCTTATGAGCTTGTGCCAAGCTTCGCACAAAGCTGAGAAGATTGCCTTGTGACTATCCCTGTCACGGGCATATAAAGCCCTTTTGACAAAGCTGTTTTGGGGCTTATAAAAAATTACTAAAAATCTACAAAAATCATAATAAGAAACTAGACCAGTTGAAGTTTTTAAGCCCTAAGTTTCACTGGATTTGGACCAAAATTGAATCAATGAAAAATCATCTCGTTGGCCCTGAGATTTTCAAGTTTTGACTTTTAAGCGTTATGAAACTTTGACTTATTTGAGATTTGATTCAAATTTATTGATTGGTTTTGATGTTAAATGTTATCTTTGAATCTATATTAAGCTATTTTACTGTTATCTAAACACAAAACAAGCTTTTGCTCTTTCAAAATTTCAACAGTTGTGAACTTAAGACATGTTAAAAGTGATTTTGACTTCAGAGCTAGCGGATGTAATATTTTGGCAGGAATGATTCACATGGACTATATTAAAGACTGAGTAGGCAGGATATCAAGCACAAACAAGAGCTCAAGCTCAAAATAAACAAGCTGATCCAAAACCGATTTGAAACTGTTTTGAAGATTTAAACTAAGCCAATTCTTGATTTAGTTCATTCCACCACTTAAACTAAATCTAGTATCCTAATTACCACTAATTAAACATGTCTAAACTATTTAATGACCACAGATTCAAATATAAGCACAATATGCAAACTTAGTTAAAAATGAAAATGAGAATAACACTCACAAGTGTCCAGCTTATATTGCAGCTTAAACCAAACCCAATACCACTATTCTAAGCCATTTCCAACCCATTCCAAGCTCTGCAACAACCAATAACCATTTCCATGCCCATTTTGCTTTCTCAGTTGACTTTTGTTGACCAACATGATATTTTGCTTAAAACTGATTTATAAGCTTACAAAAAGCTATGGACAGCTCAAATAAGCTTATTTGGATTTAAAACTAAGCTACTAGAAGCCTGAAATTAAGTACATGAAACTGAATTCCTTAATAGTAAACCATAAAACATGAAATGTTAATACAACTTGAATTGACACTTCAAAACAGATTATAATGATCAAACAACTTGAGTTCAATATAAGAAAGCTTTAAGTTACAAATTTTGAGACTAGCTAAGACAAGTTTAATAAAAACGACATACATGAATATTTAAAACTAAGTACTCTCCCTTGCTCTTCTCCTCTTGCTTCTTTTTATACACCAAATTCCTTCACTCACCTCTCTGATCAATTCCCACTATTCTTTTCAGCCATTGGATGAGTGGGGTGCATTTTGGCCATTGGATCAAAATTGGCGGGAAAGATGGTTTTGACCTGTGGGCTTCTGAATTTGCAACTAGGGGGGGGCATTAATTGTGGTGTGTAAAGTTGGTAGATATGATGATGAGGGGGGAGGGATAAGGTGAGGTGATGGGTGAGAGGTGCAGTCAAGTGGAGAAGAAAGGTGGACAGGTGGGAGGGAAAGGGTAAGGTTTGACCGGTTTTGACTTGGGAGGTATTATTGGGCAGGGGTCCAAAACAGGTGGGTCACAATGGTAATGGCGGGGGTCAAGTGGTAATGGCAGGGTTCAAAGCTTGGTTTAGTAATACAAGGACCAAAATGCAATTCTTCCAAACTTGAGGGACCATTGCTGCCAATTCTGATTTTCCAGGGGCCAATCATGTATATTCTTAAATTATAATCCAAGGGCCAAACTTGACAATCTCCAATATTCCAGGGACCAAACTTGTCATTTTTGAAAGTTTAGGGACCTAAGCTGTAAATTTGCAATTTTAAATCTCAAGGACTAATTTTGACAACTCATGAATCCCTAGGGACATGAAATGATATTTTTCTTTTTTTTTGTTTTACCAGGGACTGTTTTTGACAACTTTTGAAACTTGGGGGACTAAAACTGCCAATTTTGTAAATTTGATACGTTTTCACCGATTTTTGATATTTTTGCATTTAAAACACATAAAACACTTATTTGTGATATTTTTATCATTTTGATGCATTTCTGAGTGTTTTCAGATGTTTTTGCAGTTTAATTGGTACAAAAATGATGAGTATTTAGACACTCATCAGGGCGCGTAAAAACAATCCCTTTCACTTTCATGCTCTATACATTCGTTCCATGCACATATGTGTTTCATACGCTCATCTGCAATTAAAATTTAATAAAAATGGAAAATAATTTAAAAGCTATTATATGGAAAGGTTTATTTTTAAAATAAAATCATAGATTATGTCTACACTTTGATTAACATACCTTCATCTACGGGGTTTCTCATGAACGGTCTTGTACGATTCAGCTCCATACGTTGCACAAGTTCAGAACACATCATCAATCCATTTTCAGCAAATGGCATCAGGGAAAGAGTATTTTTTAGGATATTTGTGAAAACAACTCTTGTGCCAGCAAACAGGTTTTCATCGTGAACCAATAAATTCCATACGTGCCCACCAAACTCATGCACGTGTCTGTCTTCCTCCAGTATTTCAATTTGACGGTGAGTGATAGCTGCTACGGGCACGCCAGCAACAAGAACGTCAAATTGGTTATTGTCAATATTGTCTTGGAAATTGCAAGGAATGACCTTCGTAACAATTTAGTTTAAAGAAAACATTAGCGGGTCAAACAATTAAAATAATCCCCATTTTCAACAAACTTATACATTGAAAGGTTTATTTTTAAAATAAAATCATAGATTATGTCTACACTTTGATTAACATACCTTCATCTACGGGGTTTCTCATGAACGGTCTTGTACGATTCCTCTCCATACGTTGCACAAGTTCAGAACGCATCATCAATCCATTTTCAGAAAATGGCATCAGGGAAAGAGTATTTTTTAAGAGATTTGTGAAAACAACTCTTGTGCCAGCAAACAGGTTTTCATCGTGAACCAATAAACTCCATCCGTGCCCACCAAACTCATGCATGTGTCTGTCTTCCTCCAGTATTTCAATTTGACGGTGAGTGATAGCGCTACGGGCACGCCCAAAGACAACAAGAACGTCAAATTGGTTATTGTCAGTATTGTCTTGGAAATTGCAAGGAATGACCTACGTAACAGTTTAGTTTAAAGAAAACATTAGCGGGTCAAACAATTAAAATAATCCCTATTTTCAACAAACTTATACAATGTATTGATTAACATTTTTTTCTTACCAGAGGTTGTGCTGGATATTCATCCAACGTAACCAGGCATCTACATTGTCTGTAACCTAGAAGAGCCATATCGTATCCAGGGCATTCGTGCCCTGCATCGTTGTACCATGTTACATAATAACAGTCTTCTTCCTGACAAATTAAATGGAATGTGGACACATTGATGTATTGGTTGTGATCAATAAAAGCTCGCCACTCGGACCCATGAAAAGTAATGCGACCACCAACCAATTTCCAGTAAACCTGATGTTTGGTTCCCCTATTATGGATTAGGTATATCCAGCGCTTCTTGGGGTACATGTTTGATAAAAAAAGCAGAAGCGTCTTAAATTAAAAAGTAAGCACGTATATCAATTTGATGGTTACATTGATAAATTTATAACCTTAAGTAAGTATTTTAAGTACAACTTACCTGCAATGTCCTAATGTTTGTGCGGTTTGCCTCCACCAACAATTGAATGCTCATTCTATTTTAAAACCACAATCGTCTAAATTGTCAATAAGGTTATCACATATACATAACATTTCCACCAACTAATACAAGTCTTAGATGATCAATACATCTTTATCATTAAGGTGTCAAATAAAAAATGATTGAAGATGTATTACTACATATTTAACTATGTTTCAAAAATCAATAATCATATAGTCCTTTTAGAGTAAAAATCTGTATTTTTTTACGGTTAATCATCTTACCCCATACGTTTGTTAAAATCTAGTAACAAATCCATAATCTACCCAACATACCATACGACATTGCTTCATCCAATGTTTAAACCAAAGCTCAGATAATTAATTACATAAGGTGTAGTGCTTAACCAAATCATATAAAAGCTATACTAACCTAGATTAAACATATGTTTACAAGTTGTCTAATTATTTTAGGACCACCTATTTAACAAATAGCTGCTACGTATTCCACAATCCACACATATCCATGATTCTTTTTATTTAAATCATCCTATATTTACATGTCACACAATATTCTAAAGAATCAAATCGCATATATTTCGAATAAAACGGCTGTTACATTATGATCAAAGGATACTATATTCTTTAGGATATGTTAAACATTGCAAAAAAAATACCAAACATGCATTTGTAATCATCAACATATCAGAAACATGCATATCAATCACTTTACATTTGCAGTTGATGGTTAAAAAAAATGTGTAACATTACCTGATGATGCGGTTGTTGTGTTGAAGAAGATAGACTTGAATATTTTGTGTAGACTATGTGATTAAGTATAGCCGTAATATATCACGGTTATCAAAACTTGCAATGATTACTATTAATTAAGAGAATGAATTTTTGTTTTATTTTTTTAGTTTGTATTTTGGGAGCATTGCATATATACCCACTAAAACTCAAAAACTTGCATATTTCCTCATAATACAAGTTTTTAATGCATGATGTACAATGCAACTTAAGCATGTTTTGGGTATATATGCAAATATGTAGGTTTTAGTGGAACAATAAATAGTATACGTACCAAAATGGTACATTTGAAAAAGTACGCAGCTATTTTATGACCTAAACCCTTTATTATATATATACAAAATATTTGGTAGAATCACCGTAAAAATTAAGTACCTTAACATACAAATAAAAAATATTACATTAACATACGCGATGTCGTAACTAGTATCAATGTGTAACCTAAATCACAACCATACGCGATGTCATAACTGGTAATTTGAATAACAACGTAATATTGACATAACAATGTATCTCCTTTAAACAATCCCGAACATAAATATAAATTTTAAGACACGTATAAATATACAAGTTACCCATTTAATAAATATTAGTGTAATCAACACTTTAAAGACAAAGACCTAATACATTATTGTGTAAACCGTAACTAGTATTCTCGAAAATAAATACATATGTCGAATACAATATTGGTTAATCGAATATACAATGTAGCTATTGAATTAATGCCAGTGCATCAACGTTTGCAATGTTTTTATACGATGTTTCCCGTCCTTGAATGTCACGTTCACTGTGAAGATAAAAAAAACCTGTGGAATCCAAGTAAAAAAAAGTTAAACGTTGCAATAAAAATATAATTATAGGTACTTTTTAAATAAGAAACATATTTTTTGTGGTTTGATATTTTCTTGGTCAAACTGGTGATGTTCATAAAATTTCTGTATCACATTTTTTTTAATAACATCATATGTTTTTTTTTTTTTTTTGGAGTACACTTGAAAAAAGAGGCCAAGTATGTGAGGTTGGATGATTAATGATTCTTCATGGGGAAGGCAACTCTAGGGTGGCAATCAAATCAAATGGCTTATAAGTCATATACAATTAGTGTTTATCAATCATAACCAACAAATAATTTTCACCTTAAACACACACACATACCAGAAATTAGGTGTTCTAAAAACCAACCAAAAAAAAAGATGACTACACTAATGCCTTTTTGCAATGAGTTAGCTGCTGCTGCTGGTTCTAGTTTGGTTAGGGATATAATGGTTGTCCGATTTCAGAGGGAGCTTACTGTCACCAGGTTGGATGAAGCAGAATTAATGAAAAAAGCCAAAGATATAAGGGCTCGTGTTCTTTGAGAGGATTGTGTGATTGGAGAGTTGGAGCTTTTGTTTACTTTTGATTCTTGTGTGCAAAGCATTTCACAGTTGAATAGTTTGCAAAACGAAGACTTGGACGAAGCGCAACAATTTTGGTGAATGTCATGAAGAAGCGTGAAGCGGCAGGGAGCTTCTGTCATTCATTGAGAAGTTGAAGTCTATGGTGTACTGATCTGGCTTATTTTGGTGTTTGTGAAATATATTTTGGGTTTAAGGTATGTTGTAAATGGGTAGGGTTGTGGGAATATGTTGGCTAAGACTTAGTAATGGTTATGTGTATGGATCTTTTAATATATGCTCTTTTCTATTTATGTTTTAGCAGTAAATGAATTTTAGATTCATGATGTCTAATTAATCTTGTTGGAACATACCTGTGTTTGTTGGAAAATTTAGTGCACTTGTGGGATTAGTTCACACCTTGAAATGGGTTAGGAGGTACGGAGTGTACACCCATAAGGTCCATGAACACCCTGACTCTAATAGTGGTTTGTATTGGTAGTGCTAGTAGAAAGTACTGCTGGTGAAAGTACTACTTGAGGAAAGTACTTGCTTGTGGAAAGTTCGCTTGTGATTTTCACTGATAAGCAATGTTTCCACGATAGGCGGTGTTTCCACTGAAGTGGTGTATCCACTGCTAGTGCTATGAAAGTACTGATAAGCGGTGCTTCCATGATAGGCTGTATTTCCACTGCAAGTGAAAGTACTGCTAGTGGAAAGTATTGCTTATGGAAAGTACTGCTAAATGGCGTTACAACTGCATTATGACCACGTTTAATTGGTCATGTAACCACTAACGGCTATAATGGGGATAATTATGAGGCTATTAATGGGCCGATTAATACTCATAATTCCATTGGAATAGCTCAAGAGTAACCTCCTATAAATAGGAGATCTGATAATGCATGAAGGATACACAGAAAACGTAAACACTTATTAGCGAAAGGGTTATAGAATTGTGCCTAATTCTCTAACTGCATTTGGTCTTATCCCAAGTAGATATTCGTGATACCAGGCATTAGGGTCGAATAGTTTACTTTGGAAAGTGATCACACGATTCCAAGTGATATCCGGTAACCACCTGGTGGTATTGCTACTGTTATTGATTGTCTTAACCCATTGCGGGGAGATAACCACCAACAATCAAAGTAAACTATTTTGTGATAATCAATGGCAACTGCTGCAATGAAACACATGGCTTCAAACTTTGCTAAGCTGGACAAGTTTGAAGGGGTGGACTTTAGGAGGTGGCAGAAGAAGATGCACTTCTTGCTGTCAAGTATGAGTGTGGTGTATGTGCTAACCACACCCATTCCTGATGATGGTGATGATGCTACTGTGGAGCAGATCAAGAGGAGGAGCAAATGGGAGAATGATGACTACATATGCAGAGGTCTTATTCTCAATGGTATGTCTGATTCTTTGTTTGACATTTATCAGAACTTTGAATCTTCCAAAGAACTGTGGGATTCCTTGGATGCCAAATATATGGGTGAGGATGCATCAAGTAAGAAGTTCCTTGTTAGTAATTTCACAAATTACAAAATGACTGATTCAAGACCGGTTATGGAACAATACAATGAACTTCTTGGAATACTTGGAAGGTTTACACAACACCAAATGAACATGGATGAGGCTATCAAAGTCTCTTGTGTCATTGACAAACTCCCTCCTTCATGGAAAGATTTCAAGCATACCTTGAAACATATGAAGGAGGAGTTAACTCTTGTTGAGTTGGGCAGTCATGTGCACATTGAGGAATCTCTCAAGGTGCGGATAATGACAAGCCAAAGAGTGGCAATGCTATTGGTGCATCTATTGTCAATATGGTGGAGCATAACAACTCCACCAGGTACAATGACAACAAAGGCAAACGCAAATAGCATGATAACACAAGGCGAGATCCAAACAAGAAGGCAACACCTACTTGTTGGAAATGTGGCAAAACAGGTCACATTAAAAGGGACTGCAATGGTGTTAAAATTGGTGGTAAAGCCAATGGATCAGGCACTAATGGTTCAAGGAGTGGTGGTTCACCAACTCACTTTGAAAGGTCGAATATGTTTAATAAGTCTTTTCAGATTTATTATGTTACATATGTATCTGAATCTTTTTATGAGCAGGATGATGATGTTGCGTGGTGGGTTGACTCTGGTGCAACAGTTCATGTGTGTAAAGATAGAAGCTGGTTCAAGACTTATGAGTCATTGAATGATGGTTCTATTCTTCACATGGAAAATGAGTCAACAGCCTTGGTGCATGGTCGTGGTTGTGTAGATCTTAGGTTTAGTTCTGGAAAGATTGTAACTTTGTTTAATGTTATTCATGTTCCTGATATAAGGAAAAACTTGGTTTCAAGTAGTGTTTTGAATAATCATGGATATAAACAAGTTATTGAATCTGATAAATTTGTTCTTTCTAAATGTGGTGTTTTTATTGGTTTTGGTTATTTATGTAATCAAATGTTCAGGCTTAATATTACCACTGACAGTGTTATTTCATCTTTGTGACCACATATGATCAGACTGATTCTACCCTTTGGCATGCTAGACTTGGTCATGTTCACTATAAAAGAATGCAAGATATGTCTAGGGATGGTTTAATCCCTGCTTTTGACATGGACACTGAAAAGTGTAAAACTTGCATGTTGACCAAGATAACCAAGAAACCCTTTCAGGTTGTTAGTCGTGAGACTAAGATCTTGGAGCTTATTCACAGGACTGTGTGATTTGCATGCCACTCCTTCTTTGGGAAATAAGAAGTACTTTGTAACATTTATTGATGATGCTTCTAGATTTTGTTATGTCTATTTATTACATACCAAGGATGAAGCATTAGATAAATTCAAAGTGTTTAAAACTGAAGTTGAATTACAACTTGGGTCTTTGATCAAAAGATTAAGGACTGATAGGGGAGGTGAGTACATGGATACTCAGTACTTTCAGTATGTTGGTATTATCCATGAAACTACTACTCCCTATACTCCTCAGCAAAATGGTATTTCGAAAGGAAAAACAGTCTTTGAAGGAGATGGTTAACTCCATGTTGTCCTATTCTAGACTGAGTCAGGGGTTCTGGGTTGAAGCTATGTTAACAGCTTGCTATTTATTAAATAGGGTTTCTAATAAAAGGAACAAGGTTACCCCTTATGAACTCTGGACTAAAAGGAAACCTAACCTGAACTATCTCAATGTTTGGGGTTGTAGGGCAGTAGTCAAACTCCCTGATCCAAAGCAAAAGACTTTGGGTGAAAGAGGCATTGACTGCATCTTTGTTGGATATGCTGAGCATTCCAAGGCTTTTAGGTTCTATGTTATTGAACCTAATGGATATGTTTCAATTAACTCCATTATTGAATCAAGGGATGCAGACTTTGATGAGAATAGATTCTCATCAGTTCCTAGACCAAGTCAGAGGATTCCTAATGGAACTCATGACACTGATGTATCAGAGGTACCGATGATGAACCATCAGTGGTCCCTGATGAGGTTGTGGTTCAACAACCTGAACCTGTGCTCAGAAAGAGCAAAAGGGTCAGGACTCCAAAGTCATTTGGACATGAGTTTCAACTGTATTTAGTTGAAGGTACAGGGATGAGGTCTCAGACCAATACTCCTATTGCTTCATTGTTGAGGATGACCCCAAAACATTTGAAAAAGCAATGAAGTCCCGGATATTGCTTTACGGAAAGAAGCAATCAATGATGAGATGGATTCCACCATGGGCAACAACACTTGGGTGTTGGTTGATCTACCTCCTGGTTGCAAACCTTTGGGTTTCAAATGGATTTTCAAAAAGAAAATGAAGGTAGATGGAACTATTGAAAAGTTCAAGGCTAGACTAGTCATTCAGGGCTTTAAACAAAAGTCAGGGATAGACTATTTTGATACTTATGCCCCCGTGGCTCGTATCAGTACCATAAGACTGCTGATTGCTATGGCATCTATTCACAATCGGTTATTCATCGGATGGATGTGAAGACAGCTTTCTTGAATGGTGAATTGGAAGAGGAGGTTTATATGAACCAACCTCCGGGCTTCATCTTGCCTGGCAATGAAAACAAGGTGTGTAAACTGATTAAGTCTCTTTATGGACTTAAGCAGGCACCCAAGCAATGGCATCAAAAATTTGATGAAGTGGTTTTGTCTAGTGGTTATGTTCTTAACCAAGCTGACAAATGTGTATATAGCAAATTTGATGAATCCGGTAAAGGAGTCATCATTTGTCTATATGTTGATGACATGTTGATCTTTGGCACTGACCAAAATCAGGTTGACTTGACAAAGGAATTTTTGTCATCAAGGTTCTCCATGAAGGACATGGGGTGATGTTATCCTTGGTATAAGGATTAAACATGAAAGTAAAAGAATTTCTATCTCTCAGTCTCATTATATTGAGAAGGGGTTGAGGAAATTCAATTACTTTGATTGTACTCCAGTGAGTACACCTATGGATACTTGTGAGAAGCTGATGCCTAATAATGGCAAGGTCGTATCTCAACTTGAGTATTCTAGGGTAATTGGCTGCCTGATGTATGCCATGACTTGTACAAGGCATGATATTGGTTTTGCAAGATTGGGAAAATTGAGCAGGGTATACTAGTAATCCTAGTACTCATCACGCAAGCAGTTCAAAGGTGCTTGAAGTATTTGAAGAGAACTATGGATTATAGTCTCTCATATCTTGGTTACCCATCGTGTTGGAAGGTTACAGCGATGCAAGTTGGATCAGTAACACGAAGACAATTCGTCTACCGAGTGGTGGGTATTCCTACTTGGTGGAGGTGCAATTTCTTGGGCATCCAAGAAGCAAACTTGCATCACCAGTTCAACAATGGAATCTGAATTTGTGGCTTTAGCAGCTGCTGGTAAAGAAGCTGAATGATTGAAAAACTTGCTTCTTGAGATTCCATTGTGGCCTAAACCTATAGCACCTATTTCTATCCGGTGTGATAGTGCAGCTACATTGGCTAAAGCTTATAGCCAAATGTACAATGGTAAGTCTAGACACTTAGGTGTCGGACATAGCATGATTCGTGAGCTTATCATGAATGGGGTGGTATCTATAGAATTTGTTAGATCTCAAAGAACTTAGTGATCACTTGACGAAGGGTCTGGCTAGAGACTTGGTTATAAAGTCTGCTAAAGGGATGGGTTTAAGTCCAACTTAGTCACTGAATGCTAGGACACCCAACTCCCTCCTGAGGAAACTTAGGAGCTGAGTTCAATGTGGAAAGCTGAACATTCAGTGGACTGGAGCACATGTTTTATTTACATCCCAAGGTTGTGCTCAGAACCTGTTGAAAGGAGGATGAAGTCTTTACTTCTTAATGGTTAATTTTCTTTGAAAAAGTGCTTAGCAGGAGCATGACTAAAGAGGAACCACCTATGTAAATGTTGAAGTTTTGCCGCTTCAGGAAGCTTTGGACTTTTAGCTTTACAACATTTATGAATTTGGATATGGACACATGGCTTGTATAGTGTCAGGAGTTGATAAGTGTTTGAAAACTTGTGTGTATTTATCTTCAGGTATTCAAATGGGTTGAAGGGTTCAATTCTTAGAACACCCTGATTCTCGAATATTTGAACGTGTAATTACTAAGATGGAAATTCAATCCTCAGGACATTTTCATTTATGCACATGTTTTTGTTGATGTTTATTTTTCATGCAAAGAAAGTGAACTAAATTTGGGGAGGATTGTTGGAAAATTTAGTGCACTTGTGGGATTAGTTCACACCTTGAAATGGGTTAGGAGGTACGGAGTGTACACCCATAAGGTCCATGAACACCCTGACTCTAATAGTGGTTTGTATTGGTAGTGCTAATAGAAAGTACTGCTGTGAAAGTATGCTGAGGAAAGTACTGCTTGTGGAAAGTACCGCTTGTGATTTTCACGATAAGCGTGTTTCCACGATAGGCGTGTTTCCACTGAAGTGGTGTATCCACTGCTAGTGCTATGAAAGTACTGATAGCGGTGCTTCCATGATAGGGTATTTCCACTGCAAGTGAAAGTCCTGCTAGTGGAAAGTACTGCTTATGGAAAGTACTGCTAAATGGCGTTACAACGCATTATGACCACGTTTAATTGGTCATGTAACCACTAACGGCTATAATGGGGATAATTATGAGGCTATTAATGGGCCGATTAATACTCATAATTCCATTGGAATAGCTCAAGAGTAACCTCTTATAAATAGGAGATCTGATAATGCATGAAGGACACACGAAAACGTAAACACTTATTAGCGAAAGGGTTATAGAATTGTGCCTAATTCTCTAACTGCATTTGGTCTTATCCCAAGTAGATATTCGTGATACCCAGGCATTAGGGTCGAATAGTTTACTTTGGAAAGTGATCACACGATTCCAAGTGATATCCGGTAACCACCTAGTGGTATTGCTACTGTCATTGATTGTCTTAACCCTGTTCTGGGAGATAACCACCAACAGTGTTTTCATATATGTTGTAGTATGCCAGGTTGGTATGATGGTGTTGTTGTTCCATAAGTGGTTGACTTTAGTGCTAGGTTAATGAGATACCTGTTACAATAAGGTAACTGTTAGTGTATAATAACCAAAAAAACTCTTAAAGGTTTTATCGATATGATAATTGAAATTTTAGTTTAAATGTAAAGGGTCATTCAAATGGAAACTTCGAACTTGAATGTGACAACAAAGAATGGGACAATCAGTTTTAGAGAAGCAATTAGGTAATTATAGTAAATGTAAGTGTTTAACCAACAGAGTAGAAAAAGCCCATAACGTAAAGGTTCATTCAACTTAGCACTACCAGCACTAACTTAGCACTACCAGCACTAACTTAGCACTACCAGTACTAACTTAGCACTACCCGTACTAACTTCTGAATCTCTCCACTATAGAGTCGGGATGTTCAGGGACCTTATGGGTGTACATTCCGTACCTCCTGACCCATTACCAGGTGTGAACTAATCCTACAAGTGCACTAAAATTTCCAACAATCCTCCCCAAATTTAGTTCACTTCCTTTGCATGAAAATCAAACATCAAACAAAACATGTGCATAAATGAAAATATCATGAGGATTTAATTTCCATCTTAGTACATTACACGTTCAACCAACAAAGTAGAAAAAGCCCATAACGACACATGTATGACTGTTTGAGTTACTGCAACAGTAGTAAGAAACAAAAAATGAATATATGTAAAGATACATGGAAACAAAGTGCAGTGTTTGGAGTGAACTAAAAGGACGTATGCGAATAGTAATAAATTTGGCTTTTACTTGCATGCTATTTGTGTTAGATACCTTCTAAGCGAATCAATATGAAATCTGCAGAAACAGTAGTGATTCTGTGTATTTTGTTTTCATGCAAATGGTATTCAATGTGTAATTATATGTTATACATGTGCCTATCACTATGCAAAACATATAGCCTTACTTTTCCTATTTAAGAGGGTCTAAGTGAACATTTTTTTTATAACTGATGTCATAACTTGTAAAAAGAAAGAAGAAAACACAATGTCTAGACGCCCTAAGTGTGATCAGCTTAGAGCAAAAGCCAATTCGAATAACTGGTTTGAGATGCTAGTGTTGTAATGTCGCCAAGCTGCAGGTTAGGACATTCAAATGTCACAACAAATGAATGTGCTATGCGCTAGCTTGGTGAGTGTTACTCGTGAGAGGCTTACTTTTATTCAAGAGTTAGAAACAGTTGGGAACATTTATGCTCAGAAAACTACAGAATATCTAAGAGAAGTTCAGGTTAGAGATGAAGAAAAGCTCATGCAAATGCGCATTTTGGCAGCTGGATTGGAGCTAAATTTTCGCAATCATGATGTGTTCATTCAGAAACTTAAGGGCTTAATGCATTGGTAAGTGTGTTTGCATAGCTGAGGGAAGATGTTGTTGGTCATGATGTCTTGTTTATGCAGGTCTTTGCATTTGCAGTTATGTACTTGTCTTGAATTTTATTTTGAATGTTGTTGTAATATTTGGTTTTAGCCTTTGGCAGGTGATTGTAAGATATTTTATCAAATAAAAGCCAGTGTTTGCATTCCATGGTCCAGTCTGAAACAACATCCTCATCACTCGTTCAGGATTAATCTGTTGAAATGCCTCCCTTTATGGAGTTTGTTTACACGTTGCTGCAAGCAAAGCGGATGAGTAAAATTTCCATATACGAATCTAAATTTTCAAAGTAACAAACACTATTTGTTCATCTGTCTAGCAAAATGTCTGCTGCAGACCATTGCACTTACAATGCCTGTTTAGGTGCAATATCTGATTGGACCAAGCATAAAATAATTGCAACTTTGTGGCACTTTTAATCAAAGTATTATTATTTGATGTCAAATTCCAGCCCATTCTACTACGACTATATACACAAATGCTTAACATCTTCGAGCCAATCATGATTCATTGGGACGGGTGTATGATAGGGACCAATGATTATATATAGCTTCTAACAGAAACTATATATACACGTGACGCCAACGGACGCCAGCCACAATGAAATATGATTGACCTGAAGAAATTTACCAACTTCATTAAAGTACAAGATTGTGATAATATTATGCATATAAAATAAAACGGTCACAAACATGCGACATAATTGTCTATACATTGCTATAAACCAGGTCAAGATATGGGCAATCTCAAGTTTAAAACTACCCGTCATAATTGATCAAAGCGTTGATGGTCATGGTAAGCTTAACAAACAGATAATCCATTAGTCACAAAATACAGGCTCAGATAGGGTAGCAGTTTGAAAAAATTGGATTGCTCACCATGGCTGCAACCTTAACATGCTGCCAAGCCAATATATAGGCATTATCATTTTGTAAAATACCCGTCAGAATTCATCATAGCCTTGATTTTGTTGGCAAGCTCACATCGCGCTTAAAGCAATAAGGAAATAATCAATTTTAACATTAAAACTGAACCAAAGTCAAGATGTGCAAACTAATTGTCCATCTAATCACATAACCTTCACCAAATCACGATAAAATCATCATATAACACATTTCCTAACTGGGTCATTCATTCATCAGAATCAAGAACCCAAATCCCAAATTGCAACAAGCTTATATTTTGACAAGTAGGTCGTCATAATAACATCAAATATTGGTTAAACAATTATCAATTTATCAAAATGAAACATAAAAATCAGATATATACCTTTATAATTCTTTGATGAACATGTATTCATCGCTTTCAACCCCAATAAAACCATACGATGATCAACTATATATGATCATTTCTTCAAAATTGAATCATCAATTTGCATACACGAACACAAGATATCTTAAATATATGTTTTAATTTGAAAAATATGTTGTATATTAGAAACCCCTAATTTCACCTGGAAACCATATTTAATTTTTGCAAGTTTTCAGGACTGTGTGTTTGACCCATGTGTGTGTGAAAGAAAACTAAATATCATTATATAGTTTAAACTATAAAAGGAAAAATGGCATAAATAAAAGCATATTAACATATGCTAAACTATTATCATTATATAATACGCATCATTGTACCATTATCATTGTTAATAGCTACATTAATCTAACATCCCCATCATAAACCATATGCACCATCTACCCCCAAAAGACAACCATACACAGATCACCAAGATGACAAAACACAAAACACACACATAAACATATGACCTAATCATAAAAATCCATGATGTCCATATGCTCCTCCTTCTCATTCAAACCTGCACGGACTTCAACCAACAAGCCCCTCAAAACCTCCAGCCTCCTGCGCATCCTGATCATCTGCAATCTCAAGCACTCATAGACATCCCCACCAGCTTCTTCATCGTCATGGTTAAGAGACCACACCTCAACCATCCTTTCAGTCTGCACCTGTATCTTCCTCTGCAGCTTATTGCATCGCTCCCCAAGAAACCTCAGAAACGCTTCATCTTCTGTGTGATCTTGAATGAAAAGGAACTTGAAACTTTGATGTAGTTTTTCTGATCCGGACATGTCTTTCAACTCATTGATGAATGGAGTGTTCGCCATTGTAATTATTGGTGGTGGGTGAAAGTTTGATGGTTGATATTCGGATTAAGAGATAAAATAAAGTATATATTCTAAATAAATGTAACTAAACCACACTCTAACTAAACTGCTAAGGAACCCAGTAGGTTTCATCATTGCAAATGTGAATTAGACTATTAATTCACATTTTTTGTTTTCCCAAGAAAAAATAACAAATACTTCTTGGAGAATAGAAGCTTTGTAGTAACACATAAAACACTTCCAGTATTGATAAAAAAAATTTACAAAATGTATACATGAATTTGGAAATATAACATAACCAACCCTGGACATTTGACAATTATGAAAAATGGTAGTAAAAATGAAAACGTCATTCCCTCCAACTTCTCGAAAAAAAATTAAGCAAAACGAGTACATATATATACTAGACAAGTACCCGTGCATAGCAACGGGATTTTATAGTGAGAAATTGTTTAGAGATAAAAAAGGGTTTATGGGTTATAAACGAAAAATAATAGAAGTTTGAAGATTTGGGGATTAAACATAATGTTTTGAAACCCGGTTCGACCCGGGTGGTTCAACCGGTTGCACCATTCCGGTCAAAAAACGGATTGATTTAAACCGCGTCAACCCGATGGGTTGGATCGATTTGTATAACGTGTATAATAACATGTACTTTTTATTTTAGGGTGTTTTAAAATAATATTAATTAGTGTGTTTAATTATTTTATATTTTGGATTATATTGTCTTTATATGTAGTATAGATGTGAAGAAGTGGGTCCTCCTGCTGTCCCCAATAGGATGCTGACAAATATGTTTAGCCATACTATATGAGTTAGGGGTTGTTTACTTTTTTCAAGACTTTTTTTGCCCGTTTACATTCGTTTTCTTACACGTTTACACACATAATACGTTTTTACACGATTTCATCTGTTTTAATACGTTTTCGTCCGTTTTCGTATGCCTTTGTCCCTTTTATTCTGCTTTTTATAAGTTTTCGTTTTTGTTTACAGGTTTTCGTCCGTGTTTACACGTTTTCGCTGGTTTTTTCATGTTTTAGTCCGTTTGCATACGATTTCAGCTGTTTTACACGTTTTCGTTCGATTTACCCCGTTTTCATCCGTTTGTACCCATTTTCATATGTTTTTAAGAATTTTTCGCCATACGTTTTCTTACACTTTTACACACATTCGTACGTTTATACACGTTTTCGCCTGTTTAAATACGTTTTCATTCGTTTTCGTACGTCTTTGTCCCTTTTAATCTGTTTTTATACGTTTCTGTTGTTTACGCGTATTCATCCGTGTTTACACGTTTTCGCTGGTTTTTTCATGTTTTAGTCCTTTTGCATACGTTTTCAGCTGTTTTACATATTAACGTACATTCTCAAACGTTTCATACATTTTCTTACGTTGTTACACGTTTTCGTCCGATTTACTCCATTTTCATATGTTTTTAAGAATTTTTCGCCCGTTTTCATATGCTTTCTTACACTTTTACACACATTTGTACGTTTATACACGTTTTCGTCCGTTTTCGTACGTCTTTGTCCCTTTTAATCTGTTTTTATACGTTTCCGTTTTTGTTTACAGGTTTTCGTCCGTGTTTACACGTTTTCGCTGGTTTTTTCATGTTTTAGTCCGTTTGTATAAGTTTTTGTACGTTTTCGTCCGTTTCTGTAGCCGTTTGCATCTATTTTGTACGTTTTCGTCCGTTTGCATACCTTTTCATCTGTCTTTCATATTAACGTACATTTTCATACGTTTCATACATTTTCTTATGTTGTTACACGTTTGTGGAAAACTCGAAGGGGGGGTTGAATAGTTTTACCAATTTAAAACTTCCTTTTAAATATTTAGATCGACTTATGTCAATCTATTTGATTGTTTATGTTGGACGTTGATAGATAGATATATAAACGTGTAATGAAATATAAAGAGTAAGAAGCACATCACCACAACACAAGTTATTTATAGTGGTTCGGCTACAAGGACACCTTCCTTGCCCTACTCCACTCCCCGAGTCACCTACTCGAGAGTTCGTAAGCACTACACCAACTCCTTGTGGCGGAGAAGCCTTCACAACGTCGCTTAACCTTTTTCCGGTACAAAGCTAAATACCAAGTTCTTTCACACCAAGGCGAACCACACCTAACACAACGTCGCCTACCCTTTATACGGTGCTAGGCTAAACACCGAGTTCTTTCACAGCTTAGGAGAACTAACCCTATCACAACGTCGCCTACCCTTTATTAGGTACTAGGCTAAGCACCTAGTTCCATTACTATGGAGGAACTACTACCCTTCACGACACAACACCTAATCTCAAGGAGATCTACTCCTTGTTACAACACCATCAAGGATATCACCATCCTTGTAGATAAACAAATACATATATGTATAACGATGCACCTCATCGATTATACGACCTAAGCATTCTTCCCAAATGCTACTTGATTTGATTCTTTGGCATCCTTCACTAATGCCTTTGACACAACGCTTGGCACCCTTCACTAATGCCTTCGTCTTGACACCTTTAGCATCCTTCACTAATGCTTTGACATGGATGATGAGCACCTTTCACTAATGCTTTCATCTTGACACTTTCGGCATTCTTCACTAATGCCTTCAACCCAACATCTATGGAGAAAGGAAGAACTATCAACAAGAGAACCTTAGTAGTCTTGATGATGACGAAGCATAGCAACTCATGGACTTGAGCTTGCACGTCTTCAAGAAGTGGTGATCTCTCCTTTAAGAGGAACCTAGTAGATCACACAAAAACAAAAGACAAACTACATAGATCACTTAGATCTGAGGTTAGAGGGTTAGAATACTTTGGGGAAGTATGTGTGTGAAGTCATTTGTAGAGAGGGAGAAATGGCTCTCTATTTATAGAGGAAATTCTTTTCTGTTCCCCGGATCCCACGGATCCCTACCACAAGGGATCCGGCTAGCACAAAGCTAGGGATCCGTGGTCCGCTCCTCTTTGCCTATGGGTATTATTGGTTATGGGTCATGGGTCATGGGTTATGGGTTGATCCATGGTTTTCTTTCTAGATACAATGTATCTTAAGGATACAATGAACTTGGTTAAGTGGTATATATAAAACCATGGGTTATGGGTCAAAACCATTTGCTAGTATTTACCCATTTAGTTTATACTTGTATTTACCCATTTTAGCATACACTTAGTTTTTACCCATTTTAGTATACTTAGTTTAAGTATATGTTTAACCCAATATGTAAACACTAGTTGTTGTACATATGTATCTAAATCATAAAATCACTTATACTTGTTTTAGTGTTTTATGTGAAAGCGTAAGTGTGTTAGAAAACTATTAACTCAAACTATTTACGTACTCTATTTGTTTCGTTAAAATGATTTTAAATTTGTTATCGACAAAACATTAGAAGATCGTAAAATATAAATAAACGTTTTTACGGCTTATTTGTATTAACAACGTTTTCGTCATATTTACTCCATTTTTGTCCGTTTTTACCCATTTTCATAAATTTCAAGACTTTTTCACCCGGTTTCATACGTTTTCTTACACTTTTACACACATTCGTACGTTGTTACATGTTTTCGTCTGTTTTAATATGTTTTCGTCCGTTTTCGTACGTCTTTGGCCATTTTAATACGTTTCCATTTTTGTTTACAGGTTTTCGTCCGTGTTTTACACGTTTTCGCTGGTTTTTTAATGTTTTAGTCCGTGTGTATAAGTTTTTGTACCTTTTCGTCTGTTTGCATATGTTTTCGTCTGTTTTACATATTAACGTACATTTTCGAACGTTTCATACATTTTCTTACATTGTTACACGTTTTCGTCCGATTTACTCTGTTTTTGTCCGTTTTCATCCGTTTTTAACCATTTTCATATGTTTTTTAAGAATTTTTCGCCCGTTTTCATATGTTTTCTTACACTTTTACACACATTTGTACGTTTTTACACGTTTTCGTCTGTTTTAATACGTTTTCGTTCATTTTCGTACGTCTTTGTCCCTTTTAATCTGTTTTTATACGTTTCCGTTGTTTACACGTATTCGTCCGTGTTTACACGTTTTCGCTGGTTTTTTCATGTTTTAGTCCGTTTGCATACGTTTTCAGCTGTTTTACATATTAACGTACATTCTCAAACATTTCATACATTTTCTTACGTTGTTACACGTTTTCGTCGATTTACTCTGTTTTCATCCGTTTTTACCCATTTTCATATGTTTTTAATAATTTTTCGCCCGTTTTCATACGTTTTCTTATACTTTTACACACATTCGTACGTTTTTACACGTTTTCATTTGTTTTAATATGTTTTCGTCCGTTTTCATACGTCTTTGTCCCTTTTAATCTGTTTTTATAGGTTTCTGTTTTTCTTTACAGGTTTTCGTCCGTGTTTACACGTTTTCGCTGTTTTTTCATGTTTTAGTCCGTTTGTATAAGTTTTTGTACGTTTTTGTCCGTTTCCAGCTGTTTTGCACGTTTTCGTCCGATTTACTCCATTTTTGTCCGTTTTCATTCGTTTTTACCCATTTTCATCTGTTTTTAAGAATATTTCGCTCGTTTTCATACGTTTTCTTACACTTTTACACACATTCGTACGTTTTTACATGTTTTCGTCTATTTTAATATGTTTTCGTCCGTTTTCATGCGTCTTTGTCCCTTTTAATCTGTTTTTATACGTTTCTGTTTTTGTTTACACGTTTTCGTCCGTGTTTACACGTTTTCGCTGGTTTTTCATGTTTACAGGTTTTCGTCCGTGTTTACACGTTTTCGCTGGTTTTTCATGTTTTAGTCCGTTTCCAGCCGTTTTGCACGTTTTTGTCCGATTTACTCAAACATTATGTTTGTAGGTTGCTAATCATGGAAGCCATGGCTTAAAATGTAAATATATTTGTGTCAACCCAAGAAGCGAACTTAATTCATATTCGGTTTAAACACCATATGTGTCAACCCAAAAAGCGAACTTAATTCATATTCGGGTCAACCCAAGAAGCGAACTTAATTCATATTCGGTTTTCGGTTCGCTTTGGTTAAATTATAGTTCGGTTCGTTTCGGTTTTCGTGTTGACCAAAATAAAAATATAACCGATTTAACGAAACCAAACCCGATAACCGAACGGATCAACACCCCTAATTTATAGTCATAGTTTAAAAGAAGGAGGACTTAGTTTGCCGTTTTTAAACATTAGATCTTTACACTTTGATGGATCTTAGGGATGACAGGAAGGCTGCGAGGTCTAAGCTGAAGGGGTTGAATGATCTCATTACTCAATCTTAGGAGGAAATCGATACCAAGGAAGAACAAATTCAGGCGATGAATGGTTGAAGGGTTTCTCGCTATGGAATGAGATGTTTTCTTTTGCTCTAGTGTCATCTGTTTATGTCTAATGTCTAATGTCTAACGTCGTGGTTTAATGGGATGGTATGTAGATATATTAACAATGAAATATGTATGGATCTTTTGATGGTTTATCCATACGAATGCTAAATATGTTTGTTAATATAAGTAATGTGTTCGCTAGTTTGTTTCATCTTTTTTTTAATGTTGTTTTGAATTTAGGAATTGGTTGTGGTGTTTAAGTTCATATTCGCACTGGTAGAATGTATTATTGTAGGATTAGGATGTTCAATTTTTAGGTTGTTGTCAATTTTTTATGACTGATTATGAAGTTTAGAAGTGGAGCGTTTGTTCATGACAATTATTTTTGATTGAACCACTAGATTTAGGGTGTTTTTGTTGTTGTTTTTACTTTAAGTTAATTGCATTTACATGATTTCTTGATTTTTTTTACTGCTTGAGGATGTTAGAGCTTATTTAAGTGCTTATAAATAGCTTATTTATAGGCTTAAAGTAAAGTCTGAGGGTTGTTTGTTGTATCAGCAGTTCTTGGTTTGATTTGCCTATTTTTGTGCTTAATTATTTATCTGGAACTGCTTATTAGTTATAGTTGCTTAATTAGTTGCTTTAAGTCCATTTTTAGCTTTTGTTTGTTTATTTGTATGCGCCATATGGTGATTTTAGTGTATCTGCAGTTATATGTGTCTTTGACACAGCGGGTTTGAAGTTATATGGGTGTTTGGGACTGTGGGTAAGCACCATTTCTGTCATGGGTGTTTTGGTTTCAAAAATTGTTTGATTTTTCAAAAATTAGATTTTCTAATTCATATTTAAATTGCAGAAAAAAAAATATTTAAATGCTATATTATCAATTTGGAGCCACATTTTAAAATTATCAAATTTGGAGCCAAATTTCAGCCAAAATTTTTAAAATTACTTTGGAAATTATGGTTTCCTTAATTGAAAAACTGCCCCATCATTAGCCCTAATTTTACTCCAATAAATCAGGCTTCAAGCAAAACAACCAGAACTTAAATTTTTACACCATTATTTACCAATTAAGTTTACTAATTTTCTTTAACACATTACTTCTGACGAATCATGGCAACTCAAACCAATTATCCGGATGATTTGGTTTATTCTGATCGTGAAAATGAAAACCCTTTAGGATATGAATCAGAGACGTATTCAGATGAGGGTGAGGATGCTGAAAACAACCATTCAAATGTGATTGTTGTTAAGAGGAGCATAACTAGGTTAGCTAAGTTTCGCAGGGAATATGGAAAAACCGACGGAATAAAGGTCAGTGTAACCTTCAATGCATTGAATAGGTTCGTGAGCATATAGGTGTCAGGATTCTATCCTGGAGGAAGGTTGATTCAGAAGCAAGAGATAAAATGTGGGACGAAATCAAGGTACACATATACTTTTTTTTAACTAGTAGTGGCTTGGCTGTCGTAGGTACAAGGTGTTAATAAGTTTATCTCTGCATTTACATTATGTGCAACTAATTAACAACATTTTGTTAATCTTTGCAGCGATATTTTGATATTGACTTGACGATCAGAAAGCTGATAATGAATCGTCTTGGTCAACTTCTAAGGAATTTCATAATGAAATTGACACAAAACTACATATTGCCCAACCAAAATACACTTTCAAAACTAAATGAAGTCCCGGCGAAGTATAGTGCAATTATAAAAGCTGAAGATTGGGTTAATTTTGTAAACTACACAGCCAGCGAGGAATACAAGGTGTTAATTAGTCATTTTTATTCAAGTTCAAATATCTTTCACCTTTTCATATGTTTCCATATATATTAGTTGTATACTATCAGCATTACTACATCTAAACGCCGTATGATTTTGTGTTGCAAGGTGAGATCAGCAAAAGCTAAAGTGGCGCGTTCCAAGTCTGTTTATCATCATACAATGGGACGAGGTGGATATGCCTGTGTGATAGAAAAAATGGTAACAGTAAACATTTGCACATTTGCATTTAACAGCATCATACTTTCGTTTATATTCGTTTATCTTACATGTGTATGTATTTGATGTTTATAAGATCGAGAGTAAAGAAATTGAACCAGATGAAGAACCACCGCGTGGTACGCTGTGGTTGAAAGGAAGGGTGAATAAAGACGGAGAATATCACGATGATGATATCAGATCAGTGGGAGAAAAATTTGTAAGTTTGACTGCAAATTTTATTATTATGTTTAGTTATAAGTTAATACTGCTACTGTATTAGTTAAAACTGTTAGTTATAAGTTAATACTGGTAGTGTATTAGTTAATACTGTTAGTTATAAGTTAATACTGGTAGAATTAAATAACCTATTTCCCATATTGTGTGTGCAGAAAGAAACGGACGACAAGATCAAACAATGAACCTTGAAGCTTGATCATGGCATTGATGCCATGACTGTTGTATTAGGTAAGGAAAAGGGAGGATATGCGAGAGGAGTGGGAGGTGGAGTAACCTACAAGAGGTATTTTAATCTGCCTCGAATTAGACAAGCATCTGATGAAAGATTGGTGTTACTTCAAAGTGAACTTGATAATGAGAGGCGCCAACATCAAGAAAAAGAGGTGGTAATACAGGATTTGATGAAACAATAGGCTGCACCAAAGGGGCAGTTCCAGTCAACTTCAACTCCGTTGACACAAACGGAAGTAAGACATAAGAAAGTAACATTCCATCTTTTTTTTTTACCCTTTTAAATACTGCTGCAGTCTTCTTAAACAATTTATATTTCAGGTGTCTCCGGTGAATATTAATCTTATAAATAGCAGTGCTGATGAGGATGCCGGAACACGTGTTGCTGGACGTGAGAAAATTGCGAGCATTGAGAAGTCTAATGGACGTGCAACTTTGGAAAAGGAAATGGAAATAAGTGTAAGTAATAAATAATCCCCCTGGGATTTTTGAATTCTACATACATCTATTATTCACCGTTTTTTATATATATAGGGAACTGTTAAATCTGTCGCATCTAAGAAACCGACTAGATCAAAACGAAAGGATTCTTCACGTCAACTTTCCGAATCACAAGAACATGAGTCTCCATTAATAGTACTACCACAAGTATGTATTTAAACATTTTCATATGTTCTTTAGTTTAATTAATTACTGATACATATATACATGCAACAAAGTATATTTTTAGGTAATTAAGTGCAGACTATGGCACTTAAAGAAATCAAGTTTTATTGCGAAGGGTATCATGTACAAAACTAATGGAAAACAAATGCTTCATAACAAACCACTCCCAAAGGATTTATACAGAGTTTCTATTGATAAATCTTTAGTGGATGCAGCATGCATACCGGATGTAGGAAGTAACGGTTTTAAAACAGTTAAGGATGCAGTAGGTGGTTTTTATGCATGGCCAAAGGATCAAGTGGTTTTCGATGAAAAGTTACATACATGCATGTGTTTTATAAACCTACATATATCATTCTTCAAATTTAATTCAGTGTTTGATACACCCGGCTTTTGTTTCCTACAGGTAACACCACCAAGTACCACAAAACTGATTGGTGAAAACAAAACTGCACCTAAATTACCAACGAAGCGCTACGTCTCTAGTGATGCCATGCAAAAGGAAGCTAAGAAGTTCAAAAGTCAGAAGTCGTTAAATTATTGAGAATTTTATTATGTACGACATTACAATTTTATATACATTCTAATTTTATTGTATTTGAATTTATTTTGTATATATATATATATATATATATATATATATATATATTGAATTTGTTATGATATATATTGATTTCTTATATGTGACTAAAAGATGCATATAGTCACAATTATTAACACTTTTTGGTCATAGTTTGCTTAATTCGATGTGTGACTAAATGTTAGAAAATGCCACACAAACATAAAATTCATGTGGCCATTGGATGATCAATAGTCACACAAAACACACATTTCTTCAGTTTAAACACCATATGGTCACACTTATTAACACTTTTGGCCACTTTATGATTAATTGTATGTGACTAAATACCCAAAAGAAACATGCATTGTGTGACTAAATGTTTGAAAAGGCCACACAAACATAAAATTAATGTGGCCATTGGATGATCAATAGTCACACAAAACACACATTTCTTCACTTAAAAAACCATATGGTCACACTTATTAACGCTTTTGGCCACTTTATGATTAATTGTATGTGATTAAATACCCAAAAGAAACATGCTTTGTGTGACTAAATGTTAGAAAAGGCCACACAAACATAAAATTAATGTGGCCATTGGATGATCAATAGTCACACAAAACACACATTTCTTCACTTAAAACACCATATGGTGACACTTATTAACACTTTTGGCCACTTTATGCTTAATTGTATGTGACTAAATACACAAAACAAACATGCTTTGTGTGACTAAATGTTACAAAAGGCCACACAAACATAAAATTCAAGTGGCCATTGTATGATCAATAGTCACACAAAAGACATATTTCTTCACCTTAAACACCATATGGTCACACTTATTAACACTTTTGGCCACTTTATGCTTAATTGTATGCGACTAAATACCCAAAAGAAACATGCTTTGTGTGACTAAATGTTAAAAAAGGCCACACAAACATAAAATTCAAGTGGCCATTGGATGATCAATAGTCACACAAAACACACATTTCTTCACTTTCAACACCATATGGTCACAGTTATTAACACTTTTGGCCACTTTATTGTTAATTGTATGTGACTAAATACTAAATACCTAAAAGAAACATGCTTTGTATGACTAAATGTTAGAAAAGGCCACACAAACATCAAATTCAAGTGGCCATTGGATAATCAAGAGTCACACAAAACACACATTTCTTCACTTTAAACACCATATGGTCACACTTATTAACACTTTTGGCCACTTTATGCTTAATTGTATGTGACTAAATACCCAAAAGAAACATGCTTTGTGTGACTAAATGTTAGAAAAGGCCACACAAACATAAAATTCAAGTGGCCATTGGATTATCAATAGTCACACAAAACACACATTTCTTCACTTTAAACACCATATGGTCGCACTTATTAACACTTTTGGCCACTTTATGATTAATTGTATGTGACTAAATACCCAAAAGAAACATGCTTTGTGTGAGTAAATGTTAGAAAAGGCCACACAAACATAAAATTCATGTGGCCATTGGATGATCAATTGTCACACAAAACACACATTTCCTCACTTAAAACACCATATGGTCACACTTATTAACACTTTTGGCCACTTTATGATTAATTGTATGTGACTAAATACCCAAAAGAAACATGCTTTGTGTGACTAAATGTTAAAAAAGGTCACACAAACATAAAATTCATGTGGCCATTGGATGATCAATAGTCACACAAAATACACATTTCTTCACTTTAAACACCATATGGTCACACTTATTAACACTTTTAGCCACTTTATGGTTAATTGTATGTGACTAAATACCCAAAACAAACATGCTTTGTGTGGCTAAATGTTACAAAAGGCCACACAAACATAAAATTCATGTGGTCATTGGATGATAAATAATCACACAAAATACACATTTCTTCACTTTAACACCATATGGTCACACTTATTAATACTTTTAGCCACTTTATGATTAATTGTATGTGACTAAATACCCAAAACAAACATGCTTTGTGTGACTAAATGTTAGAAAAGGCCACACAAACATAAAATTCAAGTGGCCATTGGATGAACAATAGTCACACAAAATACACATTTCTTCACTTTAAACACCATATGGTCACACTTATTAACACTTTTGGCCACTTTATGCTTAATTGTATGTGACTAAATATGCAAAAAAAAATGCTTTGTGTGACTATACAGTGTTTATGGTCACTAATACGGATTAATCCAACAAAATTTTTACCTAATTAGTCACACATGTTAAGGTTTTGGTTACTGTTTTGTAATAGAGACTAAAAAAAGTCAAACATGTGACCGTAGGGTACCTATGGTCGCGCGACCTTTAGTCATTAACGCTCGAAAAATCATGTGTGACTATATGTATATCGTCACACATATTGGGTGTAGCCAAATCCACTTTTTGTTCTAGTGAACCATCGTCATTTGCTTTGCCTTTTTCTAATCGTTTTGCCTTTTCTTTTAACTCATAAACCTCATTTTCTAAAAATTCCTTTTTAGTCTTTAAAAACTTGTTTTTAGTTATGATTTTCAGGCTAAGCTCACACAATTGATTATATTATTTTTGCAAAGTGTCATCATCAATCGAAGAGTAAGATAAGTCGGAATGTACCTCGTTTGATTCATATGCCATGAGAGCGATCTCATCCTTACTTGATTCTTTGTCATCATCACTATCACTCCAAGCACCGCTTACAAAAGCTCGTTGAGTTTTGCTTTTAGGTGGATTGGGGCAATCTCCTATTAAATGACTTGTACCACCGCATCTAAAGCACTTCCTTTCACCTTTTCCCTTTTTGTCATCATGGTCTTTCCGGAATGACTTCTTTTCATCTCGGGGTTGCTTTACGAACTTTCCTCTTCTTCTAAAGAAATTTTTGAAATCTCTTACGGCCATGGCATACTCCTTATCTTCACTATCCGAGCAAGATTCTTCATCATCACTAGATTCCGTTCTTGCCTTTAGAGCAAAGGATTTGACTTTTTCTCTTTTGCCTTTGATGATTTCCAAATCTTTCTCCATCACCATTTCATGTACTTTGAGATTTCCAATTAGCTCGTCAAGTGACATTATTGAGAGATCTTTTGATTCTTCAATAGCCGTTACTTTAGCTCTCCACTTCGGATGGAGTGCTCTAAAAAATTTCCTGACAAAGTTCTTGCTACGAAAAGTTTCCTCAAGTGCTTTAACAGATGTAACAATAGTATTAAAGTGAGAAAATCCACAATCAATGGTTTCATCTTCAGGGATAAAAAATTGTTCATATTTTTTAACAAGAAGATCAATTTTGTTATCCTAGACTTGTGAATTCCCTTGATGTGTAATTATTAAAGATTCCCAAATATCTTTGGCGGTTTCACACATAAAAATTCTTTCATATTCTTTTCTAGGTAAAGCATTATAAAGCATCATTTTAGCTTCATTATTTTTAGCTATTAATTTCTTTTGTTCATCACTTGAAATATCTTTTGTCGTAGGATTAAAATCACCTTTAATAATAACAAACCAATAGATAAATCCATTGGTTTCAAAGAGTGGTGGTCTTAGCATAGATTTTCCTTCTTTAAAGTATTCGTAATCCATGGATCGTTTCAAGTTTATAAAATACAATATATTTTAGAAATTCTTGAGCAACGAGGCTCTGGTACTAAATCTGGAAAACTAGAAGGGGGGTTGAATAGTTTTGATCTTTGTTTTGAAACTTTATTGTAAGATCAATTGATATTGATCTAGGATGTGTTAGTGAAGAGTAAATAATAAGCACGCAATATATAATAAGTAAATAAGGAAAGAAACAATCAAACCACGACAAGGATGTTTATATTGGTTCGGTCTACAAGGACTCTTTTTTCTTGCCCTACTCCACTCCCCGAGTCTTCAACTCGAGAGTTATCTTCACTAATCAACAAGCTCCTTTAACCGGCGGAGAAAACCTTTACACGTCGCTTACACAATATTTTCGGGACAAAGCTAGATGTCGAGTTCTTTTACAAGGGTACATCCACTCCCACACACTATGTATTTTGAGGACTAAAATACTAACCACTCACACTCAGAGGTTTAAGATAGTTTGGTACAACAATGATGTATGAACAATACTAGATCACACAACAACAAAACAAACAAGCCTTCCAACTAATTGTTGAAGCTTGATTATGCCTTGATCTTCTTTGCTACAAAAGATGATCACTAGAATGAAATAAAACTGAGTTAAATGTAATACAATGAGAGAATGTATGTGTTTTATGCTAAGAAGGGATGAGAAAACAACTTGGGTTGGCTTGCTATTTATAGGCCAAATGAACAGCAGAGCTACGGACCAGACGGAACCAAAAAAAGGGTTCCGCTCTTGCTAATTTTCGATTCCGTCGGTCTAACAGTAAAGATTACAAAAATCTTTCCAAGATCACCCAAATCTGACCAAGATCATGTAAGATATGTTGACTATAAATCTAAACAAAATATTCTATGAAATCTTTTAAAGATTTACAATGTGATGCAAGCCATGATTTAATATGTGGTTTTCTATTTTTAGAATTAACATGTTAAAAGTAAATACATATGTAATGTTATGTTTAAGAAACTAAAACATACTTGTTTTAAAAATGTTGATGCACATTATGGTTTTGAAAAATATCAATGTTAATTGATACATAGCTAATCAAAATGTGATAAGATGTAAATGCTTAAGTGATGAAGACTTTATTTAAGGAAAGCTTGTTTTAATGTCTATTAATCTTGACAAACTTTATACTTTACAAAAATGAAATTTACTTTTTTCGTTAATAAAACTAGGTAAAGACCATAAAATATAAATAACGTTTAATGAAGATATTTGTATTAACAGACTTAGTTGCTTCTTTGGAAGATTTGTTTGACATGATTCAGAACTAATGTAAATGATTTTTTTTTCTCAAGTCTTTTCACTTTTTTTTTGTTCAAAAACTTCATTTACTAAAAACTCTTTCTTAGTTTTCATAAACTTGTTTTTGTTGATTACTTTAGCACTAAGTTCACATAGTTTGTTGAACTAATTTTGCAATTTATCATCATTAAGTGATGATTTTTCCTCACTATAATAAGAAGAATCGGAATATGTCTCATTGCTTTCTAGAGCCATGAAAGAAGCTTCTTCCTTGTTCCTTTCTACATCATCTTCACCGCTATCGCTACAAGAACCTCCAACGAACGCCTTAAGGCACTCATTGATGAGATGATTTGGATCTCCGCATCTATATCATTCTATTTTCCTTTCACCTTTGAACCTTCCTATTCTTTCTTCATGATTTCTTCGAGAGGTCTTCTTTTAATCATAAGGTTGTCTTACAAATTCTCCTCTCCTCTTGAAGAATTTCTTCAAATATCTGTAACATATTGGATTTCACATACACATCATAACATAAGCACAAGAGGCGTACACAATGGTTTTAGAAAGAGAAAGTTAGAGGTTTGAGAACTTTAGTGAGAGAAAGAAAAATCTTATTATGAGCTCCAACTCTCTACCTTGTGAGGTAGAGAGTATTTATAGTCTTACAATAAAACGCCACCTGACGGGCTGTGGATCAGGCATACAGTGGGTAAAGACCCGTCCGTCCTCCACGGTGTTACTTAACTAAATACTACATAACATTAAATAACTACGACTACGAGCTTTCTAACGATTACATATACTTGAGGTGACAGACACTTTAACTACTGGATTTTTCAAATCCTAACAATCTCCCCCTAAGGGAGGTCACCTCAATCACACATTAAAATTACATAGAATACAAACAGATATTACTTTGAGATTGTTCTTGGATTCTTGTTCATGTTCTTTGTTCTGTAGCTCGTAGTCTTTGATTCTTCATTTTTGCATGTTTGGATAATCTGAGTGGAGGTCTTTAACTGATCCACGTGATACTGAGTTTTGAGTCAGCTTTGAAATCATCAGCCATATTAAATCTCTGACTCATCCATTGTGGTGTTGGTATTATGTGATGTTGTGACTTTTGGACCGACATGCTCACATTCTGGATCATGATATATTCTTATCAGAGTAGCGGAAGCTTTAGTAGATTCATGATATTGGCAGCAGCGTAGCAGAAGCATGGAGTGAAAATATCAGAGTCATTGATGCACTAATCATGATTTCTTTGGAACTGAATGTGTTGAGTGAGCATGCGGCTATGGATTGACCGCTCCATTCTGATCAGCTGCAAACGTCGGGTGTTCCTGCATAAAACAGTTAGCAATAAAGTGCACAAGAGTGTCTTTGATCACTTTTGTTGAATTGAGGTACACGGCCCACGGTTCCCCGTTGATCAGTACAAGTACTGCCTGTGATCAGGTATAATTCTGAAGAATTTCCTTGACAGGGTTTCGCAGCTGCTCTAGCTGTTCTCAAACCGGAACGTCTCAAAGAAGACAACACGGAGTGAGTGAACCAGCGAAATGAGATTCACTGATTGATGAAAAGAGATTTGAAAAACAATCGTGTACTGCTCAATAGAAATTGTTTTTGCAATACAACGAAGGTTTTAATGAAAATCAATTATCAATCATAAACACCTTTTATTTTGAGAAATAAGTACACAGTCGATGTGCTAAAGAAAAGAGTTTTTAAGCACAACGACCGGTTTTTCAAAGGTATCCGTCAATCCATATCCTGAACCAGGATTGATTCAAAAGATTGAATCGCCCCATTGTTTCTGTTCAGTTGTCACATGGTTGATCTATTGGATAGATCTCACATGCCACCCACCAGGAGCTTGTTTGATGTTGGCTCTAGAAGGCTTTCCATCTTCATTGTGAATATGTTTGCATATCACTCAGATGTTCTGGCAATACTACAAGGATAATGCGTAGGACTCATAAGATATAATCTCTCTTTCCACATTGTGTGAAACAGAGAGTCTTCATTTAAAGTGTCCTAAAGAGATTTATATGATGATCTCTTAGCTCTAGACTAAATTGTGCATATTTGGTTCCTATGCCGGAGACTAGGGAGAGGGTCTCCTTCTTCAATACCAACTATCTCTAAGAGAAAGTCGATAGATTATGTCGGTTCCCTGTGAGAATGAAACAAGTCCTTTTAAGAGGAACTTGAGTGGTTTGGAAAGTTGAAGTGCAATGCGTCACTGGGTCCATGACGTCTTGTCTTCAATACCGATGTTACCTTGGTAACCACCAGTAGTATATGAATTGAACCCGGTTTCTGCCCTAAGGTTGAATAATTGGAGGGCTATTTGTTTTCACCCTTTTCTCATTCAATTCTTTTTCATTCTTCAACCCCTTCAGTGCTTACCGAGACTTCATAACTAGAACCTTGTTGGGTTTATTCCAGTACTAGCTCAGTCTCAGTCCGCACTCTTCCCATATCTCACTTTTCTCCTTTTTTCATCATACCTAAGGACTTCTACACTATCTAGTGGATTGTCCCTGGGTAGATCCCTCCGGTTCTGGCGGATCATGGGACCTCAACCTAACCTTATCATCCTTATATCACCATACATAAAGTAAAGTTGGTCGGTCTTTTTGGTATTGTTCATCTGCCATTGGAACCAATTGAAAACCATTTGAAAATCAATCAAGATACTTGTGATATAGAATCAAAGCATTTTGTATCTTAATTGTTTTGATATTTTAGATGTCTGCTAACTGGTATTCTGACTTTACAAAATAGAGTTCCACCACACCGTTTTCCACTTGTTCCCTGATGAAATGATGTCGAATGTCGATGTGCTTTGCTCTTGAGTGTTGAACGTTGTTGCATGAGAGAGCAATAGCACTTTTATTATCACAGTACAGAGGGATTTTGTTGAATTCAAAGCCATAGTTAGATAATTGGGATCTCATCCATAGGATTTGAGCACAACAAGATGAGATGGATATGTATTCAGCCTCTGTAGAGGAAATAGAAGTACTCATTTGCTTCTTTGAAGACCAGTTCACAAGCTTATCTCCCAAAAACTAAGCACCTCCGGACGTCGGCGTGTATCTTGACATCCTGCATGATCAGCATCTGCATAGGCTGTTAGTGACATACCGGTGTCCTTCGGGCACCAAAGTCCCATATTGATGATTCCTTGAGAATCTGAAAGACCCGTTTAACCGCTTCAAGGTGCTTTTTAGTAGGCTTAGCCTGATATCTAGCACACATGCACACAGCGAACAAGATGTCTGGTCTGCTAGCCGTGAGGTACATCAGGGATCCAATCATACTACGATATTTCGTTTGATCTACCATGATCCCGAGTTTTCCTCATCGGCTTAGTATGTTCAATCATGGGAGTGTCAACGGTGTCACATGAAACAAATCCAAATTTCTTTAAAATCTCAATTGCATATTTAGATTGATTTATAAAAATGCCTCCGGGACTTTGTAAAATTTGTAATCCCAAGAAAAATGACATTTGTCCCATCATTGACATTTGAAATTTGGAACCCATTTCATTTGAAAAACGATCACATTCATTGGGGTCAGTCGAGGCAAAGATAATATCATCAACATAAATTTGAACGTGAATTAAATGTTTGCCTAACTTCCTAGTGAACAATGTCGGATCAACTGCTCCTTTGCTGAATCCAGTGGATAGAAGAAACTTTGATAGCGTATCATACTGATATGTGTCTAAAAACACATATATTTTACCTTGTTTAAACCCACAAAAACAGCCAAAAACACACAAATGACTATATAAATGTTACAAATATCATGAAAATGTGTTTTTATGTGTTACAAGTGCAAAAGGATTGAAAACTGATGAAAAACAACAAAGTTTACAAAATTGGCAGTTTTAGTCCCTGAACTTTCACAAATTGTCAAAAATGGTCCCTGGATAAAATATTTTGAAGAAAAATCAACAATAGTCCCCCAGGAATCATGAAATGACAAATTTTACCCTTGAAGTTCAAATTTGCAAGAACGGCAAGTTTAGTCCCTCGACTTTGAAAAGTATCATAAATAGTCCTTGGTTAATTTAAAAAGTGAAAATAATCAAAAGTAACCTTGTACTATTTAAGTTGGCAAGTTTGGTCCTTGTATTAAACTTTGGAATATTTGCAGGTTTAACCCTTAATTTTTAGAAGTTACAAAAATGGTCCTTGTGTTTACTAGCTACAACAAACGGACCCTTGTATTATTTAGCAAACACAAAACCAAATCCAATCCCATATACCAGCTGGCCCATACCCAAGCCCAAACCAGTTTTTAAAATAGAATACCGCCATGTACTGTTCACCGTTCTCTCCCACAACTGCATTCTAAAACCAGTGGTTTTACCACCATTTTCCCACCTCTCCACTCACCATATCTCCCATTTGTTTACCAACTCCCTAACACCTCCACAAAACACCAAACTGCATTAATTGCAAAAACCCACTCAAAACAACTTTTCCCGCCAAAACGACAAGTGTGTGATTCTGATGAATTGAAGGGTTGGATTGAAGTGGGAAATGCTTTGAGGTCGACAAGGAACAAAATAAAGTCAATATATATGAAGAACGAAGCAGTATGGATAACCAAGTAGTGTAATTTTATTTTACTTATGTCGTTTTAAGTTTTTTAAGTTTTACGGTACAATTAAAAGCTTTCAAGTGCCTTGTAATCATATCTCAATGAATTAAAAACTTAATTTCAGTTTCAATTTCAGTTCTTGTATACAATTTCAGTTTATGCAATTTTACCTTTGAAAATCTCAAGTTACTCTTGTAATGTCAAAAGATGTTGGTTATTGGTTCTATAAGCTCATTTTAGTCACTAATCAGCTTCTATAAGTTTTTTAAGTTATTAAACTTGTTCTCATTCAGTTTTACTAAAAATGTCAAAAATCACTAAATAAAAATAGTAAAAAATAAAAATGGAGAAGAAAAGAAGATTGAAGAAATGAACATGGTTGGTTTTGGATTGCAAGGGTATTATTACCTCAAGGGAGGCTTTAAAGTGTTTTTTTGGCCTTTGGTTCACTGATTTGTACTTGGAAATCTTTGTAAAGCAATTTTGGAACTTTTGTTTTTAATTTCCATATTCTGTAGCATAGCTTATTATTAGCTTATTCTAGTGATTATATACTTAATATCAATTTGTAAGTGTATTTCTTTAGTTTTATTAGCCCTTAATAGCCTTTGCTTTATTTTCTTGAAAAACTCATAAAAAATCATAAAAATAGTCATAAATTAGTTTAGCTTATTAAGTGCTTATGCCTACTTGATTTACATTTGGGTAGCTTAGTTTTAAGTTATTATATCATTAGAAAGTTAAGTCCTTGGCCTATGTTAGCTAGACCAGTTTTTTAAATTGCAACAACAGTGTTGAGAACTAGTGTTTGGATTTGATAGTATATTAAGCTAGAGGTGTGGTTTGTGAATAAAATCAGTTAGAATAGTTTCATTTAGTCTAGATACACTCAATTCAGTACTTATTTCAAGTGCATACGGTTAAAGTCAAATCATTTTGTTTCGCTCTAAATCTCCATGGTACTGTTTGAATCAATAAGCCATAATCTTGCATATAGGTTTAGAAATATTAGAGATAGCTTGCATTAAGTTTATTTAATCATTAAACATCACTATTAGTGAGAATCATAAGCTCAAATCTCATTTTGGTCAAACTTTGCAAAATCTGTCAAATAGTCAAAAGTGTTAAATCTGTTTTTCACCAAACTTTGTTAAATTTTCATGGATTTGTTTCTGAAACAAAATTAATGAAAATGGGATATGTCCTAGTTCAGTTGGTCAAGATCTTAAATCTGATTTTTGTGTAATTTTTACAAGTCTCTAAAAGCTCTTAATCAGCTGTCCATTAAGCTGGTTTGTGTCTGTGTCAAACTTCGGTATAGCTGAGTCATTTCAAGCTTTTTGTGAGCTTTGCACAAGCTTCATTAAAGCTTGTTTAGGATTGATTTTTGGTCCAAGTGTAGTTAGCTAGGTGATCTTGAGAACCCATCATCTGTTTTTCCCTTTAGCTTATTTGTTTAGCCTGTGTAATAGCTTAAAGTAGACCCCAAGTAGACTTATTTGGTTTTTGCACTTTCATAAGCTCATTCTTAGTTAAGGCATCATTAGTGGTCTAGAGTAGTATTAATTAGTTACATTAGGCTTATTATAGTGTACTTTAGCTCTGCTAATCATTTAGTTGAATTTGGTAGCTTGTAACTTATTCTAGTAGCTTATTAATACTCCCTTTTCATTATAGTTTCATTTTCTCACACATAAGCACAGTATTTTATATTTTTCATAAACTTATAATATAATTTTAGAATTTCCTTGAATTTTTCATAATTTTCTGCCACTGTTTCCTATTTTTCTGCATTTAATTTCAGGTTTTAGCATTTTTAATTAGCTTTTTATTCAAATAAATTAGAAAAAGCTCAGAAAAATACAATTTCAATTTTCTTAGTTTTATAATATTCAAAAAGTCATAAAAAGTATTTTTCCTGAATTATCTTAGGTAAAATAGTATTTTCTAGCATTTTAATTAGTTCTAAATAGTATTAAATTAATAATAAATAGATAAAAAGTCTAAAAAATATATTTTTAGTTTTAAAATTAGTTTTATCATATTTTAGATTTTTCTAAGTCATAATTTCACTTTTCTAGCTTTATTTCATATTTTCTTATATTTTAGAGTATTATTAAATAGTTAAAAATAGTTTTTAATTAATAATAATTAAATAAATAGTCATAAAAATAATTTTCTTTTTCCAATAATTTTCTAGTATAATTAGGATTGTAAAAATGTATTTTCATATCCGTAGGTATTTTCCTTCTTTATTTTCACGTTTTATTTCGTACGTTACGTAATTTTTAATTTAAACGTAAGTTTTAGGTTTTAAACGTTAATCAATTTTAAAAATAGTGATAGCGTTTATTTAATATAATTTAGCTTTTTAATTTTCTTTAATTTGCATTTAAGCCCCTGTAATTTACAAACTTTTTCTTTAGGTATAATTATTCCAAATTCACAAACCATTTTTCCTGTTCAATCTTCACCCGATCACAGATTCGTTGTACTACAGTGTTCACACCTCTCCTGGACTAAACTCTCCTGGACTTAATTGCATTTCGTTTTCAGACTGTTTGGACTTTTTATTACGGTTGACCATTCACAAGTGGTTAGCTTGTGTGATAAAACCTGACTGTCTGGAGCGAATCACATACCATGCCCTTGGAGCTTGCTTTAAACCGTAAAGAGCCTTCTTCAAATGATAGACGTGAGTAGGATGCTCTGGATTCACAAAGCCTTCAGGTTGGCTGACGTATACGACTTCTTTAAGATCTCCGTTAAGAAACGCCGTCTTTACATCCATTTGATAGACTACCATGTTCTTACTTGCAGCATTAGCCAAGAAGATTCTGATTGCCTCGATACGAGCAACAGGAGAAAATGATTCTTCAAAGTCAATATCCTCCTCTTGACGATATCCTTTTGCAACCAATCGAGCTTTGTTCTTTAAGACATCACCATGCTCATCAAGTTTTACTTTAAAGATCCACTTTAGAGCAATGATCATGGCACAGTCAGGAGCAGGTACTAACTCCCATACATCTAGTCGATCAAACTCATGAATTTCTTCTTGCATGGCATTGAACCAGCCGTCTTCATTCATAGCAGTTTTAACGTCTTTAGGTTCGATCTTAGAGAGTACGGAGTTGAAGAAGCACCATAAGGCATCAGTAGCAAGTTGTTTGTGAGTGGATACAGGACGAGAAAGGTTTCTAATGATGTTGTCCAATGGATGATCATGTGTCCATTTTCTAAGGTGTTCATGTGGTTGCTGTTGTGGAACTGAAGTAGCAGAGTTGATATCTCCTGATGAAGATGGTTCTGATGATGATTCAGGAGCAAATATGTTTTCAAATGGAGCATCTTCAGGAGTAGCAAAGGGATTAACTTCATCATTGATGCCAGAAACAATTCCATGATGTACATTCGATGATTGATGATTTGTTGATGAGACAGAGTGATCAGCAGCAGGCGCTTCTTGACTTAATGATATTGAGAATAAAGGGTTGACTTCATTCACAGGGATAGGAGCAGCCTCTGTTGATGGAATTGACATTTCATCAGAATTTGGTTCATAGTGTTCATCAAACATTGGATCAAACAATTTCTTTAAATCATCTTCTGATGGAGGTACATAAGGAGTTGTTGGAGAGGGATTAGAAATAAGAGTAGAACTGATAGGGCTGCTTGATGAAAATTGAGTTGCAGGTCCAGAACTGGTTTGTCCTGGAGCCATTTGACCGGTCAGCTCATCGAACGTAACATGAATTGTTTCCATGATATTTCGGGTTCTCTTGTTGTAGATTCGGTAACCCTTCTTGTTTGGTGCATAACCAACAAAAACTCCAATATCTGCCTTTGCTCTTAATTTACCTAAGTCTTTACCGTCATTCGTTGGATAGCACGAAGCACCAAACACACGAAAGTAGGAGAGATCAGGTTTTCGTTTATGAACAAGTTCATATGGAGTTTTTCCATGAGAGGTGTGTATAAGGGAACGATTTTGGGTGTAGCAAGCAGTGGCAATGGCTTTAGCCCATAGAAACATTGGAACCTTTGAATAAATTGGCATTGTTCTTGCGGTTTCCACAAGAGTTCGATTTCGTCTTTCAACTACACCGTTCTGTTGAGGAGTTCGTGGAACACTTCTTTGATGGCTGATTCCAACACTTTCATAAAACTGAATTAAGTCTTTATTAACAAACTCTGTGCCATTGTCTGTTCGAACAATTATGACTGTATTGTTGAGTCGAACCTGAAGCTGTTTGATTAGTTTGATGATGACATCTGGAGTTTCATCCTTTGTCCTCAAAAACTTTACCCAAGTAAATCAAGAGTAGTCATCAACAACTACTAGAATGTATTTCTTCCCCTTTATCGTTTGCACTCTCATTGGTCCGCACAGATCCATATGAAGGGTATGAAGAACTTCCATTACTGAATTTGTGGGTTTTGGTTTGTGGGCATATTTCGTGCTTTTACCCAATTGGCAAGCAGAACAAAGATGATCTTTTTCATATTTTAATCTGGGTAAGCCTCTGACAAGATCCTTTCTGGAAAGGTTATTAATGGTGCCGAAGTTCAAGTGATTGAGACGACGATGCCATAACCATGACTTTGTTTTAGAAGCCTTTTGTGGCTAACGAGAAGGGGGGGTTGAATAGTTTTGCCAATTAAAACTTCCTTTTAATCTATTTAGATTGACTTATGACAATCTATTTGGATGTGTGTGTTGGATGTTGATAAACAAGCATATAAAGGTAAGTAATGAAAAGATAAGAGTAAGAAGCACAAAACCACAACACGAGTATTTATAGTGGTTCGGCTACAAGGACACCTTCCTTGCCCTACTCCACTCCCCGAGTCACCTACTCGAGAGTTCGTAATCACTACACCAATCTCCTTATGGCGGAGAAGCCTTCACAACGTCGCCTACCCTTTTTCCGGTGCTAGGCTAACCACCGGGTTCTTTCACTCCAAGGTGAACCACACCTACACAACGTCGCCTACCCTTTATAAGGTACTAGGCTAAGTACCTAGTTCTTTCACTCCAAGGTGAACTACACCTTCACAACGTCGCCTACCCTTTATTAGGTACTAGGCTAAGCACCTAGTTCCATTGCAATGGAGGAACTACTACCACACTACACCAATGACTAATCCCAAAGGAGATCTACTCCTTTTAGAACATCATCAAGGATATCAATATCCTTTGATCTAATACTAGTCTATCTTGTACATCGAAACACACCATATCGATTGTACATCTAAGGCACCTTTCACTAATGCCTTTGACTAGATCTACAAGACACCTTTCACTAATGTCTTGTGTCTTCACTTCTAAGCACCTTTCACTAATGCTTCTTTGTCTTGACTTCAAAGCACCTTTCACTAATGCTTCTTTGTCTTGACTTCTAAGCACCTATCACAAGTGCTTATCCTATAGACGATAGATATCCTTCACTAATATCTTCGTCTTGACACTTGAGACATCTTTCACTAATGTCTTCAACACTACACTTCTTTGAAGAAAGAAAGGAATCATCAACAAGAAGACTTCAGTAGCCTTGATGATGAGGAAGCATGGCAACTCATGGACTTGAGCTTGCTTGACTTCAAAGGTGGTGATCTTGCCTTTAAGAGGAACCTAAAAGATCACACAAAAACAAAACTACAAACATAGATCTCTTGGATCTAAGGTTAGTGAGTTTTAACTCAGGGGAGAAAGTATGTTGGAAAGGGGTGAGAAATAATGAAGAAATGGCTCACTATTTATAGAGGAAAAATCCTGCTGTTCCCCGGATCCCACGGATCCCTTCCACTTGGGATCCGGCTAGCACAAAGCTAGGGATCCGTGGAACGCTCCTCTTTGCCCATGGGTATTTTGGTTATGGGTCATGGGTCATGGGTTAAACCATGGATCTTTGGCTAGATACAATGTATCTTTGAGTGCAATGCACATAGTTACTTGGGTATGGGTTGATCCATGGGTTATGGGTATTATCCATATGTGATATAAGCATGATGTCATGCAATGGATTATGGGTCAAGATCCATGGGTTATGGGCTTTGGGTTGTACCCAACTACATTCAATGTATTTGCCCAATGGGTTGTGATACTTAAGTTTCTACCCATTTATATTACCCAATATACTACATACTAGTTATGTGTATATTTTATCCAAATATGTAAACACTAGTTGTTGTACATATGTATTACTAAATCATAAAATCACTTATACTTGTTTTAGTGTTTTATGTGAAAATGTGAATATGTTAGAAACTATTAGTTCAAACCATTTACGTATTTTATTTGTTTCGTTAATATGATTTTACGTTTGTTATCGACAAAACAATAGAAGATCGTAAAATATAAATAAACGTTTTTACGGCTTATTTGTATTAACAATCTCCCCCTTTTTGTTGATGACAAAACATAAAATTATTTTAAGGAAAAGCTAAAATTCGTAAAAGTTTGAATTTGTAGTTTTTACTTTCTTCTCCCCCTTTTTGTCGAAACAAAAAGTGTTTGAAGGAAAGCAACACATCGTTTTTAAGAAAAAACATGTGAAAGAAGTAAAAGTAAAAAAAAATAGAGAGCAAGTAACGGGAAAGGATTTCATCTTTACTCCCCCTTGACGAGTCCATCCCTATGTAAGGGCGTCAAGTAAGTGATACTAATCTAGTTTGTTTGCAAATAAGTTTGCAAAAGATTTCGTCTAAGAGACGAATGTGCTCCCCCTTGATGATTGCAATTATGCAAGGGGATGTCATGAAATGTAAACCTAGTATTGCAAGTAATTTGCAATGTATTTCTTTGACATAAAGCTCCCCCTAGCTTTGGGATGTCAAAGTCTTCATGTGTAAATTGAATAACTACAAAACAAAGGTTAGAAAGCAAGTATAATTCACAATTTCCTGCAAATGTGGTCCAAGTTAGTAGAAAGAAAGCTTTCTGTCTCACGGATCCCGCGGTTCCCTCCTAGTAGGGATCCGTCTAGGCAATTCTGAGGGATCTGTTTTAGCTGTTTAATTTCAACAAAGGTGATATAACAAGTAATGTTATCACAAAAATGAGATATGAATACAAGGTAATCATATGCTCAGAAAAATAACAAGTAGCATGTAATTCCATTTAATAAAACTAGAGTTATGATATACATGACTCTAAAAGCTAAGAAAATAAGAAAATACATTACTAGAAATTTCTAAACCAACTATCGCTTGATGCTAGGACACCACTAAAAATCTTCTAGCTCAAGTTTTGTTTAGGTTTGATCTCGTCGAAACGTTCGAGGAGATGATAGAACATGAAACAGTGGTCTTCTCGTACTTCATGTATCAAACTTTCAACATGTTGACAATGATAGCAGTCTTTGTCATGGCTAGGTAGTGGTGGTGGAAGAAATGAAATGGCTTGATGCGAAGGATCAAGTGAAGCGGCTTGCGGAGCTTCAAACGATGAAGGAATTGGTGGAGGTGCATTTGAGAATGACTCAACCAAGAATGATGGTGGTGGTAGAGAAGTGTCAACATCCATATGGTCGGTTGGTTGACTTTGATGATTTCTCATAATCCAAATGGGATTATATGATGGAAACGGCGAAAAGCAAGCTGGAGCAAGTGTTGACTCAACACCTTGATTTTAAACCATTATTCCTCCTAATGAGGAAAATGTTGTCGGCGGAAGCGGATGAGACGGCCTAGGTGGCAAGTCCTCTAAATTATAGAGGTGTGGTGATGATTGTGGGGATGTAAATGAAATAGCTCTAGGAACCAATGGTGATGGTTTGGTGGAGATGATATTGTTTGGCCTAGGAGGTATGGTGGTGTTTGGCATAGGTAGTTTTGTGGGTACTATCCTTTTAGGAATTGGTTTGATTGGATGATGAAGGATTCTATCATTTGTTGGCTTGACCGGAGATGATTCGGTTGAAGAGATTTCGTGTATAACACGAGCCTTTTTCATGGGTGGTTCTTTGGTGGATAGGTTACTACTTGGGGTTTTCCTCATGATGAGATGATTTCAAGAGGTTGCAAGAGCTGAAAGTTAGGATGAGAGTGATGACTATGGAGGTCCTAACAAGGTGGTTTATAAACCAAGAGATTTGGCAAGTGCATTAAAGCCTTAAGCCACTAGGATTCATTGGAATGTGATGATTAACATGCACAAGAGTCAACTTCAGAGTTTGCACTGCTCTAGGAACTCATTTAAGATGAGATGGAGTGTTTGAGTAAGGAAGATGGGTTGAAGTGATTGTTTTAGCAAGATTTGACCTAAACTGTCATTCGGATCCCACGGTTCCCTCCTCAGAGGGATCCGTCTAGGCTAATCCTAGGGATCCGGCTTTCAGCAGTAATGAAAGAGTGGAAATGATGTTTCTAAGATCTAAGACCTATAACATCTTGAGTGTTTCAGTCCTCCTAAGTGTTTTAAATGAAGGGGTGCTTGAGTACTTGAAGGTAATGAATGATGTAGCTAATGATTGTCATTTATGGAAGGATTTGGAACTTTCAAGAGTACCAATGGATGCGCAAGGATGACACTAAAGATTTAGAGTGTCAATTGAAGCTAAATGATCCTAGAGATCAGGTTGTGTCTTAGGATAGTGTTTTGGAAAATATCCTAGAAGCTTTGAGATGGGAAAACTAGGATTTGATCAACTTTGATCAATTTTGTGGTGAGGATGATTTATGATCAACTTAGCCATAATCGAAGGATTTCTAAGACTAGATGTGAGGGATAAAAAAAATGAAGTGTGAGTTTTGATAGCGGAAGAGTGATGGATTAATACAAAATGATAGATCTATGAATGACTTAGAGTGTGATCTATGTGAGTTGGAATGAGTAGGAAAGATCAACCTATCTTGATAAGGACTTAATCTTCCTTAAGACCCTATGTTTAGTTTATTGAGATGTTCTAAGGATATGTTTTGAAATATAATGCTCGCAATTGCATTCTCTGTTTGCCGGATCCCACGGTTCCCTAAAGATAGGGATCCGTCTAGTACAACATTTGGGATCCGTCCATCTGCTAGGCAGAACCTTTACTAAATGTATGCAATGATCTTGACAATGCATTATATTTTAAGTTAAAGGAGTTCTAAAACTAAGATATCAAATGTAAGATGTTTTATTTCATGAAGGAAATAGGATTACATTGATAAAGCACGAGTAGAGTAGAATTGATCCTATTTGAAATACTACTAAATTCCTTGAGTGTTTTCGCTAGAAGGATCATTATGTGATTGATGAGTGTTGGTGGAGTCAAGAATGAAGAAAGTCTTCATGAGAGATATGTTTAGCGGTTCCATCATCTTGTTCACAAGTACGTACAACGGACTTTGAAATTGAGGATGGAAGTGCATAACATTATGGTAGAGACGCGTTAAGAACATTCCATAAGGGATGAGTTTGTTCTTGGAGCTTTGAAGATTTACAATTCTCCTTGCAAAGAAATAGGCGAGATTGTATGGTTGTTGTGTTAGCAAACAGTACAACATGTGAGCACAACAAGCGGGAAGAATTTCTCGATTTCCCCTAAGACTCCAAACATTTTCACGTAGAATGAGTGCAAGGGGATTGTACTCTTCTCGGATGTCCCGTGTGAAGATAATGTTTGGATCGGAGTAATATGGTCGAGGTTTGCATATTATGCGATTTAAATCTTCCGGGGAGGGTATGTGTGAACAATATGGACTATTTTCTTCACGAAAGTTGAAGAGAGAATCAAGAGACCAATCTTTGGTGAAGGCACATTGTCCATGGTTTGGAATCCGAAGGATATGAGCAAAATGCCCAAGGGTTAGAGTGAACTTTTGGTCTTTGATATAAAACCAAAGAGATAGAGAGCGATCCTCATTACGAACGAGTTCAACTTGACGGAAAAATTCCATTATGAACCTTGGACATATCTTCTCGTTGATTTCAAGAAGACATTCTAGTCCTATGGCTTGGAAGGAGGTATTGATACCTTCTTCGAATTGTAGAGAGGTGTCTACAATACGTCCTTCATGGAAGTGACGGTTTTCGAGATTATTGAACCCACGGACATGATTGCCAGGTGTGTTGGGCTCAAGGGAGATGTTCGGAGTGTAGACGCTAGTGAGTGAAAAATCAAACTCATATTCATGCGTCATAATTGAACCTATAGAAATGATAAGTTAATGAAAGAACATGTTTGTAATCAACCTATGATAATCTAATGTTTTTTTTTACTAGATTTTATTAACAATGGTATTTAACACTTTAACTCACTTAATGTTTTGACTTTCTAATGGATTTTTAGTCTTGCATGAAAACTGTTTTCCAGTAATACGGATCCCACGGTTCCTTTACAAAAGGGATTCGGCTAGTATATCTTCCGGGATCCGTGGATCTGTAGTAGCAGAAACAGATTTGATAAAAACAAAGGTTTTATAGTTTTTATACCACGGAATATGTTTTATCCTACATTTTCTTTTAGCTTGCATACATGACTTCTAATGTATCACGAAAGAATATAAAACATATAAATAAAAAGAAGTGACAAACACATTATGATAATAATAACCTAGATAAACTAGATCATTAATAATATTGCATTTCAATACTAAGGATGATACAAAAGATTGGGTATATAACCCCAATATACATTAACAACACAAAGTAAATGTCTCCGTATGTGAACTTCATCATAGGGAACACAAGTGCGATGAGTGTTAGAACGATGAGCACGAGTGCGATGTAAACCATGTTGATGATGGATCTTCTTGGTTTCGATTGAGATGAAATGAGGAGGAAGATGAAGTTTTTGAATAAGAGGAAATTTTTGAAATTGGAAGATTAAAAAAAATGAGGGTTTGATGAGATGGTCGACGGTGGGAATATTTATGGGGAAGGAGGAATTTTGAGATTTGTGTTTTGTTTTATTAGAAGATATGATTTTTGGATTAAGTGAGATAAAACACAATTTTTATAAACCATGATTTCTAGACGGAGGAGTGACAAAAAGCTTCCTAATGAAGCTACATGTAAAACATGTGTAAACACGAAATCTACTCAAATAAGTGCCTAACAAATAACACTTATTTATTAAACTAATATCATTTAGATATAAGTGGAAAGTCATACCTCGAATGCACTTAGGAATGTCTTTACAAATGACACAACAAATGTCACTTAGACGATTCCCGCTCCTTTGCGATTAAGATACCTTCTTAAGGAAGGTATTCTTGTTACCAAGCGACTCCTAAAGCTTGGTGGGTATGAGCTTTGACTAATCAACATGACAAAGAAGATTAGTGCAATTAAATGAAAAAGTAAATAAGAAAAATGTTGTTATCAAATCAACATCCAAACATATAGTTTTAAAAGACATTATGTTTGTTTTTATGAAAAACCTTCTTTGTAGTTTTCAATTAACCATGGATCGTATCAAGTTTTTGAAGTACAATATACTTCAAGAAACTTGGTAACGAAGCTCAGATACTAATTGTGGAAAACTAGAAGGGGGGTTGAATAGTTTTGCCAATTAAAACTTCCTTTTAATCTATTTAGATTGACTTATGACAATCTATTTGGATGTGTGTGTTGGATGTTGATAAACAAGCATATAAAGGTAAGTAATGAAAAGATAAGAGTAAGAAGCACATAACCACAACACGAGTATTTATAGTGGTTCGGCTACAAGGACACCTTCCTTGCCCTACTCCACTCCCCGAGTCACCTACTCGAGAGTTCGTAATCACTACACCAATCTCCTTATGGCGGAGAAGCCTTCACAACGTCGCCTACCCTTTTCCGGTGCTAGGCTAACCACCGGGTTCTTTCACTCCAAGGTGAACCACACCTACACAACGTCGCCTACCCTTTATAAGGTACTAGGCTAAGTACCTAGTTCTTTCACTCCAAGGTGAACTACACCTTCACAACGTCGCCTACCCTTTATTAGGTACTAGGCTAAGCACCTAGTTCCATTGCAATGGAGGAACTACTACCACACTACACCAATGACTAATCCCAAAGGAGATCTACTCCTTTACAACATCATCAAGGATATCAATATCCTTGGATCTAATACTAGTCTATCTTGTACATCAAAACACACCATATCGATTGTACATCTAAGGCACCTTTCACTAATGCCTTTGACTAGATCTACAAGACACCTTTCACTAATGTCTTGTGTCTTCACTTCTAAGCACCTTTCACTAATGCTTCTTTGTCTTGACTTCAAAGCACCTTTCACTAATGCTTCTTTGTCTTGACTTCTAAGCACCTATCACAAGTGCTTATCCTATAGACGATAGATATCCTTCACTAATAACTTCGTCTTGACACTTGAGACATCTTTCACTAATGTCTTCAACACTACACTTCTTTGAAGAAAGAAAGGAATCATCAACAAGAAGACTTCAGTAGCCTTGATGATGAGGAAGCATGGCAACTCATGGACTTGAGCTTGCTTGACTTCAAAGGTGGTGATCTTGCCTTTAAGAGGAACCTAAAAGATCACACAAAAACAAAACTACAAACATAGATCTCTTGGATCTAAGGTTAGTGAGTTTTAACTCAGGGGAGAAAGTATGTTGGAAAGGGGTGAGAAATAATGAAGAAATGGCTCACTATTTATAGAGGAAAAATCCTACTGTTCCCCGGATCCCTTCCACTTGGGATCCGGCTAGCACAAAGCTAGGGATCCGTGGAACGCTCCTCTTTGCCCATGGGTATTTTGGTTATGGGTCATGGGTCATGGGTTAAACCATGGATCTTTGGCTAGATACAATGTATCTTTGAGTGCAATGCACTTAGTTACTTGGGTATGGGTTGATCCATGGGTTATGGGTATTATCCATATGTAGTATAAGCATGATGTCATGCAATGGGTTATGGGTCAAGATCCATGGGTTATGGGCTTTTGGGTTGTACCCAACTACATTCAATGTATTTGCCCAATGGGTTGTGATACTTAAGTTTCTACCCATTTATATTACCCAATATACTACATACTAGTTATGTGTATATTTTATCCAAATATGTAAACACTAGTTGTTGTACATATGTATTACTAAATCATAAAATCACTTATACTTTTTTTAGTGTTTTATGTGAAAATGTGAATATGTTAGAAACTATTAGTTCAAACCATTTACGTATTTTATTTGTTTCGTTAATATGATTTTACGTTTGTTATCGACAAAACAATAGAAGATCGTAAAATATAAATAAACGTTTTTACGGCTTATTTGTATTAACACCTTTGACAGCAAGCAGATTGGAGAAGACTTCATCATGTCTTCGATAGAGATGGTGTATAGGTTAGAACTACGAGTACCTCTTAATAATTCCACACCATCAAGTTCTCTAACGAAGCAAGTATGTTTTCTAAAGGCCACCTCTAGATCGGAATCACATAATTGACCAACAGATAACAAATTATGACCAATACCTTCCATATAGTATACCCTGGAGATTACACTTTTGCCAACTACATAATCATCATAACCCATAATTGCTCCAAAATGGTCATTCCCGAATCTAACAGTTCTGATGAATTTACTTACGAAGTTCATGAGCCGCGACCGGTCTCCAGTCATATGCTTGGAACAGCCTGAGTCCAAGTACCACAGAACGATTTGAACGATCTGCAGTTGAACACAGAAAAGAATGGATAACTGGATAATTGGGATCCCCATGCAAGAATGGGTTCCACTTGGTTAGTAACAGTGATTGGAACACCCACATCAGAAATCGAAACACCCATATCAGAAATAAAAGCAATGGAATCATTAGGAATAGATGCAGTGCTGGTGATGCAGTGCTGGTGTCTGTATTTGACCTATTCAAAGTATGTTCACTTCTTAAAGGAATAGTTCTACCAGTAGGCATCCATTTTCTAGTAGGCATTGTTTTAGCAGATTGAGGGCAAAACTGATTATCCTTATGGCCAAAAGGTATCCATTGATAACCTATCTTACTAAATATTCTTCCTGTGGGTTTCCACTGTTTTCTAACTTTCTTTCGTCTTTGCCTTTTAGCCTTCTTAGCATGATTTTTAGCATTAACAATTTTAACTGGGCATTTGACAGCATTAGACAAAGCATTCACACCATATTCATGATTAGCAACAGAATTCAAATAGACATCATTACATGGTTTGCAAATAGTATCAGAATTCGAATTAATTACAGTACGCCTATGGCTAATACTAGAATCAACACGATTCGTTTTATTCAACTCAAACTTAAAGTTCCTAGGTTGGTCTTCTACTCTCTTCCAATGCACATTCTTAGCTTGCGAGGTCCTATCTTGCTTGGTATTGCCTGGAGGCTTTGACCCGCTTGCTTTAATGTCACTGATTACTCCTGTAGAGGGAATTATGGGAACATTAGTTGGTTGATCTATTTTTTGCATTCCTGAACTAGATGTGCAAGGATCTGTACTACTAGAAGGCACATTGGTGTTCACTTTCTTAAAACTGGGCATAGAATGGTTTGTATGCTTGGCACTAGGCATGGAACAAGGCATCACAGCTTTGCCTTTTACACCTAAGGATTTAGGACATGTTGCAATTACACATTCTAGCAGCTCTTGAGATCGTTTGGCCTGAATGCAAGCAAACCTAATTTCTCTATCAAGAGGTTTATTAATGAAATCCTCTTCAACAATCTCACGGAGACATTCTAGACTATCCTTAAGGTGAGCACAATAGTCATGAAACGCAGATTCATTATTCCTAAGATGAGGAGGAATGTATTTAACAGTCACAGTGTATTTGCAGTCTGAGGATGACTTTGATGCAACATTCTCATTAAAAACAAGTGGCAGTTTCCCATTTTCCTGACTCCTCAGATTCTCAATTTCCTTTTGTAAAGACGTTATTTTTTCGTTGTTTTGGTCACGAGTGACTTTCATTGAATCATATAACTCTTTAAAGTGTCGTTTAACTTTTCATTTTCTTCTAGAAAACTCTCGTTTTCCTTTTGTAAGGCATTAACTAAGTTTTGAAGATGAAAGTTTGAGAGTACTGAGAATCTAAAGGAGGAGGCATTTGGGATCCAGTCACATTGTTCTTTTCACCCTTTAATTGAGAGATCTGGACTTTCAACTTTCTGATCGTGTTACAATGAGCTCGAATATGTTCATCACGTTTGCTAATTTCAAAAACTGCATCAAATTCAGGAACATCCAAGGATGTCTTGATATTTGAGGTTTTAACATTTTCTTTCAGATGTTGATATTTTAATTGCAAAGCAAAATGCTCAACTTCCAATTTAGAAAACTGTTTTACCAGGTTATCATGATCATCCTGTTCAACCTTATCATGCAGTTTAGAGTTAGTTTTTTCAAGCTCAATGACACGATCATGGGAGACTTTCAGAGCAACAGATAATTCATGAAATTGAGAAGCATTAATGGAACAATTCGTAGCAGTGTAAAACACATCTTGAGTAATACATTCAGAAATAAGAGTCTCATTCAATGTATGCAAGTTCTTCCTCTCAATCTCATTATATTTTAATGCTCGCTCATAGTCACTAACCTCAACTATCATTGCATCAAATTCCTTTTCCATTCCTTTAATATCTGAATCCATCCCCTTTTTAAGACTCTCAAATTGATCTTTTAGTTGTTTAAAAAAAGGCATGACCTCAGTTAGATAGCATTCTTTTTTTGCTCAAAACCCCTTTCCCCTTCAGTTATCCCAGTGGGTGTGATCCTTTTCTTACAAGTTTTCTCAAAATCGACAAATAGTTGAAAAATAACATATTGACTGATTAAGGTCTTGCTCTTAGTGGCAATAGTTCTAGGAACTAAATGCATTGGTGTAATTGGAGGATACACAGTCGCTGCAGGCATTTTCCTAAGGGGAGGGTTTGTTTCAACAAGATTTTCAGCTTTTTGCTTATCTAAGTCCTTTTTCCAGAAAACTTGTTCAGGTGTTAACAAAGTTTGAGGCTTAAATTTGTTTAAGGAAATCCAATTTTCCTTTTTGTAATCATGGGGTTTGACTATTATGTTATTCTTTTTGCACTCAGGATCATTAAGCTTCTTATCCATTTTCTCCCTAGATGTATCATCTAATTTTCTATCTTCCTCAGTGCACTCAACGCAACTAGGTTTCTGCCTAGGTTTAAGAATCTCATTTCCATCATAGATCACCTTATTAGCAGCTCTAGCTTTTTAATGACCTCTGGATTTGGTTCCTCAACAAGGGGAATGCTATGCTTATCGCTTAAAACTCTATGCTTAGTGATCTAGTGAGCAGTCTGAATGGTATTCCCTTGTACGTACAACTTATTTTCAAGCTTGTTTTCAAAGTTTTTAGATTGAAAAAATCATTCAAAAGTTTTGATTCCTTAGCATAAATTCTGCTTAAGCATTTTAACATTTTCTTGAAGTTCCTGTTTTGCTTAGCAGTTTTAGAAAGCTTTTCTTGTAAGGAGTTTAACTCTTGTTTTAAGACTTCTTCTCTAAAGTTACTTTTTCTAATAACTGTATGCATTTGTTCATCCATCTCCTGCTTCGGGTGGTTACTCAAACTTAGCTCGTTGTTCATAAATAGCAACACGTTCTTTAGGCATTAGTTCAGAGAAACAGAATCATCGGGGGCACATGCAGTGTATTCATAAAAAGCATAGTCATCATTGACTGCATAAGATACATCACTTGGTACAATCTCACTTTCACTTTGTTTCACATATTGATCATATGGGACAACATTGATATTACCCATATTTTCAATATCTGACTCAATAATTACAGTTGATTGTACTTCATCATGTATCTTTTGCTCATCAACTTCATCGTATAGTTTTAGTACCTCAGAAATGATTTTGTCTTTGGATGGACCAGCTTGTGGTGATGAAGAGACCTTAGGAGGGACCATTGGAGAAATGCTAGCCATGAAAATGGTTTGTGCAGTGGGTTCATCATCAACGTCAGAGTCGTATGCATCACAATCAGCGACTTGAAAGGAATTCTGATGATTGTGGCCTATCTCCTGAATTGGCTGCTCATCCACATCTGCATCATATGTCTTAGCATTTCCCTCAGCAAGAAACAACAACTCCTCTTCATCCAAAGCTGCACCATTATCCTGAGCTTGCACAAGCCAATCTTATCCCTGAAGTACTCTACAATCTGAGGGTGTTTTGGCGATGTGCAGTTCCTTGCAATATGTCCCTCACCTCCACAGTTGTAGCACTTGATAGGCTTTGCTTGTCCCTGATTTCCATTCCTTCCCCTATTCAGATTTGCCACATATCCTCTACCAACTCCACCTCTTCCTTGTTCGTACTGCCTTTCTTGAACTGGTTGCACCATAACCTTCCCATCTCTGACAGTGGATTGATTGTGTGGATTGGATGCTGTTCTGAGTTTGTTGTTGGTGTGTGGAGAGAGTTCATGTTTTGAATAATCCTAAGGAAGACAGTTGATTAATGAAGTTTCACGGCTGCATCAGTCAGCTTGTTTGAACATTGGATCAGGAATAAGTTTGTGATTACCATACCCATGGGTATAACTTGAGATGCTTTGGTGGTAATTCCAATGTTTGAGTAGAAGGCAGTTGAATCATTTGATGAACTTTTTTCTCCCTGTTTTGATTTGAACTCATTAAGAATCATTTTTTCAAACATGGCATGTCTCTCATTTGAAGCAGGGAAGGCATATAGTTGTTCATTAGTTGGTGTCTTCAAACCTTGGGTTAGCTTCACAGAGGTGACAAAACTTGTGCCATTCGGGTTCATGTTGTTCAACAAATTTTGAGTTCAACGAAATGTTTGGCATGGTCATTTGATATTCTCATATCATTAACAGTTGTGGGAATTCTACGTAATACTCATATACACTCTATCTAGTTTCATCTTGAAGTGCTCAAATTCAACATAGAGTTGTGATTCTCTGTCTTCCATAGTTAATTCAGAACCTGAGAGGAGCATTTTGACATTATCCCACACTGCCTTGGCTTCGTGTTTTGGATTGATAAGCTTGTAGATATCTTTGGGAAGAACTGAAGTATGATGTAGAAGCCCTGATATCCGCATTCAAATCTCTTTTTCTCCTTATCATTGAGTCACATATGTCTTTGGTCTGTCTTCCATAGATCATTGTTCCATCTGCATTGTATCAATTAAGTCTCTTGTAGTCAATCGATAAGGTCCTTCATCAATCGATTTGAGAATGTTGACCCCATTTTCCTTTCCAAGAAGCGACAACTGATTTTTGAGCCCAAGAGTCGTAGTCGGGCCTGTCAAGCATGGGTGGATCTAGTATTCCAACCACGCTTGAACATCCCTGCAAAGTGAGATGATTGTAGGAACGTTGGTAGACATGTTAACTTATTACACGGGATTTTATAACTCTATGATTAAACCGGGAAATAGATTCTTTCACGGATTTTACTAAATCAAGAGAAAACCGTATTACAAACAAAAGTTAACCAAGTCGCTAAGAAACCTTTAACCAAGTCGCTAAGTAGCAACTCCTCGCTAGATTACCACTTAAGTGAAACCAAGTCGCTAATACCAAGTCTAGCACCCAAGTCGCTAGACAAGTCGCTAACATACCAAGTCGCTAAGCCAAGTCGCTAAGAGCAACTCGCTAAGATCCAAGTCGCTAACACCAAGTCGCTACGAAACTTAAGTACAAGTCGCTAACAAAATTGAAAGCAAGTCGCTACCTTCACCAAGTCGCTACCTGTAGTGGAGAATCCACTAAGGTATGTTTGTCGGCTTGTCTCAAAGACAAGTCGCTAGGCCAAGTCGCTACCAAAACTCACTACAACTCGCTACCTTTTACTGAAGCAAGTCGCTAAGATAAAATTCACCGAGAGCCAAGTCGCTACCAAGAAAAACTTTAAAAACACACTTTTCAATCCAAAACAAGCTCAACCACAGTGATTCAAGCTTACCAAATCAAAACCCAAGCACATACAATAATCCTAAACACAAAAGTACACCCAAAATTTAAACTTTAACACTAGAAATGAACCAAATGATGCAAAAACTATACTTTTTCAAACTCAAAAACCACTAGAAATCCAAGGATATGAAAGAGATGATCTAACCATGGCTCTTGATACCATTTGTAACATATTGGATTTCACATACACATCATAACATAAGCACAAGAGGCGTACACAATGGTTTTAGAGAGAGAAAGTTAGAGGTTTGTGAACTTTAGTGAGAGAAAGAAAAATCTTATTATGAGCTCCAACTCTACCTTGGGAGGTAGAGAGTATTTATAGTCTTATAATAAAACGCCACCTGACGGGCTGTGGATCAGGCATACAGTGGGTAAAGACCCGTCCGTCCTCCACGGTGTTACTTAACTAAATATTACATAACATTAAATAACTACGACTACGAGCTTTCTAACGATTACATATACTTGATGTGACCGACACTTTAACTACTAGATTTTTCAAATCCTAACAATCTCTAACCGCCATTGCATACTCTTCATCCTTACTATGGGTAGTGGAGATTTCATCATCACTTGACTCCTTCTTGGAGTGTTTGGCTTTTAGTGCAAGAGACTTAACTTTCTCTTTCTTGAGCTTGATGATTTCTAAATATTTTCCATCACAACTTCTTGTACTTTAAGATTCCCTACAAGCTCGTCTAGTGGAAGTGATGACAAGTCCTTTAATTCTTCAATAGCCGTTACCTTCAGCCTCTACTTTGGATGAACAGCTCTGAGAAATTTTTTAACATAGTTTTTTCTCGAATAACTTTCATCAAGTGCATTTAGAGTAGTAATAATAATATTAAATCTAGCAAAATCACTATTAATGCTTTCATCTTCAAGGATCGGAATTTTTTATATTGTTGAATAAGAAAATCAATTTTATTATCCTTGACTTGGGAAAAATTCTTGATGAGTGACAACGAGGGACTCTCTAATTTCTTTACCCATTTTACACATAAAAATTATTTTATATTCCTTTTTAGGAAAGCATTGTAAAGAACCATTTGAGCCTCAATAGTTTTTGTAATCTTTTCTTCATGTCGTCATTTTGAAGATATAAATTGGTTCATATCTTTGTGTCATTATGTTTCTAACAACGGGCTCATAGTCACCCTTAAGGATAATATGTCAAAGGATAATGTCTTTTGATTTCACATAATTTTTAATCCATTTTTGTAATAAAGAAAACCATCCATTTCAAACAAGTTATGGTCTTTGCATGGATTGCCATTCTTTATAATTTTTTAAAGCAATAGATCGATTCAAGTTTTAAAATACAACTTATTTAAAAAATCTTCGATAACGTAGCTCTAATGCCAATTGTGAAAAACTAGAAAGGGGTTGAATAGTTTTGGTCTTTAAAAACTTAGTTTGAAACTTATTATGAACAAATAATAATAATATGAATGAATAAAAGCAAGACAATAGATAACAGATTAAACCAAACACGAGGATTTATAGTGTTTCGGTCACTAAAATTCTCTTGGCCCTACTCCACTCTCCGAGTTTTTGACTCAATAGTTTCTTCACTAAATTAACAAGCTTTCTTCTTGGCAGAGAAAATTATACAATGCCGCTTACACTTTTACCGATACTAAGGTTGATATCCATTCCTAATCTAGTAAACCAACATTTCTCCTGTGGTGTTTTGGCGCCTAGAACAGTAACCTATCTCACACTGGTTTGGTGTATAATGGAGAAAAATGACTTTAGAGTATGATAATGGAATATGATAACACAAAAATTTGCAAATACAAGACCTTGAATGAATTAAAAAGAAGATAATGATCAAAGGTAATGTGTGTATGAAAATGTTATGTAATGCTAAAGATGTTTAAAAAGGGTGAGGAAAGATGGTAGCAAATGGCTTGTTTAAATAGGTAAAAAGAAATCCATTCAAAGGACCTATGGATCCTGTCAAACCCACATATCCTGCACAGGATCGGTGAGTCTGCAAGGATCTCTGGATCCTGCAGATCACAATATCTGCCTGTTTTTTAGATGCCAATCACCCTATGTTTGAATTGTTTCCCATCTAGAATACTTGGGGAAGAACTGATGCAAAGCATGTTTAATTTCCTAAAGTGTTAAACAGTCTAAGCCAAAAAATGATTAATGAGTGTTTTTATGCAAAAACACATTTGATGCTTTCCTTTTCGGTTTTGGATTATTAAAAAATGGCTAATCCATCTTTCAATAAAAGATGAGATTTGAATTAATCCGCAAATTGTAAGATTCTTGCTAGCTGGCAAAATAATTTTATAAACATTTTATTTAAAATGAAGTTAAATAAAACAATGTGAATGTTTATAAAATTATATAAGATTTTATAAAATGATTCAAGAGTTTGTATGATAAAACTATCTTTGATTATTAAGAAAGTTTTAGTGATTCACATTCATACCAAGTGATTTTCGCCAAAGGATAACTATGTCTAAAACATGTTTACTTAAACTTTCACTTAATACGCTTTTATATTTTTCATTAGTAAAACGTAAAGAAATTGTTATGTAGGAATAACGTTTTTATACATTTATTTGTATAAACACTATCATAATAAATCTTATGCAGAGCATGTTCGAGCTCCAGCTCCTATGGCTTAGCCGCCGATTCTTCAGTCAACATGTAAAGTCATGTGTTTGATTAGTTTAAATATATTGAAGGGGTAAAAACGACAGTTTATAATTGTCTTGATCTATCTTTTTCATAATTTATAAAAAGAAAAGTGTGTTGCAAAGGAAGCTAAGAATCACTAGTAAACTTTAAATAAAGAAACAAATCATAAAACATAATTCTTAAATCTAAACGTATCTTTAATAAAAATAACATAATTACTAATATGAAAAAGATAGATCGAGATAATTATAAGTTGTCGTTTTTATCCTTCAATCTCTTTGAACTAATCAAAAACACGACTTTACATGTTGACTGAAAAACCGGAAGCTAAGCCAGAGGAACTAGTCTCTATGCCTTTTGAATATGTGAATTATAATGGATAGATTAATTTCGTAAAGGGAGCAAGACTCCTTTACACAAAAGTCTTGACATTTGATGGATACGATATGATGTTACACATCTTGATCGAATGCTTTGAATATCAAAAGAATGGTAGACCAAAAAGGTAGCAATAAACCTTTTGATCGAATCACATAATGAAACTCTAGACTCGTTGGCAAGTTGAAAAATTATTCATTTGTATCGATCTGACACATATAGAGACTTTTCGATTAGCACTTTGCAAATAAATTTGTTGTTATAAACCTAAATCTCAGTAACAATGCATCTGTTATTGTAATCAGGAACTTGACTAAACTTATGATTACCCGAATGAAACGGGAGATAAAAAAGTTTGATATGGTATGAGTGTATGACAAGCTAGCTTTCGTTTCCCACTATACGAACACATCAAAAAGAAGTTACATAAAGTGAACACGACCCTACTCACTGTTCCAATAACATGCATATTCTCTATCTTTCATGTCTAAATTATTTATCCAAATTTGTTTCTATTAAATAAAGCAAATGATGGTTTTATGTACGAAATAAGAAGATGGCGACGAGCACGTTGGGGTGATATAATTTGTACATAGTAGACAAGTAGTGGTGGTAGGAGGCATGCAACCTCCTACAAATATTGACATATTCATGTAATATGGTGTGATTTGTAGTATGTTATTTTTGGACCATTCACATGTTACTCCTTAACATCATCTAAAATTCTTAATCCTGTAATTAGAGGTTGGCAATTCAGGATCACTGCTAGTCAAAGTCAATAATGATCAAATCAATTCAAACATATATCTTTTTATCTTTTCTACACGCCTTTATCAAGTTAATAATACCGACAAGAGCATTCATCAAAGTTCCAATATATACTTCTAAATAACATATCATGCATACATAAATAAAGGAACTATGCATCCCTAACAATAAGATCGACTTTATTTTTGTGAAATATTATCGAAATATAAGGTTATTTTTATTTGTTTAATGAAAATTTTCAACAAACGGAAAAATCGATCAATAATACGAGTATTTTCTAGAAATGTGTTGTTTTTTCAAATGATGGATACCTCTATGCTTTTAAAAACAATCAGCCTTTTTCGACTACATTATAATCTTCAAGACTATGATTAAGCTTTACACGTTTATAATAACAAACTCATTTTATTTAACTTCTATAGTTTTTTTTAGCCAGAAGCATAGTGTTAGAATGCATATCTAAAACAAGCATGCATGCAATCATGATCGGAAAAAGCATCACATTGTTGGAAAAACTCTCATTTTCAACTCACTTATGTTTTTCTCATGTTAATATATTCTGAGAGGGAGTAAATTAGCGGGTCTCATATTTTTTCTAATGGTGACCTCCCTAATTCATTTACTTTTATCTTAGTGGTTCAACATAACAAAACATTAGAGACAAACATTAAAGGATCTTAATCCATAAGACAGATAAAACGACACACACTTGAGATTTCCTCCGAACGCTTAACTCTATGACTTGATCACGTAGGAACCACAAAGAATAATGTGTACTAAACTCCAAAACCGATTCCTAGTTATTCCTTAACCCTAGTCGGTACGGTTTTGGTTTCGTGGTTTCAACTTCCATCTTAAGCGTACTTAAATGTCAAGTAAACTTAAGCTTTGAGCCGTTATCCTAGTCCTAATCTATTTACCATTAACAAGTTCCAGTTTACTTCCTTAAACACAATTTACTAACATTATCAAGTGTATGAACATTGGACAAATATAGCTCCAAACTTTGGTACTAGCACGATTTTTCGATTGCCTTGACCAAAGACTACAACTCAAAGGAATAAACTACGTACACAACTTTGGCAAATACTAGCTAGCAGTATAGTTTGATATAAGTTAGGCCACATAGTTTGTCCATAATATGCCAACAGATTTAAATAAGATTGACAGTGCAGGTCACAAGTCACATACTCATGAATTGACACTCACCTAATTACCATCTACCCACCAAACGCATACCATTTCCTCTCTCACATTTATATTAGTAATAACCACATCTTCAATCTCTAGCTTAAATCCTTTACGGAATCGTAGGCTTTAAGTGTCTTTATTAATAGGGTTGGTCTTAGGCCCTTAGCTTCTTAGTTTTGTATTTATGCATGTGTTATATTTAGATAATATATAGGTCAAGCTTCAATTCAAGTCAAGTAACTAACTTTTTTATATGAGTTTAAATTACCAAAGTTGGGTTCACCGGGTCAGTTTGATCGACATTGTTTAACACTTTCAAACTGGTTTTCGTTTTATCGTCTAACATAGTTATTTTGACTCGATTTCACCCATGAAATAACGATCATAAACCAAGTGATTGTTCATTTTTAATGGTCATTAGCTAGTATTATTTTCTTTTCATAAATAACAATACGTACTCGTTTTGCATATATACGGTGAATAATTGAAGTAAATTTAAATTTGTACAAGTATGACTTGATGGATAACAAACATTTAACTGCCAAATATTGGATTCTTGTGTCTGCACGTTGATTCATATGTATGATAGAAGCTTGGATTTTCTACTAATTTAGACAAAATATAGTGTAAGCTATAACGGAATACTATCAAAATCCATCGTATCATTGTAATTTCTTTTTATAGAAAACTGATTAATAGTGTGAATTGATGTATTTGGCATATTTTGCTCTTCGTTGCATTCTTTGTTTTTGTAATTTTTGTTTGTTGCTTAACGAAACATTAATTGGTTCATCAACTACTCGTATTATATAGGTTCATTCAAAGAATATAACTATGGATTATATAATGATTCCTAGATACTAAAATTATAATATTGCTAAATCTTAAACTAAAATATCTATATATCCTTTGCATATTACTACTATATTATTAATATGTTTTATTGAGAAACTAGCTATATAAAAGAAGCAAGAAAAGAGAGAGGCAATAATGCAACTTTGGGACCAAATCAATTCAATATAAAATTACTAGCAAAGAACTCAAATACATCATGCAACTAATCTGTGGTCAAGATTAGAGTGTAAAGTGAACTTTGGTTCTTTCTTAAAATCCTTGACCAAGTGACGCCTCAGAAATACCCTAATGCATCATGCATACATCATTTCTTCTTATACATATTTCCTTTGAGAAATGTTATATTCTCTTACTAATCCTTCTACGTATGCTACTACAACTTATGTGTCAATAATCTATTAAATTAGTATAAGGGCTCACTTTCTGATTTACCGTTAGATGATTGACATGTAGCAGTCAGAGGATAAGTAGAAGGATTAGTAGAAGATATATCATTTCTCATTTTATTTTTAACAACAACGTCGACACATTTGAGTTTTGTAGCTAGCATGCATGCTACCATATACATCGTAAAGTATAAACTGTATTTTTTTCAGAACAGCAAAGAAAAGAAATTTATATTAAAACTAGCAAGTAGCTAGAAGAGCGAAGTACAAAGATATCATGAACGGAAAATCTATATTATTGGGTTATAAAACTGCAAATAAAGTTAGGTAAATTTATATTGTGTCTCTTGAAGAATTGAAGCCACCTAAAACAAACATATATTCATGCAAATGGAATAACGACAAGAAGGTAAAACATAAGATAATCTGACCTTAAATTATACTCGTATATGATTTATTTTTATATGTTTATGGGTAGAGTTGCTTGACATTTTAGCTAGTATGTTTTGCAATCTTCTTATAGCTGGACATATTAAATGTTGGTGGATCGGAAGCTAGCTAGCTAGCATATATAGCAAACCGTAATCTAGTAGTATATTTTAACTTAGCATGTTATTAAACAAATAATGAAGATAAATTTCATCCAAATTCATAGTTAAATGCCAAACATCTTATAAGCATAAATTCTGCATTCGAGATAACAAGTAAAGGGTAGCTTTTACGGTCATATTTGTTGGTGTTTGCATCTTCTTAGCTTTTATAATATGTTATGCCGTTCAAAGCAATTTCTAACAAAAACTACCTCTGATTTTATAATAGTAATATTATGTAGGAGGGGATTGCTTTAAAAATTGAAGCATGAGATGGTTGACTTTTGGAAAATGATGAAGGGGCAGGTTTTTTGTTAGGTATGAGTGATTATAACCAAGGAATCTTTAAGAGGTTGACAATTATCACCAAAATTTATAGTATATATATGAATAAAATTACCCCACTCAAACGGGATTGTGTTTATTGTTGTTATTGTTGATGCATAAAAAGTATGTTAGCAATACGTAAAAACACATTTTTAACAAAGATTAAGATGTAGCAAAGATAGTGGCATGAGATGGTTCTCATATCTGAAAACTTGTTTGAGTGGTTTTAGGTTAGTTTCATTCTACATCACCGGCATGAGTACTCTCTAAACTTAGACCCATGTACGAAACTAACTTAAGTACGTAACGCGTCAGCCTTATATAGGAGACTTACTTTGGACATAGGGTCAGGAATCGGACCAACAAATTTGCCTAGCATGCATTGGGCGCTTTAGCTAGCCATTCAGACATGGATGCAAAGAGACTCGGCGAGTGAACTAGGATCTCCACCAGGCGCATGTGTTTCGTAAGCCTAAGATATTAGGATGTCTTATATTAACTCAGCTATTACGGTATTATATTTAAGATCTCCTCATGTGTCCAACATGTGTGCCAGATTGAAACCTTCTTATTTCTATTTTTATATTAAAAAGCCATTTTACTCATGCACGTAAACCATAGGAAAAGGATGATGAATGATATATAAGTGCTCAAATGTATCATTTCTACTGGAGTAACATAGCTAGATCTTCAAAGGTGGCTCTCTAATTCGGCCTTGAATATCATAACTTAGTAATTCTTAGTTCAAGTATAAGAATTAAAAAATATCTAGAAATCACTAGTAGTATTGTTAACTCTAAAGAAATAGATAAAATAAGAAAAGAATAAATCAGTGATGTAAAATATGTATTTTATGACCTTTGTATGACCTTTCTCTGATTAAACTCACTCGTAGAAATATATAAAAATACACCCATGACTATGCTTGCTTGACCAAATAGATATATTTATTCAGTATTAATAACATATTATTTTTTAAAACATCCATAGCTTTCAGGAGATATAGATGACTTTTGCCTGTCTAAAACTGACCATTCTTTTTTTGATCATAACAATTCAAAGTCTTTTCTAATACACTTACTCTTTCTTTTTTGAAGAATTGTTATTCAAAATATAAAATGCTTGATAGGAAAAGGATGATGAATGAGGATAACATATTTAATCTTGGAGCCACAATAACTGCAATACTTCAACTATACAAGTTACAATACTCAAATTGATTAAAATAAACTTGGGACAAATTATAGGAGGTTATAAAAGCACCTTTTGAGCTAAAAATGAATAAAAAAAAAAGTAGAAGAAGCCAAGACTCGTTCAAAGCTTCATCTTCTGACCATTTCAACTTATAGTGATGTGGAAAGTGACTTTCTTTCTTAATCACATTTTTCAAACCCACATGGGTTTTGCTAAGCAAATAATAATCGGATCAGTATAATTTTATGACAATTTATACCTAGCACGCTACCATTTTATTTTGTGAGCTATATATATCTTTATAAGTGTGTAAAAGTAGACATATTTCTGAATCCCGTAAAAGAGGAAAGCACTTGAGAAAATGAGAATCAACAAAAATTAAGCTAGAAAGAGCTTACCAAATGCAAAGCAAATGAAGCATGAACCGATCACATGCACTTCTAACCTTATACGTCTATTTAAATAGTGCTTCAAAGTGTTGAAATAACTTTTTTATCTAGGAAAAATATATATCCAAAGTTAGTGAAACATGAACCGATGAAACGTATACTAAAATGGTAAGACTAACGACATAACCTAACCAGTAACCACACACCCAAAATAAACATGAAGATTCTCAATACTAGGTTATCCGTTATCATATGTAGGAACACTGATGCATTTCACGCCACATCATTTGAGAAGACAAGCACATCATTTGAGAAGACAAGTGTTTTTTCATCTAAGCCCACAAAAAGAATTGAGAGATGTGTATTTTACCAGGGTAAACTTTTTACCAAAAAAAAATGAATTGAGAGTTTGATTTCCCAGTTCACGAATATATATTTTGCACCCAACATTTAAGATGTTTGGCATATACGGATCAAAACAAGACATTTCGAATGTATGTTTATTGAAACTCTTAATTTCACAAAGCAATTCAGAGTAATGCACATCATCTGTATTTCAGGAAATAAAGATTTGGATTTAGATTTGGAATGATAGAAATGAGGTGAGAGAAAATTATTTAATATATTTTAAAAATATATTTATTTTATTAAAAAATTATAATAAAATATATTATTTAAAGTTAACAAGTACCAAATAACAAAGATCCTTGAAATATATGTGGTATATAAATTTTATCAAATAAAATAATTTGATTCCTACTGACATATTTTTTGAAACCTACCAAGTGAGTAGGAAATGCAAAATTGATATGAAGTGATTACATAACACCTCAGTATGTCTACCTAACAAATAAATTAAGAATCGAATGATTCTATACCTGAAACCCGCGACACCCTTGGACATAGTCTTTCTAGCATATGGTAAAGGTAGGGTTAATATACACAAAAGTTACTAAAGTTTACGGGAAATTTGTTCTAAGTCACTAAAGTTTTTTTGTTGCTAATCAGGTTACTCAACTTATTGTGACCGATTATATTTGTTACTCTTGTTTTGGTAACCTAGAATTACCGGTAATAATACTATGTGGCAAATATTTTAGATTTCATTTATATTAAAAAAAATAGGTTAATATACAAATAAGTTACTAAAGTTTGCCAAAATGTTCATTTAAGTTACTATACGTTTACATTCTTTTACATTTAAATTAATATACAAATAAGTTCTAAAATGTGTATTTTTATACGCTTTTTTACAACAACAACTTTTGGACGTTATTATACATTTAAATTCTTTTACATTTTTGTCTGTTTTTGCACGTTTTTTAAAATTTTGCACACATTTGTATGTTTTTTTACATAATTGGACGTTATTAGACTTTTTTGGAAGTAATTTTTTTTTATATGTTTTCATACGTTATTATACATTTTGATGTTATTCGTTTTGGACGTTGTTATACGTTTTCTTACATTTTTATACGTAAAAACGTATAAAACATACAAACGTATTAAAGAAGATAAAACGTATAGAACATAAAAACATATAAAACATACAAATGTATAAAAGCAGATAAAACATATAAAACATACATACGTATAAAACATAAAAACGTATAAAACAAAGGTGTAGAATAATGTAAAAATAGTATAAAAACGTATAACAACGTAAGATAATGTATGAAAATGAACAAAAATGTACAAAACCATACAGTAATGTATGAAAACGTAAAAAGGTATAGAGAAAAACCTACACACACATATAAAAACGGATAAATACATACAAAAATGTACGAAAATGGACAAACATATATACAAAAATGTATGAAAACGTAAAAAAAGGTACGACAACAGTGAAATGCATACACAAACATATAAAAACAGATAGAAACGTAAAAAAAAGTTACGGAAATATACAAAAACGTACGAAAATGGAGAAAAATGTAAAAAAAGAACGACAACAAAGAAAACGTACATAACGTATAAATACGTATAAAAACGTACGAAAATGGAGAAAAATGTAGAAACAAAAAATGATAAAACATACATAAATGTATAAAAACGGATAGTAACTTTTTTTTTTAAAGTTCAAGAACTATTTAATAAACCCCGTGAACTATAGTAACTTGCTTGTAACATCTCAAACTGTAGTGATGACGTGAACAAGGGAACCGGTAAATCATCCGGTTGCCCACCCTCATAGTAACAAGAATGTCATTTTTTTAAACGTTGAGTAACCTATATAATAAACCCGTTAACATGAGTAACCTGAATAACAACAAAAAAACTTTAGTGACTTAGGACAAATTTCCGGTAAACTTTAATAGCTTTTGTGTATATTAACCCTTATGATTTTTTTACATTATACTTCGGGTTAAGTCTATTTATTAGAAATGTACTTTCTTCAATATACAAATTTAGTAAACCAACTTGTTTTATTACCGAAATGCTCATTAAAATTTTCAAATTGTAAACAATATCGAAAACTTTCTTCACATACACTTGCATCATTAGTCCTTTATACTAACGGTTGTTAGTAAATAACTTAAAATTTGGTTTTCTTACGTTTTCGTTAGTTTATACACGTTTACGTCCATTTTTGCACGCACGTCCATTTTTAACGTCCGTTTTTGCACGTGTTCATATGTTTTGCTTTTGCCCTTTTACACTTTTTTGCACATTTTCATTCGTTTTTACATGTTTTTGTCTATTTTACACATTTTCGCCTTTACACGCTGCTTGTTTTACACGCGCTTCCTGCTTTTAACGCTGCCCGCTTTTACACGTTTCTTCGCTTACACGCTCTTTTGGTTTTCACGCTCGCCTGCTTTTTCATGTTTTCATCGCTTTTACATGTTTTTGTCTATCTCTATATACGCTGGCCCGTTTTACACGCTGTTCGCTTTACACGCCTGCCTGCTGCACGCCGTCCGTTTTACACGCTTTCGCTTTTTTTCACCTTTTTTTCCGCTTTTCACGCTTCCGCTTTTGCACGCTTTTCCCCGTTTACACGCTGGCCCGCTTTCGCATGTTTTCGTCTATTTCTACACAATTTTGTTTGTTTTCACGTTTTCTTACGCTTTTGCACGTATTCGTCTATTTTTAGCTGTTTTCGTCTGTTTTGCTCGTATAAAAAAAAAATAGTTAATTACATAAATCGTCCTTATGATTTGCTGAAAATTACAGATCCTGTCCTTGTGCTTTTTTTCTTACGGATCCTGTCTCTGTGGTTTATGATTTTTACGGGTCCAGTCCAAATTTCGACCCGACTCCTAATGGTTGTTAAAAAGGACTTAACGTGACATAGGTTCTAACGTGAGGGCTAACATTGTATTTTGGTTTTAACGATCGTTATCCAAACCACAAGGACGATTTATGTAATTTACTCTAAAAAAAATAAAGTTGTTGCTTTTTAATTTTATTATTCGAATTTTTTTTAATTTTATTACGATTAAATTTTTTAATAAAAAAAACTTTTTTTTTAAATTTAATTTTGATTTTATTATAATAAATTTAAAAAAAAAACAAATCTTAATTTTATTATAATAAATTAAAAAAACTATTTTTTATTTTTTTTTAATTTTATAAAAAATAAAAAATTTGTAATAAAACTAAAAAAAATTAATTTTAATTTTATTATAATAATTTTTTTTTAAAACTGTTTTTTCTTTTAAAAAATTAATTTTATTAAAAATAAAATTAAAAATAAAACAAAAAAAAAATACTTTTTTTTAATTTTATTTTAAAACGGATGAAAGCGTATAAAAAAACGTTTTTATACGGTTTCGTCCGTTTCATTCATTTTTATACGGTTTCGTTCGTTTTTGTATAAAAATGTATGAAAACAACGTACAAAAATATATGAAAACAGCGTACAAAAATGTATGAAAACTTTACAACAACGTTCATACGTACAAAAACAACGTTGTTGTACGTTTTCCTTCGTTTTTATACGGTTTCAATCGTTTTAATGCCATCCGCTTTTATATAAAAACAACGTAAAAAAATGTATGAAAACAACGTAAAAAATGTATGAAAACGTACAACAACGTTCATACATACAAAAACAACGTTGTTGTACGTTTTCATCCGTTTATATTGCTCGCTTTTTATTTTCATCCGTTTTTGTATGAAAATGTATAAAAACAACGTACAAAACTGTATGAAAACAACGTACAAAAATGTATGAAAACGTACAACAACGTTTTTTTTGTACGTATGAACGTTGTTGTACGTTTTCATACATTTTTGTACGTTGTTTTCATACATTTTTTACGTTGTTTTCATTCATTTTCATACAAAAACGAACGAAACCGTATAAAAACGTTTTTTTATACGCTTTCATCCGTTTTATAATAAAATTAAAAAAAGTTTCTTTTTTGTTTTTTTTTTTAAATAAAATTGATTTTTTAAAAGAAAAACTGTTTTTTTTTTAATTTATTATAACAAAATTAAAATTAATTTTTGAGTTAATTACATAAATCGTCCTTGTGGTTTGGTATAAATTACGGATCATACATTTTCATGCAAAAACGAACGAAACCGTATAAAAACGAATGAAACGTATAAAATGGACGAAACCGTATAAAAATCTTTTTTATACGCCTTCATCCGTTTTATAATAAAATTAAAAAAAGTTTTTTTTTTGTTTTTTTTTTTAATTTTATTTTATCTTTTTTAATAAAATTAATTTTTTTTAAAGAAAAAACAGTTTGTTTTTTTTTCAAATATTATAATAAAATTAAAATTAATTTTTTTTAGTTTTATTATAATTTTTTTCATTTTTTTTTAAATTTAAAAAAAAAATTAAAAATAGTTTTTAAATTTATTATAATAAAATTAAATTTTGTTTTTTTTAATTTATTATAATAAAATTAAAATTAAATTTTAAAAAAAAAATTATTAAAAAATTTAATCGTAATAAAATTAAAAAAAATTGAATAATAAAATTAAAAAGAAAAATCTTTATTTGTTTTTAAAGATTAAATTACATAAATCGTCCATGTGGTTTGTATAACGATCGTTAAAACCAAAATACAATGTTAGCCCTCACGTTAGGGAGTAACTGCAAGGGAGGTCCTTTTTTGAGATCGGGTCATACATGGGGACAAGATCCGTAAAAATAGTAAACCATAGGGACGAAACCCGCTAAAAAAAACCATGGGGACAAGATCCGTAATTTCTACCAAACCACAAGGACGATTTATGTAATTAACTCTTAATTTTTTTTAGTTTTATTATAAAATTTTGATTTTTTATAAAATTTTAAAAAAAATAAGAGTAAACTACACCATTCGCCTTGTTTAATAAAATGACCATAGTTTTCGTCCTTTGAACAAAAAATCAAATCGTTGGTCCTTAATCAAAAACGTTAGTTTCATCGCTGGTCCCTCACACTAACTGTTGGACTAACGCGCGTTCATAAGTGGAGGGTATTTATGTCTTTCCACCCACACCCACCTACACCAACACTTAAACTATCTCTTTTCGATTCTTCCTTTTTGCTTTTCTCGCTTCTCCTCCAGCTTCTCTCTAGAAATAATCCCCAAACTTGCAAATCAAAATCAAACTCAAACACCAACACCATCTCGTCATCATCTCCTCATCTAAACTACCACCACCCTTCTTAACAAGCACACTAGCACCACCACCATTAATATCTCTCATCTCATCACCACCACCACCATCTTCATTTTCTCACCCCACCACTGTCACCAAACACAAAATCAATTTTCAAAATCAAACTCAAACACCAACACCATCTTCATCTACCGAGCCTTCATTTTTCTTTTATCCTGATGCTATAAGTTTTAGTGAAAACGCAAACTGTCAAAAATGACCAACCAAAATTAAATAAACACTCGCGTTAACTTCCGATTATCTCATCACATGTCCAAACTGTTTAACAAAGACTGTTGTGACAAACTAAGTTCACCACGTACAACTAATCCAAACTCAAACCAATTCAAATACTAACCTAATCCCATCTCCTTAATACTCCACCATTAAACTATTCAAGTAAGACTCTGACAAAAAATGAAAACTAAAAATCAATTCATCTCGATTTTTTTCGCTTAATCAAGACAACTCATTATCTATACATACGAAAAATTATTATTATCATAATGATCTCAGAAGTATAACTTCTTTATTATTCTCGAAACCATTTTTTTAAAGAAAAACAAACTTTCGGGCCATTTTTCTTTCCTTTCGGTTTGTTATCAAAAAAAAAAAAAAAAAAAAAATACCACTATATTTACCTACCCGTGACCCTCAAGGATCTTGAAGCCTTTAACAAAAATTCTTGATTCGGATTGAGATTAAATGAACAAATCAGTGGTACGTGAATCATTTTTGTGGTTTCTTTTGATTCGGATTGATGTGGATATCGGAAGGAGCTTGGATAAATTAAGAATGAATCGATTGATGATGAGATTTAATTATGAGTTTGATTATAGATGAGATGAGATATAAGTTACATGTGTTTTGGTGATGTAATTTATCAGATCTGTTTTTGGAGAGAGAGTATGGGAGGCTTGGATTTATCTCGTGTACAAAGGTCCAAGGTGAGTTTGTGGATCTAATTTATTTAAAAAGATGGTGGGGAAGATGAAGATGGTGGGTTTAAAAAGATGGTGGGGGAGATGAAGATGGTGATGGGGGAAGATGATGATTCAAGAAGAAGTCTGGCAAATATAATTGGTGTGGTGTGGGTGGAAAAGACATAAATACCCTCCACTTAACAAGGCTTAACGCCCGTTAGTCCAACCAGTTAGTGTGAGGGACCAACGATGACTAACGTTTCGCAGTTAAGGACCAACGATGCAATTTTTTTGGTCAAAGGACGAAACTTGATGGTCAACGTATTACACAAGGACGAATGGTGTAGTTTACTCAAAAAATAAAAATATTTTTTTTAATTTATTTTAATAAAATTAAAATTAGTTTTTTTTTAATTTATTATAATAAAATTAAAACTAAAAAAATTTCGAATAATAAAATTAAAAAGAAAAAACTTTATTTTTTTTTAAAGAGTAAATTACTTAAATCGTCCCTGTGGTTTGTATAACGATCGTTAAAACCAAAATACAATGTTATCCCTCACGTTAGAATCTATGTCACGTTAAGTCCTTTTTAACGACCGTTAGGAGTAGGGTCGAAATTTGGACTGGACCCGTAAAAATCATAAACCACAAGGACAGGATCCGTAATTTTCAGCAAACCACAAGGACGATTTATGTAATTAACTCAAAAAAAACGTGCAAACACGGATAAAAACGTGTAAAATGGACGAAGATGTATGAAAGCGAACGAAAACGTGAAAAATGACAAAAACATGTAAAAATAAAGAAAAATGTGTAAAAACGGACAAAAACCGTGTAAAAAATGATTAAAACGAGCGAAAACGTGAAAAAGAACAAAAACCTGTAAAAACGGACGAAAACGTGTAAAAATAGACGAAAACGTGTAAAAACAGACAAAAACATGCAAAAACGGACTTAAACGTGTAAAAGGGAACGAAAACATGTAAAAATGGACGAAAACGTGTAAAAATGAGCAAAAACGTGTAAAAACGGACAAAAACATATAGAAATAGACGAAAACGGACGAAAACATGGAAAACGGACAAAAACGTGTAAAACGGACGAAAAGGTGCTAAAACAGACGAAAACGTGCAAAAGTTGGTTGATGGGAATATAAAAGGCTAAAATAAAATGAATTGGGATATAATACAACCCTAATTCTCTCAGCACTCTCTCTCGATTTACACACGCACAATATTTATTCTCTTTGATCTGCTTGATTTGTTCAGTTCATGTGATTATGTCTTGTAATAGCACATTCACTAAATAGGTTAATGATCTACATCTGATTAACAGTGGTAGATTTTGGGTTTGTAATCTTATACGCTAATTAAGATCAGTTTGTGAGTTTAATTGAATTGAGATTCAATAAAAGTTGTTTGTTTGTGTTTAAACTCGCATTTTTTTCTACATGGCATCAGAGCATGTTATTAATCTGACTCTAGATCGTTTTTATTGTTGGGGTTTTTTATTTTTAAAAGTTTTGGGTTAATTAACTTGTGTTAATTGATAGATCCAGTATTGTTTTCACCAGATTTAAAGTTTTAAAGAAAATAAAAATTAGGGTTTGGTTAACTTTGGGGCTTTTACTTATTAATGCTTCTATTAGTGTTTTACTTGTGTTAATTGATAGATATTTGGTTATTTTACTTTCTTGAGAAGTTTGGTTGAAAACACCTAATTTTTAAAAAACAAAGATGGGGTTTTCGAAAATTAGGGATTTTAGTTTAAAAGGCTTCTTTTGGTCGATTAACATCTGGTTATCGATAGATCTTGGGTATTTTGCTTCGAATTGAAAGGTTTGGGAGAAAAAAACCTAAATTCTTAGGGTTTGATTGTTAGGTTAAGATCTTCCTTTGTGTTTCTTGGTTCTTTGTTAGATCAGAGTTTAATTCTGTAGGTCTTCTTTTCCAAGCATGTTCTAAGTAGTAAGTTTGATAGAATTGCTACATTCGGGTATCAATTTGTTATTATATGTGTGAAATTCTCAAGTGCACTTGACCTACCACTTAAGTGGCAAGGAATCATGTGAGCTATATTTTGACTATGTTCTGTTTGGTTATATGTCTTTGTTGTTTGTATTGCTATTATGGCGTTTTATGGTCATGATGATAGTTATGAAGAATTTGAATAATATGAAAGAAATGAAATTGATTCTGATGTTGAAAATGTAACTCAGATAAATGAACTTGATATTAGCAGCCCATTGCATTTGCATGCTAATGATTCTAGTACTTTAATTGTTGTCTCAATTAAATTGAAAGAAACTAAAAATTATAATGTTTGGTCATGTGTTATGTTTCTTTTATTAGAGGGTAAAATTAAAACTGGATTTATTAATGGTACATGTAAAAGAACAAATACTTATGAAGTTTTAGGAAAATAATTGGATAGATGTAATGTTGTTGTTATTGGCTGGATTTTAAATTCTATATCTGAAGAACTTTATATGGGTCAAATTTTTTCAAAAAAAAAACATTTCTTGTTAGGGAAGAATTAAAAGAGACTATGATAGAGTTGATGGATGTGTTACTTCTAATTTGCATCATATAGATATATCTCTAAGTCAAAATAGTTCTACTATTGCTAATTAGATGATGTTTATATGTAAATCAGAAGTATCTTGATTAAAGATACTTTACCTAATGTGAGAAGTGCTTATTATATTATATCTAGTGAAGAGTCACTCAAGAATGTTGTTTCTCGTAGTACTTCTAATAGATATCATAATTTTACTTTTACTTCTAGAAATATTGATAACGGGAATGTGTTGAGAAATTAGTATGTCAATCAATCTGCTGTTAATGTCACTAGATGTATGATAATAAGAAGAAACAATCAGTAGGGCATATTGTTGTTTGTGAAAATTGTGGTTATAATGGTCATACTATTGACAAGTGTTTTAAGTTGATTGGTTATCCACCTGATTTTGGAAAGAAAAAGAACAATAACAATTTTCAAAACAATAAGAAGAGGTTTTTTTTATAATACTAATGTTGGATTTAGTTCTTTTGGTTCTTTTTCTGATAAACAACTTTCCACTCTTATTAATCTCAAGAAAGAAAATATTGGTCTAGGGAGAACGTAAATGCCAATATGGCAGGTACTATTTTTAATGAAAGTAAACTTTTTAATCAAAATTTTAACAGATTTTTTGGCTCAAATAGTCATCTATATTCTAAGCTTACTTCCAAATGTAAGATTGTAGATTCTAGAGCTAACCAACACATGACTTATATAGACAAAGAAATTATTAATGTCATTGATTTCCTATCTTAAAATATAAGTTGATCATCCAAATGGCACTAAAGCTTTTATTACAAAAATAGGAAATCTCAAACTAACAAACTATTTAACTCTGTATGATGTTTTGGTTATTTCTGAATACTGTGTGAGTCTAATATCTATTCATAAAGTATCTAAAGATAGTAAATGATTATTTCTTTTGATAAACACCAGTGTTATACTTTGGATGTGGATTTGAGAACCGGGTAAAGTTTTGGGGACTGATAAATAGTGTGATGGACTGTGTTTTCTTGATAATAATAAACAAGGTATTGAATATGAAGAAAGTTTATTCACATGCTTTTATTGGTTTATCTCAAAATGATTGGCACTATAGACTTGGTCATCCTATGGATCTATTTTAAAAGTTTTAAAAGAAAATTTGCAATTTGACAATAATCCTAAAGAGTTGTTTGTGAGGTGTGTCAAAGGGTTAAACAAACTAGAGAGCCTTTTCCCTTAAGTGACCATGTCTCAATTGTTTTAGGTGAAATTCTGCACTTAGAATTATGGCGTCCTTCTAGGATACTTAACAAAGAAGGTTATAAATATTTTTTTAATGTTGTGGATGATTACACAAGAGTTGTTTGGATATACCTTACTAAAATTAAAGATGAAGTTCCTTACTATATAACTGTATTTTATAATTTGATAGAAAATAGTTTAACAAGAAAATTAAGATTTTTAGAGGTGATAATAGTACTGAGCTTTGTTAATCAAATTGCTAATAATTTGTGTGAAAATTCATCAGACCTCTTATTCTTACACTCCACAAAAAAATGGAATTGTTTAGAGGAAACATATGTATCTAATAAATGTTGCTAGATCCCTCTTTTGTCAGGGTGAATACCTTTGAAACTATGGTGAGTGTTGATGCCTGTAACAACGTTGTAACCCCTAGGTAGTCTACCTAACTATTGAGTGTAGTATGGGAAGATCGTTCTCTAGGGGAATAGTGAGGTAGGTTCGAGATATATGACAATTTGATCTAAAGACAGAAACATATTGTTTTTGGTTTTTTTATTTTAATGAAAGCAAGTAAAAGTCGGGGTGTTGAGGAGATTTTTTTTAAACTAGTATAAACTTACAATACAAGAAAAAAATAAGAAGAAAAAGTAAATTTTGGTGTGAACTTATAGATGGGAAAGCGTATTTATCTATGGTACACTACTTTTTATTATTGATCTAATTAATCCTATTGAATTGCTACGCCTTGTTTAATGTAATGGGGATATTCCTTATTAACGATTGTGTGTTTGCAGTCCCACGTCTATGTAGTAGTCTAAGTGAAGGGAACCTAAGAATGCCTAAGCATCACAAAATAACTACAACACGTTTTAAATATCCAATCCAATTAAACACCTAATTCTAAGTATTTAATTAGTCGTTTCTAGTCAATGTTCAAGCTAAGTCAGAATCCTAACCAATTTTTGACTTCTAACGAAGCATCAACTAGAGTCAATAGGAAGAATCACTACACTAATAACTTTCATGTAATCCTAGATAAACACTAAATTATTTAGCCTAGCATAGCATATGCAGAACAAAAGATTAGCATAATCAAGAAAATAATGATAAACATAATTGAATGATTAATTGAAAAACTTATCTTAATAATACATTTGGGTACATGAGGTAAACTGATCCTTCAAGTGCACTAAATTTTCCAACAATCCTCCTTAAATTTACTTCACTTCCTTTGCATGAATATTAAACATAAAACAAAACCATTACATAAACAAAAATATCTTGAAGATTTAATTTCCATATATTTAATTTCCATCTTAGTACATTACACGTTCAAATACTCGAGAATCAGGGTGTTCTAAGAATTGAACCCTTCAACCAATTGAATACCTGAAGATAACATACACACAGAGTTTTCAAACACTTAAACGCTCCTGACACTAAATAAGCCATGTGTCCATATCCAATTCATAAATGTTTTAAGAGCCAAAAGCCCAATGCTCCCTGAAGCGGCAAAACTTCAACACTCACATAGGTAGTTCCATTTTATTCATGCACATGCTTTGCAATTTTTTAAAATTTGATCAATTAAGAAGAAATCTTCTTAAACCTGACCTTTCAGCAGGACCGAACACAATCCTTGGGATGAAACATAAAACATGTGCTCCAGTATCTGAGCATCAAGCTTTCCTCATTGAATTCAGCTCATGAGTTTCCTCAGAAGGGAATTAGGTATCTGAATGCTCAGTGACTATGGTGGAATTTAAACCCATCCCTTTAGTGGATTTTAAAACCAAGTCTTTAGCCAAACCCTTTGTCAAGTGATCAGCTAGATTTTGTTGAGATCTTACAAACTCTATAGATACCACCCCATTCATGATAAGCTCACAAGTCATACTATGCCTGACAACGTAAGTGTATAGACTTCCCATTATACATCTGGCTATAAGCCTTTGCCAGTGTAGTTGCACTATCATAGCGGATATAAATAGGTGCTATATGTTTAAGTCACAATGGAATCTTAAGAAACAAGTTTTTCAACCATTCAGCAGCTGCTAGAGCCACAAACTCTTATTCCACTGTTGAACTAGTGATGCAAGTTTGCTTCTTGGATGCACAAGAAATTGCACCTCCACCAAGAAAGAATACCCATCCATTTGGTAGGCAATTGTCTCTAGTGTTACTGATCCAACTTGCATTAGTGTATCCTTCTCACATTGAAGAATAACAAGTATATGAGAGACTATGATCCATAGTTCTCTTTAGATACTTCAAGTACCCTTTGAACGCTTGCCAATAATGAGCACTAAGATTACTAGTGTACTTACTCGGTTACCCATTGCAAAGCAAGTCAGTCGGTATAAGTCATGGCATACATTAGGTAGCCAATTACCCTAGAATATTCAAGTTGAGATACATCCTAACCATTATTAGGCTTTAGCTCTCACTTGTATCCATAAGAGTACTCGAAGTACAATCACAAGCAATTGAATTTCTTTAGTACATTCTCAATATAATGAGGCGAGATATTGAAATTTTCTTACTTTTATATTTAATCCTTATACCAAGGATAACACCAGCCTCCCCCATGTCCTTAATGGAGAACCTTGATGACAAAAATTCCTTTGTCAGGTCAACCTGATCTTGGTGAGTGTCAAAGATCACCATGTCATCAACATATAGATAAATGATGACCCCTTTAGTAGATTCATCAAATTTGCTATGCATACATTTGTCAGCTTGGTTAAGAAGATAAACATTTGACAAAACCACTTCATCAAATTTTTGATGCCATTGCTTATGTGCATCATTGCTTATGTGTATGTTTCAGTCCATACAAAGACTTAATCAGTTTACACGCCTTGTTTTCATTTCCAGGCATTATGAAGCCCTGAGGTTGGTTCATATAAACCTCGTCATCCAGTTCACCATTTAAGAAAGTGGTCTTCACATCCATCTGATGAATAATCAAATTGTGAATTGATGCCAAAGCAATCAGCAGTTTTATGGTACTGATACGTGCCACTGGAGCATAAGTATCAAAGTAGTTTATCCCTGACTTTTGTTTAAAGCTCTGAATGACTAGCCTAGCCTTGAACTTTTCAATACTTTCATCTACCTTCATTTTGCTTTTGAAAATCCATTTGCAACCCAAAGGCTAGCAACCAGGTAGTAGATGAGACAACACCCAAGTGTCGTTGCCATGATGGAATCCATCTTATCATTTATTGCTTCTTTCCATAAAGCAACATCATGAGATTATATTGCTTTATCAAATGTTTTGGGGTCATCCTAAACAATAAATCAATAAGAGTATTGGTCAGATACCTCATCCCTTGTTCCTTCAATTAAGTATAATTGAAACTCAGGTCTAAATGAATTTGGATTCTGACCCTTTTGATCTTTCTGAGCTCAGGCTCAGGTTGCTGAACCACAACCTCATCAGAGACCTCTTAAAAACCAATGTCATCAGTTCCATTTATAATCATGTGACTTGGTATAGGGATAGATGAGAATCTATTCTCATCAAATATTGCATCCTTTGATTCGATTATTGAGTTGATTGAAACAAATTCATTAGATTCAATTACATAGAACCTAAAATCCTTGGAATGCTCAGCATATCCAACAAAGATGCATTCAATGTCTCTTTCACACAAAGTTTTCAGCTTTGAATCAAGGAGTCTTACAACAACCCTAGACCCTGAGATACTTCAGGTTGGGTGGGTCCAAAGTTCATAAAAGGTAATTTTGTTCCTTTTATTAGGAACCCTATTCAATAAATAGCAAGTTGTTAACATAGCTTTACTCCAAAAACCTTGACTCAACTCTGAATAGGACAACATGGAATTAATCATCTCTTTTAGTACCCTGTTTTTCCTTTCAAAGATACCATTTTTTTGTGGAGTATATGGGGCAGTCGTTTCATGGATTATACCAACAAACTGAAAATATATAGTATCCATGTACTCACCTCCCCTATCAGTCCTGAATCTTTTGGTCAGGGACCCATGTTGCAATTCAACTTCAGTTTTAAACACTTTAAATTTATCTAATGCTTCATCCTTAGTATGCAATAAATAAACATAGCAAAATATAGAAGCATCATCAATAAAAGTCACAAAGTGTTTCTTATTCCCTAGTGACGGAGTAGCATACAAATCACATAGGTCACTATGTATCAGCTTCAAAATTTAGTTTCATGTTTTACACTTTGAAATGGTTTCTAAGTTATTTTGGTCAACATGCAAGTCTTACACTTTTAGTGTCCATATCAAAAGCTGGAATTAACCCACCTTACACATATCTCGCATTCTCTTAAAGTGTACATTGCCAAGTCTAGCATGCCATAGGGTTGAATTATTCAGTTTAGAGGTGGATATAAAGGTTGAATTAACAATATCATTAACAATATTAAGCCTGAACATTTGATTACACAAATAGCCGAAACTAATAAACACATCATGTTTAGATAAAACAAAATTATCAGATTCAGTCACTTGTTTATAACTACATTTATTTAAAACACTACTAGAAACCAAATTCTTTCTAATATTTGGAACATGTAAAACATTAAGCAAAGAAATAATCTTTCCAAAACTAAATCTTAAATCCACACATCCTCTTCCATGCACCTAAGCTGTTGACTCATTTCCCATATGAAGAATAGAACCATCATTCAGCGACTCATAAGTCTTGAACCAGCTTCTATCTTTACACACATGAATTATTGCACCAGAGTCAACCCACCATGCAACATCATCATCCTGTACAAAGTATGCCTCAGATATATATGTAACATAATAAATCTGAAAATACTTATTAAACACTATTTGACCTTTTAGAAGGTTTGTATTACCACTCCCGAACCACTTTTCCTAATCCATTGGCTTTGTTGCTAACTTTAACACCCTTAAAATCCTTCCTAAAGTGTCTAGGTTTCCCACACTTCTAACAAGTTGCTTGTGGATTCTTGTTAAGATCAGCTTTAGTGTTATCGTGATGTTTACGTTTGCCCATGTTTTCATTGTACCTGGTGGAGTTGTTTTGCTCCACCATATTGACAACTGATGGACCAGTAGCATTGTCACTCTTTGGCTTGTCACTATCCTACGCTCTGAGTGATTCCTCAATGTGCAAATGACTGCCCAACTCAACAAGAGTTAATTCCTCATTCTTATGTTTCAACATATGCTTGAAACCTTTCTAAGAATGAGGGAGTTTATAAATGACACAAGAGACTGAAATAGCCTCATTCATGTTCATCTTATATTGTGTGAATCTACCAAGTATACTAAGAAGTTCATTGTATTGTTCCATGACAGGTCTAGAATCGACCATTTTGTAATTGTTAAAATTACTTACAAGGAACTTCTTACTTGATGCATCCTTAGCCATATATTTGGCTTTCAAGGAATCCCATAGTTCTTTACCAAATTCCACATTTTGATAAATATCAAATAAGGGATCAGACATACCATTTAGGATTAATCCTCTGCAAATGTAATCATCATTCTCCCATTTGCTCATTTTCCTTATATCTTCCATAGTAGCATCATCCCCATCATCTGGAATAGGAGTGCTAAAGACATAAACCACACTTATGCTTGACAATAAGAATTGGATCTTCTTTTGCCACCTTCTCAAGTCAACACCTTCAAATTTTTCCAATTTGGAGAAGCTAGCAGCCATATGCTTCATAGCAGTAGCCATTAATTATAACTAAATAGTTTCTATTAATTGTTGGTTTTGTAGCAGCTTCTTAGTAGGGTGTATATAATCAATGGTACCGGATATCACATGAAATTGTGTAATCACTTTTCAATAGAAACTATTCGACCATAATGCCTGAGTTACACGAATATCTCTATATGATAAGACAAAATGATCGTTCTTGTTTTAGGCACAAATCAAGAACCTTTTTCGCTTTCAAGTGTTTATGTTTTCTGTGTATATTTCATGAAGATGTTATAATCTCTATTTATAGTAGAGATTACTCAAACCTACTCAATGGAATTATGAGTGATTAACGGCTCATTAATCACTACATAATAAGCTTCCATGATAGTAGGGATTAGTGGTTACACGACCAATTAAACGAGGTCATTAATGCAGTTATAATTGTCACTTGAATAGTTCAAAGCCGTTACAAGTTAATTATGATTCAGTCCCAGCTTGTTGTTACACTCGCTGATGAGCTAGCCTCTGAGAGGATTGCTCCTGGCGTTCTCACGAGAGGTTCACTCACGATAAAATGAACCTCTAATTGAGATTAATCCCCGATGAAATCCTTCGGTTTCCCACTGAACTCATCGGTTGATGAATACCATTCAGTCCAAAGTATCACTTATTGAAGAGTGAACTCACTAAACTTCATCAGAGACTAAATCAATACTTAACCACTATCGAGTCGGGTGTTGGGGACTCATGGGTGTACACTCCGTACCTCCAAGCCCATTACCAGGTGTGAACTGATCTCTCAAGTGCACTAAATTTTTCAACACAAATGTTGTCAGATAGGTAAAAGGTCGACTTTGAATAACCTAGCACGCAAAGACAAAGCTGTCGTTTGTTTTTTTCCCAATAAGCACTTTTTTCCTCTTTTCACTTTTTTTGTCTGCAGGAGGGCAGAGGTTTCTGTTTGTTTTTTTGCAGACATAAGTGTTTTTTTTCGCTTCTTTTCTATTCTAAATTTTAAACATTATCTTTCACTTCTTACCTCTTCTTTCACAAACCTTACATCTCTTTCTCAATATCTTACATCTCTTTTACGTTTCGTCCGTCTTTTTACGTTTTCGTCCGTTTTTTACGTTTTCGTCCGTTCTTTAACGTTTTCGTCCATTTTTTTTTACGTTTTTGCCTCTTTTTTTACGTTTTCATCCTTTTTTTACGTTTTCGTTCGTTTTTTTCCGCTTTCGTCCGTTTTCTTACATTTTCGTCCGTTTTCTTACAATTTCGCTCGTTTTCTTAAGTTTTCAGCCGCTTTATTACGTTTACGTTCGGTTTTTATGATTTTTACGTTTTTACGTTTTACGCTACATCGTTTTCTTACGTTTTGTCCGTTTTAAATGCATTTTCCTGTTTTTTTACGTTTCCATCTATTTTTTACGTTTTCGATCATATTTTTACGTTTTCGTTTGTTTTTTTTACGTTTTTGATCATATTTTTACGTTTTCATCTGTTTTTTACGTATTCATCCGTTTTTTTACGTTTTCGTCCGTTTTCTTACATTTTTGTCCGTTTTCGTTCGTTTTCATCTATTTTTTTACGTTTTCGATCATATTTTTAACGTTTTGATGCTCGTTTTTTCCGTTTTCGACCATATTTTTACGTTTTCGTCTATTTTTTTACGTTTTCGTCCGTTTTCTTACGTTTTCGCCTGCTTTTTTACGTTTTCGTCCGTTTTTTATGCTTCCGTCGATTTTTAGTCCGTTTTGTCCCCATTTTTCGTTTTCGTCCATTTTTTACGTTTTCATCCATTTTTTACGTTTTCGTCCGTTTTGTACGTTTTAGTCCGTTTTTTAAATTTTCATCTGTATATTTTACGTTTTCATCCGTTTTCATATGATTTTATAAGTTTTTTGTACGTTATTGTATCTTACCTAACAAAACGTAAGTTAATGTAAGAAAACGGACGAAAATGGATGAAAACGAAAGAAAGAACAAAAGCGTAAAAATGCGAAAGCGTAAAAAACAATCAAAGCGATGAAACGAATAAAAACGGACAAAAGCGTGAAACAATAGACGAAAAAGTAAAAAACGATCGAAGCGCATAGAAAACAACATAAAACATTCAAAAACAAAACATCAAATACTAAAAAATATGCGAAAACATAAAAAGGGCGTAAACGGACTAAAACGTAAAAACGGGAAGCATAAAACGAAAACAAACGGCGTAAAAAGACGTAAAATACGTAAAACAAACGAAAGCGTAAAACGTAACGTAAAAACGGACAACGTTAAAAACGACGAAACATAGAAAATGGAGGAAAACGTAAAAAACATATGAAAACGTAAAAAAAGTAAAGAAAGAGACGAAAATGTAAAAAGATGGTGGAAAACGTTAAAAACAGATGAAAGCGTAAAAAACAGATAAAAACGTAAAAAAATATGATGAAAACGTAAAAAAAAGACGAAAACGGACTAAAACGTTAAAACCCGCGTAAAAGCTGAAAACGTAAAAAAGACAAAACATTATACAAAACAAACAAAACTAAAAAGGGGTTGAAAACTTAAAAAACAGACAAAAATGTAAAAAACGGTCGAAAACGTAAAAAAAAATATCAAAACGTAAGAAATCAATGATCCATTTGACCCATATGACAAAAGGGTTTATAGCACAAAAAACGGTCGATATTGGTATATTTTGAACCATTATGTATTGTCTTTAATACTTCGTATTTTAAGCGATTGTTTTTTTTGCACTCAATAGCACAAAAAACTTGTGAAAAGGAAAAAGGAAAAAAGTTACTTCAATAGTACAAAAAATACTAGTGAAAAAGAAAAAAGGAAAAGAAGAAAAGAAGAAAATGAAGAAATACTTGATAATACAAAACAAACGGTCTTCTTCTACGGATGAAGAGCTTAAATGTACATTCTTCTTTTGCGGACATGGTTTGCTGAGATGAAGAAGTAAAGCTCGAAAAAACAAAGCAGCACTGTGCAGTGCTGGTGCGCGGGTCCAGCGTGTTAGACGTAATGTCTTTGTTTGCTTTTGTTTTAAGCCATCGCTAACGATTTTAAATGTATCATAATATATATTTATCATCATTAAAAGACAATGGATTAGGATATAATGCAATTCTAATTGTTTCTGCACTCTCTCTCAATTTATACTCAAAGTATTCATTCTCTTTGATCTGTTTGATTTGTTCTGTTCTTGTGATTAAGTTTTGTAATAGCACATTCACTAATTAAGTGAATGAATTACACATGATTAGCAGTTGTAGATTTTGGGTTTATGATATGATACGCTGATTAAGATCGTTTATGAGTTTGGTTGAATTGAGATTCAATAAAAGTTGTTTGTGTGTGTTTAAACTCTGTTTTTTCTACAAGACAGGGTATTGTTGTTGCTGTAAGATAAACGACATGGTTCTTGTGATAGCTTGTAGCATTTGACATTCTATGTAAACCAAGACATGATGTCTTGGTTAACAATTTTGTTTCATTCAATAATGTTTATGCATTTTCTAGTAAAAAATAACCCATAAGTCAAAAGTCCATAACTCAATCATGAGTATGACATAATCTTTTTTATAATTTTGACTCGCACCATTCGTAATAAGTCAAGAAACATATATATAATGGTGTTTATTATAATATTGAATGATTTACTATAAAAATGTTTTATAAGAACAACTACATCCAATATTTTGTCAGATTCTTCCTAATTCTAAACTAGAACTGAGCTTAACATGTGAATGGTCTAATATCCTTGTAGAATTTATGTGGTAATGATTGTTTTATATTTGACAAATTCTAGCTTGCACCTGATTCATTCTTGCATTTCTTAATCATTCTTTTCCTGTTATTTATTGTTTACTTACCTGTTCTTTAGTTTAATATAACATGGTGCATGCATTGGTCTTAAAGTTTCAATCTTTTTATTTAAAAAACGATAACGCTGGTTCAAGATTACAATATTATAATCTTGAATATTTTTATATGACAACTATACGTAACGAGACATCTATACTTCATTCCTACTATCGTTACCTAAAAGTGGAAAAAATGGTTAAATCGGCACGAAAACCTTGGCCTCGTGCATCCCTTTAGGTGCCGGCTAGACCCTTTCCAAGGACTTAGGCAATGAACAAGTGTTTTATTGATATTTAGCAAGTGTTGGGATTAGATGAAGAAGCAATAAAATTAGTAATTTTTTCGTTGTTAAGAAAATAGATTAGAGGTTTTCTGTTTTTAAGCTAGTAACCTTGGAAAAACAGAGGAATATTGTAACTGGGCTTTTAGTTGGACTTAAAAATATGGGCCTTGTCCATTTGGTTTGTCCAATTTATTCTATCAATTCACCCAAAACTATATCCTTAAACCTTCCATATGTTAGCAAATTTGAAACATTTCATAAAATAAAATGCTATTAGTTTGCTCTTTACTAATATATTTGCATAAAAATTAATCAAACAAAAAACTTCTGCTTTGATTACCAATCTCATATTAGCACAAATTTCATAGAATAAATTACTAAGTTTCAAGGATAGTAGCTCGTCGATGGAAATATCTCAATTGATTATCAAGAAACAACATAATTTTAGCCATGATACGCTCTAAGTGAACGAGCAAGTTTTACTAAAAGTATACCAACCCGACCGATAGACTAGTCTACTCTCCACACACATAAGACATGGTTGATTTAAAAAGTGCCACAAATAATTAGTGTACATTGTCATATTTTTTGGTTACTCATATAACCGAGAGAACATTTATTTTGAATAAAGATACGAGAAGAACTATTCACACACAACACAAAGACGATGACACCTATCGTTAAGGGGGTATAAACTCTACTTCAAGATATATAATCCCAGACTCTACATTCTGCAGTTGAAGTGATACCTCTTGTTTGATCTTCCCATCAACTATATTTACTGTGCTATCTTCTAGCAGTGCATTGTCGTTTGATTTTAGCCACTTACCTATCTGCATATCACCAAACTGTGAAGCGTCCCCATATGCCATTGCAGATGTTAGCATGGGCTGAATGTCGATTTCTGCTTCTCCCATTATGTCGTCAGCAGAGAACGTATCATAATCAAAAACTTGCTGCATACAACAATAATGCATAATGGTTTAATTCTGAGCAAATGTGGCAAAATGGGTCAGGTTGGATCACGGGATTTATCATATAAAAGTGAAGAAAATGACAAGAAAATCGGATTACCAACTTAACGGGTCCATAATCTTCAGGGACGGAAAGCATTAGATCCTCATTCCAAATCGGGTTCAAGTTGCTCTTTTGTATAGCTGTTTGGGCCTTCTAATAAGAGTAAGAACCGCATCCAGCAATGTTATGACACCAGGAACAAAATAGCATCATAATTATGTTAAGAATCATACATATAGGACAACAAACAGCATAAGCGTGCCCAAATTCTGTTTTTGTTATAATTGTGCTACTCTGGTTAAATTGTCTCTATTAATGGGGAAAACAGAAAAGAAACTAACCTGCTCTCCTAGTGAAACGACGACATACGGATCACTTGATAACATATCACGTACAGCAAGATTTGCACCTTGAAGAATTGTGATTTTCAAGCTTCCAATAGCTCCCTCCACACATACCTATAATCATTTTCAGAATCAGCAAAATGATAATGATTTCATGAAGTGACTCGATCACATTGTTTATTTTTAAACTTCAGAAGAGTTTTCGGCACTTACAGGTTTCTGTATTTGATTTGAACTTGCAGTTGGAACATTTACAGGTTCCTTGGCTGAACTTGCACTTGGAGCATTATTTGATGAGATCTTTAAACTTGGTTTCAAAAAATCTTGATGCTCATACTTGGACCTAACGGGTTTAAGATGATTCATATCTCATTACAGACAGTAGCTACACTACATGGCACTAAATATATACCTTATATATCTTGCACGTTGCTCATGACTAGCATCTGGCACAAGCTTAGAAACTCCGTCAGGAAAATGGGCTTCGTAGATTGAATTTGCGGAGCTATTTCCTCCAACTTCAATCATGGCATCAATTTCTTCATCGGTCCATTCATCCAATGTTACTGATAAAACCTGAAAAATTCAGATTACAAGCATATCAAATTAGAACTAGCACACACCTCTTTGACTGAATACTAAACTTCATAGGGACTCTCGGCAATGAGTGACAGACACCTTTGAAATATTTGGACCAAGGGTTCTGTGCACACCACAGCATTTCAAGCATATAAACACTCCTATGGTGGGTGACCTGAGATTCACATTAGAACAGTTTATGAAAAATTATAGACTATATCCATGAAGCCTCTAATTGAATATAAACTATGAATAACAGATAAAATTTCTCCTATTATGACTAAGATTGTTGAGGTTGGTAGAACTTACGCCCATTTAGGATCAGGCGCACCACAATCAGCACATGTCCGATTATCACTTTGATGCAGCAAATCTTTTAATTTTTTCTTACCTGCATAATCAAGATGCGTTACGCAATCTATCACACCAACAACTAGTGCAATTGTCATAACCTTGAAGCTACAAATAACTTACATAGTTTCTTGCACTAGGACGTACAGTCTAAAATATAAGGTTTACGATTGAGTAAAGAACTTCATAAATCCATTTAAGTAAGCAGTCTCAAAGCAATGATTTATCAAAATTGTACACTTGCTATATATGATGATATAAAAGTTGCAAAGAGTGTAAAATCTTACCAGACATTGGTCTGCTTGCAAGGCCACAATCATTAACCACAACTTTCACTCCTCAAAAAAGACCTCTTTTCTATATGAAAATTCAGGGAATTACAAAAACAAATAAGTTACATAGCCCATTAAAAAATAAATATTGTAATGGATTAATATTCCTTTACTATCTTGTAATATGAACTTGTAACCTCATTCTCTAGTTTCTTGCTAGTTTCTTATGATAATTTCCGTTAAAGAAGCGTTTAGAAATAAACGCTAACACTTTTTATTACGGGTCAATGTCAAAATACATAATGGTCAATGAACAAGATATAAAACATATAATGCAATTGTAATAATGGTCATTTTATATGAGACTGAAAGATCAAAAGAAAATGGTTTTATAGCAATCATGCATCATGGATAATGCATGTAAAGGTTTTTATACCAAACATTTATAATGTATGATATGGCTAGAAAGGAATATTGATGGAAATAATGATGAATGCATCATACAAAAAGTATGTATATGGAAAAGAATGATGAATCTGAAGATAATAATGGTTGCAAATTTTAACCTGTCTAAAATGTGGGTTGCATGCATGAGAAAAACAAGGTGGAAGAAAACATGTTCTTCAACGAGAACGATGATGGTGTTATTATTTTGTTACCTTTGGAAGGTGATTGAAATTTGGGTTCCATTTTTTATTCAATCCCCATTAAAATGTAATTTTGTGTACTTAAATTGTGATTTGTTGGAATGTATATAAAACATTAGATAGCAACACAAAATTAAATTGTGCAATATTATATACTTGTATGATAGTAACACAAAATTAAATTGTGCAATATTATATGCTTGTATGCTTAATTTCTTTTTGTTAAAAGTTTTTACACCCTCGCATCGCAGCCCGTTACATAGACGGTAAAGTTAACATAACAAGTCATTACTATTCCTATAAAAAAAGACATAGGACTATCGACTATAATACATTTGACTCAAAACCAAACATAAACTAACGTCTTTGACCACGAAGATTTATATCAAGCGCATCACAAAATGACAGTTACTCATGTGTTAAATCTTCACGATCATAATCCTCCTTCAAACACTCATACAAGCTCTTGTTCCCAGTACCACTACCACCTTTCGAACTTTTGAACCAATTCCACCTTTCGAATGCTTAGAAACCATAAAGTTCGTTGTTTCGTCATAAACATCCTCCACGTCACTCTCACTATCTTCCATATTCGTTATCGTATCCTTAGGAACATTTCCAGCATTCGAAGTTTCCACTTTCTCGAAAACTTTGTCTTCTTCATTCAAAGCTGGAAACGAATTCCTTAGAGTAACAAGGTTAATATCTTCAGAATTCATAGGTCCCTTTTTGTTTGCATTCGATGCCATATTAGTTTTTTTTTAGGATAAGGCCCCATTAACCCTAGAATTAGCATTCTTACCACTATTTGTAGATGTACTAGCAGTATTACCTTGGTTCTTTGGCGTTCCAGCACTATTGTAAGTAGAAACAGGTGAGTAAACAAATGTACTTTTCGGTTTAAAGTTCATAGTTTTTTCATTAATCTTCCTGATTGGACCACGGATTCTCACCACCTTTAATCTATCATTTGGAGCATCAACATTCTTCTTAGGAGTCACTTTAGTCACATTCGGGCAGTTTTCAATCGAATGACCCAAAATTTTGCATTTAGATCAATGTGGAGGATTCCATTCATACTCAAACGGGGCCCTCACACAAGTGTGTCCGTCATCTTCATTGTTAGGAACAACAATCTTTTTTATCCACATGTCACTCGAGCATGGATCTTGCATAAGTTCATGCCCCAATACTCAATACACATAGTAGACGTATAAGAATCAAGCATTAGAGGTGTACCAACCTTAGTAGCAATAGCACTTAATCCATCTGCAATAAAGGCCGCTATTGGAACGTCATGTATCTTAACCCAAATAGGAACTTTGGTTAAATCTTTTTTCATAAGGTTAGTTGAAGGCATCCATTTATTCATAATAATTGGAACGGTTTGTATCATCCATGGTCCATTCTCGAGGACATAATAAACATCCTTTTTGGACACAAATTTGAAGAAAAATAACCTTTTCGCATTCATCATTATTTTCAGGATTTCATATTTCCCCCACGCGTTAAGCACATAGTTTTTAACCAATGGAAAAGCCACTTGTTTGCCAATGAAATACCCATACAAGGTGTTGCACATTCTACCATTAACTTCCATTACCGACGACATGGGTATCTTTAATGCAAACTCATTAGATTTTGAGCTCTCCAAATCAAGTGTTCGAAAATTCACCTTGTTTATTGTCTTGTCCGAATTAACAACATTAGCAAACCAGTAATCTGCTTCTTAGGGTTGATTGTATTCAGGTCCTAATCCCTACCAGTAGTACCATGTGTAACATCGGTTTGTCATGTGACACGACATGTTTAGTACCAGAAAACACTTCAACACTTGGCATAATGGAGTCCACCAAATTGTGTTCCATATCAGGATCACCAATGGAGTCGTTTTGATCTTTACTTTGTCCATCAACCACATTAGTCTCGAGTAACCACACTAGACGGCTACCCAGTACCCTTTCAAGGTTTAATCGGTTTACAATCGTCACCCAATAACACTAGTTTACCTTTTAGCATTTGATTTTCAATATTACGAATCTTTTCAGCAAGGGAACTAGTGTCCTCCTTATTCCCAATAACATGATCATCCTTTTTCTTAAGCTTTCCTCCTCTCCTTCCCGAATCCAGAAACCCACTCTTCATAATTACACCATGAACATATTAGTAGCCACTCGAAACCAAAGCAGTCTTGTCCGGTCAACCAACAACAGACCACGAAGCATGAAACACCCCCAAGCTTCAAACAGACTCAGCAAAAACTAAAATTAGGGTTTCGAGAGCAATACAACACAATCACAAATCAACCGAAGCAATAGAGAATAATAATTAATATTAGATCAGTAACAAAATGCAAACCCTAAAACTACAAGTATGAAAAAACCCTAAAAGCGATTTAGTATAGAAAACCTAACAAGCAATAAAACGAAAAGCCCTAACAGAATCAAAAGCGCTAGTATGAGTACATCAATGCACTTAATATGACGTACATATGATTAAGCAAGCTTAATAAAAAACTTCTTATATGATTGAGAAAATTGGGGAGTTTGAAAAACTTCTTATTGATGGGAAAGCTACTCTTGTTGATGATGATGGTAATCCTATTAAAAAAGGTTGATTATTGAATAATAAAAAGGATTTTCTGTCTACTTATTCTACTAGGACGGTTAACCCATTCTTTAATGTGGGAGAGATTGTTGACTCCGATAGTGATGAAGATGAGGTAGTGAACACTTTTGATGAGTCAATGAACCTATTTGGCGGTGGTCATGATCGTGAAGATGATTATCTTTACTATGGATCAGGGCTACGATCTTCTATAGAATTTGGATGCTTATTATGACACGTATGGTATCAAGCTCCAAGGACTTGGTAGGAAGTAATTTTGTTTTCATAGGAGTTTAATGTTATCTTTTGAGTAGTGGTTTACTTTCTGGTATAAAGAATAGGAAGTATCTTGTGATATAAGTTTTCCGCCTATTTAGCGAGTGAGATATGGGATTCACCCATATCCTTTGTACTTAAACATTTTTTGAAGTAATATATTTATCGGGTCTTTGATCTTTTACCAAAAACGTTCAACAAACATATTAAGGTTCAAAAATATTTTTAGGATTAGCAGGATGTGATCGTGGAGGGTTTTGTCGCATTTGTTCGCCAATAGAAGGAGAGAGATACTCAAGTTTGCTCCTTTGTATGCTTAATTTCTACATTTGTTATTAATGTTTATCATATGGATAAAATGTTTTCTAATGGCAAATACACTATTAAAGGCAAGATATTGGACAATATAAACACCAAATGACTAATAACACCTTAACAAACTGTAATAACACAAACCTAAAACTAATACCCAAAAATACTTGAAGAACCTATAATACCTAAAGAACCGAACACCTCGTAAATTTCTACACCTAAAACAACAATAACATTTTATTCTTAGCTTTCTTGCAGGTCTTAATCTCATTGTTGATTACAAAATTAGTTGTATGAGTTACAAGTCAATCAACACTAATTTCATAAGCAACGGGATCAAATCGAGCATCTATAATGACAAAAGTAAATAAAGACTTTTTATTATTATAAAAAGCTTTTTGATAGAGTTTTTTACATTGTATGACTCTTTTTTTGAAAAGCTTTTGTTGGAAAATTGGTTGGCAAAAGTGACTTTTGACCAACTTTGAACACAATTATCTATATGTATGTGTCACATATATGAGTAATAGTTTGTAGGTTCGCGTTCTCTCTCGAGAGAGCTTCTTAATAAGCCTTTATGTGTCCAAAATAGAGTTGATGTGAATGAGATATCGGTCTCAAAGTTAGGCATTTGGTACCATGCCTAAAGAGGAAAAATAGTTTATTTTCAATCCCACATCGGTGGGATGAGTAAACTTAGAGGGAGTGTATTGTGTATAAATAGAGGCCCTAATTCCACAAGTTTTTCACACATCAAATCAATAGTTATTATTGATTTCCAACATATGGAATACACATTTCTTAAGATGAAATTCAGGCAGGTTTAGTTAAGTCCGACGGTCAACTTTACTTGTTTTGTTGTACCCTGGGAAACAGACGGCGAATCTGTTTTAAAGGGCGTGTCAAACCGTGCCTCGGCTTTTAGTGCTTCTTTGTTGATCTCTATTTGGTGATCAAGTAAGTCTTTTGACTATTTTATTATTTAATTATCGTTTATACATTCAGTTTGTATTTAATTTTCTGTTATTTATTTATTGTTAATTTTATTTATTGTAATTTAGATTTTATTTATAAAAGTGTAACCGTTTCCCTACAGTCTTAAAACAGATTCTGTGTAACAGAATTAAAACACTTTTATTAATATCTGATTTATATAATTAACGATTTTATACAAGCTGTTTTTGCTCATTGAAACTAAGATTGAGTTTCTTTGAAAATCAGTTTTATAACTAAACAGAATTTTAATTAACATATTTGGTATAACAGATTTATAAACGATTTTTAAAACAGTTTATTGAATCAGTTTATATTGAAACCATGATGAGTTTCTTTTCAAACTGATTTATTTAGTTTGTTTATTGCATATGTTATTGTTTAAATATGGATATTGAAACCAAGCTTGTGTTTCTCGGAATCATATTTGGTACAAGTTTAATAAACCATGTTGAGTTTATTAGATACCATATTGTTTTAACAGTTTTAACTGTTTTTGTGTTTAAATATTCACAAGTTAGCGATGGTAACATAATTTGTGACCCTAGTGAATCTTGCGAATGTAATTGGTGCGCCAGTTACTAACATGGTTAAAAATCATGATGAAATCCGATTCATTGAAACCATGTGGAGTTTCTTTGAAACAAATCTCTTAAAATACTAGTTGTTATTTTATTAGATTACTATAACGTGTTTATTGAAACCAAGATGAGTTTGTTTGAAACAAAATATGATAATATACAAGCTGTTATCATATTTTGTGGAAAAGTTTCTTTGACTTGTTTAGCTTATTTAAACCAGGTTGAGTTTAATTATAAACTAAATATAGTTCTTGAAACTTTATGCATTTGATAGTAGATCTATAGAAACCTTGTTGAGTTTCTTTGAAAGAGTAAATCTATTTTGAAACCTTGTTGAGTTTCATTGTAGAATTATACCATGTGATGCAGATCTATTAAGATATTGTTAAAGAAGATTGAAAAAATCATATTACAAATTTGTTTTTGTTTAAAAACATTATGTAATATGCGATATTGTTTAATTTGTTTAATCGAAAGACTGTTTAAAGCGGTTTTGTATAATGGATCTTACAAAATAGTAGTGTTTTAAACAAAATTTGATGTTATCGTGTTTGTTAAGAAACACTTTGTGATATAGCAAGTTGTTAATTATTCCAAATTTAGTGTTACACTAATAACGGAATCTCGTATTAACAGAATGTTCAGAATGTCATGAGTGACATCTAAAGGATCGCTCGAACTTGTTGAAATGGAGACCGATACTCGAGTTATGTGTACGGTAGATGCTTTAAAGCATTCAGATTTTATGTGCTATAACTATGGGTTAAATGGCCTGAATGAAATGAAAATTGTTGCCAAGGCGGATCCGACATGTCATGAGTATGATGATGTTTGGATTAGAAAATGTTGGGATTAACTAATAGCTCACATGTCATGTATGTGAGTAGTGATGATAAGAGTTTGAGTTGTTGGAACATTCTTTCATGAGTAGCAGAAAATGAGAGATGCAATTTATGGGCAACTCTATAACTGCTAATAGCAAGGGAAAAGAAATGTGATGTTGAAATTCACCTGTGGAAAAGAGCTTGAACCAACCAACACTTGGTTGTATGCCGAGAGATTCGTAAGAATCTCTTGTGCTGGATGGTTGCTTAATAAATTTGGCTTTATTTTTATCAAGTAACATTGAGTTAACATTGAATTAAATTCCTATGGGATTGACGGTGTCGGTTCGGCCATTCATTAAATGTTTAAAAGAATCTATTTTTTTTTTTGTTGTTTTAATAAAAATGAGTGTGAATTCAGCTTATTTGATCCTTTGAATGTATAGCATGGCCAACTCAAACATGTTAATTTCAACTCAATACGTTGTTTAATTAACGATATATACATTTTCGAAAGTTTAAACAAACACGGATTACAAAAGTAAAACTTATGTTGAAGCCAAATTGACAAGTCTTTTCACTTTTCACTCGGTTGACCATATACACATTAACCGAACCCTTGATTCACATGTGTTTTTTGGAATTTCGATCCACCATAACATTACATCGTGTATTGCATAATAGGTAGTACAATTATCGTACTAATCGTTGTTGATGGTAGCACACTTTTGTGAACTCTTTTGATATTGCGACTTTTACTTACTTGAGAGTAAGGATATAGACAAGATTGATCTATACAAATAAGTTAAGAATCATCTTATTATCGAAAACAAAGGCGGTTCAGTGATATTGGAGGTGAATATGTGTCTCCATTTCATGTATGTTCTAAACATGGAATAAGACATAAATTTATTGCTCCTTATACACCACAACATAATTATTGATAGGAAAGAACGGTGCCTTAAAGATATGGTTATGCCATGTTGTTAAAGTCATGGTTTAAGCGATGGCATGTGGGGAAAGCGGTTTTATTGGCTACTTATCTTTTAGATAAGATCCCCTGTAAGGAAAAGAAGATAGTTTTTATGAACTATGGATGGGAAGAAAATCATCCTATAAGTACTTACGAATGTGGGGGTGTCTATCTCGTACTGACACCCAATGTTCAAAATATTGGACCTAAAAGCGTGGTTTGCATAAGTTTGGATATGCTCATAACAGTAGTGCTTATCATTTCTTTGTATGTGATTTGGAAACGATAAATATACACAAAGATACAATAATTGAATCAAGGAACACTTTCATTGTATGAAACCGTGTTTCCTTGATTATTAGAGGAGAATGGATGCTCATCTAGGCTTGTCGTGGGATTGTGTCCATGATGAGAGGCAACTAAATGATGAAGTCCTTCATGATGAGAGACATCAAGATGAGAATGTTGTTCGTGATAAGAGACAACAAAGGAGTTGATAATGATCTCCAAGATGAGAGACAAGATCAAACTGAGGAAGAAGAGGTTGAACCTAGAAGAAGAAAAGGGCAAGAACCGAGAAATCGTTTGGACCGATTTTGTTTCTTTTATGGTTGAAAACGAACCTACTTCATACCGAGAGGCGGTTACTTCCTCAGAAGGGCCTCAATGGAAAGAAGCCATTAAAAGTGAAATAGATTCTATTTTACAAAATCATACTTGGGAGCTCGTGGATTTACCTCATGGTTGTAAACCACTAGGCTATAAATGGATCTTCATGAAGAAGATGAAAGCCGATGGCACCATTGACAAGTATAATGCAAGATTAGTAATCAAAGGATTTAGACAACGAGAATTTCTTGATTACTTTGATACATATTCGCTTTACGCGAAATAACCTCGATTAGGATGATACTTGCTATTGCGGCTTTAAGAAATTTGGAAGTTCACCAAATGGATGTGAAAACGGCATTTCTAAACGAAGATTTAGAAGAAGAAATCTACATGAACCAAACTGAGGGTTTCATGGCTCCCTGGACAAGAGAACAAAGTTTGTAGGCTTGTTAAGTCATTATATGGCTTAAATCAAGCTCCCAAACAATGACATCAATTTTTTTTTCACGTCATGTCAGAACGTGGATTTAAAAATAACGGATGTTTGTGGAAAGAAATAATTTTTGGTATATATGTAATCATGTGTCTATACATAGATGGTATACTTATCACTGAAAGTGATAACAAGATGATCAAATCCACTAATGAAATGTTGGAGTCAAGATTTGACATGAACTGCATTGGCTCGATATGGTTCTTGGAACTAAGATCATATGAAACCAAATGGATTTGTTTTGAAGTCAAAAACACTATAAGGACAATATTCTTGAGAGGTTCAATGTGGGGGATTCCGGCCTAGCTAGAACTCCAATGACATCTTTTAAATCTATTAATAATAGAGGTAGAGGTGTTACCTATTTTGAATACTCGAGAGAATATTGGGAAATCTTATGTCTAATGACGTATGTAAGACTTGATTTAGAAGTTATAATCAAGTTAAGTAAATATACCAGTAATTCAAGTGATGACCATTTGAATAGTATTACACAAGTACTATGAAATTTACGATATTGCATTTTGGAAGATATCCAACTGCTATCTAATGATAGAGTAATGCAAATATGGATTCTTACATAAAAGAATCTAGATCCACTAGAGAGGATGTATTGACTCTCATTGGGAAGTTGTGTCTTGGAAATCTTGAAAGTATTTCAAACGGACTTTTATAGCTAAATCTATGATGGAATTTGAATTTATCATTTGAGATAAAGTTATAGAATATGCGAATATCTGCGTTAATTAGGTAGAGGACATACCAAGATGGTAGACCGGTAGCGACCATATATAAAGTGTGATAGTCAATTGGAAATTGACAGAGCTCATATCACAATGTAAAACGGTAAGTCAAGACATATCCATCATAGGCGTTGATTGGTGCGACAACTACTCTCAACTAGAGTTATCACGATTGACTACGTAAAGTCATTAGATAACATCGCGGAATAAACTTACGAAAGGCTTAGCGGAGAGAGTTAGTTAGTAAGTCGTCTAAAGGAATAGGACAAAAGCCCTTAAAGGAATGAGTTTATATGAAGGAAAACCTAACCCAGTTGACTGGAGATCCCAATATCTGGGTTCAATAGGAAAACCTAATCATATAAATGTGGGGGAAGTCACGTCAATATGGGGGAGTTACTTAACATTGTAACTTCCTAGTCCATTCCTATAACAATTGTGACTTGTTGAGAGGTTAAACATATGGCTTTAATGATTCAGGATGAAATCATAAAGCATAATGGTTCAAGATGAAATCACAAAACATATGTTTTTAATGATTCAAGATGAAATCACCTATGTGAGAGAGAAGTGTGGTCGCTTTAAAAGGGAATGGTGGGCGCAAATCCTAAGAGCTCTTACAGAACGGCAAATGTTAGGACCATAATGAACATGACTATGAGGGCTTAACAATGTTAGGGAGAGTCTTATGTGAAATGTATTGTCGATCTACATAAACGGCAGCTTTCAGTTCAAAGACATCGCCTACGTATGCTAGGAGGCTAAGTGCATTTCACAAGGGAAGGTTCAAAGGGTCACACCTACCTATCCTTTGCAAGATTCAACTATTGGAATTTCATCAAAATTTTTGTGTATTACGACCGATCTCCATTCATGTGGGGATTGTTGGAAAATTGGTTGGCAAAAGTGACTTTTGACCAACTTTGAACACAATTATCTATATGTATGTGTCACATATATGAGTAATAGTTTGTAGGTTGGCGTTCCTTCGAGAGAGCTTCGCAATAAGCCTTTATGTGTCCAAAATAGAGTTGATGTGAATGAGATATCGTGTCTCAAAGTTAGGCATTGACCATGCCTAAAGAGGAAAAATAGTTTATTTTCAATCCCACCGATTGGGATGAGTAAACTAGAGGAGTCTATTGTGTATAAATAGAGGCCCTAATTCCACAAGTTTTCACACATCAAATCAATAGTTATTATTGATTTCCAACATATGGAATACGCATCGCTTAAGATGAAATTCGGTCGGTTTAGTTAAGTCCGAAAGACATTACAACACTACTTGTTTTGGTATTTAACCTTGGGGAAAGCAGGCCATGAACTGCTTTTAAGGGAAGCGTGTCAAACACGTCTCGGCTTAGTGCTTCTTTGTTGATCTCTATTTGGTGATAGAAAAATATTTTTTATTGAAGTGTGGGTCCTGAGTAAGTTTTGCCATACTTATTTTATTATTTTATTTAATTATCGTTTATCTGTTCAGTTTGTATTTAATTTTCTGTTATTTATTTACTGTTAATTTTATTTATTGTAATTTAGATTTTATTTATAAAAGTGTAACCGTTTCCCTACAGCTTTTTGCAAAAGTTTTATAAACATCAAGTTTTTAATAGAAGTCTTAGTCATTAAATGGAATTTTTATTAAATGTATCGAGTCTTTAAAACTTGATGTATTATAAATGCTTTTAGTATGAGAAACTTTGATGTGCAATTATGGACAATAACATGAAAATATATGATAATTTGAAAATGCAAACATAGACCATGCCACAGAATGATTTTTTCAAAAACTATGGTTTTGTTTGGCGAAAGGCTTATGAGAGACTTATGGGGCTTGGGCTTTTAAAATAAGCCGGCTTATAAAATAAGTCTCGTTTGATTAATGCTGAGACACATGAAATCATAAGCCTCTAAAAAGAGCTTAAAACTTTGTTTGTGTTTGGCGAAAGGCTTATGGGGCTTAGGCTTAAAATAAACCGTCTTATAAAATAAGTCTCATTTGTAATGCAAGCTTATGAAATCATAAGCCCCTAAAAAGAGCTTAAAACTTTAACCCCATAAAAGAGGTTAAAAACTTTAGCCTGATGCTTATGAACCATAAATTACTTATTTACCTACAAAAATATCTAACATATATAAAACTCATTTAATTGTGTCCTTTTTAATAATTTTGCAATAATAAGCCTAAGCTTAAGCCATTTGTCAAACAAGTTTACAAAAACACAAATTTCAACTTCAGGTTATAATAAAAACCCTAGCTCTAGCCTAAGTTGCAGCCCCAACCCCAGTCCCAATCCATTATAGAAACATACGCTATATACTATATACGTTATTTTAAAATGTATAAAAGCAACATCTACAATTAAACCAAAATATAAAAAATAAAAATAAAAATAATAAAAAAAATTACAATTATTAGTATATATTAAAACACAAATAAAAGCGGCGTTTACTCAAATTACATGCAAGTACTGATAAGCTACAAGATAAAAAGCTACGATTGCTTCATATACATGGGCGAGGTTTTCTGATCCCAAATGGAGAAAAAAAATATTATATTCTATTTATTAATGCACACTTGCATGTCAGCACTTAAATTAACCAATAACGCCAAAAATAAATCTACGTTTAACTATAATTTAAATTCAGATATCAGTACTTATCCAAACTCCAGGAAGCGAGATAACCAATCACGTATGAAAAAACACCCACTAACTAACAATTCGTGTCACACTTTGCAAACCGAACAACAATTCATTTTGTCTAGAATATTGTTAAAAACATGGAGTAAAATATTCTACGAAAACCGAATTGAACAAAATGTTTTAAGTTTTCGTTAGCTTTTCTCACCCCCACAATCTTCTCAAATCCCATGCATTAAATGCAACTCATCATTGCCTCATAACCCTATACCACTAAACCCCATTTCACTCTCACTTCACTCGCCACCATCACTATCATTACCCTTTCCTCTCCTCTCCTCTCCTCACAGTTTCACTACACCAAAAACACACACACTAAAAACACGCACACAACTATGAACTCCCAGAGCAAGCTAAACCCATTTGCACCACCTTTCTACCCATCAAGATTCAACCACCATCATGCAAGCATAACCAACCCTAACAAGATACGAGCTGTACACTTTCCGGTATCTTCTGGACCAAGGAACCGTGTACCTCCTCGTCGTCGTAAGCCATCGGATAAGCCACGTGTCACCGCTGCTAACGATGGTGCACGACGGTGGATGAAGAAGCCTCGGCAAGTGCTTAAGTTAGATCCTAAAGATAGCTCAACTTCTGTCATGATCCGTAACATACCTAATAACTACACGTAAGTACTTTTCATTTTGTAGGCTGTTCAATGGCAACATGTGTTGTTTTTTTCTTTTTAGTAGTAGTAACTTTTTTTTTGTTTGATGATATAGGAGAGAATTGTTGGTAAAGTTTCTTGAAGATCATTGTAAAAATGAGAATGAAAAGATGTCTGGAAATGGTGTGAAAGCTGCTTTTGATTTTGTGTATCTTCCGATAGATTTCAAGTAAGTATTTTTTTTATAATAGTGTTTTGTGTTAATCTATGCTAATAAGTGTAGTTGATTTTAATGATGTTGTTATGTCATGTTACGTTAATGTTAATTAGTAGATGCTATTTGTGCGGTTTTTTTGTGTTTTGTACGTGTTAGGGGGTGTTTGTTTAAGCTTATAAGCTTATTTGATTTTGGCTTATGTTTCAAAAGCTCTAATTTTTTTACTAATGAAATGTTTAAGGCGATTAATAATGTTGTTATATGTTGTGTTAATGCAGGTATCGTTTGAATGCTGGATATGCGTTTGTCAACTTTACGACTTCTGAAGCTGCTTGGAAGTTTCATACTTGTGTTACAGGAAAAAGCTGGCCGTTGTTCGAGAGCAAGAAGATTGCTGAAGTTGTTCGTGCTAGGTTACAGGTACTTTGGTTATATTTGTTGTTGTGAATTTGATCTTTTTATTTGATACATGTTGATTTATTGTTTCATGTATAGACTGCTGATTTTGTTTTTGTTAATACAATGTTCTACGCCATTATAAACAAACACTTGTGGGTATATTTGTTAGTCCATTTGATTGTTAAAGATGCAATTTAGTCTCTGAGATTCTCAGTTTAATAGTTCTAATAGTGTAACTGGTAGAAACGTTGAGTACCAAGCCATGAAACTAGGAAATAAATGATGGGATTGTCTAACCAGCTTTAGTGCACTGAAGCTTAAGTGCAGGAGGACCCATAAAAGGTACCTAAAAATAACAAAACCCAAGCGACTCACACTTTTCAATAAAAATATTTTTTCTGCACTAAGGCCCTCACCTTCTTAACCAAAGGCCCCAAGGGACAATCCCATAAATGATTATAGATAGCATTTTTTGGCAACTCAACCATGATGCTATGAAAGTACTTTGAGATTTTTTGACCATATTTGTAGTATTCAATTCAATGGTTTGTACATGAAAATGGGTTCTGTTTTTTAGGATAGCTTCTAACTTTAGTTATTTGCCATTTTTGACTCTTGTTTACTTCAACTGTTTTATTCTTTTTGCTTGTTCCATCATAAGAACGAGTGTGGGAACCCGCGCGATGCAGCGGGATTGCTTTTGTAGCCGTGAATTTGGATAGGGACTATTTTTGCCAAATTGCTATAAATGACTTACTTTGCAGCGACACTTAAACTTTAGGGACTATTTTTGCCAACTTGGACTTACTTTGCAATGACACTTAAACCTCAGGGACTATTTTTGCCAACTTGTGAAAGTTGGCAATTAATGTTTGTAATGCAACTGTTGCTCGATCTTTAGTTAATATATATATAATACTCTTTTGTATATAGCAACATTTCATTATTGCATTTTACGGATAGTTGTGAGATCCTTGGATATGGTCATTATGATTTCTGCTCAGAGATATTGTGTCTCTTCATTTCTTGTTTGGGCAATATGTTGATGTAATTTTTGGGTAGAACTATATGCAAAAGACACTAATAACATGTCTTTAGGTATTCATCTTCATTGAAAGATTGTCATGAGACTTCTTTATCATAACTAAAGTAGCTAGCTAGCTAGGTTTTGGTGTACACATATGTATAGTGTTTACATGGTTAACCATTACTGTATTAGCTTAGTAATGATTAGTGTGTCTTAAAACTACAATAACTAGTTTAACAGGACATCAAACACACTCTTTCTCCCTCTAATTTGCAATTAACTGATTTGTAGCATCTCCCTTTTCGTTAATGTGTAGGGTAAGAATGCTCTTGTGAAGAATTTTGAAGAGATGAGACTCTGTAGCCCTTCGAAGGAGTATTTGCCGGTGTGGTTCGACCCACCAAGAGACGGTTCTGTGTCATGTTCAACAACAACTGGGATGCACACCATTGGAGGGGTGCGCACCAAGTAAATAACTCGGGGTAGATCAGTCGATAACAACAGCTTATTACTAGTTTAAAGCAAACAATTTTCAGATTAAAAATGTAGTATGCCTTTAAACTGACCCTATAGCGGTAGAAATATTAGTATTTGGTTAGTATGGTTCGACGACGAGGGGGAGGTTGGTTCGGTCACCTACATCATGGTTAAATGGGTCAGGTGGTGGTCTCTACCTCTTTTCTATTGTTATAAATTTTAGTCGTATGGTAACATAACTAGTTTTCCATGACTGGTACTAATGATTGAGTTTATGATTGATGTGCTACTCTATCTTTTCATTCCTTAAATGCTTCCTTCCTTTAGTATATGTTTTTCTTTATTTTTCTTATCAAGTACATGGCGATAAAATGTTGCATGTAGAAGGATTACTTCTTGCAGACAATATATGGTTTCGTGTTTTAGAGCAACATATATATGCTTTACAGAAAGAGATACGATTTTGTCTCTTATGTACGTACCGATTAGCTTTTTAATCTAATCCATTGTTAAGATGTTGTAGTTAAAAATCAAGCAACTATTGTAGAGGTAGTTTTCTTTTAACCATGATTTTTAATTTTGTTAGCCGACTAATTTACTGATTTGAATTTATCGCCACACGAACTAAATTTCGGTAAAGCTCTCTTTTGTAGATACGTTTTTGAAACCATAAACATCTATCTTCTATTATCTTTAAAAGTTGAGTTTTATCTATCTATTACTCCGTATCTTTGAAGGCTGAGTTTCTTGAGTGAGTAATGACAAAATCAAATGATTCAAGAGATCATTAAGTTGTGTTTTTTTGAAAATGACAAAGCCAAATGAAATAAGAGGTCATTTAGATGTATAAATTAAGTGTAATGGATTGAAACTTTGACAGTATACCATAATTTCATTAAGAGGAATGCTATCATCACGTGAAAACATCTACAATTTTTTTTTATAAAATAACGTATCCGGCAGTGATCGGATTAATAAGAAAGAAAAGAAATAAACTATAATAAAATCCACCAATCCTTATCTGACACGTCATTTTGTAGAGAATTTTGTGAATGTTTATATATGGTTGTAGCATTCCTCATTAATTAAATCTAAGGATATTGGAATGGTTCGAAACTCTTAGAGCACTGGGTACGCATGAGCCGTTGGGTCGGTCGCTCAAAATGTTGCCATCGCCAAAGAAAACACTCTATGACACCAGAAACCCTTTGCCATCACATTTTTTGTCGTTACCATTGCACCAGAAAATGTGGTGCCGTTGGACATTTTTTTTCTTTTCTTTTCATTTACATAATTTATTTAGAGATATTTAAATTAAAACGCATTAGATTAATTAAAAAAAAAAAGACTTTACATAGAAATAAAAAAATACGAAAAAAAAACATTAAAGTTAAAAATACATAAAGTTAACTAGTTTTTGGTTGGATATTTTGCTTGAATTCGTGCTTTTTGGGCATTCACGATAGTCGCATCGATCGGATCCATCTTGCTTGTGTCCATTTGTAGCACTCGCAAGTGATAAAATCAACTCTCGCGAGTGACCCTCGTTCGATAACATCCATCTTCATCTTGCTGTCTAACTCGTATTGTTCTTGCATCATTTCTTGAAACATTGTCGGGTTTGAACCGGAACAAGTGGTCGAGTTTGACGAACGTTGACTCTTAGAAATTCGGTACATGCCGTCTGGCCGTGGCAACGCGTCTGCTCCAAAATGCTCAGGTTCCTCCTCCATAACCCGAAGACGATTTCGCCTTGCTAATGTCAGTTCGGGATTTTTCCACTTTTAATTGTCTTTTAAAAAGCCCCAAGTGCTCATGTGTTTAAAGTCTAAACCCGTCGCCATTTTATACAATGTATGCACCCTCGTCATAAAATCTTTATCGTTCTCCCCAATCATTACACTTGTTTCATTCACTAACAACTTTCATTTGGTAACCTCTTGATTCATTGAAGTTCACTTTCCCGTCAACATGTTCTTTGTACGAATAGTCCAGTTGTGTTTCTCGGCTTCGATATTGTATACGTCGAGAATTCTATACCAAAACGCTTTCTTTGATTGATGTGCACCCCTTTTTGGACCCTCGGATATTTGAATGAAACACTCCGTCAAAAGCAACTCTTTGTCTTGGGTTCAAAGCTTACGAGCTCGAGTACCATCTTGCAGTTCTTTGGTTTTTTCACGTCTTCCCTTTACTTTTCTTTTTGTTGTTTTTTTTCGACGTCAGGGTCGGGACCGCCTCTTCTTCATCTTCATTTTCGTCTTCGTCTTCGTCTCGTAGATGGAAGGATGCATGGTCGAAATTTGGTTGAGAAGCGGTGCCTTTGTTTTGTTGTTGTAGTTGAGGAAATTGAGTATATTGTTGTTGTTGTTGTTGTTGCAATTTCCATTGACTAAATAGCATTTGTTCTTCGGGATTCATATATGAATTTGAGAAGGTGGGAAAGTAAGGCACTTGAGAGTATGGATTCGAAGACGAGCCCGGATTGTTGGCCCGATGCAAAGACGAGCTCGTCATTTGGTTCGAATGGTCGGTTGGCATATTGTTAATCAATGGTGAATTGGGATTCATTTTGTTTGGAAAAATTGAGAGAAGTAGAGAATAGTACGTTATAAAATATATTGAAAGTGTGTGTGAAGTATGAAATAATAAGGAGGTATTTGCAAGATTTTTAAGGAAAAAATTTGATTTTTTTTTTTTTTTTTAAGTTTTAATTTGGTTAAAACGGCTATATATCCGTCGCCAAACGTTTAACTCTCTCCAATGTTCCAATTTTCAAAAAAAGGAAAAAAAAAAATGATTAGCACGGCTGTTATCCATGACGCGAGCTACGATATCGTAAGCCAAAGGTTTTTTTTGGCTAGTGCTTTGACGCGAAAGAACGGCGCCTGCATACCTTAAGCTCTTACTATTGTTAATGGCTTAAAGCTATTTACTTATCGTGTTAAATTCTTATCTTTATGAGAGTAACAAAAAGATTTTTTAGACCCCATATATAGGTAGTTATACTAAAAATTTTGTGGAGTTCTACAAATTTCTTTTGCTGATGGATCTTTTTAGTTAGTTTTTGTTGTAATTGATGCAAGACGTTTGATGAAAAAATGTCTCATTGGGAAATTTTATGAAAATGCTTCATAATGCGGTAGAGATATTATATAATGTAGTAGAGATACTATGATCTTTTAGTTTAGTTTATTTTCTTATTCACATGTATTATGTATTTTAATTAGGGTAAATAGTCTAAAAAATCAACAAACTTGTCACATTTTTTTATTGTTAGCAACAAACTTTTAATTTTCTTATTAAAACATTAAACTTTCTTAATCATTCTATTGTAGGCATTATTATCATTTAATCAAGAATAAATTACATAAATCGTCCTTGTGGCTTCAAAAATTTACACCAGTCGTCCTCATTATCATTTAATTAAAAATAAATCACATAAATCGTCCTTGTGGCTCAAAAGTTTATACCAGTCGTCCTCAATATCATTTAATCAAAAATAAATTACATAAATCGTTCTTGTGGCTCTGAAAATTTACATCTATAAATTCCATAAATCATCCTTGCTTCCATTTTATACTTTTTTTGTTTTGCTTCCATACCACTCGATCGATTTTTTTCCCCATTTTTTATACGTTTTTTCCTTCAATACTACTCGATCAATTTTTTTGCTTCCATTTTTTATATGGCTTTTTCTTCCATTTTTTATACCTTTTTTTCTTCGATACCACTCGATCAATTTTATCTTCCATTTTTTATGCTTTATTTTCCTTTCATTTTTTTCTTCGATACCGCTCGATCAATTTTTTTTTTGCTTTCATGTTTTATACGTGATCAATCACGTATACATTTCTTGCTTCCATTTTTTTATAATGTGATCGATAAAATTTCATTGAATAAAAACGCGGATCGATCAATTATAGGGATCCCCGGGCTTCATAAAAGTGTAAGTGACCAATCACGTTTTGCTCGATAAAATGTATAATGACCGATACTCTAGGGCTTCATAAAAACGTTTACGTTATCAATAACGTTTTTGCTTCAATGAAATTTTTGTCGGTCACGTATAAAAATTTGCAACCCGGGCCACATTTTTATACGTATACGTATACAAATTTCATCGAAGCAAAAACGTGATCGATCATAAAATACTTTTTACGTATACGTATACATTTTTATCGAACCAAAACCTTGATCGATCACGTATACGCTTTTATGAATCTCTGAGGATCCATATACGATCATAAAATATTTTCTACGTATACGTATACATTTTAAGAAAGTTTAATCATTTTAAAGGAAAATTAAAGTTTTTATCTTATAATGATGCCCGAGTTGCAAAAATTTTATCGATCAAGTATAAAAAAATTGGAAGCAAAAAAATGTATATGTGATCGATCACGTATAAAAAAATTGATCACGTATAAAAAATGGAAGCAAAAAAAATTGATCGAGTGGCATCGAATAAAAAAAACATATAAAATGGAAGAAAAGGCCTTATAAAAATGAAAGAAACATCCGTATAAAAAATGGAAGAAAAAAAATTGATCGAGTAGCATCGAAGAAAAAAAACGTATAAGAAATGGGAGAAAAAAATTGATCGAGTGGTGTGGAAGCAAAAAAAAACGTATAAAAATGGAAGCAAGGATGATTTATACATATACAGAAGACCGATGTAAATTTTCAGAGCCGCAAGAACCCCAATTTACTTTTGATTAAATGATATTGTGGACGACCGATGTAAACTTTTTGAGCCACAAGAACGATTTATGTAATTTATTCTTGATTAAATGACCATGAGGATGACTGGTGTAAATTTTTGGAGCCACAGAGACAATTTATGTAATTTATTTTTGATTAAATAATAATGATACTTACAATAAAACGATTAAAAATGTTTAATGTTTTAATAGGAAAATTAAAAATTTATTGGTCACAATAAAAAAATGTGGCAAATTCGCTGATTTTTTTAAACTATTTGCCCTTTTAATTACTGTATGCAGAAACTATAAAAATCTCTTTCTCATATGGGCAATCATATAAGATAACTTTTGTGGAACAAAAGATCAAGCCAGTTATTGTGTTTTTTATTATTTTTTTATTTATTATTTATTTTTTTTTTCTTTCTGTTTTTTTTTTAGATTTTTAGGTGATTGTGATGAATAATTTACACATATATTTTATGCATTTTTGTTTACAAGTGACCAATATATGTGTTATTTTTTTTTGAGTAAATTACACGGATGGTCCCTAAGGTTTGTCCAAAGTTTCACTACCACGAAGTTTAAGTTGCATGAATAAGTCCCTATCTCAGCAGAAATTTTAAAGTTTACCTTATTTAAGTCTATACAGTATAGCATTAAATATTATTTTTTATTCTTACATTTAGACTCGTGGCCTTATTTAAGCTCCGTTATAATTTACATTTTAGCCCTTTTATGAAGTTAAACCATTATCATAACGCGATTAAGTGCGTAAGTTAAAGTTTTCACATTAGGTATGCTTTTTATACATTTTTTTGCTTTTTTACGTTCGTTTTAATTTCGCGTTTTTATAATGTCGTTTTTTTATTACATTTTTTATATTTTTTATTTTTTACATTTTGGTCCGTTTTATATGTTTTCCCCGTTTTCTTTCTTACGTTTTCTTATGTTTTTAACGTTGCCATATAATATAATTTTTGACATAATTTCAAAATAAAATTTTGAAAAAATTTCTAAATAAAAATTTTGAAAAATTTTTACTCCAATTCTTTTCAATTTTTTTTTTCCAAATTTTTAGGATTTTTCAAAATTTTCAAATTTTTTTCCACTTTTTTCGAAATTTTTCATCCGTTTTTTAAATTTTGAAAAGAATTTGAAAATATAAAATTTGAAAAAGACTTTCAAAAATAACTGAAAAAATTTCGAAAAAAAAATTGAAAAAAAATTCTGAAAAGGAATTTCGAAAAAAAATTGGAAAAAAAATTTTTGAAAAAGAATTTCAAAAAAAATTATGAACAAGAATTTTGAAAAGAATTTCGAAAAAAATTGGAAAAAAATAGAAAAAAAAATGGGAAAAAAATTATGTCGAAATTTTTTTTTCCAAAATTTTTTATTTTTGAAATTTTATGTCAAAATTTTTTTATGACGAAAACGTTAAAAGAGAGAAGAAAACATATAAAACGGCCAAAATGTAAAAATGTAAGCAAACGGGCGAAAACGTATAAAAAATGGGATGAAAACATAAAAAAGCCAATGAAAACGTAAAAAAGCGGACGAAAACGAAAACGTATTCAAAAATTTTATGTCGAAAAATTTTTCAAATTTTTTTTTTTTGAAATTTTATGTCAAAAAAATTTTATGACGAAAACGTTAAAAAGCAAGAAAACGTAGAAAACGGATCAAAACGATAAAAACGGACCAAAATGTAAAAAATGTAAGCAAACGGCTAAAAACGAGATAAAAACGGATGAAAACGTATAAAACGGACGAAACGTTAAAAACGTGAACTAAACGTGAAAAAACGTAAGAAAATGTATAAAAACGCACCTAATGTCGAAAAACTTTAACTTATAAACTAATCGTTATGATAATGGATCCACAAGGTAACGACCTTCAACCAAAAGGGCTAAAAATGTAAATTATAACGGAGCTTACTTAACGCCAGTTAAATAAGGGACCACAGGTGTTATTCTTTTCAGAGATAGGGACTATCCATGCAACTTTAAACTTTCAGGGACTGTGAGTGAAACTTTGGACAAACCTTAGGGACCATCCGTGTAATTTACTCTTTTTTTTTTGTATGAAGTTAGCGTGTGGATATTGATTCAACAAAAAGTGCACGAGCATGTACGTTTGGCAACATTTATAGATGGAAATTGACACTTTTCAGTGATTAGTGGACATCTCATTGCTCTATCGTTTTTCTTAAATGAGACTAAATAAAATTTTGCCAGTCTCTTTAGTAATTAGCGGACATTTTATTGTTCTGTCGTTAGTTTTTTATTATACAACTAACCGCATATGCTTTTCTCAGCCTCTTTCTACATAGGAACTGTAATAAGTATTTAATCTTGCATTAGTCATTATTTGTGGTTATTGTTTCCTTATTAGATGTCTATGGTGACAATTTTGTTTTTAGTGAAAATTATCAGATACCCAAAATCATAATAACAAGTAATGCATTTTACCCATCTTTCTTCTCAATATCAAAAATACCCATCCATGTCGGGTATATATTTTCACTATATACACGACATGGACGTGTATGGCCACAAATGATTGTGGCAAATAAATTTGTAGCATGTCGGGTACAAAGTACGCCTATACGACATGTCTTTTTATTTTACCAATCTCATCTAGTGTCAAAAACATACACGACATGGTGAAAACATACACGACATGGGTCAATCTTTAGGGGCATGTCGGGTACCATTCAATAAAATACACCCACATGGGTCAATCTTTGGACAATGTTTAAGGGAATGTCGGGTACCATTCAATAACATACACGACATGGTCAAATAATTGGACAAAGTTTAGGGTACCATTCAAGAAAATACACGAGATGGGAGATACACATGCTCATGTCGTGTATAGAGGACATGTCGGGTATTATTATGCATCAAAATACACGAGATGGGAAAAAACAATGCTAATGTCCGGAAAACGTTAAAGGGTATAGAGGGTTTAGGGTTATCTCTTAGCATTGGGAAAGAGCAAATATTAAAATGTTGATTTGATGATTCAATGTTCTTGCAATAATGTTCTTGCAAATTAAAAGTTGATTTGATGATTCAATGGACTTCATTTAAAGCTTGAATATATACACGATGTAGTGTATCATTGTGATTGCAAGTTCATTCAAACCACATCTTCTTCATCACATATATGAGGAACAATATACACGACATCTTCTTCACTTTATCTTGAAAGAATATACATCTTCTTCATCACCAATATACACGACATCTTGTTCATCATCGTATGGTGGTGGTTACATTGTGGTGCGTGAGTTTGGTGGTTTTGTAGTGGTGCCGTTGAAGTAGTTTGTGAGTTTGGTGGTTTAGTGGCGGTTATAAAAAAAGTGTTGGTGGTGCTGTGTGGTGGTGTGTGTGGTGTGGTGGATATATCGTGAATATGGAAGGTCAGGGTATTTCGCAATTTTTTCCTTTACACTTGTATTTTTTTTTTATTTGTTACGTACATGTGTATTAATATATGTTTATTTATTTTAGGATTATCCTGCCCAAATTACATGTAGGAGTAGGTTATCCGTGATTAGTGCTATTAAAAGTATGATTGTGAACACCGCAGGGAAACATTATTTAGAGATACATGTTTTGGTTGGTTGTTAGATTTGCCAAAAATGCAAGAGTCTGGTGTGTTAGTACATTATTTCATATGCCACCGTGCCATGTGTGGGGAGATACAAATATTGTTCCTCTGAGATATCGTACGTGATATTAATCGGTGGGTTGAGGTTGGTTTGGTAGGGAGGAATTGTCTAGTTATTGGTCTAAGATTTGGAACATATTTTAGAAAGGATTATGAAGTTGAACCTTCCTTTAGGAGACGAGTGTTCCCTTCATCAACCGATTCTTCAAAAATAAAAGTTGGTGATGTGTTAGTCGCTAGACATTGAGTTGTTGAGTAGTTTGGTACCGAAGATCTTTGTTGGTCTTTGTTTGATAGCCGTGTTAGTGTTGGTGTTAAAAAGGACCGAGCTTAGGAATGTAGTCGACGATTTTGTATTTAGGTTAGTGGAGGATATAAATGCATGGAATGTGTTCCGTGGGGTCTTACGTATGGCCAACCTTGTACAATTATCTTAAGATGACAGCAATAAACAGGCAAAGCACTTTGCCGAGGGGAGAGATCCTACTAAACTTCCTAAGTACAATTTGAATGGCTTTATATGGGCCTTCAAGGTATGTGATATATAAATTTACAAATTTCATGTATATGTATATCGTTAACAAATTTAAAACAAATTTGCCTTTTACAGACGTGGATATTGGAGTGTTTCACTCATGGTGCGACCCAGTGTTTTTGTCATAAACAGTTGTATCCCATCAATTGCGGAGCTATAGAAACGTGGTATAGAGAGTCTATAGACCGGTTTTGGATGACCAATTGATGAGTGTGTAAATACTCATCATTTTAACAACTAACGAAAAACGTTTAAAAATGCTAATGCATCAAAATACGAAAATATTCCAAAATTGCAATTTATATGTTTTCGATGCAAAATGTTCAAAATCGGATGAAAATGAGCTAAGTTTGCGAATTGGCGTTTATCCCCAAGTTTCAAAAGTTGTCAAAAACAGTCCGAGCACATAATTTCAAAGTGTAAAATCACCAAAGGTCCTTTTAAAATCAAAAGTTGTCAAAATTAGTCCTTTGGTGAAAAATGTCAAAAGTTTGAGAAAATTACAAAATTAGTCCTTGAGTTTGAAATTTGGCATGAAATGGCCCTGGAAATTGCAAAATGGCAAGTTTGGTCCTTATACTTTTTGAGAATATCACTTTTAATCCTTGGAGCAGCTGATGAAATGGCGTAATAGTCCCTCAATTTTGAATTTACACAGGCCCTTGATTATTATTAAACCCTTATATCTTTTGGCTGGTCATAATACCTTGGACCCCTGTCAAATTGAATTTTGGACCCCCCCTTTCTATTATTACCCACCGGTCTACTCTTGGTCAAAACAAACGCCAAAAGTCTTCATCTTCCTCGCCATGCTGCAACTCACTCCAACTCCATCCCCTCCTCTCATCCACTTACCCATGTTCCCTCCACCTCAACTAACTTCCAATATGCATTTAATGCATCTTCCCACTCAACCCCATTGGCAGGAGGCAATTTGGCCAAAATCTCATTTAAACGGTTAGGATCATTTTGAGCCATCCAATGGCTAAAGATTGATGGGAACTATTCAAGAGACAAAGAGTTTGGATTATAAAAGAAAGAAGAGGGAAGAGTTTAAGAGAGTCTTGTAGTTTTTAAATATTTCTTAATGTCATTTTTAATGTTAAGTTTTAGTTAAGCTCAAAAATCAGAACCTTTTGTTATAATGTACTCAGTTTAAGTTCTTGTATCAACATAAATCATTTTCAAGTCTCAATTTAAGTTAAATTACCATTTGCTTAGTTAAGCTTACTGTTGCAATTCTCATTTTCAAACTTATATCAAAGCTCTTCTTAGCTTATCTTTGCTTTAAAGCTTAAATGAGCTTATTATAACTTTGTACAAGCTCACATTCAAGATTTAAGTAATTTTGGGACTTGGTCAACAAAAGTCAAACGGGCAAATATGATGATTTGAAATGGTTGATGCAGGCATGGATTTGGGGTGAATTATAGTTAGTTGGATTGGTTTATATAGGTTAGTGGTCTGTTTAGTAATGGCTAGCCATAGTGGCTTTGGACCTTTGTAAGTGATTTTCACAAATTCTTGGATATAATGTATTTGTAGTGATAATCTGTTAAAACCTGTTTAGATAGATGTATTTAGGTGCAGTCAAGTCGGTTTGATCTTAATTACAAAATTTGGTTCAGTGTTTGGTATAGTTTGAGTTTAAAACGCTTAACCAAGGGTGTTTGGTTTATAACTTCATCTGACTTAAGTGTTCAAGAGTTAAAACCTTTTGGTTCATGATTGTTTAGTCTAATTGAGTTCATTTGAGTCATTAAAATGTACCTGCAACTCTCATAAGTCAAACATCAAGTAAATCTCGTCTCATTTCCTTGTTGAGAGTTTTGGAATTGCAAAACCTTGTTTTGTGTTTAAAAGTGTTAAACATTGCTTGCATTGTACTCATTACACCATATTACTTCATTATCACCATAAAAATTGATTCAAAGTTCATCTTGGTCAAAGTTCACAGCTATTATCAAAAGTCAAAATTGCAAAAAAAAAAAGTGGATTTGAGTTCAACTGCAAGGATTTATCATGAGCTCAATTCTGAGCCAATTTCAGTGAAATTTGTTGTTTCATAAACTTCAACTGGTCCCCTTTCTTGTCATCATTTTATCGGAATTTTGCAATTTTAAAAGCTCTAAACATGCTTCTCTTTGGTGTCGAGTCTCGTTCATTGTGGCTTATTATAAAGCTAGGTTTCTCGTTTTGTCCGGTTGCATAGGGCTCATATGAGCTCACCGTGTCTGAGTTTTGTTTTGCTAGGTCTTAGCCAGGTCTAGAATAAGTTCCAATTTTTGGTTCTCAGTTTTAGCTTCTTTTGTAGCTTGTGCTTTGGTCTAAAGTAACCCACGAAGCTGTTGAGCTCATAATCTCACATCATCAAATCTGAGCAAACTTGTAATATAGAGGTTAAGGTCTGTTGTTAATTGTTGCATTTTAGTTGTTTTAGCAGTTTAGAACTTCAGAATCGTTGGTGCTTGTTGTGTCACTTTTTATTCAAGTGCTTATTTCAAGCACTTCAAAGCGATTTCAAATTCCTCCACATAGCACCCTGTTTTCCATTTTCTCAGATTCCTAATATTATTTTAGACTTTTCCTGAAATTTTCAGATTTTTCTAAGTTGATTTGCTATTTTTCTTAATTTAAATTAGTTTTTAAGCATTTTTAATTAGCTTTTAATAAAAATTCAAAAGGTTCAAAAAATAATTTTTCATTTTCTTAGGTTTAGATAAATATAAAAGTGAAAAAGTAATTTCCAGATTTTTCATAGTTTATTTTGTAATTTTAGTAATTTAATTAGTTTTTAATAGTTTAAAATTCATAAAAATAGAAAAATAATCAGAAAAATATAAAAATAGTTTTGAAAATTATTTTTTGTCATTTTAGATTTTTCCAAGTTAAAATTTTATTTTTCTAGCTTTGTTTCCTATTTTCTTGTAATTTAGGTTATTATTTTATAGTTAAAATAGTTTTTAATTAATAATAATTAGATAAATAGTTATAAAAATAATTTTCTTTTTCTAAATATTTTCTTTTATTATTAGTTTTGTAAAATGTCATTTTCATATTTTTAGGACTTTTATTTCTTAGATCTCACTTTTTATTTCATACGTTTACGTAATTTTATTCAAGCGTAAGTTTTAAGTTTTAAGTTTTAAGCGTTCATCAATTTTAAAATAGTGATAAGCGTTTATTTAATAGTTTTTATCTTTTTAATTTCCTTTAATTTGCATTTAAGCCGTTGTAATTTGTTGGCTTTTCTCGTAGTTATAATCCTAATCATATCCCTTTTCCGTTCAAATTCTCGATCACTATTAGTTTGATAATCCATTGCATAGCTCGCTGGGACATAACGACCCGGGGAAACACTATACTCCCCAGATCTTCATTGAGTTCGTGCTTAGCGTTTTAAGCTTTTCGATTTACTGCCATTCACAAGTGGTGGCTTGAGTGATTTAGCTCGATTGTTTGCACGCATCACCAATTGAATGAAGTTTGAAATATGACCTTAGTTTCTTACAATATGATTATAATTTTTGTTGGTTTTATTAATGTTGTGTATATTGTCCATGTTTTTAAAGGTAAACCCACCTGATGAGGCTTATGGGATGACTATGAAAGCAAAATATGAGGTGGGCTCAAAGTAGAGCATATTTTGGCCGGGAATTGACCTCAATTCCATCGAAAAAGCCTCCACTAAACGAACCTATTTACGATTCTATTGCACGAAATAATGCCAGATGAAGGCATTGGAAGTTACAAGAACATGACTTGAAGTTCAAACAACTTGATCCACGATTTTTTGGTGGCGATTTTGGGGTAAGTAGCTTACGTTAATTTATTTATTGTTATTCAAAACACCTAACTAGGTTTACGTGCTTTTATCTTTTATTTTAAATATGTTTGAAAATAACCAACTCTACATTATAATTTTCATTCATGGAATACCAAATGTCGGCCGTCCATTTGGCGATCCAATCGAATGACTCGTTCTTTCGACGGTGTTCATGTACTACACCGCCGTTAAAGTCTTGGTCCATCATGGCTTCCCTCCACGACATACGTAAGCACCGCATTTCACTGGGTTTGGCTCTTTGCCACTGCTGATTATGCGAGGTGTTCGTCACCCGCTTACGTAAGTGTATTCTCCAGTAACCTATTAATTACATAAAATATTTCATGGTTAATATTGTTATTAGTAATTATATTGATTTTAAATTTTTATTGTTTATTTTTTTAAGGATGCGATCGGCGACCAAAGAGGATTTGTCGTCCGGCAAAAGTTCTAATATCCTTACACGAGCAGGCCAACCCAATCTTGCCTAAGAAGCGGCCGCTAAGAAGGCGCAAAAAAGAGTACCTCGAACATTCTAGCGTTTAATTTAGAAGAACAAGCGGTTCATGAGTATAAAGAGTAATATGGTGGTGTTGCTGCTTTTGGTAGTCACGCGGCTGGACCATTGCGTTTATAATGTTGACCCTAATAAGGACCCTTAAAATTTATTAACATGAAGTTGCTAATTAACAATGTTTGATATTGTATTTTATCTTGGTTTTTTGTGTGGCGAGCGTTATGTTAGTTGGAGGAATTTCTATTAAACCCATCCCGATATACTTACCTGTCATCCAAAGGGGTGGGAAGCGAGCTTACCTTCTTTCAACAACTACTTCGAATTATACAAGAACGGCGATCGGGAGTACCGGTCAAATTGGTTGGTTGTCGGACGCGTAAGTATAGTGTTATGTTTTTTAAAAGTTTAGATTATATTAGTTTGAAACGTAAAATGATTTTGTTTAATCTCACTCAAAAATGAATGTTGGGTTGAGCTATTAATAAGAAGAAGGCAAGATAAGCGCCATGGACAAATATCGTCATCATGGACATCATCCACTTACCCCACAGAAGATGGTGGTAGAGTACCCATGCTTTCGATAGCTCCTTCTGATTATGGAACATTAGATGGTAGCATGCGTACCGCACCTTCATGGGATCAAGTAACCTGGTAAGTAAATGTGTTTCAACCTATAATTAATTTTTTCTCATACATTACGCTTTACTAGTTTATTAAGCGTATCTATTTGAATATATTTTCATGTGGTGATGTCGATGAATGCAGGGAGGAATCATTGGGTCACATCAGTATTGATCTAAGGTTATCCACCTCGGGTTCTCGACTTTGCCTAGCACGGAACATTGTGATTATTTACTAGTATATGTTCTAGAATGGACCGGAGTTCTTAACAAATGTTTAGAAGCGCTAGGACATTTCACAAGAACCGACGCACGTTACAATTTCAAATTCGTTACAACGACCAAAATTTCCGATCCCACACCAAACTAACACTTACGATTGTGGAGTCATCACTTGTTGGCTCATGCGAGTTTGTTCTTGTGTTTTCCACACAATGGAGTTATGATGTTGAAGGCTTTTTCAAGAATATTAGATATAGTATCTCTAAGATGTTTTACGATTGTGTTGCGAGGAGACCAGTTCTTGTGGATATGATAATGCTGATTTTTAATGGAAGTTGTATATATTTTTATATTTTATGTTTAACTTATATTTGATGTTAATTCAAACTTTTATTCAAGTAAATCAACATTACATATAGATGACGTTGAGTTAGATAAACATTACATAGATAACATTACCTAAAAGTAGGAGATGAATATGTAAAGATTCATCCAATAAAAACTGTATCCTTGTCGAAAACAGCAACCATGTTCCTCAATGTAATGTTAAGAGAAGGGGTGTTGATTTTGGGGTAAACACCGAAACATTACGGTACCAACACAGTCTCGACTTTAACATTGATATGACAACTCATTGAAATGTCGGTTGTCGCCACAATTTAATTAACGAAATATGACATTGACATGACTAATCAATGACTTTCATATGAACTCTTTTACAATTTGTAAATGCTTGAATGTTTTCAAGTCGCACTTTTTAGTTCTACACACAAGATAAATTAAAAACCGTATATCTAACCATTCACATATATTTAAGCACGACTTTTTCCCATCATTTTAAAAACTATGAAAAATTTAATGTTTAAGGATTTGTATACTACACAAGTGAAAATACATTAACCATTATATTGAAAAGATTTTATGTGTGAGATATAGATATGTGTTTCTAAGATGTGTTTCTAAGTCTATACATATAGAAATTCTATTGTAATTCACCATGTAAACAAAACCCTAAAACATGTGTCGTTGAAAACCCTAAAACATGTTGTGTACATGGTATTATATTACACTTATTGGGCTTGAAATGAGAATGCAAAATATGTGTGTGTGTATTTCGTCTTTTCCCATGTCGTATATGTTATTGAATGGTAACTTACATTCCCCTAAACATTGTTCAAAGATTGACTCATGTAGTGTATTTTATTGAATGGCACCGGCACATGCCCTAAAGATTGACCCATGTCGCATATGTTTTTTAACTAGATGAGATTGTAAAATAAAAAAAAAAAGACATGTGTATAGATACTTTTGTACCCGACATGCTACAAATTATTTGCCACAATCATTTGTGCCATATCGTCCATGTCAGTATATAGTGAAAATATATACCCGACATGGATGGATTTTTTATATTGAAAAGAAAGATGAAGTCTGAGACAGCGGTATATGATTTTGGAAGACGTTAATTTTCACTTTTTTAAGATTTAAACGCCAAGAAAAAAATAAAACACGATGCATAAAATGTAAAAAAGAGTATAAAGTATCTAAAATGTATGTAAATGTTTATCTATCATCTTTTGAGTTGGTTTGCATACGTAATTAATGAGGTTTCCGTGGATATGTGGCAAGATCACGGTGTTTGCAACTTATACATGAATGCAAAACTAATGTCCGTTTGTTATGAATTGTTTTATGAAAGAATGGAATCAATTTTTAAAACTTTGTTTGGTTGGCCTATGAAATGACAGAATGAACTATACCTGGTAGAATATACCATGCAATGAGAAGGTAGGATTAAAGAAAACCTCTGACATTTTGTGTACTTTCTTTGCTCAACTTGCATTCTCACCACTTATTTTAATCACTATCATTTTCAACTTATTTTTGCATCACATGTTTTATTAGAATGTTAAAATATTAGTATATTAAATAATATATTTTACATAAAATATATTTAAATAAATACAATTTCTTTCTCCTAAACCTACCCCCAAATCAATCATCATATACTAAATCCAATCATAATCTAATCCAACCCCGCTTATAAACCAAACTTTAATAAGTCATTTTTGGGATACAGTTCAAATGAAATCTAAATCGAGTAAAAGGGTCAATTTGCCACCTATAAGCTAAAAAGCACAACTACGAATCTTATAAACTTCGAAACTAAAGCTAGTACATGTAACATTCATCATACTAAAAATTTTAGATTTTAGATATTTGATATATATAGAAAGCTTGCAAACCAATCATCCAGAACACAATGGTTACATATAAAAGTCTATAATATATGCTTATATACACCTATATGTAAAAAGATGATCTCCAATCCAAGCACAACTCACTTTGCTTGTTATCGATATAGATCCAATGCTTAAATTTTGCCATAAAAACCAAGAGGTACTTCGAATCTTACTAACGGAATGTTTAGTGATGTACTAATGTGTACTTTTTGACCGTCACATGACCAATATGAGCACCGGCTTCATCTCTTACAACCTTACACTCTAATTACTTACTCAGTAAGGGCAATTTTGCAATAACGCACTATGATGTTTAGTTGCAAACTTAAAAAAGTAATGCATTATCATTTAGCACTAGCAAAGGCAATCTGCGTCAAAAGTTTTCTTTTAAATCATGTATTTTTGTTTATTATGTTTTTATGACAATAAATTTACGGATATCGAGAATTTTGTTTAACTCATACTGCCGTACCGGTTCGCTTTACCGCGTTCAGCTTGACTTTATTTTACCAAGGCCGTCGTTCGTTGGACCGCATCCCGTCGGCCGGCTATTTTAACCCATTCGTTTGGGGCGAATATTTGTATAATATCTTTTATTATTTGTATATAACATACGCGGGAATTGTGTAAGTTTGGTTGCATAATATACTGATAATTTGTATTTTTGTGAAGGTTTTAATAACTGATGAATTGTATTTATTGACCGGGTTAATTAATTGACGTAAATATCTTGACTACATTAATATTGCTTTTGTATTGTACATTAAGCTTTTAAAACTTGTAAGTCTTAAAATTAATATTGATGAGAGAAAGATCATTAATTACATGTGTATTGTACAATAGGTTTTGAGTTGTAAGTTTTAATTTTAAAACCATGGAAGAAATATTCATTCCTCTATTATGTAGTATAGATGTAGTCAATGACATGAAATAATTAAGCACCAAAGAGGCCAAAAAATGAATATCTAGCCACATTGTCTACATTATGGTTTTCTTGACATTTTCACAATTTATGGCGCATTTAAATTAGGTGTTTTAACATATATATTTTTATTTTATTTTTAATCAGTTCATCATAGAATATATATGTCCAAACACTTTAAATTTTAAGTGTTTCAATCATTTATAAAAGTGTACAAATCGTCTTTCTTATCCATATTAACTAATATCATTTGCTCATTGAAATACCTCTTTGCTTGAATAATCCACAGTCAAATGGTGTAATCTACAGTTATGCATGAAAGAAGTCAACATCCTAAGCAAACAAAACGTGTCATACTCTTAAAGTTAGTATATTGTTAAACTGCTATTGTTTCAGCTTCTTGCTTGAAAAGAAATTGGCCAAGTACTGTGGCGGAATCAGAATTTTGATCAAAGGGGCATCAAGCAATATTTTTTTTAGCGTAACTTAACATAAGTCGATTCGGGTCGGGCGTGAATAAAGGCATCAAAGTTGTTTTCCTTCGATGATTAATAGCAAAAAAATTACTCTACTAATTACTCTACTTCAGTCAAATAACATTTATTATATATACATGAATATATTAAATTTAAACTGGTATAAAATTAAAGATGTCTTGTAATTACTTAAAGTAAATTTACTAGAAACATAATTAAAAAACCAATGACATTCCCATTTCCCAATCACTACCATTCCCCAACAACCCGCCCCACTACTTTCCCATTTCCCCATTACTCCTCCTCCACTTCTTCCTCTCCAATTATTCCGACAAGCAACACCAACATAAAAAAAATATAAACAGTTTTGAGTTTTACATTAAAAAACACCTTGTTTTTTATAATCTCAAAGAGTGTGGAGGGCCACTTTTACAATTTGCATGGGGGCACCAGACATTTTCTCTACCAACTCTTTTTTCTATATAATGTGTTCAAAATAGGGATTGATGAAAGCACTTCAATAGTATACACATAGTTCCGCCCCTGCAAGTACTTACTTAAAGATATTACAGTACTTTACTATACTACTATAGTACTCCTTCCGTCTCATATTAAGTGTCCGCTTGCATCATGCACAAAGTTTTAGAAAATCCCACTAACTACTCTCTCCACCAATCAAATATCATTTTTACCCATTAAAGTCTAATCTCATTGATTGAAATAGAATATGGACACTTAATTTGAGACATCCAAAGATTCTATTACTACAATACAGACGGAAGAGTATAATTCAATTATAGTTAATATTGAAGGACGCATATCTATATGGTAAATTTGATACCTCTATGATCTTCTTAAAAAAATTTAAACAAAAGTACTTGTCTGAAGTTAATGAATCTATAAATTAACTTAATGAATTTTTATAATTCAAAAGTACTTCTATGAATGAATTTACTATATAACATTAAAAACGATTACTACACTATTTGTCATTTTGTTTGTATAAAAAATACACGTGGAGTCCCAAATTCAAAATAAATAGGTCCAAGGTTCCCGTCGTGCATTTTTTGCGTTGCCCAAAGTCCCTTCGACTAACGGGTGTTAGTCATTGTTTAAGTGCCTTATGTGTTTTACATAGAGTATTTAGTCATTTCACCACGTTATGTAAACTAATTGTTGATTAATTTTGCACAATTTTAGAGACGAACGGTGTAATTTACTTCTAAAGTTAACACCATCACCTAATTTACTTCTAACACGAACGGTTGACCGGTCGGGTTCGGATCAACTCGGTCGGGTCAAATCGGGTCAAGCCTTAAAAACATAATTCAACCCGACCTTGTTTAACTCCGGGTCAACCGGTCGGGTCAATTCGGGTTCGATCAACTCGGTCGGGTCAATTGTTTAGGGTCAACCCGAGTTTTACATTGTAAAAGTGTTGTTGGTAGGGTTAGTGTCGGTCGGTCAAGGCTAAACAATACCTAACCCACCTTGTTTAGAACTTCGGGTTAATTTTGATTGATTAATATACTAATCCCGATTGACCCGACGAATTGACTTGCCGGTTCGGCTCCGGCCGTACCGAATGACACCCCTTATTACAACCATATACCACCACCCACCATCTTTATTAAATTTTTCCTTTTTTTCTTTTTTTTCTTTATACATCTTCATCTCCAACTAGTGTTGAAACTAACCTGACGCAAGAATAAAACCTTTTCACGTGTTAGATTCGCTTTATTATAACCGGACACGAACTCTTAAACGAACGAATTTTCTTGTTCATATTCATTTATTAAGAAAATGAGTTGTTCATGTTCATTTATGTTCGTTCACTAAGACATTAAACGAACATAAACGATCAAATAAATGAACATAGACAAACAAACATAAACCTTATTAAATTATGCACAATATATTGGTTTATAATTGTTGTTTTGTTTAAACAAACCAATTTTAAGATTATACAATTAAAATATATGATATACGAACATAAATAAATAAATGAACATAAACGAATGCATAATCAGACGTTCACGAACATAAATAAACGTGCGTGACTTTTGTTTATATTCGTTTATTTAACTAAACGAACGCAAAATATTGTTCATGTTCGTTCATTTAGTTAATAAACGAACATAAACGATTTTTTTACTGAACGTGATAAGGATTTAAACGACACTTTGGGGTCATTTAAGCTCTTAATCGACCACTTTATATCCGTTACTGCTTAATTTCGTTCCTTTTCACTTTTTAGGTCTCTTGGAAGCAAAATCTTTGGAATGATGCAAATTTGGACGAAAATGAGTGAATAAATGAAGAAAAGGAAAAGTCAAGATCGGCGCTTAAAGCCGCCAACTGAACTGACGGCCCCAAACAAAGAGCACGCAGTCCCTATATAGAGACTTGATCAAAACATGCACCGGGCGCCGGTGGAATTTTTGTTTCAGTATAACCCGATGGGCAAGGCTTTAAGGGCGTCACTCGGACTTTTCATCTCGCACGGCCTGAGATCCGAACCAAGACGACGTCCCAATCAAGACCGCGGCGGTCACAACTCTAAGTGACGCCATCCCATCGATGACTTGCCAAGACGAAACCCTACGACGGGCCAGAATGACGGCGCCCAATCCAAAAGGCGACGTCGTCGCACTTGTAAATCTATATATAGAATTCAATTTTTCTGCATTTAAGGAGGTAGACTTTTGGAGAAAAACCTAAAACGTTTGTAATTCCATTTGGGCAGTATCTTGGGTCCCAAACCTTATTTTACACATCGAGATAAGTGTTTTAATCAAAATATCATTATGTCTTCAATTGATTGTGTGTATGTTACTTGTTTTACCATGTCTAGCTAAATTTCTTGTGTGTTTGCTTAGATCTATGAAACCTAGTTATTATTATTGTTAGTTGGTGATGAGATGGGTCTAAATACTCATCATTTTTATATTAGAATGCCAAAACATCTGAAAACACTCGAAATGCTTCAAATGATAAAATATCACAAACAAGTGTTTTATATGTTTTAAATGCAAAAATGCCAAAATCTAGTGAAAAACGTATTAAGTTTGCATAATTGGCAGTTTTAGTCCCCCAAGTTTTAAAAGTTGTCAAAATCCCCACGTAATTCAAAATCTTGTAAAAGTCATTTAAGGTCTATGAGATTCAAAAGTTGTCAAAATAAACCCTTTAAAGTTTAAAAATCACAAAATGACAACTTTAGTCCCTCAAGTTTGGAAAATGTCAAATATAGTCCTTGGTTAATTTAAAAAGTGAAATTTATCAAAAATAAACCTTGTACTATTTATAATTGACAACATTGGTCCTTTATGATAAGTTTTGGGAAATTACACTTTTAGTCCCTAAAAATTCAAAAATGGCATAAAAGGTCCTTGGAATTATAAAAAATGGAAAATATTCAAATGTCATCCTTGTACTATTAAAGATTGGCATGAATGGTCCTTATTATAAGATTGGAAAAATTGCTAGTTCGATCCTTTAACTTTCAATGTTACAAGAATGGTCCTTGTATGTTACTACACCAATCAAATCCAATCCACTAAACCCAATGGTGGCCCAATCCATAGCCCAAGTCAAACCCCCTTTCCCCAGTCAAACCCATACACGCGCAAAGAAACCCGAGATATTGTTTATCTCTTTCACCCAAACCTGTAAATCCAATACCACTGGTTTCACCACCCTTTCCACCTCACCCCATCTATCTCAAACACTCATCCTTACCTTTTCCACCTCACCAACATAGCCCACAAACATTTAATGCTTCCCCACCAAGTGACCTTCATTAGCACTCACATAATCTATTTTTGTTGCCAAATCAACCCCTAACCCCATACCGCTATCCAATTGTTTCCTTACACCTCCAGACCTCCCAAGGAGCATTTAATGCAAAAACCTGCTTATGTGACTTTTGGCGCCAAAAGCAAATTTGATGGCCAAGATTCATTTGACCACATCAATGGCTGGAAAATGGTGGGAAATGCTCGAGTGCCAGGGAAACTTTGGATGTCTATAAAGAAAGAAAGAAGGAGAGGTAAGTAGTAGAGTAAAGTAGTGTAATTTTATTTACTTGTCTCGTTTTAATTATTTTTAAGTTTCCGTGTATTAATCAAACTTTCAAGCTTTATATTTCATGTTTTTATTGTCCAATAACACTTTTGTAAACCTTAATTTCAAGTTTCATTTACGATTCGAGTATGCAATTTTATGTCCAAATTCTCAAAGTACTCAGTTGTTATTTTTAGTTGTTATAATTGCTTCTTAAGCTCATATAAGCTTTTGAAGAAGCTTATAAGTCTGTCCGAACCTCATAATTCCAGTTTAGACTAAAAACTCAAATATACCAAAAATTCCTTAATAATAGTTGGAAAATAAAAAAGGTCCATGGAGAAGATGTCAAAGGGTGAAGGGGTGAATCTTGGATTAATCCTCGGTTTTAGAGCTTGGAAGCTATAGGAGTGGTCTTGTGCCTGATTCTATGTTTTGTACTTGGACTAAACTTGTAAGCAATTTCTTTAAAAATTGCATTTTCTAGTTTAAATGTTTTAAGCATATTAATTTTGGTTTAATCTTGTCTCAATTTAGTTAATATAAGATAATCACTAGGTTTATTTCTTTAAAAACTTGTTTTAGTGTCTTAAAGCTCAAAACAGTCCTAATAAGGGGTGTTTGGTTACTTAGTAATCGTGTTAAGGTTTTAATGTTGTTATTTGTTGTTGTTTAATGTCACAATAGGATCATATAGACGTCAAAGCATAAAAATTAGTATTTAGTTAGTAAAAAGTCAAAATTAGTTTGTATGCTCAAATTACGTCCATCTGTTAGGAGTTTTAGATACAAATTTCATCAAAATAGCTTGTAACTTATCTCTCTAGCTTAATCTTATCTCATTACGACTTATAATAACATAATAAGTCTTTAGAATCGTTAAAAGTTCATAAAGTCAACTGTAGTTAAATTAAAAAAAGTCAAATTTCTCAATTTTGTTTTTGAATAAAATTTAGAATTTCACTGTGTGTTTATTATTAAAAGTTAGCTTAAGTACTTTTGGGAAATTAATATTTAGTTGCTTAAGAAAAATAGAAAAATACTAGATTGCCTTTAATCGGCTTTATAGAGCTTATTTTTTAACTTCTTTTGGATACCTTGTCTGAAAATGTTTCACGTGACAGAACTACAAGCTTTTTCACAAGCTTGTTATAAGCTATCTAGTACTCCTAAGCATGTGTAATTTAGATTTTTAGATAGTTTACTGCACTTGTTAGTCCAAGTGCTTATTTTCATTTTCTAGATCATTTCAGTGCTTAAAAGTCATCTTGAAAGTAGCCAGAAATCCAACAGTGACTTGCATAACAGTGGTGACTTGTGCTTATTATTAGCTTATTCAAGGCTTATTAGTAGTCATTGTGCTTATTCAGTGTTCAAGTGTGCTTATAAACATTAGTTTAGCTTGTTACAGTTTACCTTGTGCTTATTAATTAGCTTTTAAGTATTTTAGCTCAAGCTTTGTACTTAGTCATTTTCAAAAAAAAAAGCCCACTGTGACAAAAACTTAAGCTGGTTTAGTGCTTATTAGCCGTTTTCATAAAAAGTGATAGTTAACAAAAGTACTTATTTTCATGTATAAAATTGGTTTGTAAAAGAAAAAAATCGAAAAAAAAATGGTTAGCAAAAAGGGGAGGTCAAGGTTCGAACATGACCTCCCCTTGATAGAAGTGTTTAATGTGTACCTGTAAACCAATCGCCCTTGGGACTTTTCATATTTTCTTACACAACAAATCTCTTAAATACATTTAGTCCCGTTTAGCTTATTTGGCTAGTTTAGCTTATTACGAGCTTATTCAGTGTAGCTTTTTCAAGTTTTCTAATTTTCATAAATCTATATTAGTATTAAGGATTTTTACAAAAAGTTTCAGATTTTTATAAATAGTTTTAGTATTTTTTAACATTTAATTAGTGTAAAAACTTATTTAAATCATAATAAAAAATATAAAAGTCTAAAAAATATAAATCTTTTTTCTAAAATTTTCTTTTGTCAAATAGTACGTAAGAAAATTGATTTTACACTCGTAGGCCTTTTATTTCATAAATTTTACGTTTTATCTTATGCCCAGCGCCATTTTAAAATAACGCTCGTTTACGTTTTAAATAACGTTTTTAAGTAATTTAAGTTTACGTTTTGATTAATATAGTTTATTTAAGTTATTTTGTTTTATAAAATAAGCGTTCATCGATCTGTAAAAATAGTGATAGCGTTTATTTAATAGATTTTAACTTTTTAATTTCTTTTAATTTGCATTTAAGTCGTTGTAATTTGTAAATCTTTCCTTTAGGTAATTATCCATCCAAAACCTTATTGATCACTATCATTAGTGATTATTCTATCATCTGAAGTTGTTTAAACACCAATTCATCCTCGACTTAACGACCCGGAATACACTATATTCCTCCTCGATCTTAAATTGCATTCGCTTGAGCGTTTAAGTCGATACGGTCGCCATTCACAAGTGCAGTTGAGATTTTAGCTGGACTGCTTGGCACGAATCAAATTTTAGCCGCCGCCGGGAGGCGTAGTGTTTTAAGCATTTCCAGATCCATACTTGCACATATACCACCTTTTTGTAAACAATTTTATATAAATCAAAAAGTTCATTAGCACTTTTTCTAAAGTGTTAACAACACCAAAAAGATTTTCTTTCTTATTTTTTCAAAATATTTATCCAAAAATCCAAAAATATTCATCTTTACCCTCTTACCCTTTTGATTCTTTATTCCTTTACCCTCTATCCATTTGATTCTAACTTCTTCTATTCTAATGGAATCTCTCGAGGGGCGAATTGCGGAACGAAGTTGAAAAACTTCGTTTTATCACAAATGTCAAGAATTGTGTTGTCCATGAAGATCCATTGATTCTAGGTGGAAATAGAGCGAGAAACCGGTGACAAAGGACCGTACTTTCCTCGATAATGGAGGTACTAACTACGTCCAACCTACTTATCCAAAGATCTAACCCTCGATTGCTCTAAGTCGTCTAAAATTGATCCTACACTTTCACGATTTACGGTTAAAAGCAAACATGCAGAGTTTAGACCGGTGACTAATAACTTGCCTAATCTTCACATTCTCAAGAACCGAACGGAGACCATAACGGAAGTAGTGGAAATTGCTAGCTCTCAGAGCACACCACTTGTCCCACCTCCTGATTTTTCAAAATGTTCTTTGAGTCTTAATAGTCATTCGGATCACCATGTTGGTTTTGTTGATTCTTTGAATGAACTGATTCTTCTCATAACTCTCAAATAGAATCGTTTATTCCTTGTGTCGGTTGTGGTGAGCCTCTTTTTTGTTCACCATGTCGCTGTGTACGGTGTACGTGTGGTAATGATATTGAACGGGAGTTGTTTGTTTGTGTTCGGAATTCATTTGATTATGATAAAACTCCGACCCTCAAATCTTTCCATTACCCAGACCATATCTTCATATAATCAACAATATCTGTGAATTTTGTGGAGGTCCTCACCAAGGATCTGAGTGTCAATCCGAGAACACGATTGTCTATGAAAGATTTTCGATGATGCTCAACTTTGGATATGACCAATATCCATATGATTCACCTATCCGGGATCAACAGCTTATCATGGTGAACTGTGGAGGTCCCATTTCACGATTGTCAAACAGAACCATTTCCTTGTAACAATTACGACTATCCATATCGACCAATCTCCACGGCCAAATGACTCAAACTCTTCAAAACCCAACAAGACACTTATCTAGAGCTTCGGAGTCGTGTGAAAAGAACCGAGGAGTTGAAAAGACGATTTCATAATGTTCCCGTTTTTGTGTATATTGTGGGGGTCCTCATGATGATTATCAATGTCAACCTTCGGTTTTGACAAATCTCCACTCCCACAATGTCCCGTCATTAAAAATTCACATGAGACATCCATGGAAGAATTAGTAAGAAGAAAAGCTGCTAAAATAAAATCCCAAATTGCCTTTGAAAAAATTCATAGGAATCAATTGCAAAGAAAAAGCAACAGATCCGCTCCAGTTTCGTTTTATTCTCGATGACAGTGATGATGAAGATACACTTGATTCATCAAGTTCATCGATGATATCCAAGCGGTTGAGATTCCATCTCAAACAAGCTGCTATCACACCCGGCTCCCACTCACTCTCGAACATGGGGGCGAGCATCTTGACACTTGTTCACAAAAGGAATCGACAAATTTATAAAGTCTAGTGTTGAGGACTTTGTCCTAATCTTGGTTATAATCTCTTGAGTGTTCAAAAGATCATTTGAGTCTTTCTCCGATTTTAGCGATGATTGTAAATCTTATGGAGACATTGAGAATGTTGAGGCATCACTTTCACATTGTGATGTTAATCCTCTTTTTGAGGAGTTTACCGATGAACTCACTCACATCAATCCACTTTCATCGGAAAGTAATGATAGTCTTTCTGATTTCAAAACCGATCTGGGAGAGAGAGAAGTCTCATTGATAATGTTCACTCACTTTTATCCCAACAATCCAATAGAGAATATTAATCACTTTGTTCCTGAAACATTCAAAACAACTCTCACTAATCCTCTATTTGAATTACTCGAATTCACTTTAATTCTCGAGAATCCACTCTTTGATACAGATTGAGGATAGTGATGAGTCCTGGAACAAGAATTGCATTTACATCTTGTGATTGATTCTCTTCACGAAGAGTTCTCCTGTGAACTTACTCATATCATATCTCCTAGGAGTATGATAATTTCTACTTGATCTAGACACACCCATAATATGTCTTGATCAACCGAGTTAACTGAGGAGATTCATGAAACTATGAATTCTCCTATTGAGGATGAAGAGTTAGTCATGATTGTTATCATGATTTTCTTCCTTTTCTTCATATATTCTCATTACTGCTCTTTCACTCCTTGGAATGAAGACATTATCTTTGACCCGTGCATTTCCATGTACCATTTGTAGAGGGTCCGTCTATGTATATCTCATCGGTGTGGAACTTTCACTTCAATGTTTTACAAATATCTTGAATGAAAGTCCGATGGAGATTGTCTCTTCCACTTACTTCCCCATGAACAAATTAATTCGAGGTCGAGTCAAGCTAGCTTTCGGTAATCAAAACAAAAGAGCTTAACATGGGTTTTCACCGGTGTACCACCTTGTGGGGGAGATGCCCACATGTTAAAAAAAAAAAAAAAAAAAAAAAAAAAAAAAATTGTAAATATTAAAAAAGAGAATAATTGTTGTGTTTCCACACTTTGAATATTGCGGACAATATTCATTTCTGTGTGGGGAAATTCTGGCGAATTTGATCATAAATGTACCCTTTTAGTCCCTTTTTCCCCAAAATGGCCAAATTTTAAAATTTTTATTTAGTGGAAGTACTATGTACTAAACACAACAAATGGTAATCAGTCCACCATGTCTAATAAACAAAAGGATTGGCTAGTCCAGAGCAAACGGCTCTTGGTAAAGATATATCAAATCCGTTTATGGCTTGCAATTTGCCTAAAATTGTATGGTTCCGACTCACCATATCCTAAAAGTAAAGAGTTGGCTAGCCCGAAGGTTATGGCTTGTGGTAAAGGCGGTGGAAAACCATAATTGGTAATCAGCTTACCAAAGATAATTCTGATAATTTATCTAAGAGTTGGCTAGTCCGAGAAAGAACGGCTTACGGTAAAGACAAATCAAAACCGTTGAAAGCTTATGATTTGCTCAAAATCATTTGGTTATCAGTGTACCAAGGTTCTTACTTGAGCTGAAACATTTGGCTACTCCAGAAGTGATGGCTTTTGGTAAAGAGTTTTAAAATCCATTAAAGTTCAAATCATTGCTAGGGACTAGCAATATCTTAGTGTGGGGATTGATGAGTGTCTAAATACTCATCATTTTTATATCGTTAGAATGCCAAAAACATCCGAAAACACCAGAATGCCAAAATGATAAAAATATCACAAACAAGTGTTTTATATGTTTTAAATGCAAAAATGCCAAAATCTAGTGAAAAACGTATTAAGTTTGCATAATTGGCAGTTTAGTCCCCCAGTTACAAAAGTTGTCAAAATCGTCCCCTGGTAATTCAAAATCTTGTAAAAAGTCATTTAAGGTCTATGAGATTCAAAAGTTGTCAAAATAAACCCTTCAAAGTTTAAAATCACAAAATGACAACTTTAGTCCCTCAAGTTTGGAAAATGTCAAATATAGTCCTTGGTTAATTTAAAAAATGAAATTTATCAAAATAAACTTGTACTATTTATAATTGACAACATTGGTCCTTTATGATAAGTTTTGGGAAATTACACTTTTAGTCCCTAAAAATTCAAAAATGGCATAAAAGGTCCTTGGAATTATAAAAAATGGAAAATATTCAAATGTCATCCTTGTACTATTAAAGATTGGCATGAATGGTCCTTATTATAAGATTGGAAAAATTGCTAGTTCAGTCCTTTAACTTTCAGAATGTTACAAGAATGGTCCTTGTATGTTACTAGCTACACCAATCCAAATCCAATCCACTAAACCACCGGCCGCCCAATCCATACCAAGTCAAACCCCTTTTCCCCCAGTCAAACCCACCATACGCAGCAAAGAAACCAGATATCATTTATCTCTTTCACCCAAACACAAATCAATACCTTTGGTTTCACCACCCTTTCCACCTCACCCCATCTATCTCAAACACTCATCCTTACCTTTTCCACCTCACCAACATAGCCCACAAGCATTTAATGCTTCCCCACCAAGTGACCTTCATTTGTAGCACTTCATAATCTGTTTTTGCCCAAATCAACCCCTAACCCCATACCGCTATCCAATCTGTTCCTACACCTCAACAACCTCCCAAGGAGCATTTAATGCAAAACACCTGCTTATGTGACTTTTGGCCAGCATTTGATGGCCAGATTGTTTGACCACATCAATGGTCGGAAAATGGTGGGAAATGCTCAGAGTGCCGTGGGAAACTTTGGATGTCTATAAAGAAAGAAGAAGCAGAGAGGAGAAAGTAGTAGAGTAAAGTAGTGTAATTTTATTTACTTGTCTCGTTTTAATTATTTTAAGTTTCCAAGTGTATTAATCAACTTTCAAGCTTTATATTTCATGTTTTATTGTCCAATAACACTTTTGTAAACCCATTTCAAGTTTCATTTCGTTATTCGAGCAATTTTTATGTCCAAATTCTCAAAGTACTTCATTGTTATTTTTAGTTGTTATATTTGCTTTAGCTCATATAAGCTTTTGAAGAAGCTTATAAGCTGTCAGAAACCTCATAATTCCAGTTTAGACTAAAAACTCAAATATACCAAAAATTCCTTAATAATAGTTGGAAAATAAAAAAGGTCCATGGAGAAGATGTCAAAGGGTGAAGCGGTGAATTTGGATTAATCTCGGTTTTAGAGCTTCGGAAGCTATAGAGTGGTCTTGTGCCTCTGTTCTATGTTTTGTACTTGGACTAAACTTGTAAGCAATTTCTTTAAAAATTGCATTTTCTAGTTTAAATGTTTTAAGCATATTAATTTTGGTTTAATCTTGTCTCAATTTAGTTAATATAAGATAATCACTAGGTTTATTTCTTTAAAAACTTGTTTTAGTGTCTTAAAGCTCAAACAGTCTAATAAAGGGGTGTTTGTTACGCTTAGTAATGTATGTTAGAAGGTTTTAATGTTGTTATTTGTTGTTGTTTAATGTCACAATAGGATCATATAGATCAGTCAAAGCATAAAAATTAATATTTAGTTAGTAAAAAGTCAAAATTAGTTTGTATGCTCAAATTACATCCACATGTTAGGAGTTTTAGATACAAATTTCATCAAAATAGCTTGTAACTTATCTCTCTAGCTTAATCTTATCTCTTACAGACTTATAATAACATAATAAGTCTTTAGAATCAGTTAAAAGTTCATAAAAGTCAACTGTATAGTTAAATTAAAAAAAAAAGTCAAATTTCTCAATAAATGTTTTTGAATAAAATTTAGAATTTCACTGTGTGTTTATTATTAAAAGTTAGCTTAAGTACTTTTGGGAAATTAATATTTAGTTGCTTAAGAAAAATAGAAAAATACTAGATTGCCTTTAATCGACTTATAGAGTGCTTATTTTTAACTTCTTTTGGATACCTTGTCAAAAATCATTGCTTACAGGAACTACAAGCTTTTTCACAAGCTTGTTATAAGCTATCTAGTACTCCTAAGCATGTGTAATTTAGATTTTAGATAGCCTACTGGTGCACTTGTTAGTCCAAGTGCTTATTTTCATTTTCTAGATCATTTCAGTGCTTAAAAATCATCTTGAAAGTAGCCGTGAAATCCAACGATGACCTGTGCATAACAGTGGTGACTTGTGCTTATTATTAGCTTATTATTGCTTATTAGTAGTCATTGTGCTTATTCAGTGTTCAAGTGTGCTTATAAACATTAGTTTAGCTTGTTACTGATTGAAAGTTTATTAATTAGCTTTTAAGTATTTTAGCTCAAGCTTTGTATTTAGTCATTTTCAAAAAAAGCCCATCGTGACAAAACTAAGTTGGTTTAGTGCTTATTAGCGTTTTCATAAAAGTGGTAGTTAACAAAAGTACTTATTTTCATGTATAAAATTGGTTTGTAAAGAAAAAAAATCTAAAAAAATGGTTAGCAAAAAGGGGAGGTCAAGGTTCTAACATGCGACCTCCCCTTGATAGAGTGT
>OU343223.1:45877698-45977486 GCA_910596185.1 Chrysanthemum makinoi
TTGTTAATGTCATTGATTTCCTATTTTAAAATATAAGTTGATCATCCAAATGGCACTAAAGCTTTTATTACAAAAATAGGAAATCTCAAACTAACAAACTATTTAACTCTGTATGATGTTTTGGTTATTCCTGAATACTGTGTGAGTCTAATATCTATTCATAAAGTATCTAAAGATAGTAAATGATTATTTCTTTTGATAAACACCAGTGTTATACTTTGGATGTGGATTTGAGAACCGGGTAAAGTTTTAGGGACTGATAAATAGTGTGATGGACTGTGTTTTCTTGATAATAATAAACAAGGTATTGAATATGAAGAAAGTTTATTCACATGCTTTTATTGGTTTATCTCAAAATGATTGGCACTATAGACTTGGTCATCCTATGGATCTATTTTAAAAGTTTTAAAAGAAAATTTGCAATTTGACAATAATCCTAAAGAGTTGTTTGTGAGGTGTGTCAAAGGGTTAAACAAACTAGAGAGCCTTTTCCCTTAAGTGACCACGTCTCAATTGTTTTAGGTGAAATTGTGCACTTAGAATTATGGCGTCCTTCTAGGATACTTAACAAATAAGGTTATAAATATTTTTTTAATGTTGTGGATGATTACACAAGAGTTGTTTGGATATACCTTACTAAAATTAAAGATGAAGTTCCTTACTATATAACTGTATTTTATAATTTGATAGAAAATAGTTTAACAAGAAAATTAAGATTTTTAGAGGTGATAATAGTACTAAGCTTTGTTAATCAAATTGTTAATAATTTGTGTGAAAATTCATCAGACCTCTTATTCTTACACTCTACAAAAAAATGGAATTGTTTAGAGGAAACATATGTATCTAATAAATGTTGCTAGATCCCTCCTGTTTCGATCAGGGTGAATACCTTTGAAACTATGGGTGAGTGTTGATCGCAGATTGTAACAACGAAATTGTACAACCCCCTAGGTAGTCTACCTAACTATTGAGTGTAGTATAGGAAAGACCGCAGGAAGATCGTTCTCTAGGGGAATAGTGAGGTAGGTTCGAGATATATGACAATTTGATCTAAAGACAGAAACATATTGTTTTTGGTTTTTTTATTTTAATGAAAGCAAGTAAAAGTCGGGGTGTTGAGGAGATTTGTTTTAAACTAGTATAAACTTACAATACAAGAAAAAAATAAGAAGAAAAGTAAATTTTGGTGTGAACTTATAGATGGGAAAGCGTATTTATCTATGGTACACTACTTTTTATTATTGATCTAATTAATCCTATTGAATTGCTACGCCTTGTTTAATGTTATGGGGATATTCCTTATTTACAATTGTGTGTTTGCCAGTCACACGTCTATGTAGTAGTCTAAGTGAAGGGAACCTAAGAATGCCTAAGCATCACAAAATAACTACAACACGTTTTAAATATCCAATCCAATCAAAAACCTAATTCTAAGTATTTAATTAGTCGTTTCTAGTCAATGTTCAAGCTAAGTCAGAATCCTAACCAGTTTTTGACTTCTAACAAAGCATCAACTAGAGTCAATAGGAAGAATCACTACACTAATAACTTCCATGTAATCCTAGATAAACACTAAATTATTTAGCCTAGCATAGCATATGCAGAACAAAAGATTAGCATAATCAAGAAAATAATGATAAACATAATTGAATGATTAATTGAAAAACTTATCTTAATAATACATTTAGGTACATGAGGTAAACTGATCCTTCAAGTGCACTAAATTTTCCAACAATCCTCCTTAAATTTACTTCACTTCCTTTGCATGAATATTAAACATAAAACAAAACCATTACATAAACAAAAATATCTTGAAGATTTAATTTCCATATATTTAATTTCCATCTTAGTACATTACACGTTCAAATACTCGAGAATCAGGGTGTTCTAAGAATTGAACCCTTCAACCAATTGAATACCTGAAGATAACATACACACAGAGTTTTCAAACACTTAAACGCTCCTGACACTAAATAAGCCATGTGTCCATATCCAATTCATAAATGTTTTAAGAGCCAAAAGCCCAATGCTCCCTGAAGCGGCAAAACTTCAACACTCACATAGGTAGTTCCATTTTATTCATGCACATGCTTTGCAATTTTTTAAAATTTGATCTATTAAGAAGAAATCTTCTTAAACCTGACCTTTAAGCAGGACCGAACACAATCCTTGGGATGAAACATAAAACATGTGCTCCAGTATCTGAGCATCAAGCTTTCCTCATTGAATTCGCTCATGAGTTTCCCTCAGGAAGGAATTAGGTATCTGAATGCTTTCGGTGACTATGGTGGACTTTAAACCCATTCCTTTAGTGGATTTTAAAACCAAGTATTTAGCCAAACCCTTTGTCAAGTGATCAGCTAGATTTTGTTGAGAACTTACAAACTCTATAGATACCACTCCATTCATGATAAGCTCACAAGTCATACTATGCCTGACAACGTAAGTGTATAGACTTCCCATTATACATCTGGCTATAAGCCTTTGCCAGTGTAGTTGCACTATCATAGCGGATATAAATAGGTGCTATATGTTTAAGTCACAATGGAATCTTAAGAAACAAGTTTTTCAACCATTCACTTCTTTACCAATTGCTAGAGCCACAAACTCGGTTCCACTGTTGAACTAGTGATGCAAGTTTGCTTCTTGGATGCACAAGAAATTGCACCTCCACCAAGAAAGAATACCCATCCACTGGTAGACGAATTGTCTCTAGTGTTACTGATCCAACTTGCATTAGTGTATCCTTCTCACATTGAAGAATAACAAGTATATGAGAGACTATGATCCATAGTTCTCTTTAGATACTTCAGTACCCTTTGAACTGCTTGCCAATAATGAGCACTAGGATTACTAGTGTACTTACTCAGTTTACCCATTGCAAAAGCAATATCAGGTCTGGTATAAGTCATGGCATACATTAGGTAGGCAATTACCCTAGAATATTCAAGTTGAGATACATCCTAACCATTATTAGGCTTTAACTCTCACTTGTATCCATAAGAGTACTCACTGAAGTACAATCAAAGCAATTGAATTTCTTTAGTACATTCTCAATATAATGAGACTGAGATATTGAAATTTTCTTACTTTTATATTTAATCCTTATACCAAGGATAACACCAGCCTCCCCCATGTCCTTAATGGAGAACCTTGATGACAAAAATTCCTTTGTCAGGTCAACCTGATCTTGCTGAGTGTCAAAGATCACCATGTCATCAACATATAGATAAATGATGACCCCTTTAGTAGATTCATCAAATTTGCTATGCACACATTTGTCAGTTTGGTTAAGAAGATAAACATTTGACAAAACCACTTTATCACATTTTTAATGCCATTGCTTATGTGTATGTTTCAGTCCATACAAAGACTTAATCAGTTTACACGCCTTGTTTTCATTGCCAGGCATTATGAAGCCCTGAGGTTGGTTCATATAAACCTCCTCATCCAGTTCACCATTTAAGAAAGTGGTCTTCACATCCATCTGATGAATAATCAAATTGTGAATTGATGCCAAAGCAATCAGTAGTTTTATGGTACTGATACGTGCCACTGGAGCATAAGTATCAAAGTAGTTTATCCCTGACTTTTGTTTAAAGCTCTGAATGACTAGCCTAGCCTTGAACTTTTCAATAGTTTCATCTACCTTCATTTTGCTTTTGAAAATCCATTTGCAACCCAAAGGCTAGCAACCAGGAAGTAGATGAGACAACACCCAAGTGTCGTTGCCCATGATGGAATCCATCTTATCATTTATTGCTCCGAAAGCAACATCATGAGATTATATTGCTTTATCAAATGTTTTGGGGTCATCCTAAACAATAAATCAATAAGAGTATTGGTCAGATACCTCATCCCTTGTTCCTTCAATTAAGTATAATTGAAACTCGGGTCTAAAGACTTCGGGATTCGACCCTTTGATCTTTCTGAGCTCAGCTCAGATTGTGAACCACAACCTCATCAGAGACCTCTTAAACACCAATGTCATCAGTTCCATTTATAATCATGTGACTTGGTATAGGGATAGATGAGAATCTATTCTCATCAAATATTGCATCCTTTGATTCGATTATTGAGTTGATTGAAACAAATTCATTATATTCAATTACATAGAACCTAAAAGCCTTGGAATGCTCAGCATATCCAACAAAGATGAATTCAATGCCTCTTTCACACAAAGTTTTCAGCTTTGAATCAAGGAGTCTTACAACAACCCTAGACCACGAGATACTTCGGGTTGGGTGGGTCCAAAGTTCATAAAGGGTAATTTTGTTCCTTTTATTAGGAACCCTATTCAATAAATAGCAAGTTGTTAACATAGCTTTACTCCAAAAACCTTGACTCAACTCTGAATAGGACAACATGGAATTAATCATCTCTTTTAGTACCCTGTTTTTCCTTTCAAAGATACCATTTTTTTGTGGAGTATATGGAGCAGTCATTTCATGGATTATACCAACAGACTGAAAATATAGAGTATCCATGTACTCACCTCCCCTATCAGTCCTGAATCTTTTGGTCAGGGACCCATGTTGCAATTCAACTTCAGTTTTAAACACTTTAAATTTATCTAATGCTTCATCCTTAGTATGCAATAAATAAACATAGCAAAATATAGAAGCATCATCAATAAAAGTCCCAAAGTGTTTCTTATTCCCTAGTGACGGAGTAGCATACAAATCACATAGGTCACTATGTATCAGCTTCAAAATTTAGTTTCATGTTTCACACTTTGAAATGGTTTCTAAGTTATTTTGGTCAACATACAAGTCTTACACTTTTTAGTGTCCATATCAAAAGCTGGAATTAACCCATCCTTACACATATCTCGCATTCTCTTAAAGTGTACATTGCCAAGTCTAGCATGCCATAGGGTTGAATTATTCAGTTTAGAGGTGGATATAAAGGTTGAATTAACAATATTAAGCCTGAACATTTGATTACACAAATAGCCGAAACTAATAAACACATCATGTTTAGATAAAACAAAATTATCAGATTCAGTCACTTGTTTATAACTACAATTATTTAAAACACTACTAGAAACCAAATTCTTTCTAATATTTGGAACATGTAAAACATTAAGCAAAGAAATAATCTTTCCAAAACTAAATCTTAAATCCACACATCCTCTTCCATGCACCTGAGATGTTGACTCATTTCCCATATGAAGAATAGAACCATCATTCAGCGACTCATAAGTCTTGAACCAGCTTCTATCTTTACACACATGAATTATTGCACCAGAGTCAACCTACCATGCAACATCATCATCCTGTACAAAGTATGCCTCAGATATATATGTAACATAATAAATCTGAAAATACTTATTAAACACTATTTGACCTTTTAGAAGGTTTGTATTACCACTCCCTGAACCACTTTGCCTAATCCATTGGCTTTGTTGCTAACTTTAACACCCTTAAAATCCTTCCTAAAGTGTCTAGGTTTCCCACACTTCTAACAAGTTGCTTGTGGATTCTTGTTAAGATCAGCTTTAGTGTTATCGTGATGTTTACGTTTGCCCATGTTTTCATTGTACCTGGTGGAGTTGTTATGCTCCACCATATTGACAACTGATGGACCAGTAGCATTGCCACTCTTTGGCTTGTCACTATCCTACGCTCTGAGTGATTCCTCAATGTGCACATGACTGCCCAACTCAACAAGAGTTAATTCCTCATTCTTATGTTTCAACATATGCTTGAAACCTTTCTAAGAAGGAGGGAGTTTATAAATGACACAAGAGACTGAAATAGCCTCATTCATGTTCATCTTATATTGTGTGAATCTACCAAGTATACTAAGAAGTTCATTGTATTGTTCCATGACAGGTCTAGAATCGACCATTTTGTAATTGTTAAAATTACTTACAAGGAACTTCTTACTTAATGCATCCTCAACCATATATTTGGCTTTCAAGGAATCCCATAGTTCTTTACCAAATTCCACATTTTGATAAATATCAAATAAGGGATCAGACATACCATTTAGGATTAATCCTCTGCAAATGTAATCATCATTCTCCCATTTGCTCCTTTTCCTTATATCTTCCATAGTAGCATCATCCCCATCATCTGGAATAGGAGTGCTAAAGACATAAACCACACTTATGCTTGACAATAAGAATTGGATCTTCTTTTGCCACCTTCTCAAGTCAACACCTTCAAATTTTTCCAATTTGGAGAAGCTAGCAGCCATATGCTTCATAGCAGTAGCCATTGATTATAACTAAATAGTTTCTATTAATTGTTGGTTTTGTAGCAGCTTCCTAGTAGGGTGTATATAATCAATGGTACCGGATATCACATGAAATTGTGTAATCACTTTTCAATAGAAACTATTCGACCATAATGCCTGAGTTACACGAATATCTCTATATGATAAGAAAAAATGATCGTTCTTGTTTTAGGCACAAATCAAGAACCTGTTCGCTTTCAAGTGTTTATGTTTTCTGTGTATATTTCATTAAGATGTTATAATCTCTATTTATAGTAGAGATTACTCAAACCTACTCAATGGAATTATGAGTGATTAACGGCTCATTAATCACTACATAATAAGCTTCCATGATAGTAGGGATTAGTGGTTACACGACCAATTAAACGAGGTCATTAATGCAGTTATAATTGTCACTTGAATAGTTCAAAGCCGTTACAAGTTAATATGTAACCACTGATGATATATTGTAACTACTGCTAGTGTTTTGTATAGTCGGTTAGATAAATATGGAAAAGATATTTATCTTGTAGGTTACGTATTGTATAATGTATAGGACTCCTTAGCTTATAAAAGGAGGTTCTAGGTTTAATTAGATACGTAAGTTATATATCTAAAGTCGATACACTTCAAGGTTGAAAAACCCTAATACTGTAAGAGTATTCGTATTAATAAATAATATTGAGGTGTTGAATGTTAACTGTTCTTCTTCTTAAGATTAAGTGTTAAATTCCGCATAATACTTAATAGGTTGTTATTCTAAGTCAGTTTCTATATTAGATCGTTTGCTCAACTGGGATCAACATGGCGTTTTATGGTCATGATGATAGTTATGAAGAATTTGAATAATATGAAAGAAATGAAATTGATTCTGATGTTGAAAATGTAACTCAGATAAATGAACTTGATATTAGCAGCCCATTGCATTTGCATGTTAATGATTCTAGTACTTTAATTGTTGTCTCAATTAAATTGAAAGAAACTAAAAATTATAATGTTTGGTCATGTGTTATGTTTCTTTTATTAGAGGGTAAAATTAAAACTGGATTTATTAATGGTACATGTAAAAGAACAGATACTTATGAAGTTTTAGGAAAATAATTGGATAGATGTAATGTTGTTGTTATTGGCTGGATTTTAAATTCTATATCTGAAGAACTTTATATGGGTCAAATTTTTTCAAAAAAAAAACATTTCTTGTTAGGGAAGAATTAAAAGAGACTTATGATAGAGTTGATGGATGTGTTACTTCTAATTTGCATCATATAGATATATCTCTAAGTCAAAATAGTTCTACTATTGCTAATTAGATGATGTTTATATGTAAATCAGAAGTATCTTGATTAAAGATACTTTACCTAATGTGAGAAGTGCTTATTATATTATATCTAGTGAAGAGTCACTCAAGAATGTTGTTTCTCGTAGTACTTCTAATAGATATCATAATTTTACTTTTACTTCTAGAAATATTGATAAAGGGAATGTGTTGAGAAATTAGTATGTCAATCAATCTGCTGTTAATGTCACTAGATGTATGATAATAGGAAGAAACAATCAGTAGGGCATATTGTTGTTTGTGAAAATTGTGGTTATAATGGACATACTATTGACAAATGTTTTAAGTTGATTGGTTATCCACCTGATTTTGGAAAGAAAAAGAACAATAACAATTTTCAAAACAATAAGAAGAGGTTTTTTTTATAATACTAATGTTGGATTTAGTTCTTCTGGTTCTTTTTCTGATAAACAACTTTCCACTCTTATTAATCTCAAGAAAGAAAATATTGGTCTAGGGAGAACGTAAATGCGAATATGGCAGGTACTATTTTTAATGAAAGTAAACTTTTTAATCAAAATTTTAACAGATTTTTTTGCTCAAATAGTCATCTATATTCTAAGCTTACTTCCAAATGTAAGATTGTAGATTCTAGAGCTAACCAACACATGACTTATTAAGACAAAGAGATTGTTAATGTCATTGATTTCCTATTTTAAAATATAAGTTGATCATCCAAATGGCACTAAAGCTTTTATTACAAAAATAGGAAATCTCAAACTAACAAACTATTTAACTCTGTATGATGTTTTGGTTATTCCTGAATACTGTGTGAGTCTAATATCTATTCATAAAGTATCTAAAGATAGTAAATGATTATTTCTTTTGATAAACACCAGTGTTATACTTTGGATGTGGATTTGAGAACCGGGTAAAGTTTTGGGGACTGATAAATAGTGTGATGGACTGTGTTTTCTTGATAATAATAAACAAGGTATTGAATATGAAGAAAGTTTATTCACATGCTTTTATTGGTTTATCTCAAAATGATTGGCACTATAGACTTGGTCATCCTATGGATCTATTTTAAAAGTTTTAAAAGAAAATTTGCAATTTGACAATAATCCTAAAGAGTTGTTTGTGAGGTGTGTCAAAGGGTTAAACAAACTAGAGTCTTTTTCCTTAAGTGACCACGTCTCAATTGTTTTAGGTGAAATTGTGCACTTAGAATTATGGCGTCCTTCTAGGATACTTAACAAATAAGGTTATAAATATTTTTTTAATGTTGTGGATGATTACACAAGAGTTGTTTGGATATACCTTACTAAAATTAAAGATGAAGTTCCTTACTATATAACTGTATTTTATAATTTGATAGAAAATAGTTTAACAAGAAAATTAAGATTTTTAGAGGTGATAATAGTACTAAGCTTTGTTAATCAAATTGTTAATAATTTGTGTGAAAATTCATCAGACCTCTTATTCTTACACTCCACAAAAAAATGGAATTGTTTAGAGGAAACATATGTATCTAATAAATGTTGCTAGATCCCTCCTGTTTCGATCAGGGTGAATACCTTTGAAACTATGGACTGAGTGTTGATGCGCCAGTTGTAACAACGAAATTGTACAACCCCCTAGGTAGTCTACCTAACTATTGAGTGTAGTATAGGAAAGACCGCAGGAAGATCGTTCTCTAGGGGAATAGTGAGGTAGGTTCGAGATATATGACAATTTGATCTAAAGACAGAAACATATTGTTTTTGGTTTTTTTATTTTAATGAAAGCAAGTAAAAGTCGGGGTGTTGAGGAGATTTGTTTTAAACTAGTATAAACTTACAATACAAGAAAAAAATAAGAAGAAAAGTAAATTTTGGTGTGAACTTATAGATGGGAAAGCGTATTTATCTATGGTACACTACTTTTTATTATTGATCTAATTAATCCTATTGAATTGCTACGCCTTGTTTAATGTTATGGGGATATTCCTTATTTACAATTGTGTGTTTGCAGTCCACACGTCTATGTAGTAGTCTAAGTGAAGGGAACCTAAGAATGCCTAAGCATCACAAAATAACTACAACACGTTTTAAATATCCAATCCAATCAAAAACCTAATTCTAAGTATTTAATTAGTCGTTTCTAGTCAATGTTCAAGCTAAGTCAGAATCCTAACCAGTTTTTGACTTCTAACAAAGCATCAACTAGAGTCAATAGGAAGAATCACTACACTAATAACTTCCATGTAATCCTAGATAAACACTAAATTATTTAGCCTAGCATAGCATATGCAGAACAAAAGATTAGCATAATCAAGAAAATAATGATAAACATAATTGAATGATTAATTGAAAAACTTATCTTAATAATACATTTGGGTACATGAGGTAAACTGATCCTTCAAGTGCACTAAATTTTCCAACAATCCTCCTTAAATTTAGTTCACTTCCTTTGCATGAATATTAAACATAAAACAAAACCATTACATAAACAAAAATATCTTGAAGATTTAATTTCCATATATTTAATTTCCATCTTAGTACATTACACGTTCAAATACTCGAGAATCAGGGTGTTCTAAGAATTGAACCCTTCAACCAATTGAATACCTGAAGATAACATACACACAGAGTTTCAAACACTTAAACGCTCCTGACACTAAATAAGCCATGTGTCCATATCCAATTCATAAATGTTTTAAGAGCCAAAAGCCCAATGCTCCCTGAAGCGGCAAAACTTCAACACTCACATAGGTAGTTCCATTTTATTCATGCACATGCTTTGCAATTTTTTAAAATTTGATCTATTAAGAAGAAATCTTCTTAAACCTGACCTTTAAGCAGGACCGAACACAATCCTTGGGATGAAACATAAAACATGTGCTCCAGTATCTGAGCATCAAGCTTTCCTCATTGAATTCAGCTCATGAGTTTCCTCAGAAGGGAATTAGGTATCTGAATGCTCAGTGACTATGGTGGACTTTAAACCCATTCCTTTAGTGGATTTTAAAACCAAGTATTTAGCCAAACCCTTTGTCAAGTGATCAGCTAGATTTTGTTGAGAACTTACAAACTCTATAGATACCACTCCATTCATGATAAGCTCACAAGTCATACTATGTCTGACAACGTAAGTGTATATACTTCCCATTATACATCTGGCTATAAGCCTTTGCCAGTGTAGTTGCACTATCATAGCGGATATAAATAGGTGCTATAGGTTTAAGTCACAATGGAATCTTAAGAAACAAGTTTTTCAACCATTCAGCTTCTTTACCAGCAACTGCTAGAGCCACAAACTCTGGTTCCATTGTTGAACAAGTGATGCAAGTTTGCTTCTTGGATGCACAAGAAATTGCACCTCCACCAAGAAAGAATACCCATCCACTGGTAGACGAATTGTCTCTAGTGTTACTGATCCAACTTGCATTAGTGTATCCTTCACACATTGAAGAATAACAAGTATATGAGAGACTATGATCCATAGTTCTCTTTAGATACTTCAGTACCCTTTGAACTGCTTGCCAATAATGAGCACTAGGATTACTAGTGTACTTACTCAGTTTACCCATTGCAAAAGCAATATCAGGTCTGGTATAAGTCATGGCATACATTAGGTAGGCAATTACCCTAGAATATTCAAGTTGAGATACATCCTGACCATTATTAGGCTTTAACTCTCACTTGTATCCATAAGAGTACTCACTGAAGTACAATCAAAGCAATTGAATTTCTTTAGTACATTCTCAATATAATGAGACTGAGATATTGAAATTTTCTTACTTTTATATTTAATCCTTATACCAAGGATAACACCAGCCTCCCCCATGTCCTTAATGGAGAACCTTGATGACAAAAATTCCTTTGTCAGGTCAACCTGATCTTGCTGAGTGTCAAAGATCACCATGTCATCAACATATAGATAAATGATGACCCCTTTAGTAGATTCATCAAATTTGCTATGCACACATTTGTCAGCTTGGTTAAGAAGATAAACATTTGACAAAACCACTTTATCACATTTTTAATGCCATTGCTTATGTGTATGTTTCAGTCCATACAAAGACTTAATCAGTTTACACGCCTTGTTTTCATTGCCAGGCATTATGAAGCCCTGAGGTTGGTTCATATAAACCTCCTCATCCAGTTCACCATTTAAGAAAGTGGTCTTCACATCCATCTGATGAATAATCAAATTGTGAATTGATGCCAAAGCAATCAGCAGTTTTATGGTACTGATACGTGCCACTGGAGCATAAGTATCAAAGTAGTTTATCCCTGACTTTTGTTTAAAGCTCTGAATGACTAGCCTAGACTTGAACTTTTCAATAGTTTCATCTACCTTCATTTTTCTTTTGAAAATCCATTTGCAACCCAAAGGCTAGCAACCAGGAAGTAGATGAGACAACACCCAAGTGTCGTTGCCCATGATGGAATCCATCTTATCATTTATTGCTTCTTTCCAGAAAGCAACATCATGAGATTATATTGCTTTATCAAATGTTTTGGGGTCATCCTAAACAATAAATCAATAAGAGTATTGGTCAGATACCTCATCCCTTGTTCCTTCAATTAAGTATAATTGAAACTCAGGTCTAAAAGACTTCGGATTCTGACCCTTTTGATCTTTCTGAGCTCAGGCTCAGGTTGCTGAACCACAACCTCATCAGAGACCTCTTAAACACCAATGTCATCAGTTCCATTTATAATCATGTGACTTGGTATAGGGATAGATGAGAATCTATTCTCATCAAATATTGCATCCTTTGATTCGATTATTGAGTTGATTGAAACAAATTCATTATATTCAATTACATAGAACCTAAAAGCCTTGGAATGCTCAGCATATCCAACAAAGATGAATTCAATGCCTCTTTCACACAAAGTTTTCAGCTTTGAATCAAGGAGTCTTACAACAACCCTAGACCCTGAGATACTTCAGGTTGGGTGGGTCCAAAGTTCATAAAGGGTAATTTTGTTCCTTTTATTAGGAACCCTATTCAATAAATAGCAAGTTGTTAACATAGCTTTACTCCAAAAACCTTGACTCAACTCTGAATAGGACAACATGGAATTAATCATCTCTTTTAGTACCCTGTTTTTCCTTTCAAAGATACCATTTTTTTGTGGAGTATATGGAGCAGTTGTTTCATGGATTATACCAACAGACTGAAAATATAGAGTATCCATGTACTCACCTCCCCTATCAGTCCTGAATCTTTTGGTCAGGGACCCATGTTGCAATTCAACTTCAGTTTTAAACACTTTAAATTTATCTAATGCTTCATCCTTAGTATGCAATAAATAAACATAGCAAAATATAGAAGCATCATCAATAAAAGTCCCAAAGTGTTTCTTATTCCCTAGTGACGGAGTAGCATACAAATCACATAGGTCACTATGTATCAGCTTCAAAATTTAGTTTCATGTTTCACACTTTGAAATGGTTTCTAAGTTATTTTGGTCAACATACAAGTCTTACACTTTTTAGTGTCCATATCAAAAGCTGGAATTAACCCATCCTTACACATATCTCGCATTCTCTTAAAGTGTACATTGCCAAGTCTAGCATGCCATAGGGTTGAATTATTCAGTTTAGAGGTGGATATAAAGGTTGAATTAACAATATTAAGCCTGAACATTTGATTACACAAATAGCCGAAACTAATAAACACATCATGTTTAGATAAAACAAAATTATCAGATTCAGTCACTTGTTTATAACTACAATTATTTAAAACACTACTAGAAACCAAATTCTTTCTAATATTTGGAACATGTAAAACATTAAGCAAAGAAATAATCTTTCCAAAACTAAATCTTAAATCCACACATCCTCTTCCATGCACCTGAGATGTTGACTCATTTCCCATATGAAGAATAGAACCATCATTCAGCGACTCATAAGTCTTGAACCAGCTTCTATCTTTACACACATGAATTATTGCACCAGAGTCAACCTACCATGCAACATCATCATCCTGTACAAAGTATGCCTCAGATATATATGTAACATAATAAATCTGAAAATACTTATTAAACACTATTTGACCTTTTAGAAGGTTTGTATTACCACTCCCTGAACCACTTTGCCTAATCCATTGGCTTTGTTGCTAACTTTAACACCCTTAAAATCCTTCCTAAAGTGTCTAGGTTTCCCACACTTCTAACAAGTTGCTTGTGGATTCTTGTTAAGATCAGCTTTAGTGTTATCGTGATGTTTACGTTTGCCCATGTTTTCATTGTACCTGGTGGAGTTGTTATGCTCCACCATATTGACAACTGATGGACCAGTAGCATTGCCACTCTTTGGCTTGTCACTATCCTACGCTCTGAGTGATTCCTCAATGTGCACATGACTGCCCAACTCAACAAGAGTTAATTCCTCATTCTTATGTTTCAACATATGCTTGAAACCTTTCTAAGAAGGAGGGAGTTTATAAATGACACAAGAGACTGAAATAGCCTCATTCATGTTCATCTTATATTGTGTGAATCTACCAAGTATACTAAGAAGTTCATTGTATTGTTCCATGACAGGTCTAGAATCGACCATTTTGTAATTGTTAAAATTACTTACAAGGAACTTCTTACTTAATGCATCCTCAACCATATATTTGGCTTTCAAGGAATCCCATAGTTCTTTACCAAATTCCACATTTTGATAAATATCAAATAAGGGATCAGACATACCATTTAGGATTAATCCTCTGCAAATGTAATCATCATTCTCCCATTTGCTCCTTTTCCTTATATCTTCCATAGTAGCATCATCCCCATCATCTGGAATAGGAGTGCTAAAGACATAAACCACACTTATGCTTGACAATAAGAATTGGATCTTCTTTTGCCACCTTCTCAAGTCAACACCTTCAAATTTTTCCAATTTGGAGAAGCTAGCAGCCATATGCTTCATAGCAGTAGCCATTGATTATAACTAAATAGTTTCTATTAATTGTTGGTTTTGTAGCAGCTTCCTAGTAGGGTGTATATAATCAATGGTACCGGATATCACATGAAATTGTGTAATCACTTTTCAATAGAAACTATTCGACCATAATGCCTGAGTTACACGAATATCTCTATATGATAAGAAAAAATGATCGTTCTTGTTTTAGGCACAAATCAAGAACCTGTTCGCTTTCAAGTGTTTATGTTTTCTGTGTATATTTCATTAAGATGTTATAATCTCTATTTATAGTAGAGATTACTCAAACCTACTCAATGGAATTATGAGTGATTAACGGCTCATTAATCACTACATAATAAGCTTCCATGATAGTAGGGATTAGTGGTTACACGACCAATTAAACGAGGTCATTAATGCAGTTATAACTGTCACTTGAATAGTTCAAAGCCGTTACAAGTTAATTATGATTCAGTCCCAGCTTGTTGTTACACTCGCTGATGAGCTAGCCTCTGAGAGGATTGCTCCCTGAGCGTTCTCACTGAGAGGTTCACTCACTGATAAAATGAAACCTCTAATTGAGATTAATCCCTGATGAAATCCTTCAGTTTCCACGGAACTCATCAGTTGATGAATACCATTCAGTCCAAAGTATCACTTATTGAAGAGTGAACTCACTAAACTTCATCAGAGACTGAATCAATACTTAACCACTATCAGAGTCAGGGTGTTCAGGGACTCAATGGGTGTACACTCCGTACCTCCAAGCCCATTACCAGGTGTGAACTGATCTCTCAAGTGCACTAAATTTTTCAACACAAATGTTGTCAGATAGGTAAAAGGTCGACTTTGAATAACCTAGCACGCAAAGACAAAGCTGTCGTTTGTTTTTTCCCAATAAGCACTTTTTTCCTCTTTTCACTTTTTTTGTCTGCAGGAGGGCAGAGGTTTTTGTTTGTTTTTTTGCAGACATAAGTGCTTCTTTTCACTTCTTTCCTCTTCTAAATTTCAGACATTATCTATCACTTCTTACCTCTTCTTTCACAGCCCTACATCTCTTTCTCAATATCTTACATCTCTTTTACGTTTCGTCCGTCTTTTTACGTTTTCGTCCGTTTTTTACGTTTTCGTCCGTTTTTTTACGTTTTCGTCCGTTCTTTAACGTTTTCGTCCATTTTTTTTTACGTTTTTGCATTTTTTTTTACGTTTTCAACCTTTTTTTACGTTTTCGTCCGTTTTTTTCCGCTTTCGTCCGTTTTCTTACATTTTCGTCCGTTTTCTTACAATTTCGCTCGTTTTCTTAAGTTTTCAGCCGATTTATTACGTTTACGTTCGGTTTTTATGATTTTTTCTGTTTTTTTATGTTTTCGTCTATTTTTTACGCATACATCCGTTTTCTTACGTTTTTGTCCGTTTTCGTCTGTTTTCACCTGTTTTCTTACGTTTCCATCTATTTTTTACGTTTTCGATCATATTTTTACGTTTTCGTTTGATTTTTTACGTTTTTGATCATATTTTTACGTTTTCATCTGTTTTTTACGTATTCATCCGTTTTTTTACGTTTTCGTCCGTTTTCTTACATTTTTGTCCGTTTTCGTCCGTTTTCACCTGTGTTTTTTTTAAGTTTTCATCTATTTTTTTACGTTTTCGATCATATTTTTATGTTTTCGTCTGTTTTTTCCGTTTTCGACCATATTTTTACGTTTTTGTCTATTTTTTTACGTTTTTGTTCGTTTTCTTACGTTTTCGCCTGCTTTTTTACGTTTTCGTCCGTTTTTTATGTTTCCGTCGATTTTTTCGTCCGTTTTCGTCCCCTTTTTTACGTTTTCGTCCATTTTTTACGCTTTCATCCATTTTTTACGTTTTCGTCCATTTTTTACGTTTTAGTCCGTTTTTAAAATTTTCATCTGTATATTTTACGTTTTCATCCGTTTTCATATGATTTTATAAGTTTTTTGTACGTTATTGTATCTTACCTAACAAAACGTAAGATAATGTAAGAAAACGGACGAAAACGGATGAAAACGAAAGAAAACAGACAAAAACGTAAAAATGCAGACGAAAACGTAAAAAAAACAATCAAAAACGTATGAAAACGAATAAAAACAGACAAAAACGTAAAACAATAGACGAAAAAGTAAAAAATGAAAACGAAAACATCGGTCAAATACTTAAAAAAAAAAAAGCGAAAAGGCAGCAAACGGACTACGAAAAAATGGAAAAACGTAAAAACGTAAAAACAAACTTAAACGTAAAAACGGACACGAAAATGGACTAAAATGTAAAAAAATGGACGAAAACGTTAAAAAACAGACGAAAACATAGAAAATGGAGGAAAACGTAAAATACAGATAAAAACGTAAAAAAAGTAAAGAAAGAGACGAAAATGTAAAAAGATGGTGGAAAACGTTAAAAACAGATGAAAGCGTAAAAAACAGACAAAAACGTAAAAAAAATTGATGAAAACGTAAAAAAAAGACGAAAACGGACTAAAACGTTAAAAACCCGGCGAAAACGTAAAAAACAGGCGAAAACGTAAAAAAACGGACAAATAAGTACAAAAACAAACAAAAACTTAAAAAAGGGGTTGAAAACTTAAAAAACAGACGAAGACGTAAAAAACTGACGAAAATGTAAAAAACGGTCAAAAACGTAAAAAAAATACCAAAACGTAAGAAACCAATGATCCATTTGACCCATATGACAAAAGGGTTTATAGCACAAAAAACGGTCGATATTGATATATTTTGAACAATTATGTATTGTCTTTAATACTTCGTATTTTAAGCGATTGTTTTTTTTGCATTCAATAGCACAAAAAACTTGTGAAAAGGAAAAAGGAAAAAAAAAAAAAAAAAGTTACTTCAATAGCACAAAAAATACTAGTGAAAAAGGAAAAAGAAAAAGAAGAAAAATGAAATAAGTACTTCAATAATACAAAAAACAAACGGTCTTCTTCTTACAGATGAAGAGCTTAAATGTACTTCTTCTTTTGCAGACATGGTTTGCAGATGAAGAAGTAAAAGCTCTGAAAAAACAAACGACACCTGTCTGGTGCGCTGGTGCGCGGGTCCAGCGTGTTAGACGTAATGTCTTTGTTTGCTTTTGTTTTAAGCCATCGCTAACGATTTTAAATGTATCATAATATATATTTATCATCATTAAAAGACAATGGATTAGGATATAATGCAATTCTAATTGTTTCTGCACTCTCTCTCAATTTACACTCAAAGTATTCATTCTCTTTGATCTGTTTGATTTGTTCTGTTCTTGTGATTAAGTTTTGTAATAGCACATTCACTAATTAAGTGAATGAATTACACATGATTAGCAGTTGTAGATTTTGGGTTTATGATATGATACGCTGATTAAGATCGTTTATGAGTTTGGTTGAATTGAGATTCAATAAAAGTTGTTTGTGTGTGTTTAAACTCTGTTTTTTCTACAAGACAGGGTATTGTTGTTGCTGTAAGATAAACGACATGGTTCTTGTGATAGCTTGTAGCATTTGACATTCTATGTAAACCAAGACATGATGTCTTGGTTAACAATTTTGTTTCATTCAATAATGTTTATGCATTTTCTAGTAAAAAATAACCCATAAGTCAAAAGTCCATAACTCAATCATGAGTATGACATAATCTTTTTTATAATTTTGACTCGCACCATTCGTAATAAGTCAAGAAACATATATATAATGGTGTTTATTATAATATTGAATGATTTACTATAAAAATGTTTTATAAGAACAACTACATCTAATATTTTGTCAGATTCTTCCTAATTCTAAACTAGAACTGAGCTTAACATGTGAATGGTCTAATATCCTTGTAGAATTTATGTGGTAATGATTGTTTTATATTTGACAAATTCTAGCTTGCACCTGATTCATTCTTGCATTTCTTAATCATTCTTTTCCTGTTATTTATTGTTTACTTACCTGTTCTTTAGTTTAATATAACATGGTGCATGCATTGGTCTTAAAGTTTCAATCTTTTTTATTAAAAAAACGATAACGCTGGTTCAAGATTACAATATTATAATCTTGAATATTTTTATATGACAACTATACGTAACGAGACATCTATACTTCATTCCTACTATCGTTACCTAAAAGTGGAAAAAATGGTTAAATCGGCACGAAAACCTTGGCCTCGTGCATCCCTTTAGGTGCCGGCTAGACCCTTTCCAAGGACTTAGCCCAAGGCAATGAACAAGTGTTTTATTGATATTTAGCAAGTGTTGGGATTAGATGAAGAAGCAATAAAATTAGTAATTTTTTCGTTGTTAAGAAAATAGATTAGAGGTTTTCTGTTTTTAAGCTAGTAACCTTGGAAAAATAGAGGAATGTTGTAACTGGGCTTTTAGTTGGACTTAAAAATATGGGCCTTGTCCATTTGGTTTGTCCAATTTATTCTATCAATTCACCCAAAACTATATCCTTAAACCTTCCATATGTTAGCAAATTTGAAACATTTCATAAAATAAAATGCTATTAGCTTGCTCTTTACTAATATATTTGCATAAAAATTAATCAAACAAAAAACTTCTGCTTTGATTACCAAATCTCATATTAGCACAAATTTCATAGAATAAATTACTAAGTTTCAAGGATAGTAGCTCGTCGATGGAAATATCTCAATTGATTATCAAGAAACAACATAATTTTAGCCATGATACGCTCTAAGTGAACGAGCAAGTTTTACTAAAAGTATACCAACCCGACCGATAGACTAGTCTACTCTCCACACACATAAGACATGGTTGATTTAAAAAGTGCCACAAATAATTAGTGTACATTGTCATATTTTTTGGTTACTCATATAACCGAGAGAACATTTATTTTGAATAAAGATACGAGAAGAACTATTCACACACAACACAAAGACGATGACACCTATCGTTAAGGGGGTATAAACTCTACTTCAAGATATATAATCCCAGACTCTACATTCTGCAGTTGAAGTGATACCTCTTGTTTGATCTTCCCATCAACTATATTTACTGTGCTATCTTCTAGCAGTGCATTGTCGTTTGATTTTAGCCACTTACCTATCTGCATATCACCAAACTGTGAAGCGTCCCCATATGCCATTGCAGATGTTAGCATGGGCTGAATGTCGATTTCTGCTTCTCCCATTATGTCGTCAGCAGAGAACGTATCATAATCAAAAACTTGCTGCATACAACAATAATGCATAATGGTTTAATTCTGAGCAAATGTGGCAAAATGGGTCAGGTTGGATCACGGGATTTATCATATAAAAGTGAAGAAAATGACAAGAAAATCGGATTACCAACTTAACGGGTCCATAATCTTCAGGGACGGAAAGCATTAGATCCTCATTCCAAATCGGGTTCAAGTTGCTCTTTTGTATAGCTGTTTGGGCCTTCTAATAAGAGTAAGAACCGCATCCAGCAATGTTATGACACCAGGAACAAAATAGCATCATAATTATGTTAAGAATCATACATATAGGACAACAAACAGCATAAGCGTGCCCAAATTCTGTTTTTGTTATAATTGTGCTACTCTGGTTAAATTGTCTCTGTTAATGGGGAAAACAGAAAAGAAACTAACCTGCTCTCCTAGTGAAACGACGACATACGGATCACTTGATAACATATCACGTACAGCAAGATTTGCACCTTGAAGAATTGTGATTTTCAAGCTTCCAATAGCTCCCTCCACACATACCTATAATCATTTTCAGAATCAGCAAAATGATAATGATTTCATGAAGTGACTCGATCACATTGTTTATTTTTAAACTTCAGAAGAGTTTTCGGCACTTACAGGTTTCTGTATTTGATTTGAACTTGCAGTTGGAACATTTACAGGTTCCTTGGCTGAACTTGCACTTGGAGCATTATTTGATGAGATCTTTAAACTTGGTTTCAAAAAATCTTGATGCTCATACTTGGACCTAACGGGTTTAAGATGATTAATATCTCATTACAGACAGTAGCTACACTACATGGCACTAAATATATACCTTATATATCTTGCACGTTGCTCATGACTAGCATCTGGCACAAGCTTAGAAACTCCGTCAGGAAAATGGGCTTCGTAGATTGAATTTGCGGAGCTATTTCCTCCAACTTCAATCATGGCATCAATTTCTTCATCGGTCCATTCATCCAATGTTACTGATAAAACCTGAAAAATTCAGATTACAAGCATATCAAATTAGAACTAGCACACACCTCTTTGACTGAATACTAAACTTCATAGGGACTCTCGGCAATGAGTGACAGACACCTTTGAAATATTTGGACCAAGGGTTCTGTGCACACCACAGCATTTCAAGCATATAAACACTCCTATGGTGGGTGACCTGAGATTCACATTAGAACAGTTTATGAAAAATTATAGACTATATCCATGAAGCCTCTAATTGAATATAAACTATGAATAACAGATAAAATTTCTCCTATTATGACTAAGATTGTTGAGGTTGGTAGAACTTACGCCCATTTAGGATCAGGCGCACCACAATCAGCACATGTCCGATTATCACTTTGATGCAGCAAATCTTTTAATTTTTTCTTACCTGCATAATCAAGATGCGTTACGCAATCTATCACACCAACAACTAGTGCAATTGTCATAACCTTGAAGCTACAAATAACTTACATAGTTTCTTGCACTAGGACGTACAGTCTAAAATATAAGGTTCTGATTGAGTAAAGAACTTCATAAATCCATTTAAGTAAGCAGTCTCAAAGCAATGATTTATCAAAATTGTACACTTGCTATATATGATGATATAAAAGTTGCAAAGAGTGTAAAATCTTACCAGACATTGGTCTGCTTGCAAGGCCACAATCATTAACCACAACTTTCACTCCTCAAAAAAGACCTCTTTTCTATATGAAAATTCAGGGAATTACAAAAACAAATAAGTTACATAGCCCATTAAAAAATAAATATTGTAATGGATTAATATTCCTTTACTATCTTGTAATATGAACTTGTAACCTCATTCTCTAGTTTCTTGCTAGTTTCTTATGATAATTTCCGTTAAAGAAGCGTTTAGAAATAAACGCTAACACTTTTTATTACGGGTCAATGTCAAAATACATAATGGTCAATGAACAAGATATAAAACATATAATGCAATTGTAATAATGGTCATTTTATATGAGACTGAAAGATCAAAAGAAAATGGTTTTATAGCAATCATGCATCATGGATAATGCATGTAAAGGTTTTTATACCAAACATTTATAATGTATGATATAGCTAGAAAGGAATATTGATGGAAATAATGATGAATGCATCATACAAAAAGTATGTATATGGAAAAGAATGATGAATCTGAAGATAATAATGGTTGCAAATATTACCTGTCTAAAATGTGGGTTGCATGCATGAGAAAAACAAGGTGGAAGAAAACATGTTCTTCAACGAGAACGATGATGGTGTTATTATTTTGTTACCTTTGGAAGGTGATTGAAATTTGGGTTCCATTTTTTATTCAATCCCCATTAAAATGTAATTTTGTGTACTTAAATTGTGATTTGTTGGAATGTATATAAAACATTAGATAGCAACACAAAATTAAATTGTGCAATATTATATACTTGTATGATAGTAACACAAAATTAAATTGTGCAATATTATATGCTTGTATGCTTAATTTCTTTTTTTGTTAAAAAGTTTTTACACCCTCGCATCGCAGCCCGTTACATAGACGGTAAAGTTAACATAACAAGTCATTACTATTCCTATAAAAAAAAGACATAGGACTACCGACTATAATACATTTGACTCAAAACCAAACATAAACTAACGTCTTTGACCACGAAGATTTATATCAAGCGCATCACAAAATGACAGTTACTCATGTGTTAAATCTTCACGATCATAATCCTCCTTCAAACACTCATACAAGCTCTTGTTCCCAGTACCACTACCACCTTTCGAACTTTTGAACCAATTCCACCTTTCGAATGTTTAGAAACCATAAAGTTCGTTGTTTCGTCATAAACATCCTCCACGTCACTCTCACTATCTTCCATATTCGTTATCGTATCCTTAGGAACATTTCCAGCATTCGAAGTTTCCACTTTCTCGAAAACTTTGTCTTCTTCATTCAAAGCTGGAAACGAATTCCTTAGAGTAACAAGGTTAATATCTTCAGAATTCATAGGTCCCTTTTTGTTTGCATTCGATGCCATATTAGTTTTTTTTTAGGATAAGGCCCCATTAACCCTAGAATTAGCATTCTTACCACTATTTGTAGATGTACTAGCAGTATTACCTTGGTTCTTTGGCGTTCCAGCACTATTGTAAGTAGAAACAGGTGAGTAAACAAATGTACTTTTCGGTTTAAAGTTCATAGTTTTTTCATTAATCTTCCTGATTGGACCACGGATTCTCACCACCTTTAATCTATCATTTGGAGCATCAACATTCTTCTTAGGAGTCAATTTAGTCACATTCGGGCAGTTTTCAATCGAATGACCCAAAATTTTGCATTTAGATCAATGTGGAGGATTCCATTCATACTCAAACGTGGCCCTCACACAAGTGTGTCCGTCATCTTCATTGTTAGGAACAACAATCTTTTTTATCCACATCTCACTCGAGCATGGATCTTGCATAAGTTCATGCCCCAATACTCAATACACATAGTAGACGTATAAGAATCAAGCATTAGAGGTGTACCAACCTTAGTAGCAACGAGTGTGGAAACCCGCGCGATGCAGCGGGATTGGCTTCAAAGGACTTACTTTGCAGCGACACTTAAACCTTAGGGACTATTTTTGCCAAGTTGTGAAACTTTGCATGTAATGTTTGGACTTACTTTGCAACGACGTTTAAACCTCAGGGACTGTTTTTGCCAAGTTGTGAAACTTTGCATTTAATGTTTGGACTTACTTGCAGCGCCCTTGAACCTCGGGGACTATTTCGCCAAGTTGGGAAAGTTTGCATTTAATGCTTGTGTTTGCAAAAGAGGCATGTACGCCTTTTAGTATTATAAGAAGAATAGCACTTAATCCATCTGCTATAAAGGCCGCTATTGGAACGTCATGTATCTTAACCCAAACAGGAACTTTGGTTAAATCTTTTTTCATAAGGTTAGTTGAAGGCATCCATTTATTCATAATAATTGGAACGGTTTGTATCATCCATGGTCCATTCTCGAGGACATAATAAACATCCTTTTTGGACACAAATTTGAAGAAAAATAACCTTTTCGCATTCATCATTATTTTCAGGATTTCATATTTCCCCCACGCGTTAAGCACATAGTTTTTAACCAATGGAAAAGCCACTTGTTTGCCAATGAAATACCCATACAAGGTGTTGCACATTCTACCATTAACTTCCATTACCGACGACATGGGTATCTTTAATGCAAACTCATTAGATTTTGAGCTCTCCAAATCAAGTGTTCGAAAATTCACCTTGTTTATTGTCTTGTCCGAATTAACAACATTAGCAAACCAGTAATCTGCTTCTTAGGGTTGATTGTATTCAGGTCCTAATCCCTACCAGTAGTACCATGTGTAACATCAGTTTGTTCATGTGACACGACATGTTTAGTACCAGAAAACACTTCAACACTTGGCATAATGGAGTCCACCAAATTGTGTTCCATATCAGGATCACCAATGGAGTCGTTTTGATCTTTACTTTGTCCATCAACCACATTAGTCTCTGAAGTAACCACACTAGACGGCTACCCAGTACCCTTTCAAGGTTTAATCGGTTTACAATCGTCACCCAATAACACTAGTTTACCTTTTAGCATTTGATTTTCAATATTACGAATCTTTTCAGCAAGGGAACTAGTGTCCTCCTTATTCCCAATAACATGATCATCCTTTTTCTTAAGCTTTCCTCCTCTCCTTCCCGAATCCAGAAACCCACTCTTCATAATTACACCATGAACATATTAGTAGCCACTCGAAACCAAAAACAGTCTTGTCCAGTCAACCAACAACAGCCACGAAGCATGAAACACCCCCAAGCTTCAAACAGACTCAGCAAAAACTAAAATTAGGGTTTCGAGAGCAATACAACACTGTCACAAATCAACCAGAAGCAATAGAGAATAATAATTAATATTAGATCAGTAACAAAATGCAAACCCTAAAACTACAAGTATGAAAAACCCTAAAACGATTTAAAAAGCCCTAACCGATCATAGAATCAAAACGTACATATGATTAAGCAAGCTTAATAAAAAACAATGGAAGTTTAGGTATCAACCTAAAGCGCCTCCTCCTGAACCCAAGAAGGTGGATACTACAAAGAAGAAAGCCACTGAAGTGGCTAGTATGAGTGAGACGAAGATTGTTATATCTAATCCTTTTGATGCACTTAATATGATCGATACTGATGAATGTGGCACTCCTACTGATGTAATGGATTCTGGTAGTACAATGGAAGCAAAGGAGGTTGGGTTTTGTAAGACCGGTAATGTATCACAAGATCCACTTGTGAGTGATTCAATGGAAGCTAACGAGATTGGTCCTACCCCTATTGTTGAGAAAATTGGGGAGTTTGAAAAACTTCTTATTGATGGGAAAGCTACTCTTGTTGATGATGATGGTAATCCTATTAAAAAGGTTGATTATTCGGGTAATAAAAAGGATTTTCTGTCTACTTATTCTACTAGGACGGTTAACCCATTCTTTAATGTGGGAGAGATTGTTGACTCCGATAGTGATGAAGATGAGGTAGTGAACACTTTTGATGAGTCAATGAACCTATTTGGCGGTGGTCATGATCGTGAAGATGATTATGCTGACTATGCGGATCAGGGCTACGATCTTCTATAGAATTTGGATGCTTATTATGACACGTATGGTATCAAGCTCCAAGGACTTGGTAGGAAGTAATTTTGTTTTCATAGGAGTTTAATGTTATCTTTTGAGTAGTGGTTTACTTTCTGGTATAAAGAATAGGAAGTATCTTGTGATATAAGTTTTCCGTCTATTTAACGGGCTGAGATATGGGATTCACCCATATCCTTTGTACTTAAACGTTTTTTGAGTAATATATTTATCGGGTCTTTGACCTTTTACCAAAAAAAAAAAAAAAAAAAAAAAAAAAACGTTCAACAAACATATTAAGGTTCAAAAATATTTTTAGGATTAGCAGGATGTGATCGTGGAGGGTTTTGTCGCATTTGTTCGCCAATAGAAGGAGAGAGATACTCAAGTTTGCTCCTTTGTATGCTTAATTTCTACATTTGTTATTAATGTTTATCATGTGGATAAAATGTTTTCTAATGGCAAATACACTATTAAAGGCAAGATGTTGGACAATATAAACACCAAATGACTAATAACACCTTAACAAACTGTAATAACACAAACCTAAAACTAATACCGAAAAATACTTGAAGAACCTATAATACCTAAAGAACCGAACACCTCGTAAATTTCTACACCTAAAACAACAATAACATGTTATTCTTAGCTTTCTTGCAGGTCTTAATCTCATTGTTGATTACAAAATTAGTTGTATGAGTTACAAGTCAATCAACACTAATTTCATAAGCAACGGGATCAAATCGAGCATCTATAATGACAAAAGTAAATAAAGACTTTTTATTATTATAAAAAGCTTTTTGATAGAGTTTTTTACATTGTATGACTCTTTTTTTGAAAAGCTTTTGTTGGAAAATTGGTTGGCAAAAGTGACTTTTGACCAACTTTAAACACAATTATCTATATGTATGTGTCACATATATGAGTAATAGTTTGTAGGTTCGCGTTCTTCTCGAAGAGAGCTTCGCAATAAGCCTTTATGTGTCCAAAATAGAGTTGATGTGAATGAGATATCGGGTCTCAAAGTTAGGCATTCGTTACCATGCCTAAAGAGGAAAAATAGTTTATTTTCAATCCCACATCGGTGGGATGAGTAAACTTAGAAGGAGTCTATTGTGTATAAATAGAGGCCCTAATTCCACAAGTTTTTTACACATCAAATCAATAGTTATTATTGATTTCCAACATATGGAATACGCATCTCTTAAGATGAAATTCCAGGCATTTTAGTTAAGTCCGACATACAACTTCTTTGTTTTGGTTGTTGTACCCTGGGAAACAGACGGCGAATCTGTTTTAAAGGAAGCGTGTCAAACACGTGCCTCGGCTTTTAGTGCTTCTTTGTTGATCTCTATTTGGTGATCAAGTAAGTCTTTTGACTATTTTATTATTTTATTTAATTATCGTTTATCTGTTCAGTTTGTATTTAATTTTCTGTTATTTATTTACTGTTAATTTTATTTATTGTAATTTAGATTTTATTTATAAAAGTGTAACCGTTTCCCTACAGTCTTAAAACAGATTCTGTGTAACAGAATTAAAACACTTTTATTAAAATCTGATTTATATAATTAACAGATTTTATACAAACTGTTTTTCTGTTGAAACTAAGATTGAGTTTCTTTGAAAATCAGTTTTATAACTAAACAGAATTTTAATTAACATATTTGGTATACAGATTTATAAGCGATTTTTAAACAGTTTATTGAATCAGTTTATATTGAAACCATGATGAGTTTCTTTTCAAACTGATTTATTTAGTTTGTTTATTGCATATGTTATTGTTTAAATATGGATATTGAAACCAAGCTTGTGTTTCTCGGAATCATATTTGGTACAAGTTTAATAAACCATGTTGAGTTTATTAGATACCATATTGTTTTAACAGTTTTAACTGTTTTTGTGTTTAAATATTCACAAGTTAGCGATGGTAACATAATTTGTGACCCTAGTGAATCTTGCGAATGTAATTGGTGCGCCAATTACTAACATGGTTAAAAATCATGATGAAATCCGATTCATTGAAACCATGTGGAGTTTCTTTGAAACAAATCTCTTAAAATACTAGTTGTTATTTTATTAGATTACTATAACGTGTTTATTGAAACCAAGATGAGTTTGTTTGAAACAAAATATAATAATATACAAGCTGTTATCATATTTTGTGGAAAAGTTTCTTTGACTTGTTTAGCTTATTTAAACCAGGTTGAGTTTAATTATAAACTAAATATAGTTCTTGAAACTTTATGCATTTGATAGTAGATCTATAGAAACCTTGTTGAGTTTCTTTGAAAGAGTAAATCTATTTTGAAACCTTGTTGAGTTTCATTGTAGAATTATACCATGTGATGCAGATCTATTAAGATATTGTTAAAGAAGATTGAAAAAGTCATATTACAAATTTGTTTTTGTTTAAAAACATTATGTAATATGCGATATTGTTTAATTTGTTTAATCGAAAGACACGTTTTAAAAGCGGTTTTGTATAATGGATCTTACAAAACAGTAGTGTTTTAAACAAAATTTGATGTTATCGTGTTTGTTAAGAAACACTTTGTGATATAGCAAGTTGTTAATTATTCCAAATTTAGTGTTACACTAATAACGGAATCTCGTATTAACAGAATGTTTAGAATGTCATGAGTGACATCTAAAGGATCTGCTCCCGAACTTGTTGAAATGGAGACCGATACTCGAGTTATGTGTACGGTAGATGCTTTAAAGCATTCAGATTTTATGTGCTATAACTATGGGTTAAATGGCCTGAATGAAATGAAAATTGTTGCCAAAGCGGGATCCGACATTAGAAAATGTTGATTAACACTTGGGCATCATGTCATGAGTATGATGATAAGAGTTTGGTTAACTCTTTCAAAGTAGCAGAAAATGAGAGATGCAATTTATGGGCAACTCTATAACTGCTAATAGCAAGGGAAAAGAAATGTGATGTTGAAATTCACATGTGGAAAAGAGCTTAAGTGAACCAACACGTTGTATGTGCCAGAGATTCGTAAGAATCTTGTGTCTGGATGGTTGCTTAATAAATTTGGCTTTATTTTTATCAAGTAACATTGAGTTAACATTGAACTAAATTTTGGTCGGTACGGGTTATGCCATTCATTAAATGTTTAAGCTGAATCTATTTTTTTTTTTTTTGTTGTTTTATTAAAAATGAGTATGAATTCAGCTTATTTGATCCTTTGAATGTATAGCATGGCCATCTCGGAGATGTAAATTTTAACTCAATACGTTGTTTAATTAAATAAACAAACACGGATTACAAAAGTAAAACTTATGTTGAAGCCAAATTGACAAGATTGTCTTTTCACTCGGTTGACCATATATTAACCGAACCCTTGATTCACATAGTTTTATGTGATTTGGAATCGATACCTACTAAGGTAGCAATTAGGTACTTCATCGTAATTGTTGATGGTAGCACAAAATATTGCGACTTTTACTTACTTGAGAGTAAGGATATAGACAAGATTGATCTATAATAAGTTAAGAATCAACTTATTATCGAAAACAAGGCGGTTCGAAGTGATATTGGAGGTGAATATGTGTCTCTATTTCATGTATGTTCTAAACATGGAATAAGACATAAATTTATTGCTCCTTATACACCACAACATAATTGTTGATAGGAAAGAACGGTGCCTTAAAGATATGGTTATGCCATGTTGTTAAAGTCATGGTGTCACAATTCTCAATTTCCGGTCATTTCTTAAATTAAATATGCATCATATTAGTTCATTCATGACATTTCATTTCACATTTAACGCGTAATTTTTATATTTAATAAACGTTATCGCGTGAGTTATTATTTTAAATATTTAATCCATTACTTTCAAAAATGATCCTGACATATTTTTATACTTACATTTAGTTTATAAAAACTATATTTTGAGTTTACCTAGTGTTTTGAATTTATTTTGTCTATAAATCGTTAAAGTTATATTATTACGACACTTTTTCTTAAAGACTACACGACAATTATTATATCACTCAATTTTCACAAGGAATGTATTTTTAAAATTTTTATTATCTCATTACATTCTATTTTGATCTATTAAAATCTTACTTGTACCAAAAATTTCCAATTACCTTACAAGTTACATTTAACTACACACTTTACTTATACATTTTTAACAAATTACATACAAATATATTTCATACAAGTAAAAAGAAAAAAAAAAAGAAAAAAAAAAATATATATATTTTGAGATATTAATCCCCCCAAAAATCCGGTCCTATGGGATTGACATTTATGGAGTTGGTAATTCTTGTCTTTGAAAGTATAGATCTACACTTCATGTAGTTTTTTTTTTTTCAACACATCTCATTCATCTCATTCACCAATAATACAAGTTAGAGAAATAAACATTCTCTCTTGGTTTTTCATCCTCAAAACCGGTCACAAGAGGGTCTTCAAAGGGATCAAAATTTTTTTCCAAGTTCAAGTGGTATAACAATCTAGTTAATACTCTTTCTAAGATTTTGAAATAAAATCTAGAGTATTTAGGTAACCTTGGTTCTTATCACCTCATCATTTTCACTTGTAAGCATATTTCTTTCATTTTCATGTTTCCTTATCATTTCATATTCATTTTTTTTTTCGTTTTTGGAGCAAGTATGCATGATATGTGATTTATACCATTTTTCATGATTTATTGAGTTATATATACATATTGGTCATCCTATAAATATTCCCATGGTATTCTTTGGTCTTGATGGTGATTAGGAACCCATGACACCCTAAGAAGGTGTATGGTAGGATTAGATTAGCTTTGGAGTTGATTTGAAGGGATTGGAATAGGTTTAGTACGAGAAAAACTATTTTCGATAAGTATATAAAGTGTTCTGTCCTTGTTTTGTTTTCTGGAAAATCCGACAGTAGGCACGAAATTTTGGCCTTGATATTTATAAAATATACTTTAAAAGCGAATCGTGGCGCTTGAACGGATTAAAACGGAGTTATAACGAAGAAGTTATGAATTTTTCAAGTTGATGACGATATATACATTTTCTGAAAATTTCAGCATACTATTTTTATTTTGTACGAGTCAAAACGAGCCTTAAGCTTCATAAATTATTTCGACTTGTCAAAAATATATTAGTATACTTTGATATGAAGCTAAGGACATATAATCGTAAGCAGTTTGAAACGACTAAGATATATACGTTTTCATAAACTTGCCGTAACTATTATTTTTAGAAAAACTATATTATTTTACGAGATAAGTGTTACGGTAACTAAAATCACCATATTTAACCTCTATTATCTTTATGTTCGAGACCTTTATGGCGAAAACTCCTGAACTGAAACTTCTAGATTTCAATACAAACTTTCCAAAGCTGTCGAGTTAAGTTTTCTAACGATCGGCGTACACCATTTTATTATGACTAGTTTTTGAACCTTTTTGTCACTTTCATGAAATTTCCGCCGACATTGTTTTACGTCGAAAAGTGATAATTTCACCATAAATCATTACAAAACCATTGTAGGATGACATTTTGACGTAAATACTTGTAAAGTGATTTTTGAGTGGTCAAGGCGTCAAAGAGTATTTTTCGACGATAAGTATTATTTTCAAAACTCACAAATGGTATAAATATCATCCGAATTGCGTGCATAACATTACATCGTGACTTATTGTATATCATATCATTCATAATAGGTCGGTTTGATTCCCGCTACATTTCGATGTAACCACTTTTGTCGTCACATCTATTCATCAAGTGAGTAATCACATCCCCTTTTTACCGTTTTACTATATTTTGGAAATGAGTGCATGAACCATACTTGAATTAAATTGATTCTTACTTTTGTGAACTCTTTTGACTAGAACTTGTGAACTCGACTTAAATCTTTGAACTTAATTATGAACTTTTGAACGGAACTCTTGAACTTTTGAACTTGACTTAGACTCTTGGATTTAATTACGACATTATGACTTATTTGAACTTATTGAACGTGTTATGATCTTGACTAAAGTCTCCCATGTTGAGACATCACTATAAAGTCTCGCCTTATTGGTGGAGCGGTCTCATAAATCTCGCCTAGGTGGTGAGTGACAAAGAGTCTCCCTTGTTGGAGCGATTGCAAAGTCTCCCATGTTGAACATCACTATAAAGTCTCGCCTTATTGGTGGAGGCGGTCTCAATAAATCTCGCCTAGGTGGTGGTGACAAAGGAGTCTCCCTTGTTGGAGCGCAAAGTCTCCCATGTTGAGAGCATCTTTAAATTATTATATACTTGGTACTATATTGTGAACTATTTTGACCACTTGATACGCTATATTTTGTGCAATGGGTTGTGTACACACATGTTGCAAGTTTTGTATAAATGAACTTGGGCGAGAGTGGATATACAATGCCTTTGCTTTGGGAACTATTATGGCTTATGACTACTTGACGCTTACTATATTTTTGTGCAATGGGTTGTGTACACGCAGGTTGCAAGTTTTTGTATGGGCGAATTTGGGGAGTGGATACACAATGCCTTTGCTTTGGGAACTATTTTCGTTGACCGAAAGCTTTGATTATTTCTTCGAGTTTTCTTATTTCGCTAAGCGTGTTTACTCACCAACTATTTTCATAGTTGACCCGTTTCTCTCATGCATTTCAGGTGATCGTTAGTAAGCTTTTCAATCAAGTCTTTCATATAGAAGTTTTCACTTGTCGCTACAAGTCGTATGTAATAAAACTCAATATTTTGGAATCTAAACTTTGTAATATATTTGCCGATGACGGCTAAACTAGTATTGTAATGGAGTATTATTTCTTTTAATCTTAATGTTGGTATGTTCTATTATCTTGTGCTTATGTTCCCTTCCGTTACACCTCGTGTTTAGCCTCCGTGAGGTGTGACACATGGTTTAAGCCATGGCATGTGGGGGAAAGCGGTTTTATTGGCTACTTATCTTTTAGATAAGATCCCCTGTAAGGAAAAGAAGATAGTTTTTATGAACTATGGATGGGAAGAAAACCATCCTATAAGTACTTATGAATGTGGGGGTGTCTATCATCACGACACCCAAGGTTCAAAATATTGGACCTAAAGCGTGGTTTGCATAAGTTTGGATATGCTCATACACATAGTGCTTATCATTTCTTTGTATGTGATTAGAAAGCGATAAATATACACAAAGATACGATAACCGAATCAAGGAAAACTTTCATTGTATGAAACCGTGTTTCCTTGATTATTAGAGAAGAATGGATGTTCATCTAGGCTTGTCGGTAAAGTTGTCCATGATGAGAGGCAACTAAATGATGAAGTCCTTCATGATGAGAGACATCAAGATGAGAATGTTGTTAGTGATAAGAGACAACAAAGGAGTTGATAATGATCTCCAAGATGAGAGACAAGATCAAACTGAGGAAGAAAAGGTTGAACCTAGAAAAGAAGGGCAAGAAGCAGAAACCGTTTAGACCCGATTTTGTTTCTTTTATGGTTGAAAACGAACCTACTTCATATCGAGAGGCGGTTACTTCCTCCGAAGGGCCTCAATGGAAAGAAGCCATTAAAAGTGAAATAGATTCTATTTTACAAAATCATACTTGGGAGCTCGTGGATTTACCTCATGGTTGTAAACCACTAGGCTATAAATGGATCTTCATGAAGAAGATGAAAGCCGATGGCACCATTGACAAGTATAATGCAAGATTAGTAATCAAAGGATTTAGACAACGAGAATGTCTTGATTACTTTGATACATATTAAACACATTGTACCTGCGAATAACCTCGATTAGGATGATACTTGATATTGTCACTTTAAGAAATTTGGAAGTTCACCAAATGGATGTGAAAACGGCATTTCTAAACGAAGATTTAGAAGAAGAAATCTACATGAACCAAACCGAGGGTTTCATGGCTTCTGGACAAGAGAACAAAGTTTGTAGGCTTGTTAAGTCATTATATGGCTTAAAGCAAGCTCCCAAACAATGACATCATTTTTTTTTCCACGTCATGTCCGAGCGTGGATTTAAAATAACGGATGTTTGTGGAAAGAAATAATTGCTGGTATATATGTAATCATGTGTTTATACATAGATGGTATACTTATCACTGAAAGTGATAACAAGATGATCAAATCCACTAATGAAATGTTGGAGTCAAGATTTGGCATGAACTACATTGGTGCTTTCGATATGGTTCTTGGAACTAAGATCATATGAAATCAAATGGATTTGTTTTGAAGTCAAAAACACTATAAGGACAATATTCTTGAGAGGTTCAATGTGGGGATTCGGCCTAGCTAGAACTCCAATGACATCTTTTAAATCTATTAATAATAGAGGTAGAGGTGTTACCTATTTTGAATACTCGAGAGAATATTGGACCTTATGTGTCTAATGACGTATGTAAGACTTGATTTAGAAGTTATAATCAAGTTAAGTAAATATACCAGTAATTCAAGTGATGACCATTTGAATAGTATTACACAAGTACTATGAAATTCTGATATTGCATTTTGGAAGATATCCAACTGCTATCTAATGATAGAGTAATGCAAATATGGATTCTTACATAAAATAATCTAGATCCACTAGAGCGGATGTATTGACTCGTGGGAAGGCGTGTCTTGGAAATCTTGAAAGTATTTCAAAGCAGGACTTTTATAGCTAAATCTATGATGGAATTTGAATTTATCATTTGAGATAAAGTTATAGAATATCTGGAATATCTGCGTTAATTCGTAGAGAGCATACCAAGATGGCGTAGACCGGTAACGACCATCTATATAAAGTGTGATAGTCAATTGGAAATTGTGAGCTCATATCACAATGTAAAGCGGTAAGTCAAGACATATCCATCATAGGCGTTGATTGGTGCGACAACTACTCTCAACTAGAGTTATCACGATTGACTACGTAAAGTCAATAGATAACATCGCGGATCCGCTTACGAAAGGCTTAAGCAGAGAGTTAGTTAGTAAGTCGTCTAAAGGAATAGGACAAAAGCCCTTAAAGGAATGAGTTTATATGAAGGAAAACCTAACCCAGTTGATTTGGAGATCCCAATATCTGGGTTCAATAGGAAAACCTAATCATATAAATGTGGGGGAAGTCACGTCAATATGGGGGAGTTACTTAACATTGTAACTTCCTAGTCCATTCCTATAACAATTGTGACTTGTTGAGAGGTTAAACATATGGCTTTAATGATTCAGGATGAAATCACAAAGCATAATGGTTCAAGATGAAATCACAAAACATATGTTTTAATGATTCAAGATGAAATCACCTATGTGAGAGAGAAGTGGGGTCGCTTTAAAGGGGAATTGTGTGGGCGCAAATCCTAAGAGCTCTTACGAGAACCAGGCAAATGTTGGGACCATAATGAACATGACTATGAGGGCTTAACAATGTTAGGGAGAGTCTTGTGTGAAATGTATTGTCGTCTACATAAACAACATTTCGGTTCAAAGACATCGCGTCTCTTGATAGCTAGGAGGCTAAGTGCATTTCACAAGGGAAGGTTCAAAGGGTCACACCTACCTATCCTTTGCAAGATTCAACTATTGGAATTTCATCGTAAATTTTGTGTATTACGACCGATCTCCATTCATGTGGGGATTGTTGGAAAATTGGTTGGCAAAAGTGACTTTTGACCAACTTTGAACACAATTATCTATATGTATGTGTCACATATATGAGTAATAGTTTATAGGTTAGCGTTCTTTCGAAGAGAGCTTACGCAATAAGCCTTTATGTGTCCAAAATAGAGTTGATGTGAATGAGATATCGGGTCTCAAAGTTAGGCATTTGGTACCATGCCTAAAGAGGAAAAATAATTTATTTTCAATCCCATCGGTTGGGATGAGTAAACTTAGAGGGAGTCTATTGTGTATAAATAGAGGCCCTAATTCCACAAGTTTTTCACACATCAAATCAATAGTTATTATTGATTTCCAACATCTGGAATACGCATCTCTTAAGATGAAATTCGGCGGTTTAGTTAAGTCCGACAGTACAACTTACTTGTTTTGGTACATTGTACGCAGGAAACAGGCGTGAATGTTTAAAGAGCGTGTCAAACCGTGCCTCGCTTTTAGTGCTTCTTTGTTGATCTCTATTTGGTGATCAAGTAATCTGACTATTTTATTATTGGGAATGTAACAGAGTCTTAGGCAGGAGTGGCTGTTTAAAAGAAACTGAGGACCCTTAGCATAGTTAGAAAAATATTTTTATTGAAAAGTGTGGGTCCTTGAGTCTTTAAATTATTTTTGATACCTTTTTGTTGTCCTTGATTGCTTAACCATGCCCTTAGGGCCTGGTTAGATATCCCTATTATTTTATTTAATTATCGTTTATCAGTTCGGTTTGTATTTAATTTTACATGTTATTTATTTCTTGTTAATTTTATTTATTGTAATTTAGATTTTATTTATAAAAGTGTGCTTAGTTTCCTCTGACTTTTGCAAAAGTTTTATAAACATCAAGTTTTTAATAGAAGTCTTAGTCATTAAATGGAATTTTTATTAAATGTATCGAGTCTTTAAAACTTGATGTATTATAAATGCTTTTAGTATGAGAAACTTTGATGTGCAATTGTCGACAATAACATGAAAATATATGATAATTTGAAAATGCAAACATAGACTATGCCACAGAATGATTTTTGCAAAAACTATGGTTTTGTTTGGCGAAAGGCTTATGAGAGGCTTATGGGGCTTGGGCTTTTAAATAAGCAGAACTTTATAAAATAAGTCTGAGTTTATTGTCTTGAGACTTATGAAATCATAAGCCTCTAAAAAGACCTTAAAACTTTGTCTGTGTTTGGCGAAAGGCTTATGGGGCTTGGGCTTAAAGTAAACCGTCTTATAAAATAAGTCTCATTTGTAATGCAAGCTTATGAAATCATAAGCCCTAAAAGAGCTTAAAACTTTAGCCCCATAAAAGAGGTAAAAAACTTTAGCCTGATGCTTATGAACCATAAATTACTTATTTACCTACAAAAATATCTAACATATATAAAACTCATTTAATTGTGTCCTTTTTAATAATTTTGCAATAATAAGCCTAAGCTTAAGCCATTTGTCAAACAAGTTCAAAAACAAATTTCAACTAGGGTTATAATAAAAAGCCCTAGCTCTAGCCAAGTTCCCCAACCAGAGTCACGTCAATTCTTGTAGACGGCATCACGTTATTTTAAAATGTATGCTATATCACGTTATTTTAAAATGTATAAAAGCAACATCTACAATTAAACCAAAATATAAAAAATAAAAATAAAAATAATAAAAAAAATTACAATTTAACTATAATTTAAATTCAGATATCAGTACTTATCCAAACTCCAGGAAGCGAGATAACCAATCACGTATGAAAAAACACCCACTAACTAACAATTCGTGTCACACTTTGCAAACCGAACAACAATTCATTTTGTCTAGAATATTGTTAAAAACATGGAGTAAAATATTACGTATACGAAAACCGAATTGAAGAAAATGTTTTAAGTTTTCGTTAGCTTTTCTCACCCCCACAATCTTCTCAAATCCCATGCATTAAATGCAACTCATCATTGCCTCATAACCCTATACCACTAAACCCCATTTCACTCTCACTTCACTCGCCACCATCACTATCATTACCCTTTCCTCTCCTCTCCTCTCCTCACAGTTTCACTACACCAAAAACACACACACTAAAAACACGCACACAACTATGAACTCCCAGAGCAAGCTAAACCCATTTGCACCACCTTTCTACCCATCAAGATTCAACCACCATCATGCAAGCATAACCAACCCTAACAAGATACGAGCTGTACACTTTCCGGTATCTTCTGGACCAAGGAACCGTGTACCTCCTCGTCGTCGTAAGCCATCGGATAAGCCACGTGTCACCGCTGCTAACGATGGTGCACGACGGTGGATGAAGAAGCCTCGGCAAGTGCTTAAGTTAGATCCTAAAGATAGCTCAACTTCTGTCATGATCCGTAACATACCTAATAACTACACGTAAGTACTTTTCATTTTGTAGGCTGTTCAATGGCAACATGTGTTGTTTTTTTCTTTTTAGTAGTAGTAACTTTTTTTTTGTTTGATGATATAGGAGAGAATTGTTGGTAAAGTTTCTTGAAGATCATTGTAAAAATGAGAATGAAAAGATGTCTGGAAATGGTGTGAAAGCTGCTTTTGATTTTGTGTATCTTCCGATAGATTTCAAGTAAGTATTTTTTTTATAATAGTGTTTTGTGTTAATCTATGCTAATAAGTGTAGTTGATTTTAATGATGTTGTTATGTCATGTTACGTTAATGTTAATTAGTAGATGCTATTTGTGCGGTTTTTTTGTGTTTTGTACGTGTTAGGGGGTGTTTGTTTAAGCTTATAAGCTTATTTGATTTTGGCTTATGTTTCAAAAGCTCTAATTTTTTTACTAATGAAATGTTTAAGGCGATTAATAATGTTGTTATATGTTGTGTTAATGCAGGTATCGTTTGAATGCTGGATATGCGTTCGTGAACTTTACGACTTCTGAAGCTGCTTGGAAGTTTCATACTTGTGTTACAGGAAAAAGCTGGCCGTTGTTCGAGAGCAAGAAGATTGCTGAAGTTGTTCGTGCTAGGTTACAGGTACTTTGGTTATATTTGTTGTTGTGAATTTGATCTTTTTATTTGATACATGTTGATTTATTGTTTCATGTATAGACTGCTGATTTTGTTTTTGTTAATACAATGTTCTACGCCATTATAAACAAACACTTGTGGGTATATTTGTTAGTCCATTTTATTGTTAAAGATGCAATTTAGTCTCTGAGATTCTCAGTTAAATAGTTCTAATAGTGTAACTGGTAGAAACGTTGAGTACCAAGCCATGAAACTAGGAAATAAATGATTATAGATAGCATTTTTTGGCAACTCAACCATGATGCTATGAAAGTACTTTGAGATTTTTTGACCATATTTGTAGTATTCAATTCAATGGTTTGTACATGAAAATGGGTTCTGTTTTTTAGGATAGCTTCTAACTTTAGTTATTTGCCATTTTTGACTCTTGTTTACTTCAACTGTTTTATTCTTTTTGCTTGTTCCATCATAAGAATACTCTTTTGTATATAGCAACATTTCATTATTGCATTTTACGGATAGTTGTGAGATCCTTGGATATGGTCATTATGATTTCTGCTCAGAGATCTTGTGTCTCTTCATTTCTTGTTTGGGCAATATGTTGATGTAATTTTTGGGTAGAACTATATGCAAAAGACACTAATAACATGTCTTTAGGTATTCATCTTCATTGAAAGATTGTCATGAGACTTCTTTATCATAACTAAAGTAGCTAGCTAGCTAGGTTTTGGTGTACACGTATGTATAGTGTTTACATGGTTAACCATTACTGTATTAGCTTAGTAATGATTAGTGTGTCTTAAAACTACAATAACTAGTTTAACAGGACATCAAACACACTCTTTCTCCCTCTAATTTGCAATTAACTGATTTGTAGCATCTCCCTTTTCGTTAATGTGTAGGGTAAGAATGCTCTTGTGAAGAATTTTGAAGAGATGAGACTCTGTAGCCCTTGAAGGAGTATTTGCGGTGTGGTTCGACCCACCAAGAGACGGTTCTGTGTCATGTTCAACAACAACTGGGATGCACACCATTGGAGGGTGCGCACCAATAAATAACTTCGGGGTAGATCAGTCGATAACAACAGCTTATTACTAGTTTAAAGCAAACAATTTTCAGATTAAAAATGTAGTATGCCTTTAAACTGACCCTATAGCAGTAGAAATATTAGTATTTGGTTAGTATGGTTCGACGACGAGGGGGAGGTTGGTTCGGTCACCTACATCATGGTTAAATGGGTCAGGTGGTGGTCTCTACCTCTTTTCTATTGTTATAAATTTTAGTCGTATGGTAACATAACTAGTTTTCCATGACTGGTACTAATGATTGAGTTTATGATTGATGTGCTACTCTATCTTTTCATTCCTTAAATGCTTCCTTCCTTTAGTATATGTTTTTCTTTATTTTTCTTATCAAGTACATGGCGATAAAATGTTGCATGTAGAAGGATTACTTCTTGCAGACAATATATGGTTTCGTGTTTTAGAGCAACATATATATGCTTTACAGAAAGAGATACGATTTTGTCTCTTATGTACGTACCGATTAGCTTTTTAATCTAATCCATTGTTAAGATGTTGTAGTTAAAAATCAAGCAACTATTGTAGAGGTAGTTTTCTTTTAACCATGATTTTTAATTTTGTTAGCCGACTAATTTACGGGATTTGAATTTATCGCCACACGAACTAAATTTCGGTAAAGCTCTCTTTTGTAGATACGTTTTTGAAACCATAAACATCTATCTTCTATTATCTTTAAAAGTTGAGTTTTATCTATCTATTACTCCGTATCTTTGAAGGCTGAGTTTCTTGAGTGAGTAATGACAAAATCAAATGATTCAAGAGATCATTAAGTTGTGTTTTTTTTTTTGAAAAATGACAAAGCCAAATGAAATAAGAGGTCATTTAGATGTATAAATTAAGTGTAATGGATTGAAACTTTGACAGTATACCATAATTTCATTAAGAGGAATGCTATCATCACGTGAAAACATCTACAATTTTTTTTTATAAAATAACGTATCCGGCAGTGATCGGATTAATCAGAAAGAAAAGAAATAAACTATAATAAAATCCACCAATCCTTATCTGACACGTCATTTTGTAGAGAATTTTGTGAATGTTTATATATGGTTGTAGCATTCCTCATTAATTAAATCTAAGGATATTGGAATGCTTCGAAACTCTTAGAGCACTTGGAGTGCGCATGAGCGTTGGGCTCGTGTGGATTCTCAAAGTGTTCTTGCGTCAAAACACTCTAGCAGAAACCCTTTGCCATCACATTTTTTGTCGTTACCATTGCACCAGAAAATGTGGTGCCGTTGGACATTTTTTTTTCTTTTCATTTACATAATTTATTTAGAGATATTTAAATTAAAACGCATTAGATTAATTAAAAAAAAAAGACTTTACATCACTACAAGAAAAAGTGGTTTTAGTGACGGACAATTTTTTGACGACCCATATTCTCGTCACTAATTGGACCATTTAGTGACAAAATAAATACTCGTCATCAATTTTCGTCACAAGCTAATTTTTTGTGACGAAACTAACACTTCGTCATTAACTTGTCACAAAATTGTGTGATAGATATTTTCAATTCAAATTAGTCACGTAAGTTGATGACGACACAAAAGTTTGTCACTAAAATACTTAATTAATGACAAGAATGTTCGTCATTAAATAGATAAATATTTTTATTTTTTTATATGTTTGTCGTATTTAGATATTTCATTAGGCAAGTATCATTTTATTTTTTTATTATTTATTTTTTCAAAAATGTCAAAAATTAACAAGCCAACTACATAATAATAATTTATATATATATATATTTTTTAAATATTCTCAAAAACACTCGATACAAGTAAATGTAGTCCTTTTATAATATTTATCAGTTTAAAGCTTTTAATTACCGCATCTTTTGTTTTTTCTTTTAAACAATAATTAGCGCATCTTTTGTTCAAAAAATAAAAACTACCACACCTTATTTTACCCATATTTAATTGACTTTATCATTTTTTTTTAAATAACTTTATAATCTTTTTACCTCACAATTTTACTCATATTTAAAACTTATAATTCTGACATCTTTCTCACACAATAAACACTTATGTATAAACGCACCTTATAAGCAGTAACCATCTCATCCTCTGTAACAAGATCGATTCAATTCATGATGTAACAAATTCAACGATAACAAGATCGATTAGGTTCATGATGTAACTATCCATCTCGATTCAATTCATCTCATTCTATTAGTATAGTTTTGTGCCCTAATAATCTCAAAACACGTTTTGTGCAAGTGAGATCCAGTAACCGATTGAATTTGAACTTCGGTGAAGTGAGATCGATTAGTGAAGTGAAGTGAGATCGATTGAGGTGTTTAGTTTGATTTGCTGCGGCAATAGATTCGTGAAGTGAGATCGATTGAGGTGTTTAGCTTGATTTCTTGTGGCTGCAATCGATTCGTGAAGTGAGATCGATTGAGGTGTTTAGTTATTCTTGAGGTAGTGATTTATTCACCTTTTGATTCTCATTGTTTAATTAAAGTATAAGTTACGCATTTGTATAGTTATGTCCTGATTCTATTAGTATAAGTTTAGCATTTGTATTTGGCATAAGCTTGGAAGTAGAAGTTGTTGTTTGGTTCATGATAGTAACAAAGAGCTGAAGCTAGATTTTAAGCTCATAAGCCCTTGAAAAAAGATAAAACAAATACATATGGGCACGCTTGCAGCTTATATTTTGATAATGAATGAGCTAAGAAATTTTTTGGAAAATTAGTTTGAGCGAAAGGTATATGAATTACGACATTGAAGTGTAATTCTTGATTATAGTTACACTACAAACTTAGTATTAGGCAGTATATGAAAAAAAAAAATTGATTATATCATAGAAAAAAATTGATTCAGTGGAGGAGGAGGAGGTGTTTTATGAATGATTGAACTGTGAGAACTATATCTTGTAAAAGGTGTAGAAACGATAACAAATAACCCGTAAAACAAAGACATTGAAGTGTATATATGTGTGTGTGTGTGTGCGTGTCACAGGAATCAAAGTAACTGAGGCATGAGCTTTTTAACATATAGGAGGTCGATATATAAAAAGCAAAGAATTTAAGACCGTAACTTTTTTTGAAAATCTCATTTCAAATTTATAATTTCACATATAGTACACAATTTATAATGAAATTCAGAATCACTAACACTCTACTTAGATACGGTAAACAATCTTTTCACGATGCAAGACAACAAGTGTTATTTTCGGAAACGACATTGTCTATTATGCATTTACAAGCTTTAGTGTGCACAAACACATGCATACATCGATCTCTCTCTCTCTTCTTTAGCGCCTTTTGATTTTACCCAAGTGCGTGGATAGTATGAGCCCTACCAATATTCCAAAACCATTCCGTCACATGTGCTAGCATAACTTAGAGGAAAATTGTAATGACAATAACAAGATACCTAAACATCCTAAGATCATTTCCAAGACAAGTCGGTCCAAAACATCATCAAATCAATTAGTTTCAACACTCTTGATTAATGTTTTGGAAAATTAGTTTGAACACTCTTGATTACTCTTTTGTTGATTATAGGCAGTAGTTTCGTAAAATATAAGTGAAAGAAAGAATTACGACGGCATAAGTTAGTAACTAGAAGTTGTTGTTATGGTTACATAACTAGTCGAATTTGTATATAATCCTAGTTAATCGTGTTCTCTCTATTGTTTTCAAGGAATTATTAGAAACTAAATAGATCTTACTGTAGCTCACTGAAGCCAAACAATTTAAATTTGTTAAAGAAAAATGAAACAATAGTTAACTTTGTCTGACATTTTTACAAAAAATACCCGGACCAAAATTGAGTCTTATCGTATATCATCGTCACTCAACGATCAGTTGAAAACACAGAGAAAAATGACCATTGGATGTTTTTAGCTGCTTGTAGTTTTACTCTTCTTCCATCGCAAGTGGCAACTATCACGCAATTAACGAAGCTTCATTCTAAAGGCCAACAATGGAACAAATGGGAAATATAGAGCAATTCTGATAATGGATCAACAATCATTTGAAGTGGGTAGGCTTATTGGAAGCTATGGTTTCAACTTTCATGAATGTCACTAGGTAACTACCTTATCCTCTTTCGATTATCATATATTTCTTGATTTAATATAGTTTTTTGTTTGTCTTTGTAGTTATTCACAGTTGGAAGATGTTGGAGGTTAAAGTTTCGGGATGTTAATCAAGGCAATGTTCAAATCGAATCATTTTATTCTTTTATAAGCTAGTGTACTTTTTTCGTCATTTGGTAACTTGCCAACTAGGTGCGATGAGGTGTTATTTAAGGTAAGTTTTACTTACTTTTATGAATATTTAAAGTTTAGTTACATACTTAAACCAGTAAAAGCAGCTTGATTACCTAGTGAGGTTTGAACTCTAGACCTCTTGTGAGGCCTTTACTAGGCCACTTGATAGTGTTAATTGTAAGTTTAGTGACGTGTGTAAAATGTTCTATAGTTAGAGGGTGCTTGAGATTTGCTTATTCCAAAAGTTTTTTGTGGCTTATAAACACAGATAAGCACTTTCGATTGTTTGGGTGGATATCGGCTTGTTTTCTAAGTGGCATAAGCAATTTTCAATCGGCAACTAGGTCATAGCTGCTCATTTCAAAACCTTGATAAGCAAACACTGCAGTTTTGATATCTTTTGCAAACTGAAATTAAGGAACATAAATATGATCAGCGTCAATGATAAGTTTATTTAAATGGTTTTGCTTGCTCTCAATACCTTTGTGCATTAAGCTCATAGGATATCTAATGAATATGTATATCCTACAGGTTTATCGAGGAAAACAGTAAGTAGGCGGTGGCGATATGATGGCGCCTCTAAATGAGCTCAAATCTCATGCTTTCCTTCAAGTATATTATCGGATTTTCTTTTACTTGATGATGAGCGACACGGTATTTCAAAATAAAGGATCTCGACACTTAATCTAATCGTGAATGTTGATGCAGAGCTCTTCACAAGCTATATGTGAGAATATCCAAATTACGTTAGGCGGTTTTGAGGCGGAAACGGGGAACGAGGTTGTCAACGTCCTTAGTTTTAGCTTCCTCTTGATACTTTCACAGTATATGGATACTTGACGTGATCTTAATAATTAACGGTGGCTTGCATTTTATAGCGATGGAAAATACTGATCTTTGCAGACTATGCTAAAGCTTCATCGAAACTTTCAAAAAGCGGTACTCTGGAGAACAAAGATTCGGAATCCCTTTGAAGAAAAACGGATATATTAAACAAAAAAATTTTCATTATTAAAGCGCTTCAAGGTGCTTTATGTTGCTTGGCTTACATGCATGATAAAGAAAGGTTACATCAGAGTCTTGGCCCGGCCTCGGTTGTTCTTAAGTATGTCACTCTATTCTCTTATTTATCGCCTTTTGTTCTTGGAGCCATGGTCTTAATTATACTAAAGGTGAACAAAACCTATTTGTTATCACTGCAGTACAATGGTAGATAAATAAGTCGTTTACCTTGTTCCAAGTCTCCGAGATCTTGCCTTTTGAGGTTGATATCTGATGACGATTTTGGCTCTAATGCTACATAATATTAAGAACGTTTCCATATAACTTGGAAAAAATGGGATGGTAGATGCGGTTGGGTAGCGATTCAAATGGGTTTAAATCAAAATAAAGTTTTTTTATTTATTTATATTTAATGCATTAAATATAATTACCAAAACTAAATTGTCACAATATAATCTCTTTTCTCTTAATATGCAACTCAAACTTATATATAATCATGTATGTTTAAGACCTCTGATAAAATGGTTTATTGTTTTGTAGAGTGGAATACAAAACGACACAGCTACTTCATCTTCTAATGAGAGATTACGTGAACAAGTTGGAGCACGAGAGAAGCGGCAAAGGCTAGTGAGGAAAAGGTCGAGAAACTCACAGAAATGTGTTCAACTTTGCTAAAAGAGAATTTGTAAGTCTTCATTCTTTCAAACTGTATTAGATTGTTGATTGGCCATATCAGTTAATTAGAATTGTGGTTTAGGAGCTGCAAATATGTTTAGTTAATAGATAGAGGTTTAGTTGGGTATTAGCGGATATATTGTGGTTTCAAAAGGTTCTACCATCTCTAAGTATTAGCGGATATATTGTTCACTAGTAGACATAGTAGTAAACATAAACGTATAAATTGGTAAATGATACCTTTCGTCCAACATGCTAAATTGTTGAACATATGCCTATAGTTTGGAGGTTACGAAATGATAGGTAAAGGGTCTTATGCAAGCTTTTGTTAGAGAAACGATATAGCCATCCGTAAACATGGAACGTGGTTTTTTTTATATACTATGATGAAAAGTCATCTAGCACTCCAGCAAGCTCTTTAATTAGAAGAGGAAAAACAACTAGTTTTGTAACTGTAACTCACGATGGCGATAAGTGACCCACTAGTTTTGTTATGATCTTCCTGTTTCGCACTAGAAAGAGACATCTGTATGAGTTTTATAATATGCTAGAGTGAAACTTGTATCAATTGGGTATCGTTTACCAGAAGTTAATCTCTTTTTTGTTTTTTTTTTGGTTTTCTTGATGATGTTTGATTTCGTGGCGTAAGGGGGGCAACATGACTTTAAAACATTGAGTTGAGCATACCGGAAAGACACTCTTTTCTTTTCCCATAGATGTGTTTTGTTTACATTAGACGGTTTATACATGTAATGAAGATGTACCTTGTATGATTTATGATGTATACGTGAAATCATGCGGAATGACATTAATGCTATTGTTTACATTACGTGTTTGATACATTCATTTTGAAATAGCAAATTGAATTATTATGTGTGATAAAAAAATATTGTATCTACGGCTAATGATTATTAGTCTCGTATATTTTCACAAAATAGTGGCGACATATCTTGTCCTTGGTAATGTTACATTTGTGGCGACCTTTTATGGTCAATCGGACCAAAATTATTGTGACTTATAGGCGTCATTAGTGACAAATTTTGTGACGAAAGATGTAGATCAAAATTTTATTGACAACTCGATTTTGTCTCATAATGGCGACTTTTGCATTTTAGTCTCTAAAAAATCGGTGATTAGACCTATTGTGACGACGTGGCGACCCGGTTTTCGTCACTAAGTAGGATTTGTGACGACTTTCTGCTGTTAGTGATGAAATACCATTTGTCACTAAAACCACTTTTTCTTGTAGTGCATAGAAATAAAAAAATACGAAAAAAAAAACATTAAAGTTAAAAAGCCATAAAGTTAACTAGTTTTTGGTTGGATATTTTGCTTGAATTCGTGCTTTTTGGGCATTCACGATAGTCGCATCGATCGGATCCATCTTGCTTGTGTCCATTTGTAGCACTCGCAAGTGATAAAATCAACTCTCGCGAGTGACCCTCGTTCGATAACATCCATCTTCATCTTGCTGTCTAACTCGTATTGTTCTTGCATCATTTCTTGAAACATTGTCGGGTTTGAACCGGAACAAGTGGTCGAGTTTGACGAACGTTGACTCTTAGAAATTCGGTACATGCCGTCTGGCCGTGGCAACGCGTCTGCTCCAAAATGCTCAGGTTCCTCCTCCATAACCCGAAGACGATTTCGCCTTGCTAATGTCAGTTCGGGATTTTTCCACTTTTAATTGTCTTTTAAAAAGCCCCAAGTGCTCATGTGTTTAAAGTCTAAACCCGTCGCCATTTTATACAATGTATGCACCCTCGTCATAAAATCTTTATCGTTCTCCCCAATCATTACACTTGTTTCATTCACTAACAACTTTCATTTGGTAACCTCTTGATTCATTGAAGTTCACTTTCCCGTCAACATGTTCTTTGTACGAATAGTCCAGTTGTGTTTCTCGGCTTCGATATTGTATACGTCGAGAATTCTATACCAAAACGCTTTCTTTGATTGATGTGCACCCCTTTTTGGACCCTCGGATATTTGAATGAAACACTCCGTCAAAAGCAACTCTTTGTCTTGGGTTCAAAGCTTACGAGCTCGAGTACCATCTTGCAGTTCTTTGGTTTTTTCGTCTTCGTCTTCCCTTTACTTTTCTTTTTGTTGTTTTTTTTCGACGTCAGGGTCGGGACCGCCTCTTCTTCATCTTCATTTTCGTCTTCGTCTTCGTCTCGTAGATGGAAGGATGCATGGTCGAAATTTGGTTGAGAAGCGGTGCCTTTGTTTTGTTGTTGTAGTTGAGGAAATTGAGTATATTGTTGTTGTTGTTGTTGTTGCAATTTCCATTGACTAAATAGCATTTGTTCTTCGGGATTCATATATGAATTTGAGAAGGTGGGAAAGTAAGGCACTTGAGAGTATGGATTGAAGGCGAGCCGGATTGTTGGCCCGATGCAAAGACGAGCTCGTCATTTGGTTCGAATGGTCGGTTGGCATATTGTTAATCAATGGTGAATTGGGATTCATTTTGTTTGGAAAAATTGAGAGAAGTAGAGAATAGTACGTTATAAAATATATTGAAAGTGTGTGTGAAGTATGAAATAATAAGGAGGTATTTGCAAGATTTTTAAGGAAAAAATTTGATTTTTTTTTTTTTTTTTTTTTTAAAGTTTTAATTTGGTTAAAACGGCTATATATCCGTCGCCAAACGTTTAACTCTCTCCAATGTTCCAATTTTCAAAAAAAGGAAAAAAAAAAAAAAAATGATTAGCACGGCTGTTATCCATGACGCGAGCTACGATATCGTAAGCCAAAGGTTTTTTTTGGCTAGTGCTTTGACGCGAAAGAACGGCGCCTGCATACCTTAAGCTCTTACTATGGTTAATGGCTTAAGGCTATTTACTTATCGTGTTAAATTCTTATCTTTATGAGAGTAACAAAAAGATTTTTTAGACCCCATATATAGGTAGTTATACTAAAAATTTTGTGGAGTTCTACAAATTTCTTTTGCTGATGGATCTTTTTAGTTAGTTTTTGTTGTAATTGATGCAAGACGTTTGATGAAAAAATGTCTCATTGGGAAATTTTATGAAAATGCTTCATAATGCGGTAGAGATATTATATAATGTAGTAGAGATACTATGATCTTTTAGTTTAGTTTATTTTCTTATTCACATGTATTATGTATTTTAATTAGGGTAAATAGTCTAAAAAATCAACAAACTTGTCACATTTTTTTATTGTTAGCAACAAACTTGTAATTTTCTTATTAAAACATTAAACTTTCTTAATCATTCTATTGTAGGCATCATTATCATTTAATCAAGAATAAATTACATAAATCGTCCTTGTGGCTTCAAAAATTTACACCAGTCGTCCTCATTATCATTTAATTAAAAATAAATCACATAAATCGTCCTTGTGGCTCAAAAGTTTATACCAGTCGTCCTCAATATCATTTAATCAAAAATAAATTACATAAATCGGTTCTTGTGGCTCTGAAAATTTACATCTATAAATTGCATAAATCATCCTTGCTTCCATTTTATACTTTTTTTGTTTTGCTTCCATACCACTCTATCGATTTTTTTCCCCATTTTTTATACGTTTTTTCCTTCAATACTACTCGATCAATTTTTTTGCTTCCATTTTTTATATGGCTTTTTCTTCCATTTTTTATACCTTTTTTTCTTCGATACCACTCGATCAATTTTATCTTCCATTTTTTATGCTTTATTTTCCTTTCATTTTTTTCTTCGATACCGCTCGATCAATTTTTTTTTTGCTTTCATGTTTTATACGTGATCAATCACGTATACATTTCTTGCTTCCATTTTTTTTATACGTGATCGATAAAAATTTCATTGAATAAAAAACGTGATCGATCACGTATAGGGATCCCCGGGGCTTCATAAAAAAGTGTAAGTGACCAATCACGTTTTTGCTTCGATAAAAATGTATACGTGACCGATACTCTAGGGCTTCATAAAAACGTTTACGTTATCAATAACGTTTTTGCTTCAATGAAATTTTTGTCGATCACGTATAAAAATTTGCAACCCGGGCCACATTTTTATCGCATTATACGTTATACAAATTTCATCGAAGCAAAAACGTGATCGATCATAAAATACTTTTTACGTATACGTATACATTTTTATCGAACCAAAACCTTGATCGATCACGTATACGCTTTTATGAATCTCTGAGGATCCATATACGATCATAAAATATTTTCTACGTATACGTATACATTTTAAGAAAGTTTAATCATTTTAAAGGAAAATTAAAGTTTTTATCTTATAATGATGCCCAAGTTGCAAAAATTTTATCGATCAAGTATAAAAAAATTGGAAGCAAAAAAATGTATATGTGATCGATCACGTATAAAAAAATTGATCATGTATAAAAAATGGAAGCAAAAAAAATTGATCGAGTGGCATCGAATAAAAAAAACATATAAAATGGAAGAAAAGGCCTTATAAAAATGAAAGAAACATCCGTATAAAAAATGGAAGAAAAAAAATTGATCGAGTAGCATCGAAGAAAAAAAACGTATAAGAAATGGGAGAAAAAAATTGATCGAGTGGTATGGAAGCAAAAAAAAAACGTACAAAAATGGAAGCAAGGATGATTTATACAATTTATACATATACAGAAGACCGATGTAAATTTTCAGAGCCGCAAGAACCCCAATTCACTTTTGATTAAATGATATTGTGGACGACCGATGTAAACTTTTTGAGCCACAAGAACGATTTATGTAATTTATTCTTGATTAAATGACCATGAGAATGACTGGTGTAAATTTTTGAAGCCACAGAGACAATTTATGTAATTTATTTTTGATTAAATAATAATGATACTTACAATAAAACGATTAAAAATGTTTAATGTTTTAATAGAAAAATTAAAAATTTATTGCTCACAATAAAAAAATGTGGCAAATTCGTTGATTTTTTTAAACTATTTGCCCTTTTAATTACTGTATGCAGAAACTATAAAAATCTCTTTCTCATATGGGCAATCATATAAGATAACTTTTGTGGAACAAAAGATCAAGCCAGTTATTGTGTTTTTTATTATTTTTTTATTTATTATTATTATTTTTTTCTTTCTGTTTTTTTTTTAGATTTTTAGGTGATGGTGATGAATAATTTACACATATATTTTATGCATTTTTGTTTACAAGTGACCAATATATGTGTTATTTTTTTTTTGTATGAAGTTAGCGTGTGGATATTGATTCAACAAAAAGTGCACGAGCATGCACGTTTGGCAACATTTATAGATGGAAATTGACACTTTTCAGTGATTAGTGGACATCTCAATTGAGATCAATATAGAACTCATATTTGTCATAGAACAAATTAACCAATCATAACCCTCCATTTTTTATCTAAATTAATACAAAATCATTTTCCACATTTTTTTAAAACAACATATCTTACAAACGGTAAATTTTCAAAATATAAAAATATACTTCGTGGCGAGAATTAATTATCTTTCATAGATATGACTTTTACATATTTTCGACAAACATTTTTTTAAAAATTCGTCGAAAAAATCATATATGATTTTTACGAATCATATATGATTTTAAAAATCATGTATGATTCGATTTTTACGAATCATATGATTTTTTACAATCATATATGATTCTCAAAATCATATGTGATTCGTAAAATCGATCATATATGATTTTCACAAATCATATATGATTTTGTAGACCGAAATTTTGAAAAAAAGTTGTTAAAATATATAGTAGTGCTTATCTATAGAAAGATAATTTAATTCTCGTCACGATGGTATAATTTTTATCGCGGACGATTAACGGTTTTGCGAGATATTTAATTTTTTAAAAAAGGGTGAAAGTTTATCATAATAAAAAAATGAAAGGCTATTATTGGTTGATTGGATCTATGGTAAATTTTGGTTCTATATTGAACTTTTGCCCATTGCTCTATCGTTTTTCTTAAATGAGACTAAATAAAATTTTGCCAGTCTCTTTAGTAATTAGCGGACATTTTATTGTTCTGTCGTTAGTTTTTTATTATACAACTACCGCATATGCTTTTCTCAGCCTCTTTCTACATAGGAACTGTAATAAGTATTTAATCTTGCATTACTATATATATTATAAAGCGTTTAAAACGACGCCGTTCCGTAAATAGTAAAACAGTACACACGGCCCATTTATCTACACAGCCCGGATACTTGGCCCAACTTCATTTGCAATCATAATGAAACCATTTAAACCATCTACACGCCACTTGTTATAAGTATATATTAAACCTCAATCAAAGCGATTAGTTTGGCCCACTTCTGATGCAATTCTGATCAACTGATGCTGGGTAAATCTACCAAAAAGCCGGTCCGGTACACTCTGAGAAGAAAAAAAATATATATATATATATTATATTACTATTTATTAATGCACAATCACCTCGGTTAAAAATTATTTACGCCGGAAAAAAAAATGAAAAATAAAAATAATTATATTACTATTTATTAATGCATGCAAAAAAAAAAAAAAAGGATTATATTACTATTTATTAGTCTTGTCATCACCGATTAAAAATAAGCCCTTAGATAAAAAATGATTATATTACTATTTATTAATGCACAATCACCCAATTTAAAAAATTAGCCATGCATACGAGGTTAAAAAATTGGCCAGGAAAAAATGAAAAATAAAAATAATTATATTACTATTTATTAATGCACATCACCTGGAAAAAAAATGATTATATTACTATTTATTAGTCAGCAATCACCTCGGTTAAAAAATTAAGCCGCCCAGATAAAAAAAATGATTATATTACTATTTATTAATGCACAATCATAAATTTAAAATTAAGCGCCCATGCTAGCTGGGGCAAATCTTACGTCTCGTTAGTCATTATTTGTGGTTATTGTTTCCTTATTAGATGTCTATGGTGACAATTTTTTTTAGTGAAAATTACTGTATTACCCAAAATCATAATACCGTGTCTGTACTTATCCATCTTTCTTCTCAATATCAAAAATACCCATCCATGTCAGGTATATATTTTCACTATATACACGACATGGACGTGTATGGCCACAAATGATTGTGGCAAATAAATTTGTAGCATGTCGGGTACAAAAGAATGCGTCATACCGCGACATGTCTTTTTTTATTTTTACCAATCTCATCTAGTGTCAAAAACATACAAGACATGGGTCAATCTTTAGGGGCATGTCGGGTACCATTCAATAAAATACACGACATGGGTCAATCTTTGGACAATGTTTAAGGGAATGTCGGGTACCATTCAATAACATACACGACATGGTCAAATAATTGGACAAAGTTTAAGGTACCATTCAAGAAAATACACGAGATGGGAGATACACATGCTCATGTCGTGTATAGAGGACATGTCGGGTATTATTATGCATCAAAATACACGAGATGGGAAAAAACAATGCTAATGTCCGAGCGTTAAAGGGTATAGAGGGTTTAGGGTTATCTAGGGTTATCTCTTAGCATTGGGAAAGAGCAAATATTAAAAGGTTGATTTGATGATTCAATGTTCTTGCAAATTAAAAGTTGATTTGATGATTCAATGGACTTCATTTAAAGCTTGAATATATACACGATGTAGTGTATCATTGTTATTGCAAGTTCATTCAAACCACATCTTCTTCATCACATATATGAGCAATATACCACGACATCTTCTTCACTTTATCTTGAAAGAATATACATCTTCTTCATCACCAATATACACGACATCTTGTTCATCATCGTATGGTGGTGGTTACATTGTGGTGCGTGAGTTTGGTGGTTTTGTAGTGGTGCCGTTGAAGTAGTTTGTGAGTTTGGTGGTTTAGTGGCGGTTATAAAAAAAAGTGTTGGTGGTCTTTGTGTGGTGGTCTTTGTGTGGTGGTGGATATGGTCGTGAATATGGAAGGTCAGGGTATTTCGCAATTTTTTCCTTTACACTTGTATTTTTTTTATTTGTTACGTACATGTGTATTAATATATGTTTATTTATTTTAGGATTATCCCTTAAATTACATGTAGGAGTAGGTTATCCGTGATTAGTGCTATTAAAAGTATGATTGTGAACAGGTAGGGAACATTATTTAGAGATACATGTTTTGGTTGGTTGTTAGATTTGCCAAAAAAAAGTGCGGCGTGTTAGTACATTATTTCATATGCCACCAAGTGCTATGTGTAGAGGGAGATACAAATATTGTTCCTCACGAGAGATATCGCGTTATGCGTGATATTAATCGGGTGGGTGAGGTTGAGGTTGGTTTGGTAGGGAGGAATTCGTCTATTCTTGGTCTAAGATTTGGAACATATTTTAGAAAGGATTATGAAGTTGAACCTATTCCCTTTAGGAGGCGAGTGTTCCTTCATCAACTGATTCTTCAAAAATAAAAGTTGGTGATGTGTTAGTCGCTAGACATTGAGTTGTTGAGCCGTTTGAGCGGCGAAGATCTTTGTTGGTCTTTGTTTGATAGCCGTGTTAGTGTTGGTGTTAAAAGGGACCGAGCTTAGGAATGTAGTCGACGATTTTGTATTTAGGTTAGTGGAGGATATAGATGCATGGAATGTGTTCCTGTGGGGGTCTTACGTAGGCCAACGTACAATTATCTTAGGATGCGACAAATAAAGCGCGAGGCAAAGCACTTTGCCGAGGGGAGAGATCCTACTAAACTTCCTAAGTACAATTTGAATGGCTTTATATGGGCCTTCAAGGTATGTGATATATAAATTTACAAATTTCATGTATATGTATATCGTTAACAAATTTAAAACAAATTTGCCTTTACAGGCGTGGATATTGGGTGTTTCCCTCATGGTGCGACCCCAGGTTTTTGTCATAGCGCAGTTGTATCCCGATCAATTGCGTGGAGCTATAGAAGCGTGGTATATAGAGTCGGTTTTGGATGACTTATTGAGGTGTGTAAAATATATGTTTTAGTAAATCGAGCTGCAAAGCGTTTAAAAATGCTGAAATGCATCAAAATCTTGAAAATATTCCAAAATTGCAATTTATATGTTTGATGCAAAATGTTCAAAATCGGATGAAAAATGAGCTAAGTTTGCGAGAATTAGGTTTAAGTCCCCAGTTTCAAAGTTGTCAAAAGCAGTCCCTGAGCACATAATTTCAAAAGTAAAATCACCAAAGGTCCTTTTAAAATCAAAAGTTGGCAAATTTAGTCCTTTGGTGTCAAAAGTTTGAGAAAATTACAAAATTAGTCCTTGATTTGAAATTTGGCGAAATGGCCCTGAAAATTGCAAAATGGCAAGTTTGGTCCTTATACTTTTTGAGAATATCACTTTTAATCCTTGGGCGACTTTGATGAAATGGCGTAATAGTCCCTCATTTTGAAATTTACACAAAGGCCCTTGGATTATTAAACCCTTTATATCTTTTGCACGGTCATAATACCTTGGACCCTGTCAAATTGAATTTTGGACCCCCACTCTATTATTACCCACGGTCTACTCTTGGTCAAAACAAGCAAAGCGGCCAAAAGTCTTCATCTTCCACCTGCATGCACGCCTTTCATCCAACTCCCGTCCCACTCCTCTCATCCACTTACCCATGTTCCCTCCACCTCAACTAACTTCCAATATGCATTTAATGCATCTTCCCCCAACCAACCCCAATTGGCAGATAAGCAATTTGGCGCCAAAATCTCATTTAAACGGTTAGGATCATTTTGAGCCATCCAATGGCTAAGGATTGATGGGAACTATTCAGAAGAGAGAGACAAAGAGTTTGGATTATAAAAGAAAGAAGAGGGAAGAGTTTAAGAGAGTCTTGTAGTTTTTAAATATTTCTTAATGTCATTTTTAATGTTAAGTTTTAGTTAAGCTCAAAAATCTGTAACCTTTTGTTATAATGTACTCAGTTTAAGTTCTTGTATCAACATAAATCATTTTCAAGTCTCAATTTAAGTTAAATTACCATTTGCTTAGTTAAGCTTACTGTTGCAATTCTCATTTTCAAACTTATGTATCAAAGCTCTTCTTAGCTTATCTTTAAGCTTTAACAAGCTTAAATGAGCTTATTATAACTTTGTACAAGCTCACATTCAAGATTTAAGTAATTTTGGGACTTGGTCAACAAAAGTCAAACGGGGGCAAATATGATGCAGATTTGAAATGGTTGATGCAGGCATGGATTTGGGGTGAATTATAGTTAGTTGGATTGGTTTATATAGGTTAGTGGTTACGGTTTGTTAATGGCTAGCCATAGTGGCTTTGGACCTTTGTAAGTGATTTTCACAAATTCTTGGATATAATGTATTTGTAGTGATAATCTGTTAAAACCTGTTTAGATAGATGTATTTAGGTGCAGTCAAGTCGGTTTGATCTTAATTACAAAATTTGGTTGTTGTTTGGTATAGTTTTGAGTTTAAAAGCGATTAACTACAAGGGTGTTTGGTTTATAACTTCATCTGTACTTAAGGTGTGTTCAGTAGTTAAAACCTTTTGGTTCATGATTGTTTAGTCTAATTGAGTTCATTTGAGTCATTAAAATGTACCTGCAACTCTCATAAGTCAAACATCAAGTAAATCTGTCTCCTTGCCACTTGTTGAGTTTTGGAATTGCAAAACCTTGTTTTGTGTTTAAAAGTGTTAAACATTGCTTGCATTGTACTCATTACACCATATTACTTCATTATCAGTCATAAAATTGGATTCAAAGTTCATCTTGGTCAAAGTTCACAGCTATTATCAAAAGTCAAAATTGCAAAAAAGTGGATTTGAGTTCAATTTGCAAGGATTTATCATGAGCTCAATTAAGGCCAATTTCACGGTGAAATTTGTTGTTTCATAAACTTCAATTTGGTCCCCTTTCTTGTCATCATTTTATCAGAATTTTGCAATTTCTTAAAAGCTCTAAACATGCTTCTCTTTTGGGTGTCAAGTGCCACATTCCAGGGCTTATTATAATGAGGTTTCCAGTTTTGTCGAGGTTGCATAGGGCTCATATGAGCTCACCCAGTGCGAGTTTTGTTTTGCTAGGTCTTAGCCAGGTCTAGAATAAGTTCAATTTTTGGTTTTCAGTTTAGCTTCTTTTGTAGCTTGTGCTTTGGTCTAAAGTAACCCCTGTTGTAGCTCATAATCTCACATCATCAAATCTGAGCAAACTTGTAATATAGAGGTTAAGGTCTGTTGTTAATTGTTGCATTTTAGTTGTTTTAGCAGTTTAGAACTTCATGTCGGTTGGTGCTTGTTGTGTCACTTTAGCTTATTCAAGTGCTTATTTCAATAAGCACTTGTAAAGCGATTCAAATTCCTCCACATAGCACCCTGTTTTCCATTTTCTCAGATTCCTAATATTATTTTAGACTTTTCCTGAAATTTTCAGATTTTTCTAAGTTGATTTGCTATTTTTCTTAATTTAAATTAGTTTTTAAGCATTTTTAAATAACATTTAATACAAAAATTGAGAAAAGGTTCAAAAATAATTTTTCATTTTTCTTAGGTTTAGATAAATATAAAAAGTGAAAAAGTAATTTTCAGATTTTTCATAGTTTATTTTGTAATTTTTAGTAATTTAATTAGTTTTTAATAGTTTAAAATTCATAGAAAATACAAAATAATCAGAAAAATATAAAAATAGTTTTGAAAATTCTTTTTTGTCATTTTAGATTTTTCCAAGTTAAAATTTTATTTTTCTAGCTTTGTTTCCTATTTTCTTGTAATTTAGGTTATTATTTTATAGTTAAAATAGTTTTTAATTAATAATAATTAGATAAATAGTTATAAAAATAATTTTCTTTTTCTAAATATTTTCTTTTATTATTAGTTTTGTAAAAATGTCATTTTCATATTTTTAGGACTTTTATTTCTTAGGTCTCACTTTTTATTTCATACGTTTACGTAATTTTATTCAAACGTAAGTTTTAAGTTTTAAGTTTTAAACGTTCATCAATTTTAAAAATAGTGATAGCGTTTATTTAATAGTTTTTATCTTTTTAATTTCCTTTAATTTGCATTTAAGCCGTTGTAATTTGTTGGCTTTTCCTGTAGTTATAATCCTAATCATATCCTGCTTTTAGTTCAAATTCCTCGATCACTATTCGTTTGATAATCCATTGCATAGCTCATTTGGGACATAACGACCGGGAAACACTATACTCCCCGGATCTTCATTGAGTTCGGTGCTTAAGTTTTAAACTGTTACTTCGGCCGCCATTCACAAGTGGCAGGCTTGAGTGATTTAGCTTGACTGTTTGGCACGCATCACCAATTGAATGTGAGTTTGAAATATGACCTTAGTTTCTTACAATATGATTATAATTTTTTGTTGGTTTTTATTAATGTTGTGTATATTGTCCATGTTTTTTAAAGGTAAACCCAACTTTGATGAGGCTTATCTTGGGATGACTATGAGCAAAATACAGTGGTGGGCTCAGTAGAGCATATTTTCTTTGGGAATTGACCTCAATTCCATCGAAAAAGCCTCCACTAAACGAACCTATTTACGATTCTTTTGCACCGGAAATTATCACCAATGAGATGAAGGCACTTGGCGAAGTTACAAGAACATGACTTGAAGTTCAAACAACTTGATCCACGATTTTTTGGTGGCGATTTTGGGGTAAGTAGCTTACGTTAATTTATTTATTGTTATTCAAAACACCTAACTAGGTTTACGTGCTTTTATCTTTTTTATATTTAAATATGTTTGAAAATAACCAACTCTACATTATAATTTTTCATTCATGGAATACCAAATGTCGACCGTCCATTTGGCGATCCACCGAATGACTCGTTCTTTGACGGTGTTCATGTACCTACACGTAGTTAAAGTCTACTGGTCCATCATGGCTTCCTCCACGGACATCTGACGGCTACCACCGTCGCCACTTGGGTTTGGCTCTTTTTGCCTTTGTTGATTATGGCGGTCCATCTCACACCTATGGCGTAGGTGTCGGCGTCCGGTAACCTATTAATTACATAAAATATTTCATGGTTATTATTGTTACTAGTAATTATATTGATTTTAAATTTTTATTGTTTATTTTTTAAGGATGCGTCGGCGACCAAAGAGGATTGTCGTCGGGTAAAATGCGCAATATCCTTACACGAACAGGGCCAACCACAATCTTGCCTAAGAAAGCGTCAGCTAAGAAGGCGCCAAAAAAGAGTACCTCGAACATTCTAGCGTTTAATTTGGAAGAACAAGCGGTTCATGAGTATAAAGAGTATGATGGTGGTGTTGCCTGTTTTGGTAGTCGTCGTCTTGGGACACATTGCGGTTTATAATGTTGACCCTAATAAGGTATCTTGGACCACTTAAAATTTATTAACATGAAGTTGCTAATTAACAATGTTTGATATTGTATTTTATCGTTTGTTTTTTTTGGTGGCGTGGCGTTATGTTAGTTTGGAGGAATTTCTATTAAACCCATCCCGATATACCTTATTTGTCATCCAAAGGGTTGGGTAGCGAGCTTACCTTCTTTCAACAACTACTTCGAATTATACAAGAGCGGCGATCGAGTACTGGTCAAATTGGTTGGTTGTCGGCGTAAGTATAGTGTTATGTTTTTAAAAGTTTAGATTATATTAGTTTGAAGAGCGTAAAATGATTTTGTTTAATCTCTTACTTCGACAAATGAATTGTTGGGTTGAGCTATTAATAAGAAGAAGGCAAGATGGCGCGCCATGGGGTGATATCGTCATCATGGACATCATCCACTTACCCCACAGAAGATGGTGGTAGAGTACCCATGCTTTCGATAGCTCCTTCGATTATTGGAACATTAGATGGTAGCATGCGGCGTACCGCTTCATGGGATCAAGTAACCTGGGTAAGTAAATGTGTTTCAACCTATAATTAATTTGTCTCATACATTACGCTTTACTAGTTTATTTAAGCGTATCTATTTGAATATATTTTAGATGTAGGTGGTGATGCCGATGAATGCGAGGAGGGAATCATTGGGTCACATCGATTATTGATCTAAGGTTATCCACCTTTCAGGTTCTCGACTCTTTGCCTAGCACGGAGCATTGTGATTATTTACTAGGGTATGTTCTAGAATGGACCGGAGTTCTTAACAAATGTTTAGAAGAGCTAGGACATTTCACAAGAACCGGACGTCTGCACTACAATTTCAAATTCCGTTACAACGACCAAAATTTCCGATCCCACACCAAACTAACACTCACGATTGTGGAGTCATCACTTGTTGGCGCATGCATGAGTTTGTTCTTGTAAGTTTCCACCACAATGGAGTTATGATGTTGAAGGCTTTTTCAAGAATATTAGATATAGTATCTCTAAGATGTTTTACGATTGTCGTTGCGAGGAGACTAGTTCTTGTGGATATGATTGACAGTGATTTTTAATGGAAGTTGTATATATTTTTATATTTTATGTTTAACTTATATTTTGATGTTAATTCAAACTTTTATTCAAGTAAATCAACATTACATATAGATGACGTTGAGTTAGATAAACATTACATAGATAACATTACCTAAAAGTAGGAGATGAATATGTAAAGATTCATCCAATAAAAACTGTATCCTTGTCGAAAACAGCAACCATGTTCCTCAATGTAATGTTAAGAGAAGGGGTGTTGATTTTGGGGTAAACACCGAAACATTACGAAGTACCAACCGACTCGACTTTAACATTGATATGACAACTCATTGACAATGTCGGTTGTAAACACAATTTAACACGAAATATGACATTGACATGACTAATCAATGACTTTCATATGAACTCTTTTTACAATTTTGTAAATGCTTCGGAATGTTTTCAAGTCGTACTTTTTAGTTCTACACACAAGATAAATTAAAAACCGTATATCTAACCATTCACATATATTTAAGTACGTACTTTTTTCCCATCATTTTAAAAAAACTATGAAAAAATTTAATGTTTAAAGGATTTGTATACTACACAAGTGAAAATACATTAACCATTATATTGAAAAGATTTTATGTGTGAGATATAGATATGTGTTTCTAAGATGTGTTTCTAAGTCTATACATATAGAAATTCTATTGTAATTCACCATGTAAACAAAACCCTAAAACATGTGTCGTTGAAAACCCTAAAACATGTGTGTATGCAATTATATTACACGACATTGGGCTTGAAATGAGAATGCAAAATATGTGTGTCGTGTATTTCCAGTCTTTTCCCATGTAGGTGTATGTTATTGAATGGTACGCGACATTCCCTAAACATTGTCAAAGATTGACTCATGTAGTGTATTTTATTGAATGGTACGACATGCCTAAAGATTGACCCATGTCGGTGTATGTTTTGACACTAGATGAGATTGGTAAAAATAAAAAAAGACATGTAGTGTATAGGCGTACTTTTGTACCGACATGCTACAAATTTATTTGCCACAATCATTTGTGGCCATACTGCGTCCATATGCGTGTATATAGTGAAAATATATACCCGACATGGATGGGTATTTTTTATATTGAGAAGAAAGATGGGTAAGTACAGACACGGTATTATGATTTTGGGTAGTACAGTAATTTTCACTTTTTTTTAAGATTTAAACTCGCCAAGAAAAAATAAGAACACGATGCATAAAATGTAAAAAAGAGTATAAAGTATCTAAAATGTATGTAAATGTTTATCTATCATCTTTTGAGTTGGTTTGCATACGTAATTAATGAGGTTTCCGTGGATATGTGGCAAGATCACGGTGTTTGCAACTTAAATACATGCGTAGTCGCAAAACTAAGGGTCCGTTTGTTATGGGGTGTTTCTATGAAAGAATGGAATCAATTTTAGAAAACTTTGTTTGGTTGGCCTACATTGAAATGACAGAATGAAACTATACCCGTAGAGTCATACCATGGTGGAGAGGTAGGATTAAAGAAAAACCTCTGACATTTTGTGTACTTTCTTTGCTCAACTTGCATTCTCACCACTTATTTTAATCACTATCATTTTCAACTTATTTTTGCATCACATGTTTTATTAGAATGTTAAAATATTAGTATATTAAATAATATATTTTACATAAAATATATTTAAATAAATACAATTTCTTTCTCCTAAACCTACCCCAAATCCAAATCATATACTAAATCCAAATCATAATCCTAATCCAACCCCGCTTATAAACCAAACGGGCCCTTAATAAAAGTCATTTTTGGGATACAGTTCAAATGAAATCTAAATCGAGTAAAAGGGTCAATTTGCCACCTATAAGCTAAAAAGCACAACTACGAATCTTATAAACTTCGAAACTAAAGCTAGTACATGTAACATTCATCATACTAAAAATTTTAGATTTTAGATATTTGATATATATAGAAAGCTTGCAAACCAATCATCCAGAACACAATGGTTACATATAAAAGTCTATAATATATGCTTATATACACCTATATGTAAAAAGATGATCTCCAATCCAAGCACAACTCACTTTGCTTGTTATCGATATAGATCCAATGCTTAAATTTTGCCATAAAAACCAAGAGGTACTTCGAATCTTACTAACGGAATGTTTAGTGATGTACTAATGTGTACTTTTTGACCGTCACATGACCAATATGAGCACCGGCTTCATCTCTTACAACCTTACACTCTAATTACTTACTCAGTAAGGGCAATTTTGCAATAACGCACTATGATGTTTAGTTGCAAACTTAAAAAAGTAATGCATTATCATTTAGCACTAGCAAGGTACCCGCGTACTAAAAGTTTTCGGTAAATCATGTATTTTTGTTTATTATGTTTTTTATGACAATAAATTTACGGATATCAAGAATTTTGTTTAACCGTGCCGTTCGAGACTGGATTGAGTGGCGTTAATACGTCGTTTGGGACCGACTTCATTGGCCGTGCCCGTTAGGGCTCGACCCGTTGGACCGTGCCGTTCGGGCCGGCTTATTTGACCCATTGCCCGTTTGGGCTTGAATATTTGTATAATATTCTTTATTATTTGTATTAGTGACATTTAATGCAGGAATTGTGTTTAAGTTGGTTGTACAATATACTTGATAATTTGTATTTCTTGTGTAAGGCGTGTTTTAATAACTGCATTAATTGTATTTATTGACCAGTTAATTAATTGACTATGTTAAATATCTTGACTACATTAATATTGCTTTGTATTTTGTACATTAAGCTTTAAAACTTGTAAGTCTTAAAATTAATATTGATGAGAAAGATCATTAATTGTGCATTGTGTATTGTACAATAGGTTTTGTATGTTGTAAGTCTTAATTTTAAAACCATGAGAAGAAATATTCATTCCTCTATTATAAGTAGTATAGATGTGAGTCAATGACATGAAATAATTAAGCACCGAAAGAGGCCAAAAAATGAATATCTAGCCAAGACATTGTCTACATAGAGGTGATTTGCACATTTTCACAATTTATTGGCACATTTAAATTTGAGTGTTTTAACATATATATTTTTACATTACTTTTAATCAAGTTCATCATGTAAGAATATATATGTCCAAACACTTTAAATTTTAAGTGTTTCAATCATTTATAAAAGTGTACAAATCGTCTTTCTTATCCATATTAACTAATATCATTTGCTCATTGAAATACCTCTTTGCTTGAATAATCCACAGTCAAATGGTGTAATCTACAGTTATGCATGAAAGAAGTCAACATCCTAAGCAAACAAAACGTGTCATACTCTTAAAGTTAGTATATCGTTCAACTGCTATTGTTTCAGCTTCTTGCTTGAAAAGAAATTGGCCAAGTACTCGGTGGTGGAATCAGGAATTTTGATCAAAGGGGGCATCAAGCAATATTTTTTTTAGCGTAACTTAACATAAGTCGATTCGGGTCGGGCGTGAATAAAGGCATCAAAGTTGTTTTCCTTCGATGATTAATAGCAAAAAAATTACTCTACTAATTACTCTACTTCATTCAAATAACATTTATTATATATACATGAATATATTAAATTTAAACTGGTATAAAATTAAAGATGTCTTGTAATTACTTAAAGTAAATTTACTAGAAACATAATTGAAAAACCAATGACATTCCCATTTCCCAATCACTACCATTCCCCAACAACCCGCCCCACTACTTTCCCATTTCCCCATTACTCCTCCTCCACTTCTTCCTCTCCAATTATTCCGACGAGCAACACCAACATAAAAAAAATATAAACAGTTTTGAGTTTTACATTAAAAAACACCTTGTTTTTTATAATCTCAAAGAGTGTGGAGGGCACTTTTACAATTTGCATGGGGGCACCAGACATTTTCTCTACCAGTCAACTCTTTTTTTCTATATAATTTGTGTGTTCACAAAAAATTGGTGAGGAAGCTCCCCCAAAGCGGCCTCCAGCCTTGATAGTATACACATAGTTCCGCCCCTGCAAGTACTTACTTAAAGATATTACAGTACTTTACTATACTACTATAGTACTCCTTCCGTCTCATATTAAGTGTCCGCTTGCATCATGCACAAAGTTTTAGAAAATCCCACTAACTACTCTCTCCACCAATCAAATATCATTTTTACCCACTAAAGTCTAATCTCATTGGTTGAAATAGAATATGGACACTTAATTTGGGACATCCAAAGATTCTATTATGGACACTTAATATGAGACGGAAGGAGTATAATTCAATTATAGTTAATATTGAAGGACGCATATCTATATGGTAAATTTGATACCTCTATGATCTTCTTAAAAAAATTTAAACAAAAGTACTTGTCTGAAGTTAATGAATCTATAAATTAACTTAATGAATTTTTATAATTCAGAAGTACTTCTATGAATGAATTTACTATATAACATTAAAAACGATTACTACACTATTTGTCATTTTGTTTGTATCAAAAATACACGTGGAGCCCAAATTCAAAATAAATAGGTCCAAGGTTCCTGTCGTGCATTTTTTGCGTTGCCCAAAGTCCCTTAGAGTAACGGGTGTTAGTCATTGTTTAAGTGCCTTATGTGTTTTGCACATAAGAGTATTTTGGTCATTTCACCACGTTATGTAAACTAATTGTTGATTAATTTTGCACAATTTTAGAGACGAACGGTGTAATTTACTTCTAAAGTTAACACCATCACCTAATTTACTTCTAAAGTTAACACGAACGGTTGACCCGGTCGGGTTCGGGTCAACTCGGGTCGGGTCAAATCGGGTCAAGCCTTAAAAAACATACCCGAACCCGACCTTGTTTAGAACTCGGGTCAACTCGGGTCGGGTCAATTCGGGTTCGGATCAACTCGGGTCGGGTCAATTCGGGTTTGGGGTCAACCCGAGTTTTTTACATTGTAAAAGTGTTGTTGAGCCGGGTTAGTCGGGTTCGGGTCGGGTCAAGGCTAAACAACATACCCCGAACCCGACCTTGTTTAGAACTCGGGGTTAATTCGGATTGACCCGAATATAATTTTGAACCCGATTGACCCGAGAATTGACTGAATTAGGGTTCGGTCCGTCGACCGAATGACACCCCTTATTACAACCATATACCACCACCCACCATCTTTATTAAATTTTTCCTTTTTTTTCTTTTTTCTTTATACATCTTCATCTCCAACTAGTGTTGTAAACGAACTGGACGAACAAGAATAAAACCTTTTTCATGTTCGTTCGTTTTATTATAACCGGACACGAACTCTTAAACGAATGAATTTTCTTGTTCATATTCATTTATTAAGAAAATGAGTTGTTCATGTTCATTTATGTTCGTTCACTAAGACATTAAACGAACATAAACGATCAAATAAATGAACATAGACAAACAAACATAAACCTTATTAAATTATGCACAATATATTTGTTTATAATTGTTGTTTTGTTTAAACAAACCAATTTTAAGATTATACAATTAAAATATATGATATACGAACATAAATAAATAAATGAACATAAACGAATGCATAATCAGACGTTCACGAACATAAATAAACGTGCGTGACTTTTGTTTATATTCGTTTATTTAACTAAACGAATGCAAAATATTGTTCATGTTCGTTCATTTAGTTAATAAACTAACATAAACGATTTTTTTACTGAACGTGATAAGGATTTAAAACGTACACTTTTAGGGGGTCATTTAAGCTCTTAATCGACCACTTTTATATCCGTTACTACTTAATTTCGTTCCTTTTCACTTTTTAGGTCTCTTGGAAGCAAAATGCTGGAATGATGCAAATTTGGACGAAAATGAGTGAATAAATGAAGAAAAGGGAAAAGTCAAGATCGAAGCGCTAAATTTGCTGCTGAACTGACGTCCCAAACAAAGGCGATATCAGTCCTATATAGAGACTTGATCAAAACATGCACGAAGGCTCGGTGGAATTTTTGTTCGTATAACGATGGTGTCGGGCTTTGAAGAAGAAGGGCGTCACTCGGACTTTTCATCTCGAGGCGGCCGGATCGGAACCAAGACGACGTCCCAGCGAAGGCGGCGGCGTCACAACTCTAAGGTGGCGCCATCCCATCGATGACTTGGCCAAGCGAAACCCTAATGACGGCGGTCCAATCCAAAAGGTGGCGTGTCGCACTTGTAAATCTATATATAGAATTGATTTTTGCATTTAAGGAGGTAGACTTTTGGAGAGAAAAAACCTAAAACGTTTGTAGTCCAATTTGGACAGTATCTTAGGGTCCCAAACCTTATTTTACACATCGAGATAAGTGTTTTAATCCAAAGTATCATTATGTCTTCAATTGATTGTGTGTATGCTTACTTGTTTACCATGTCTAGCTAAATTTCTTGTGTGTTTGCTTAGATCTATGAAACCTAGTTATTAATTATTGTTAGGTTGTGATGAGTGTCTAAATACTCATCATTTTTATACTGTTAGAATGCCAAAAACATCTGAAAACACTCAGAAATGCTTCAAAATGATAAAAATATCACAAACAAGTGTTTTATATGTTTTAAATGCAAAAATGCCAAAATCTAGTGAAAAACGTATTAAGTTTGCATAATTGGCAGTTTTAGTCCCCCAAGTTTCAAAAGTTGTCAAAATCAGTCCACAGTAATTCAAAATCTTGTAAAAAGTCATTTAAGGTCTATGAGATTCAAAAGTTGTCAAAATAAACCCTTTAAAGTTTAAAAATCACAAAATGACAACTTTAGTCCCTCAAGTTTGGAAAATGTCAAATATAGTCCTTGGTTAATTTAAAAAGTGAAATTTATCAAAAATAAACCTTGTACTATTTATAATTGACAACATTGGTCCTTTATGATAAGTTTTGGGAAATTACACTTTTAGTCCCTCAAAATTCAAAAATGGCATAAAAGGTCCTTGGAATTATAAAAAATGGAAAATATTCAAATGTCATCCTTGTACTATTAAAGATTGGCATGAATGGTCCTTATTATAAGATTGGAAAAATTGCTAGTTCAGTCCTTTAACTTTCAGAATGTTACAAGAATGGTCCTTGTATGTTACTAGCTACACCAATCCAAATCCAATCCACTAAACCCAGCTGCTGGCCCAATCCATAGCCCAAGTCAAACCCCCCTTTCCCCCCAGTCAAACCCACCATACGCGCCAAAGAAACCGGAGATCTTGTTTATCTCTTTCACCCAAACCTGTAAATCCAATACCCTTTGGTTTCACCACCCTTTCCACCTCACCCCATCTATCTCAAACACTCATCCTTACCTTTTCCACCTCACCAACATAGCCCACAAGCATTTAATGCTTCCCCAAGTGACCTTCAACTGTAGCACTCACATAATCTATTTTCTTTGCCAAATCAACCCCTAACCCCATACCTGCTATCCAATGTTCCACTTACACCTCCCAACCTCCCAAGGAGCATTTAATGCAAAACACCTTATGTGACTTTTGGCGCCAAAAGCAAATTTGATGGCCAAGATTCGTTTGACCACATCAATGGCTGGAAAATGGTGGGAAATGCTCAGAGGGCCAGTGGGAAACTTTTGGATGTCTATAAAGAAAGAAAGAAGCGAGAGGAGAGAAGTAGTAGAGTAAAGTAGTGTAATTTTATTTACTTGTCTCGTTTTAATTATTTTTAAGTTTCCAGTGTATTAATCGACTTTCAAGCTTTATATTTCATGTTTTTATTGTCCAATAACACTTTTGTAAACCTTAATTTCAAGTTTCATTTATTATTGAGTATGCAATTTTTATGTCCAAATTCTCAAAGTACTCAGTTGTTATTTTTAGTTGTTATAATTGCTTCTTAAGCTCATATAAGCTTTTGAAGAAGCTTATAAGTTGTCGAGAAACCTCATAATTCGGTTTAGACTAAAAACTCAAATATACCAAAAATTCCTTAATAATAGTTGGAAAATAAAAAAGGTCCATGGAGAAGATGTCAAAGGGTGAAGCGAGGTGAATCTTGGATTAATCACGGTTTTAGAGCTTCAGGGAAGCTATAGGAGTGGTCTTGTGCCTCTGTTCTATGTTTTGTACTTGGACTAAACTTGTAAGCAATTTCTTTAAAAATTGCATTTTCTAGTTTAAATGTTTTAAGCATATTAATTTTGGTTTAATCTTGTCTCAATTTAGTTAATATAAGATAATCACTAGGTTTATTTCTTTAAAAACTTGTTTTAGTGTCTTAAAGCTCAAAACAGTCCTAATAAGGGGTGTTTGGTTACTGCTTAGTAATACGTGTTAGAAGGTTTTAATGTTGTTATTTGTTGTTGTTTAATGTCACAATAGGATCATATAGATCGAGTCAAGCATAAAAATTAGTATTTAGTTAGTAAAAAGTCAAAATTAGTTTGTATGCTCAAATTACAGTCCACTGTTAGGAGTTTTAGATACAAATTTCATCAAAATAGCTTGTAACTTATCTCTCTAGCTTAATCTTATCTCATTCAGACTTATAATAACATAATAAGTCTTTAGAATCAGTTAAAAGTTCATAAAAGTCAACTGTGTAGTTAAATTAAAAAAAAGTCAAATTTCTCAATAAATGTTTTTGAATAAAATTTAGAATTTCCTTTGTGTGTTTATTATTAAAAGTTAGCTTAAGTACTTTTGGGAAATTAATATTTAGTTGCTTAAGAAAAATAGAAAAATACTAGATTGCCTTTAATCAGCTTATAGAGTGCTTATTTTTTAACTTCTTTTGGATACCTTGTCGAAAATGCATTGCGTGCCGCGGGAACTACAAGCTTTTCACAAGCTTGTTATAAGCTATCTAGTACTCCTAAGCATGTGTAATTTAGATTTTTAGATAGCCTAGCTGGTGCACTTGTTAGTCCAAGTGCTTATTTTCATTTTCTAGATCATTTCAGTGCTTAAAAGTCATCTTGAAAGTAGCCAGAAATCCAACAGTGACTTTGTGCATAACGGTGGTGACTTGTGCTTATTATTAGCTTATTCAGTGCTTATTAGTAGTCATTGTGCTTATTCAGTGTTCAAGTGTGCTTATAAACATTAGTTTAGCTTGTTACTGATTTACCTTGTGCTTATTAATTAGCTTTTAAGTATTTTAGCTCAAGCTTTGTACTTAGTCATTTTCAAAAAAGCCCTTGTGACAAAAACTTAAGCTGGTTTAGTGCTTATTAGCCGTTTTCATAAAAAGTGGTAGTTAACAAAAGTACTTATTTTCATGTATAAAATTGGTTTGTAAAAGAAAAAAAAAAAATCGAAAAAAAAATGGTTAGCAAAAAGGGGAGGTCAAGGTTCGAACATGCGACCTCCCCCTTGATAGAGTGTTTAATGTGTACCTGTAAACCAATCGCCCTTGGGACTTTTTCTGTTATTTTCTTACACAACAAATCTCTTAAATACATTTAGTCCCGTTTAGCTTATTTGGCTAGTTTAGCTTATTACGAGCTTATTCAGTGTAGCTTTTTCAAGTTTTCTAATTTTCATAAATCTATATTAGTATTAAGGATTTTTACAAAAAGTTTCAGATTTTTATAAATAGTTTTAGTATTTTTTAACATTTAATTAGTGTAAAAACTTATTTAAATCATAATAAAAAATATAAAAGTCAAAAAAATGTAAATCTTTTTTCTAAAATTTTCTTTTGTCAAATAGTACGTAAGAAAATTGATTTTACACTCTTAGGCCTTTTATTTCATAAATTTTACGTTTTATCTTAGCGCTCAAGCCATTTTAAATAAATAACGCTTCGTTTACGTTTTAAATAACGTTTTTAAGTAATTTAAGTTTACGTTTTGGTTAATATAGTTTATTTAAGTTATTTTGTTTTATAAAATAAGCGTTCATCGATCTGTAAAAATAGTGATAGCGTTTATTTAATAGATTTTAACTTTTATTTTCTTTAATTTGCATTTAAGTCATTTGTAATTTGTAAATCTTTCCTTTAGGTAATTATCCATCCAAAACCTTATTGATCACTATCATTAGTGATTATTCTATCATCTGAAGTTGTTTAAACACCAATTCATCCTCCGTGGGACTTAACGACCCGGGAATACACTATATTCCTCTGATTTAAATTGCATTCGTGCTTGAAGCGGTTTTAAGGCATTCGGATTACGGTCTGATGCCATTCACAAGTGGCGAGGTTTGAGTGATTTAGCTTATTTGTTTGTACGCAATCAAATTTTAGGCGCCATTTGCCGGGGAGGCATGGCGTGTTTTAAGCATTTCCAGATCCATACTTGCACATATACCACCTTTTTGTAAACAATTTTATATAAATCAAAAAGTTCATTAGCACTTTTTCTAAAGTGTTAACAACACCAAAAAGATTTTCTTTCTTATTTTTTTTCAAAATATTTATCCAAAAATCCAAAAATATTCATCTTTACCATCTTACCCTTTTTGATTCTTTATTCCTTTACCCTCTATCCATTTGATTCTAACTTCTTCTATTCTAATGGAATCTCTCGAGGGCAATGCGGGCGAAGTTGAAAAACTTCTGTTTTATCACAAATGTCAAGAATTAGTGTTGTCCATGAAGATCCATTGATTCTAGCGTAGGGAAATAGAGCGAGAAACCGGGGTGACAAAGGACCGGTACTTTCCTCGATAATGGAGGTACTAACTACGTCCAACCTACGGTTATCCAAAGATCTAATCCCTCGATTGCTCCTAAGTCGTCTAAAATTGATCCTACACTTTCACGATTTACGGTTAAAAGCAAACATGCAGAGTTTAGACCGGTGACTAATGATTTGCCTAATCTTCACATTTCTCAAGAACGAGCCGGAGACCATAACGAAGTAGTGGAAATTGCTAGCTCTCAGAGCACACCACTTGTCCCACCTCCGGATTTTTCAAAATGTTCTTTGAGTCTTAATAGTCATTCGGATCACCATGTTGGTTTTGTTGATTCTTTGAATGAACCGATTCCTTCTCATAACTCTCAAATAGAATCGTTTATTCCTTGTGTGGGTTATGGTGAGCCTCTTTTTGGTTCACCATGTCAGCCATTTGAGTGTACGCGTGTGTACGTGTGGTAATGATATTGAGCGGGAGTTGTTTGTTTTGTGGTTCTAGGAATTCATTTGATTATGATCCTAATCCGAACTCATTTAACGACCCCTCAAATCTTTCCAATTACCCACCACAGCCCGACATATCTTCATATAATCAACAATCTCTACTGTGAATTTTGTGGAGGTCCTCACCAAGGATTTGAATGTCAATCCGGAAACACGATTGTCTATGAACAGTTTTCCGATGATGCTCGGAACTTTGGATATGACCAATATCCATATGATTCACCTATCGGGATCAGATTTCTTTGTTGTGAGAACTGTGGAGGTCCCCATTTAAATCGATTGTCAAGCGGGGAATCCATTTCCTTGTAACAATTACGACTATCCATATCACGACCAATCTCCACAGTGCCAAATGACTCAAACTCTTCAGCAAACCCAACAAGACACTTATCTAGAGCTTAGTCGGTGAAAAGAACGAGGAGTTGAGTAAGGCGGCATTTCATAATGTTCCCGGTTTTTCTTGTGTATATTGTGGGGGTCCTCATGATGATTATCAATGTCAACCTTCGGTTTTGACAAATCTCCACTCCCACAATGTCCGTCATTCAAAATTCACATGAGAAATCCATGGAAGAATTGCTAGGCGAAGAAGCGGTGCTAAAATAAAATCCCAAATTGCCTTTGAAAAATCATTTGAAGGAATCAATTGCAAAGAAAAAGCGGCCGGATCTAGCTCTCGGTTTAGTTTTATTCCACGATGGCGGTGATGATGAAGATACACTTGATTCATCAAGTTCATCGAGATGATATCCGGTTGAGATTCCATCTCAAACAAGCTGCTATCACACCCGAAGCTCCCACTCACTCTCGAACATGGGGGCGAGCATCTTGACACTTGTTCACGAAAAGGAATCGACAAATTTATAAAGTCTAGTGTTGAGGACCTTGTCCCAATCCCAAGAGAGTCACAGGGAACTTTTGACCATATGTGTGATATCTCTTCCCCTCTTGAGTGTTCAAAAGATCATTTTGAGTCTTTCTCCGATTTTTACGATGATTGTAAATCTTATGGAGACATTGAGAATGTTGAGGCATCACTTTCACATTGTGATGTTAATCCTCTTTTTGAGGAGTTTACCAACGAACTCACTCACATCAATCCACTTTCATCGGAAAGTAATGATAGTCTTTCTGATTTCAAAACCGATGCGGGAGGCGAAAGTCTCATTGATAATGATCGTTCACTCACTTCTTATCCCAACAGTCCAATAGAGAATATTAATCACTTTGTTCCTGAAACATTCAAAACAACTCTCACTAATCCTCTATTTGAATTCGACTCTGAATTCACTTTAATTCTCGAGAATCCACTCTTTGATACTCAGTTGAGGATAGTGATGAGTCTGATGGAACAAGAATTCCGCATTTACATCTTGTGATTGATTCTCTTCGAGGAGTTCTCTGTGAACTTACTCATATCATATCTCGTAGGAGTATGATAATTTCTACTTTGATCTAGACACACCCATAATATGTCTTGATCAACCGAGCTTAACTGAGGAGATTCATGAAACTATGAATTCTCCTATTGAGGATGAAGAGTTAGTCATGATTGTTATCATGATTTTCTTTCTTTTCTTCATATATTCTGTCACTTCTCCTGTTCTTCACTCCTTCGGGAATGAAGACATTATCTTTGACCCAGGCATTTCCATGTACCAATTGTGAGCCGGGTCTGTCTATGTATATCTCATCGGTGTGGAACTTTCACGTACTTCAATGTTTTTACAAATATCTTGAATGAAAGTCCGATGGAGATTGTCTCTTCCACTTACTTCCCCATGAACAAATTAATTCGGGTCGAGTCAAGCTAGAGACTCGGTAATCAAAAACATAGCTTAACATGGGTTTTCACCGTGTGTACCACCCTAGTGTGGGGAGATGCCCCACATGTTAAAAAAATTGTAAATATTAAAAAAGAAGAGAATAATTGTTGTGTTTCCACACTTTGAATATTGAGGACAATATTCATTTCTAAGTGTGGTGGGGAAATTCTGGCGAATTTGATCATAAATGTACCCTTTTAGTCCCTTTTTCCCCAAAATGGCCAAATTTTAAAATTTTTATTTAGTGGAAGTACTATGTACTAAACACAACAAATGGTAATCAGTCCACCATGTCTAACCCACATAAGGATTGGCTAATCCAAGAGCAAACGGCTCTTGGTAAAGATATCTCAAATCCGTTTATGGCTTGCAATTTGCCCAAAATTGTATGGTGTTCAGCTCACCATATCCTTAAAAGTAAAGAGTTGGCTAGCCCGCAAGGTTATGGCTTGTGGTAAAGGCAGTGGAAAAACCATAATTGGTAATCAGCTCACCAAAGATAATATTCATAATTTATCTAAGAGTTGGCTAGTCGAGCAAGCGGCTACGGTAAAGACAAATCAAAACCGTTGAAAGCTTATGATTTGCTCAAAATCATTTGGTTATCATTGTACCAAGGTTCTTACTTGAACTGAAACATTTGGCTACTCCAGAAGTGATGGCTTTTGGTAAAGAGTTTTAAAATCCATTAAAGTTCAAATCATTGCTAGGGACTAGCAATATCTTAGTGTGGGAGATTGATGAGTGTGTAAATACTCATCATTTTTATCTTGTTAGAATGCCAAAACATCTGAAAACACTTTCGAAATGCTTCAAAATGATAAAAATATCACAAACAAGTGTTTTATATGTTTTAAATGCAAAAATGCCAAAATCTAGTGAAAAACGTATTAAGTTTGCATAATTGGCGGTTTAGTCCCCAAGTTACAAAAGTTGTCAAAATCAGTCCCTGGTAATTCAAAATCTTGTAAAAAGTCATTTAAGGTCTATGAGATTCAAAAGTTGTCAAAATAAACCCTTTAAAGTTTAAAAATCACAAAATGACAACTTTAGTCCCTCAAGTTTGGAAAATGTCAAATATAGTCCTTGGTTAATTTAAAAAGTGAAATTTATCAAAAATAAACCTTGTACTATTTATAATTGACAACATTGGTCCTTTATGATAAGTTTTGGGAAATTACACTTTTAGTCCCTAAAAATTCAAAAATGGCATAAAAGGTCCTTGGAATTATAAAAAATGGAAAATATTCAAATGTCATCCTTGTACTATTAAAGATTGGCATGAATGGTCCTTATTATAAGATTGGAAAAATTGCTAGTTCAGTCCTTTAACTTTCAGAATGTTACAAGAATGGTCCTTGTATGTTACTAGCTACACCAATCCAAATCCAATCCACTAAACCAGTGGCCCAATCCATAGCCCAAGTCAAACCCCCTTTCCCCAGTCAAACCCACCATGGCGCCAAAGAAACCGGAGATCTTGTTTATCTCTTTCACCCCAAACACTAAATCCAATACCTTTGGTTTCACCACCCTTTCCACCTCACCCCATCTATCTCAAACACTCATCCTTACCTTTTCCACCTCACCAACATAGCCCACAAACATTTAATGCTTCCCCACCAAGTGACCTTCAACGTAGCACTCACATAATCTGTTTTCTGCCAAATCAACCCCTAACCCCATACACGCTATCCAATCGTTCCCGCTTACACCTCCACAACCTCCCAAGGAGCATTTAATGCAAAAACACCTTATGTGACTTTTGGCGCCAAAAGCAAATTTGATGGCCAAGATTCGTTTGACCACATCAATGGCTGGAAAATGGTGGGAAATGCTCAGAGTGCCAGTGGGAAACTTTTGGATGTCTATAAAGAAAGAAAGAAGCAGAGGAGAAGAAGTAGTAGAGTAAAGTAGTGTAATTTTAATTTTTGTCATGTCGTTTTAATTATTTTTAAGTTTCCAGTGTATTAATCGACTTTCAAGCTTTATATTTCATGTTTTTATTTTCCAATAACACTTTTGTAAACCTTAATTTCAAGTTTCATTTCGTGTATTGAGTATGCAATTTTTATGTCCAAATTCTCAAAGTACTCAGTTGTTATTTTTAGTTGTTATAATTGCTTCTTAAGCTCATATAAGCTTTTGAAGAAGCTTATAAGTTGTCGAAACCTCATAATTCAGTTTAGACTAAAAACTCAAATATACCAAAAATTCCTTAATAATAGTTGGAAAATAAAAAAGGTCCATGGAGAAGATGTCAAAGGGTGAAGCGGGGTGAATCTTTGGATTAATCCGGTTTTAGAGCTTCTTGGGAAGCTATAGGAGTGGTCTTGTGCCTCTGTTCTATGTTTTGTACTTGGACTAAACTTGTAAGCAATTTCTTTAAAAATTGCATTTTCTAGTTTAAATGTTTTAAGCATATTAATTTTGGTTTAATCTTGTCTCAATTTAGTTAATATAAGATAATCACTAGGTTTATTTCTTTAAAAACTTGTTTTAGTGTCTTAAAGCTCAAAACAGTCCTAATAAGGGGTGTTTGGTTCGCTTGTAACTGTGTTAGAAGGTTTTAATGTTGTTATTTGTTGTTGTTTAATGTCACAATAGGATCATATAGATCAGTCAAAGCATAAAAATTAATATTTAGTTAGTAAAAAGTCAAAATTAGTTTGTATGCTCAAATTACGATCCAACTGTTAGGAGTTTTAGATACAAATTTCATCAAAATAGCTTGTAACTTATCTCTCTAGCTTAATCTTATCTCATTACGACTTATAATAACATAATAAGTCTTTAGAATCAGTTAAAAGTTCATAAAAGTCAATTGTGTAGTTAAATTAAAAAAGTCAAATTTCTCAATAAATTTGTTTTTGAATAAAATTTAGAATTTCACTGTGTGTTTATTATTAAAAGTTAGCTTAAGTACTTTTGGGAAATTAATATTTAGTTGCTTAAGAAAAATAGAAAAATACTAGATTGCCTTTAATCAGCTTATAGAGTGCTTATTTTTTAACTTCTTTTGGATACCTTGTAGAAAATGCATTACGTGCACAGGGAACTACAAGCTTTTCACAAGCTTGTTATAAGCTATCTAGTACTCCTAAGCATGTGTAATTTAGATTTTTAGATAGCCTAGCTGGTGCACTTGTTAGTCCAAGTGCTTATTTTCATTTTCTAGATCATTTCAGTGCTTAAAAGTCATCTTGAAAGTAGCGAGAAATCCAACGATGACTGTGCATAACGGTGGTGACTTGTGCTTATTATTAGCTTATTGATGCTTATTAGTAGTCATTGTGCTTATTCAGTGTTCAAGTGTGCTTATAAACATTAGTTTAGCTTGTTACAGTTTACCTTGTGCTTATTAATTAGCTTTTAAGTATTTTAGCTCAAGCTTTGTACTTAGTCATTTTCAAAAAAAGCCTTGTGACAAAAACTTAAAATTTGGTTTAGTGCTTATTAGCCGTTTTCATAAAAAGTGGTAGTTAACAAAAGTACTTATTTTCATGTATAAAATTGGTTTGTAAAAGAAAAAAATCGAAAAAAAAATGGTTAGCAAAAAGGGGAGGTCAAGGTTGAACATGCGACCTCCCCTTGATAGAGTGTTTAATGTGTACACAATAAACCAATCGCCCTTGGGACTTTTCATTATTTTCTTACACAACAAATCTCTTAAATACATTTAGTCCCGTTTAGCTTATTTGGCTAGTTTAGCTTATTACGAGCTTATTCAGTGTAGCTTTTTCAAGTTTTCTAATTTTCATAAATCTATATTAGTATTAAGGATTTTTACAAAAAGTTTCAGATTTTTATAAATAGTTTTAGTATTTTTTAACATTTAATTAGTGTAAAAACTTATTTAAATCATAATAAAAAATATAAAAGTCTAAAAAATATAAATCTTTTTTCTAAAATTTTCTTTTGTCAAATAGTACGTAAGAAAATTGATTTTACACTCGTAGGCCTTTTATTTCATAAAATTTACGTTTTATCTTGCGCTCCAGCGCCATTTTCGTAAATAACGCTCGTTTACGTTTTAAATAACGTTTTTAAGTAATTTAAGTTTACGTTTTGGTTAATATAGTTTATTTAAGTTATTTTGTTTTATAAACGTTCATCGATCTGTAAAAATAGTGATAGCGTTTATTTAATATATTTTAACTTTTTAAATTTCCTTTAATTTGCATTTAAGTCATTTGTAATTTGTAAATCTTTCCTTTAGGTAATTATCCATCCAAAACCTTATTGATCACTATCATTAGTGATTATTCTATCATCTGAAGTTGTTTAAACACCAATTCATCCTCCGTGGGACTTAACGACCCAGGAATACACTATATTCCGCTGATCTTAAATTGCATTAGGTGCTTGGCGTTTTAAGCTGATTACGGTCTGCCATTCACAAGTGGCAGGTTTGAGTGATTTAGCTTGACTGTTTGGCACGCAATCAGGTTGTTTTTTATCTTAATTTTAATTGGCTTAGGAGTGCAACTAGGCTTTCGTTGTGTTTTAATGCTTGAATATTCTTTGTGAAAGTGAGGCTTATGAATGAAATAGTTTAAGGACTTGCGGATTTCGTAGGCTAAACCCAAAGGTAACCTTAAAGAGTTAGGGCATATGCACACCCTATGACCTTAGGAATACAACGCGTTAAGATAAGGTGTGACAATTCAACCGACCAATAAAAGATAACTAGGGAGTAATAGTATCTAGGTAAACACATTTTTAATTATCATACGAGCACACATCAAATAGACATAGCTACATGTAGTATTAGATAATTAGACTAGTAGAAGTAATCGGTAGAAGTACCACCCCCAAACCAATTGCCCTGAGATTTTACTTTAGCTTTCTAAAAAACCAATAAAAAGATAAAAAAAAGAATCATCCTCAACCCCCACCTTCTCGTAATACATTTCTTGCTAGCATTCCTATTCCCCTAGAGAACGATATCAATCCCGAGGCTTCCCCTAATACTACACTACAACGATTAGGTTCCTTTGCCTAGGTGGTTGAAAAACTTGCTCGAAGAAACAGAAGTTCCTTTGACCCCGATCGCGCTTCATACGCGCATCAAGTTTTTGGCGCCGCTGCCGGGGAATATAATAGCTAGTTAGATCTTTATCTCGTTTAGGTTCCCTTGCTTGATTCCTATCAAGTAAGATTTTTTCTCATTTTTAGCTTCCTTGTAGTCTATCCCCTTTCTTCTTGACTTTGTTAGTAATCCCATCAATTTTCATTATGGAAGATGATAACCCGCCACCAAACCAACCAAATCCACCATTTCCCCCCCACCAACACCCTTAGACAGCTTAGGACCCGTAGTTCCAGCAAAACCCTTCTTGAGCCCTTTGCCGAACCTGATAGAGAGCTGTATAAACGAAGAAGAGCCCTCTATGAGTTGGGACCACAAGTCACCACCATCGATTTTGATGAAGCCGTGACTGACGAAGAGTCCACACATTCCCCCAATTCTCCTGAAACTATCAACAACGATAATCTGAGCCAACATAGCAAGGAAGTTCCCGCTACTCCTGTCAATGAACCCATCAAAGAACCTAAGGCAGAAGTCCTTAGAGATTACTCTTCTCCTACCTCATCTGGATTTACTAGCGCCACCGTCTACCCTTCCAAACCGATCAATGAGGTGTTGCATGCCACCGACATTTGGCTTTTCCATAATGAGTGTCAATTTCACGGATCCCGCAGCGAAAACCTAATTCATCACATCAAACAATTTTTGAAAATTGTGGATACTATTTATGCTGACGGAGCATTTAAGGAGACATCTAGACTCCAGTTTTTCCCATTTTCTCTCCAAGGAAATGCCAAAGAGTGGCTCGATAAGCTACCTCCAAGGTCCATCTTCACTTGGGAACAACTCAATACCAAGTTCACCAAAAGGTTCTTTCCTCCTGGGAGAACTGCAACCATCAGGAGCGAAATTCTTCACTTCCGTCAAACCGATGGAGAATCTATCGCTAACTCCTGGACTCGTATCAAAGATCTCATTCAACAAGCCCCACACCATGGTATCAACCATTGGTTGCTTGTCCAAATATTTTACGACAATGTCTCCCACGATGATCAAAAAGGGATTGACTTCTCGACCGGCCAAAAGATTTCCAATCTCAGTGCAAAAGAAGGATGAGACCGCATTGAGGAGTATGTCCAAGACCAAGACAACACTTGGAATGAGCCAATAACCGTAATGAGTATCTTTGCTACCTCGTATAATAACCCATTATCTCTCGACGATCGGATGAAGAGGGTACAAGAGAAGCTCGCATACCTCACAAAGTCGCAAGAGCCTAAGAGGTTGTTTAACCCATACCTTATATGCGACATTTATGGAGGGTCACACGAGAGCGATGAGTATGACGATAATACACACCATGAGCAAGCTCTCATTTCCAGCCATGAAATATATGATGACCCTTCCTTCCTTGTATTTTATCAGAATAATGATTACACTCTTTGGGGTAATCTAAAATGGAAACATGAGGGGGGAAGAGGGTCCCGAATACACCATCCGTGATACCTTTGAAGATGAACTCGGGCAATTCACCATGGAAAGAGGGATGCTTTCAAAGGGCCTTGAAGGATTCATTCAAAAGCAACAGGTTGAATTAGAAAGCCAGTTTGCCGAACAAAAGAATAAGTGAACCTGGTCCAATCCAGCATGATCCAACTTGTGCTATTACTACTCGATCCGGAACCACTACCAAGGATCCACCATACCCGGTTCAAAACCCCACTACCAATGAGCCTGAGTTGGACAAGGAGGGAGCACCTGAACCCCCTCCAACCTCTCACGACCCTCCTCCACAAGCATCGACGCCCGTCCAACGTTCAACTCTCACATGGATTCCTTATCTCTCACGTCTAAAGAACCAAAAGGCCGAAGAAGACAATAAAAGATTGTTGTCTTACTTAAAGGGAGCTGTCGTTACCATCCCACTTCTCGATGCATTCTACCATCTCCCTAAACATAGCACATATTTCAAAAGATTGCTCTCAAATCGGAAGAAGCTTGAAGGGTTGGTAACATTAGGAGAAGAATATTCAGCTATCATCCAAAAAAGCCTACCCAATAAGAAAGAAGATCCGGGTAGTTTCACCATTCCTTTCTCTATAGGGGGCACTCTCTATGAAAAATGCCTTGGCAGATCTTGGGGCAAGTATTAACTTAATGTCTCACTCCTTATTTCTCCAACTCCGATAATCAGGGCTGAAACCGACCAAAATGAGTATTCAGCTGGCTGATCGATCAATCAAATATCCCATTGGAGTTTGCGAAAATGTTCTAGTAAGGGTAGGAGAGTTCAAGTTTCTGGTTGATTTCGTGATCTTAGAAATGGAGGAAGATAACCCAGTTCCGATAATCCTTTGGCGACCATTCTTGGCCACAGCTAGCGCCATCATCGATGTTCATGATTGCAAGCTCACTTTACGAGTGTGATCCGAGAGCTTAACCTTTGACATAAAGGATACTATGAGTCGTCCTTCCTCTTACGATCATCCCATATATTTTGTTGAAGAAGTTGATGAGTTTGTTGATGATATATATAGCTGTATTGATGAGTATCTGGTAAACGGATTCATGAATGACGACAACAACATGATGTACGATGATGAAGAGAATGAGATGGTTGGAGCCGTTTCCTTTTACCAACGTAGGGCAGAAATTGAACCTCTTGACCTTCAAAAGCCGGAAAATAAGCTAAAACCATCAATCAAGGAACCTCCTACCTTAGAATTGAAAGATCTCCCAATCCATCTAGAATATGCCTTCCTTTAAGGAGCGGATCAACTCCATGTTATCATAAGCTCATCCCTAACCACTGAACAAAAAGGGAAGCTCTTAGAAGTTCTAAGAGAGTACAAGGGAGTGATCGCATGGAGTGTTGCTGATGGTGACATTAAAGGAATTGACTATACTTTTTGCACTCATAAAATTCTTACGGAGGAGGACTACAAACCCACTGTTCAACCTCAAAGAAGAGTTAACCCCAATATCAAAGAGGTGGTGAAGAAGGAGGTCATCAAGCTTCTCGATGCTGGCTTAATTTACCCCATTTCATATAGCCCCTGGGTCAGCCCAGTCCAAGTGGTTCCAAAAAAGGGAGGAATGACTGTTGTGAAGAATGAGAAAGGTGATTTAGTTCCTCAAAGAACAGTCACTGGCTGGCGTGTATGTATCGACTATAGAAAATTGAATGATGCCACACGAAAAGATCACTTCCCTTTACCATTCATCGATCAAATGCTCGAAAGGTTAGCTGGGCATAAGTACTACTGCTTTCTTGACGGTTTTTCAGGATACTTCCAAATCCCCATTGCTCATGAAGATCAAGAAAAAACTACTTTCACATGCCCCTACGGGACTTTTGCATACAAGCGGATGCCTTTCGGATTATGCAACACCCCCTCTACCTTTCAACGATGTATGATGGCCATATTCCATGAATTGATTGAAGATAGCATGGAAGTCTTCATGGATGATTTTTCAGTGTTTGGGAATTTTTTCGACCTTTGCTTATCCAATCTTAGGAAGATGCTAAAGTGGTGTGAAGAAACCAACTTAGTCCTGAATTGGGAAAAATGCCACTTCATGGTAAGAGAAGGAATTGTCTTGGGACATAAAGTCTCTAGGGATGGGATCGAGGTCAATAGGGCCAAAATAGAAGCAATATCTAAACTACCATATCCCACTACCATAAAGGCCATTCGAAGCTTTCTTGGTCATACAGGCTTTTATAGGAGGTTTATTGAGGACTTCTCAAAAATTGCCCGACCAATGACACAACTTCTCGTCAAGGACGCTCCTTTCGAATTTTCAAAAGAATGTAAGGAAGCATTCAATTGCCTAAAGAAGTATCTTACCCAAGCTCCTATAATGGTTACTCCTGATTGGTCCTAACCATTCGAGATCATGTACGATGCTAGTGATTATGCTGTCGGCGCCGTTTTGGGCCAAAGAAAATAGAAGCATTTTCAACCAATTTACTATGCTAGCAAAACCATGAATGTGGCGTAATAGAATTACACAACCACCAAAAAAGAGCTTATGGCTATGGTTTTCGCCTTCGATAAATTCAGGCAATATCTCGTCCTTTCCAAAACTGTCGTCTTCACCGATCATTCCGCCCGACTTACTAGGTGGATTTTATTGCTTCAAGAATTCGACATTGAAATTCGGGATAAAAAGGGGGCTGAAAATCTTGCTGCTGATCATCTCTCGCGATTGGAAAACCCGGACTTAGAGGAATTAGACTATGACAAGATTCATGACTCCTTTCTTGAGGAACGGCTGATGGCCATTAAGGATATTGAGCTATGGTATGCGGATTATGCTAACTATCTATCCAGTAGGGTCTTACCGAATTACATGACTAGGCAAGATAAAAAGAAATTCTTCAACTGCTGAAATACTATTTTGGGGCGAGCCCTTCCTATTCGTATATGTCCCGATCAGATCATTCGACGTTGTGTTGCGGGAAGGGAGATTGATCGGATTATGAGAGAGCGTCACGCGGGACCATCCAGGGGCATCACGGTATAAATGTCGCGACACGAAAATTTTTCGATGCCGGATTCTACTTGCCTACTATTTTCATGACGTTAAGAGGTTAGTTCAAACGTGCGATGCATGCCAACGACCGGGAAACATCTCGAGAAGGGATGAAGCACCTTAAAACTATATCCAATTCTGCGAAATATTAGATGTTTGGGGTATCGATTTCATGGGACCTTTCCCATCATCCAGAGAAAATGAATACATTCTAGTTGCCATTGAATATGTATCCAAATGGGTGGAGGCACAATCCCTTAGTACCAATGATGCAAGGGTAGTCATTCATTTTCTCAAGAAGCTCTTCGCACGATTTGGGATTCCCAAGGCATTGATTAGTGACAGAGGAACCCACTTTTGCAATGCTCAAATGGAAAAGATAATGAAGAAGTATGGTGTTCTGCACAGGTTCTCTACGGCATATCACCCCCAAGCTAATGGGCAAGTAGAGAACACAAATAGAGCATTAAAGTGAATACTTGAAAAACGGTCCACCGAGCGAAAGGATTGGGCATTCAAACTAGATAAGGCACTCGGGCATTGAGCGACTTATAAAAGCGCCCATCGGAACAACCCCTTTTCGCTTAGTGTACGGGAAAGCATGTCATCTCCCTATTGAGCTTGAACAAAAGGCATACTGGGTACTTAAGGCTTGTAATATGGATATTCTAAGGCAGGGTCAAATAGGTTCTTGCAGCTTCAAGAGCTAGATGAACTAAGACTTGAGGCCTATGAGTCCTCAATCACATACAAAGAAAAGGCGAAAAGATGGCATGATCAACGAATAAAGAATCCTAAAGAATTTATGGAAGGAGATAAGGTGCTCTTATATAATTCAAGGTTGAGACTACTTCCGGGAAAACTCAAATCACGATGGTATGGGCCCTTTTCAGTAAAAAGGAGAATGAGCAATGGAGCCGTGGTATTGATAGATAATGATGGAAGAGAGTTTACCATGAATGGAAAACGTGAAACATTATCAATTGGACAATAACGAACTAATCAACAAGGAAGATATTGTTTTGGAAGAAGATGACGGTAAGGAAGTCACGTAGTAGCACGACTTCGAGTCTAGCTACAAGACTCATAAATAAAGAAAAGCGCTTCGTGGGAGGCAGCCCATGCTTAATTGTTTGCTTTTTTATGTGTCATGTATCTTTTTCATTGTTGTTTATTATCATGTTTGATTTTGTAAAAATGTTTTATTTTGTCTTTAACCTCGTCTTAATTACATATAAAGGTATTTTACAAAAAGATAAGTGTAGGGAAGATTACATACTCCCTCCGTCCCAAAATTATAGTCCCCTTTTTACTTTTTTGGTCTTTCTATTACAACTTTGACCATTAATATTTTTGTTTGTGTTATATAATATTTGATGCAATATATATGAATTGATTGAGTTTTTAAATATATTTTTATTGGTATAATTTTTATCAATTATTGTAAAACACAAACAAAAATATTTAAGGTCAAAGTTGAAAAGAAAAGACCGAAAAAGTCAAACGGGGACTATAATTTTGGGACGGAGGTAGTACGTTTTTGAAGAACGTGAACATGAGAATTACAATTAGTGAAATTGATATATATGTGTGTTTGTTAGAGTCAAATTCTTGTATCGAGTCATAATGGATGTTTTGCAGGAATTTTTTCAGGTTTTAAAGGTGCAATTTTTTAAGGAAAACGCAGCAGACCAGTTTTTGTCATGACAACCTGACGGCGTCAAGATTAAAGTCTGACGACGTTAGGTCAAGCAGAAACAACTTATACAATTTTTTTGTTTTCTGTGCTATTTATAGGTTTTTGGAAATTCTCAGGTCTTAATTTTCCATAAAAACTGCAAACATCCATTCCACAAGCATTATATCCTAGTTGTGTCATATATAGTTTTACCGCCGATTTTACGCGAAGGTTTTGTTTGTTTTCTTAAGTGTGCAGGTTATATTTGGCAAGAAGAAGAAACACAACATTGGATGGAGCTTATCACGTATGCATTCTTCTTGAAAAAGAATTTAACCGCAACTTCACACGGATCCTACCGAGCTAATCAGGGGAGTACTAGTTTCTTTTCCTTACTTACCTTCCTTTATCATAACTTTAATACTTTCGGAGAACATTAGGGACAATGTTCAGTTTAAGTTTAGGGAGGGAGAATAAAACGGGAACTTAGAAACTATTCTTATCCTTGATTATTTGTCTTGTCCTTGGTAAATTATGTAATAAACTATGAGAAATATTTGTTAGGGCAATTTTAGCACCAAATTTAAATTTTTTTATGACATGTACGAGCTAAAACTTTAGTCTTAATAAAGCGTCTCATGGATAGAAGTTATACGACTAGCACAAAAAACCGTTTACCACTCAAATTCTACCCCAAAAATGTGAGGTTCGCCCCTAGATCTTTTGGAATAAAGCATTCACCTTTAATGCTTAGAGAGTGTATAGGTAGTATAATAGATTCTAGAACTTTTTTTGTGATACATTCCGAGATCGCTAGTGAGACTACACTTGTGTAGTTAGGAATAACTAAGTGATAAGAGGCATTAGGATAACCCTTGTTCGAAACCTGTATTATAATTCCACATCGGTTGAGTAATTACCCCACACCCTTGCGATGTACTCATCTTTAGTACACGATACCGCTAGTTAACCCCTCAGAGCCTATCCTTTTTGCGGTTCTCGTGATGTTTCGGTTTTCCAGAATATCAATGAAGAGCATTGTTTACAATACACCCCCAAATGTACACCCAAATCGCCTTAGCCTACCTTGTATACACTCATCTTTAGTGCATTATTGTTATCATTACTAAACCCTTAGTTCAAATATCTAGTTACTTGCATGGTTGCTAAGTCGAGTCATATTTTTTGTACACAGTTTTGGGATGATTGGGACTCATTGGTAAAAGTAATATTTTATGGAGTAACGGGAAGGAACGATAAATTCAAATTCCCTTTGTCTACGTAATTAAATACTCCAAGTGTTTTGATCTTTTCAAATCGGGTCGATTAGTGTTAGAGAAATAAAAACTCAAGTGTAGGGATGCTCCTATATATCCCTTATATTTTGATGTTATCTTAGAGGATGGTAGAGTAAAAATGTATGCAAAAAAAAAAAAAAAAAATCAAAAAAGAGAGTGTTAAAAAAAATGAAGAAAAACATACGGGCTACCATCCTACATCTATCTTTATGTTTATGTCTTTAAATTTATGTTTGTTTGTTTCAAGTTATCTAGAGTTAGTGAGTCGAGTCTTGGCTTAGCAACGCCATGCTTTTCATGCTTGTAACATAAGATTTTTGACTTGCCACCACTAAATATCGCCTATCCAACAAAACCCTTTGTTTCCATACCGTAAGCATAACGTTACAACCCTTTCAAAGACCTCTTAGATAGTTGTTCCTAGGTGCTTACGCCAAAGCGGTGGAGGTTTGATCTAGTCTCAAGCTTATGGTAATCTATTTACTATTGTTGGGTTCAGTAAATACCCAAACCCCTTAAACTAGGATTTGAATAGAAAATATCCTAAGTATTTAATCCGTTAAACACAATCAGGTCACTGAGCGCATAGTCTCTCAGTGAGCTATCTTCAGGACACTTAGTATGAGGCGAAGAAGGAGCCTCTCCACTCTGTAAGGCGGAACTTAAAGGGTGAAGACTAAGTCAAGAAGAAGATAGTGGGTTCAGTGAGTGATGACAATAACTCACTGAATCCCTTCGACTCCTCTCCAAGCTGTTAAACGAAGACAAAGCGAAAGAAGAGATGAAGACTTTAAAGACTGAAGAATGAGTTGGATTAGGCGGGAAAGTTTTACCCAGATAAAACTAAGTCCCTCAAGTGTTTATCCGGTCTATACACAGTCTCAATCTATCAAGATCATATCTTCCCATTTATAGTAAGCGTCGATTCTCTATCAAGGAAAAAGCTTCGCCCCTACTATAGAAAGGTGAACGATAACCGAATATATCAATATTCGTGTTTCTTTGTGATCCATGTTTTGTCTTCTAGGATAAAGTTAATAATCATACTTGTATAAATAGCATAAGAGAATGAGTGAAAAGTTTAAGCTTGTGAATTGTTAAAACACACACACACACAAGCCAACTTTTCACTCCTCCAAATACAACTTTATCCTTGAGCTAGCTCAGTGGGTTCTAAGAGTTGTGCTCGGACTTAGCCTGAGCTTAGAGAGGAGTCACCCAAACTTTGTCATTTCAATCCCAAGTACTATTCCGTAAGTACTTGGGTAACGATTCTTTGATTTATTTCTAATAAGAATATGATGTTGAAAATTACTCTTTGTGTTTTACTTATGTTAATTTGGTCATTATTCATTGTTAAATTGCTTTAAGTACTTAATTGTCCTTTTTAACGATAGTGAATAGGAAATAACAAGTGGTATCAAGCGGTGATTATAAAACCTTTTAAGCTCTAAAAGCGTTTTTAAATCAAGATTCCTATGGTCGAAATTGATGTACCCCAACTAGTCGATAAAAGGGTGGAGCTTATTCAATTTGTTGCCCTAGACTTGAAGTTGGCAAATTCAACAAATGGAAAAAGCGTATGCTTTGCTATTTGATTGGGATGGAACCTTATTATATCAAGTGTATTAATGAGGGTCCGTTTGTCCCAAAGGCTGGCGAAGGTTTGCCCAAACCACGAGCTCATGGACTCGAGGATGAAAGGAGAGTGGTCAACCAGACCAAAGACTCAAAAGTATCATCATATCATGTCTTCACGATGATATAATGGAGTCAGTTATAAGTTGTAACACGGCTAAACAAACCTGGGATGACCTGGTCCATAGCCATGAAGGTCCATCTGATACCAAGGAAAACATGATAATGGACATGAAACTTGAGTATAACACCTTCGGGGCTAAGGACTCGAAACTCTCTCTCAAACTTACACCCGTTACAAAACTCTTTTAAATGAACTTGCTAATGATGGTGTTAAGTTATCCAAACATGAGATAAATGTTGGTTTTGTTAATTGTCTCCCTGAGAAATGGTTAAACTTCTCGCAGGGACTTAGAAATGCAAATCACATCCAAACTCTTGAGCTTCCTGAAATTTATGGGAAATTTGTCTATGAAGAAAACCTCATCAACACGATACGACTTAAAGAAGTCTCGGAAGTCAAGAAGTCCCCGACCATCACCTCACCTATATCAAGCGCCTTCTTTTCTAACAATGTGGTTCAAGATTTTCAAGAAAATTTGATGATGAGCCGATGAGAGATCAAGTGAGGAGTACCTAAATGACCTGAACGTTGAATTTCAGGAAAGGGCACTTCTTGCAAACTCTCGAAGGTTTATTAAAAGAAACAAAGGTTTTTCAACTGCTAAAGCTAACGAGGACACTGAATGCTTTAAGTGTCACAAAAGGGTCATTTTGCAAAGGACTATTTTTCAAAAACAATTTCGAACCTTCTACGACCATCGTGGTCAAATCGGTCCTCGGGCTTTAGCAAATTTCAACCTAAAATCTATCAGTCTCATCAAAACTTTGAATAAATCGACGAGAACAAAACAATAGATTTTGAAGCCAAGTATAGAAAGATCAAAGCTAAGCTTGCATTACTTGAGGCCAGTCCTCCGGAACCAAAAAGTGTTCAATCTGCGGGGGTAAAACAAAGGTCTTGTTGCGAGAAACCTTCGGGATGAAGAGCCGTCTCATCGGATGATGAAATGGTGCATGTCAGCATAGACCGATGGCCCTCTCGAAGAAGACAAGCTAGCTGTTGGAAAGAATCATGCGAGAAATGGAGAATGGGTCAACATCACAATGAAGAAGGTAAATATTCTACTTTATATGGATGATGATTCGATTGGCATCCTATATGAACTATATCAATGTAGATCTTAAGTTTGTAGAGGAGCAAAGACTAAATCTTTTTCTAAGTACAACAAGTTAAGTTTTGAATTGAATAAGTGTAGGGATGAGTTACTTGTGTTAAAACAAAACAAGCTTGAGGCTATCACCTTACTGATTCAAAACACTGAATTAGTTAAAAGAAATTGGGCTCTTCAAGATGAACTTAAGAAAGAAAAGGAAATCATTGATAGTTGGACCACCAAAAATCCAAGAGTCTTTGATCTTGTGGGTGCCCCGGTAGCAAAAAGAGAGTCATAGGTGAACATCATCTTCGACTCTCTCAACAAAGACCGAGTCCTAAACCATTTGTTTCGGTGGCATGATTACCAATATGTTGTGCTTTCCCAAGACCAGTGATTGGATTGAAAGACTTAATCACGATAGTAAGCTTCCTAACTTTGACTCGGAAAAATTCTAGAGCACGAAAGTCAAGCTCTAAAGAGCATGCTTGGACTCCCGGATGTGCCCGATAATGAACACATCTCAGTCGAAGATGAATCTCAAGCACCACTTCCACCTTTGGAACCTCTTCATGGTGCTGATCCTAGCTCTGAGCTTACTCCATTACATTACAATCCACACTCTCCCAAAGAAAGGTCTGGACTTGGTAGAACCATTTTGAAAAGACCATCAAAACCAACTCAACAAGAATCCAACCCCACTGAAAATTCCACATCCTCGGTCCCCACTAAAATCGGATTCAAGAAGATCGAACTTGTGAGAAAGCTAGCCGACAAAATGGAATCTATTGAAAAGGTCTCGAACCAATCAAGGAGACAAAGTCACTTCCTCTAGTTCCTCAAAGTCAAAAGCCACCACCAAAATAAGCGAAGTGTGATATGTGCCACTATACCGTCATACCAGACAATTGTTATAGAATCCTCTTTTGCATGATGCGTAAAAGGATGATCACGCGGGGATCTGCCGACCACTTGCAATATGTGAGCTCTCTCAGTCAAGAAAACTACACCAAAGTTGGTCATCGGTATGCTTCTTCATCCAAAGCTCAAAAGTTGAGAGCAAAGCCTTTTCCTCCTTGCCCACACTGTGGCTTTAATGATCATCGTCCTGATGATCGTCTTATGAACACATCTTTGTGATATTTGCGGTAACACAACTCATAAGACATCTCAGCATGACAATGTCATCCATGCAAGAAGAAGTTCAAAACAACCAAAATCCACAGAGTCATTCTCTGTCTCTAGATGTAAAACCTATGGTAGCTCATTGCACTCCACCACTGACCATGAATCGATTGCTCAATTCAAAGAGACCATGAGACCCAAACCCACTAGTAAGTGGGTTACGAAGAGAAACTAATTCAGTTTACTACTTGTGTAGAGGCATGCCAAGGAACCTATCTGGCATCTAGGCAGTGGATGTTCAAGAAGTATGACTGGTGTGAAGGAATATCTGCACAAGTATGTAAAGGAACCAGGGCCAAAGGTAGTGTTTGGTGACAACTCATCATGTCCCACTGAAGGTTATGGTTCATGAACTGTAATGGAATAGTTTTCTCTAGGATTGCTTATGTCAATGGTCTCAAATACAATCTCATCGTGTCGGTCAGCTATGTGATGCTAAGTACATTGTACAATTCAATGACAAACAAGGTACCATTTTCAATGCCAACAAGGAAGGTGTGTTGATTGCTCCCGGGAGAGCGATGTTTATGTCTTAGACATGTCAACTCTCTCTAAAGATGGTACATGTCTCTTTGCCAAAGCCATGAAACTATCAACCGGCGTGGCACAAGAGACTCTCACACTTAAACTTCAAAACATCAACAACTTGGCAAAACAAAACAAGGTCCTTGGCTTACCATCACTGGTTTTGCAAAAGATAAACCATGCTCAACCTGTGAAAAAGGCAAACATAAAAGAGCATCTTTCAAAACCAAGCAAAACTTCTATCAAAAGCGCCTTCACCTCTTGCATATGGATCTCTTTGGACCGGTCGGTCCTAGATCAATCCGGCATGAGAAGTATACACTTGTCATTATTGATGAGTTTTCAAGATACACTTGGGTATACTTTCTTTCCAAAAGAGTCAGGCGGTGATACTATAATGTCATTTATCGGGAACATTGAAAACCGAATGACATTACTGGAAACAAATCGAACTGACAATGGTACTGAATTTAGAAATCTTGAGCTTGAGAGTTTGTGATGAGAAGGAATCTCCCAAAATTTTTCATCTCCTTATACCCATGAACAAAATGGGGTAGCTGAAAGGAAGAACAGAACTCTCATTGAGGCTACGCAAGAACCATGTTAAATGGCTCACTCTTTCAAAGCATTTTGGTGACAGCTTAAAGCGACTGTTACACTCAAAATAGGTCAATCATTGTCAAAAGACATAATAAAACCCCATATGAGACTTTCAAAGGTAGACTTCACGACATCGGCTACTTCCATGTGTTTGGATGTCCTGTGTTTATTCATAACCACAAGGATCATCTAGGCAAGTTCGATGCTAAAGCTGATGATGGATATTTTCTAGGTTACTCAGCGATCTCCAAATCCTTCGATGGTATTTAACACAAGGAGACAACAAGTTGAGGAAACCTATCATGTCACCTTTGATGAATGTATAGAAAGCATCAGTTCACCAACACTTGATGGAAGAAATTGGAATTGATAACTCATCAAGATATCCTCTTGATGAGTACAACACTGAAATCAATTCCTCATACCAAGCGATCTTTGACATCTCATATTATGTCTTACCTCACAACCTGTCTCAACCAACTATCAGTGAATTCATTGATAATCGGTCAGGTCCCTCTTTGGGATAGGTAACCGATCATCCTATAACTCAAGAACCTCTACCAAGTACAAGTCACCTCGACAGATGATCTAAATGATCTTGTGACTCTTGCACTGAACTCACACCGAACTCCCAGTGACATCTTTAAGCTCGGATCCTAGACTACAAAGTAAGTGGACAAGATCTCAGGACATTGAGCTTGTAAACATCATTGGTGAACCCACTGAGGGAATGCTCACTAGAATGTCTATCTGATTACCTATCAAAAATAGAACCCAAAAGTGTCCTTTGAGGCTCTAAAATACCCAAGCGGGTTCGGGCTATGCAAGAAGAACTGCAGCAGTTTGATAAAAACAAGGTCATGACCTTGATCAAATGTCCTCTGGATGTAGTAGTCATAGGAATGAAGTGGGTTTTCGAAACAAAAGCGATGAAAGCGGCAATCGTCATTAAAAACAAAGCCGCCTTGTAGCCAAAGGTTCTGATCAACAAGAAGGCATTGACTATGATGAAACATTTGCTCGATTGCAAGAATGGAAGCCATCAGGATCTTTCTTGCATATGCAACATACATGAACTTCAGGGTTTACCAAATGGATGTTAAAAGTGCATTCTTAAATGGTGATCTCAAGGAAGATGTATATGTTCAAGCAACCTCCGGGATTTGAGAGTAGTGAATTCACGACTATGTCGCAAGCTTGACAAAGCTCTTTATGGACTTAAACAAGCTCCCAGGGCATGGTATGAAACTCTCTCGGCCTTCACGATACAAAACAAGTTCTTCGAGGAAAGATAGACAACACACTGTTTGTCTATAGAACTCAACAGGATGTGATTCTAGTCCAAGTGTACGTTGATGACATCATCTTTGGCTCAACAAACTACAAACTTTGCAAACAGTTTGAAAAACTGATGACTAAGAAATTTGAAATGAGCATGATGGGGGAACTCACATACTTTCTTGGACTACAAATCAGGCAAACCGACAAAGGAATATCCATTAGTCAAGAGAAATACACGAGGAATCTCTTAAAAAATATGAGATACCGGACTGTGCCTCGATGAAAACTCCAATGGTCCCACCTAACAATCTTGGACACGATCTCACTGGCAAATCAGTCAATCAAACACATTTCAAAGGGATTGTAGGCTCACTGATGTATCTAGCGCTTCTAGACCAGATATCCAATTCTCCGTCTGTCTAATAGCAAGATATCAGTCCAATCCTAAAGAATCCCATCTCACTGCATCCAAAAGAATACTCAGTACTGAAGGGAACCCTAGCCTTGGACTCTATTATCCAAGATGCTCAGGGTTTGATCTCAAGGGTTACTCGATTCGATTATCTTGGTTGCAACATGGACGAAAAAGTACCTCGTGGTCCTGTCAATTTCTAGAAGGAAAACTAGTTTGTTGGAGTGCTAAAAGCAACAATCAATGGCTATGTCCTCTGAATTTGAATATGTAGCTGCAGCAGATCTGTGCCAATGTATTATGGATGAAAAGTCAACTTAGTGACTACGACATCCATTACAAAATGGTGCCCATCTTACGTGATAATACGGTGCTATTGCAATCTCCAACAAACCTGTCCTCCACCAAAGAACCAAACACATTGATATCAGATATCACTTCATCAGGGATCACATAATGAAGGGAGACATTGAACATCATTTCATCCCTACGAATATCAACGGCGATATCTTCACAAAACCCTTGGATGAACCTACCTTCAGAGAGGAAGCTGAATTGGGAATGCTTGACATTGAAAGTCAGGTATCTGAAAACCAATCTCAGTAAGTTCACTAAAATGGTTCATTCTCCCTGAACATCCAAAACAAACCTCTCACTGAATGAGTAAGACTGTTAGGATCCAATATTTATGTTGTTTGATGATTCGGGTGGTCTAGGACAATGATTAAATAAGAAAGCCATTTAGTGAGATGAAGAGAGTTGAGAGGAGGTTTCTTGAAGAGAGTTGCTTAAGAAAATGAAAGGTTTATTCAAAGAAGCCAAACCCCTTCCATGGATGGAAGGGGTATTTATAGTAACAAAGAATACGACCTCCTATCGGCCTGTGGATCAGGTATACAGTGGGTAAAGACCCGTCCTTCCTCCACGGTGTTACACTAAACTAATCTACGCTACAAACTAACTAATAAACTGCTAAATAACGTAAATAACTACAAGTCTACGAGCTAACTTATCCTAGATAATATTTGGGGTGACCGACTCTTCACTATGAAATTTTCTAATTCCTAACAATCTCCCCCTAAGGGAGGTCACCCCATGTTTTACATTTCTAATCCTAGCATTCTATTCTTGACTTTGTTCTTGAGCTCGTAGACTTCAATTCTTCATATCTGCAATCTTTGTGCTTAGCGGTTGACTCTTCATAGTCCGCATATTTTGTACTTTTAGTGGAGGCCTTTAACTGATCCACATCTTTGATGATCTTCGAGCTTTCATTGAGATCATCGACCACGTAAATCTCACGGATCACCCTTTATTGTGTTGCCATCATGTGAAGTTGTGACTTTCGGACCGACATGCTCACACTTTTGAATCATGACATCTTTCCATTAGAGTAGCGGAAGCCTTCTTGGTTCATGATATTTGCGGCGCGAAGCATAGTATAAAAATATCGAGAACCGGGTTATGTAGATATGCACCAGTCATGATTTCTTTAAATTAAGTGTGGATGCTGTGAGCATGCGGCTTTGGAATGACTCCTCAATTTCGATCGCAACCGTCCAAATGTACCTGCAAACAACGGTTAGCAATAAAACACACGAAAGTGTCTTTGATCACTTTCGTTGAATTGAGGTACACGGCCCACGGTTCCCGTTGATCAAGATACAAGTACGCCTGTGATCGGTAGGATTCCTAAGAATCTCCTTGACGAGGTTTTCGCAAATTTTGCTCTAGCTGTTCTCAAACCGAACGTCTCAAAGAAGACAACACGGAGTGAGTGAACCAGCGAATTGAGATTCACCGATTGATGAAAAATGATTTGAAAACAATCGCGTATTGCTTAGAAGAAAGAATTTTGCAATATGACGAAGGTTTTATGAAAAAGATCAATTTTCAATCAAAATACTTTTTGTATTTAAAAGAGTACACATTCGACGTGCTAGAGAAATGAAGATTTGCACATCGAACGGTTTTTCCAAAAGTATTAGTCAATTCCATTCCTGGACCAAGGTTGATTCACCAGTGAATCGCCCCATCGTTTCTATCCAGTTGTCACATGGTTGATCTATAGAATAGATCTCACATGCCACCTACCGGGAGCTTGTTTGATGTTGGCTCCAGAAGGCTTTCCATCTTCATTGTGAATATGTTTACATATCACTCGGATGTTCGGCAATACCACAAGGATAATGCGTAGGACTCTTAATATATTCTTACTTTCCACATTATGTGAAACAGCAAGTCTTCAAGAATTTAGTGTCCTAATGAGATATTGTGGATGATCTCTTGGCTCTAGACTCAATTAGTGCACATTTGGTTCCTATGCCGGAGACTAGGGAGAGGGTCTCCTTCTTCAATATCAACAATCTCTAAGAGAAAGTCAATAGATTATGTCGGTTCCCCGTGAGAATGAAACAAGCCCTTTTAAGAGGAACTTGAGTAGCTTGGGAAGTTTAGTGCAATGCGTCACTGGGTCCATGACGTCTTGTCTTCAATACCAGTGTTACCTTAGTAACCACCAGTAGCATATGTATTGAACCCGGTTTCCGCCCTAAGGTTGAATTATTGGAGGGCTATTTCTTTTCACCCTTTTTCACATTCAGTTCTTTTTCATTCTTCAACCCCTTCAATGCTTACCGAGACTTCATAACTAGAACCTTTTTTGGGTTTATTCCAGATTACTAGCTCATCTCAGTCCGCACTCTTCCCATATTCTCATTTTCTCCTTTTTTCAATATACCTAAGGACTCTACACTATCTAGTGGATTGTCCCTGGGTAGATCCCTCCTGTTCTGGCGGATCGTGGGAACGAATACCTAACCTAACCATCCTTATAACACCATGCATAAAGTAAAATGGTCGGTCTTTTGGTACAGTTCATTCTTCTTTGAAACCAATTGAAAAATCATTTGGAAAAACAATCAAGGTACTTGTGATACGAGATCAAAGCATTTTGTACCTTAATAGTTTTGATCATTTAGAAAACCTCCCCTCAACATGTGCATATGATTTAGAAATTGTTTATCACATGGAGGCAAGAGGACTTTGAAATATTTTCTTTGATCACAATTTTCATATGAAAAAGCCATTTGATTTTCTTTGGTAAATTCTCCCCTCAATATGTGCATAGGATTTTTGAAATCATTTTTATCACATAGAGGCAAGAGTTAATTTGAAGCACATCCACAATCAAAAGCGCCATTAAGAAACCATTTTAAAACACAATCAAGGTACTTTATAAATTACTTTAAAAAGCTTTCATACCTCGATAGTTTGTTTGCTCCCCCTCAATATGTGCTTCGAGATTCGAAAGCGTTTAGCACATATGAGAGAGCGGCCTGCACAATTAAATCAAAAACGATAATCTTTTATCAAATTTCATTATTAAATCACAAATTCTCCCCCGATCAAAAATATCAAACCCTTTGAGATTTTGGATCCCAAGTGATTTAATACGGTTTAGAAAACATGGGAGAATATGTGGCCTGGTTTAAATACTCATCATGTTTTTGGATAAATCCTCCTCCTCAACATGTGCATTGTGTATGAAATCGTTTGGCACATGGAGGCAGGAGTGCCTTTAAAGGACTAAAACCAATTCCATTTAAACAGATAAGATATTTAAATCACGAACTCTCCCTTGATCAAAAATATCAAACCATTTGAGATTTGTGATCCCATCTGATTTAAATTATTTAGAAAATTTTGGGGAAAGACGTGGCAAGATTTAATTTTGAAAAATGACAGATAAGGACCATTTTAAGACATTAAAGATTGTTAGTGTCAGGTATGATTGTTTTAAAAGACCTTTAAGTAAAATAAAACAATTTCACAATCAAACAAGAACAGAAAAGATTTCATTTTGAGAGATCTTTGAGTTTTAAAGAAAATCATACCATAACATAACATTAAATCTTTAGATCACCACATTTTAACGTACAAAGTGGAACTTTTGTGAAGAAATATCGTTTGAAAATATTTTATTTTAAATCACTCTCCCCCTCAATCCATGACAGAAGTCAATAATTGAGTGACTTAGGTTTTGATAACATGAAGTCTGGTGATTTTCAAAAATTAGTCCAATATATTTTCAAAACAATATTTTCCATTTTCAAAAACAATTTAATCAACTTATTCAAAATTGTTTAAAAATGGTATCCTGCACAAAGATACATTAGTGGTTGAGAAGCTTCATTGTTGTTGTTGCCTGTAGGGCTTGGAAGAAAACCGTCACAGATGCAGTGAGACTTCTTCTTACATTGCATTTTGAATGCCAACTGAGGTCAAATTAAGCTCCGTTCTTCAATCACTTAGAAGAAAACCATCTGCTGATGCAGTGAGACCTCTTACGTTGCATTTATGCCAACTCTCCATAGAAGTCCAATTAAGCTCCGTTTCTTCATTTGTCAACCCAAGAAATAGTTACCCTTTCCTTTCGGCATCCAATCTTATTAATCTGTGGGATCCGGATCGGGAACATTCTTATAACCAATATACCTGCATACGTTAGTGAACACACATATAGATATATGGTGGTCGACATCACCCAAATAGTAATCGACTAATAAAAGTCAATGCAACATATCAATTAGATCATTTAAATGTATGGGAAAAATGTGTTCATCAAACTCAAATCATCTAATCCTAGCAATCATATCCTAGGCACCTAGTCCTTCAACATAGATTAACATCATTTTCAATTAAGCACGAGGATAATTAAGAAAGTCCGTTAGATGATATGAATTTGAAAACATTCTCCTCCTCAATCAATGACTTATTCTTAAAAGGTTAAAAGCTGCCAAGTCATTGATTGAGTTTTCAATATTTTTCAAAAACTCAATCTGATAGATTTACATGCAACTCATTAACCACCATTTTTGAAAACGACAAATATTTTTCTCAAGAATTTTAGACGAAAAACATTTGTGTAGGGCAGCCCTTCGACATACTTTCCTCATTTTTGTTTTAGGATAAGTGCACGAAATATTTGAAAAATTGGTTTAGCGCAACACTTTCCTTTCATGAAGAACGGGTTGCTATCTGAAATAAGAGCAAGCCATTGTTTAAGCACGGTTACAAATTCAAGTAACTGCAAGCCATTATTTGAAGCCCGGGTTACAGTCTGAAATAACTGTAAGCCATTTTTATTTTATTTTTTTATTATTATTATTATTATTTTTGGCATGTTTAGAAAAGAATATTTACACCTCCTGCTCGAACTTCATCTAAAGTCCCGTGCCATTATTGAATGACATTTCTAAGACCGTAGATGTTATCGATACCAAAAGACATGTCTTGAGAAAACATATTTTTGGTATTTTTCAAATTTTTCTGATTTTTATGGATTTTTGTTGGTTTTATATTTTTCAATTTTCTTTTTGTTGGTTTTATATTTTTGTATTTTGTTTTTCGAATAAATATTTACAAGGATAGATAAGATGATATAGTAAAAGAAGATGATGATACGAGTACCGAGATAAGGATATCAAGCACCCGTTGTTGAAGATAGAAAGTCATCATCTCTTAAACTTCCACCACTAAAGCTTCCAAGGCTCTAGAATAGATGACAAAACATGAGCCTTCGAGAAAAAAACTTTGGCAGCTTCCCCCCAAACCGAAGATCCATTAGATGAGCAAATTCGAAGCTCTATTTCAAGCTTTCCTTAGCCAGGTGCACAAAAAGCACACCATTATCATAAATCCCCGCTCCATTTAAGAACGATAATCAAGGTTCTCCGTTCGGGGTTATATCATCAACAAGAATAACAACAAAGTATCATCCCACGTATAAATAATCTTCACAAATTTCCTTTCCATCTGAAGTCGAACGATCCATTCCAAAAGGTGTCAAGAGAACACTTCCCCTTTGTAGTTGAATTGATGCAGTCCGTCTCTTAGTATAATGCTCAAGAACTCTCCCGAATACACTTCATGAGGGAATGAAGAACACCTTCCCATGTTCACATTTTTCTTCCCGATGAACGTATGAAGCTCAAGAACCCGGTACACCAATATCCAAGAGCTCCCGAATACACATCATGAGGGGAATGAAAACACCTCCCCATGTTCACATTTTTCTTCCCGGATGATCGTGTATGAAGCTCAAGTATCCGAAGTATACCAATACACAAGGAATGAATAACTGATAACATTGAAGAAGCAGGCCAAGTCACTGATTATCTCTGCGGGTGACAATCACTGCGGATGTCAACTCCGGAATAAGTGATTATATCTCTGAATCACTGATTAAGCACTCAAGTGAAAACAGCTGAGCATCCCCAATGTACACAATTCTCTCTCCCCTGATGATTGCGATAACATCGAGATCATCACACACCAGTGTACCTCTTTTATCTTCAGAAACTAACTCTTTCATCGCTTCCCCCACATAGTTGGAATAAGAATACTAAACGCCTTGATGAGTAAAACCTTGAGTTTCTCTGCGGTCATGACATTTGTTTTCCCGGGATATCTTCAATCACTTAGAAGAATTAAGTTCATCAAGTTTACTCGCCATGAGTCAAACCTTGAGTTTCTCTGCGGTAATAACATTTGTCTTCCCGGGATATCTTCAATTACTTAGAAGTATTAAGTTCATCAAGTTTACTCGCGTTTATGTGCTTGTCTCCTTACCCTTTCTACGGTTTTGATACTTGAGAATCGGAACTCTTTGAATGCCCAAATACTTGAAATTTGTTGAGAAGATCGCTTGAAGTCTTTGTGAGAATCAACATGCTGAATAATGTGAGCAAGTCTAATTGGGGATTAAATTTGACATATCACATTCCCCCAATTATTCCCCCAATTAGTGCTCTCCCCTAAACCGACAATCTGTTTGATAAATGCCTAGATTAAGAAGAAGTCTTTAGATCGTAAATAAACGTCTTTGCTTAGATTAAACTTTAGACATTAAATGCAACACGTCTTTAGTCTTCTAACATGTAGCGAGAAAATGTAGAACGGTGAAGACTCGACCTTCTTCAAGATTGTGCAGTTGGGGAAAAGATAGTTAACATCTTCAACTCACACCAAAAAGCATCCCACCAAAAAGCATCCCAATTAACTTACATCTTGCAAATCCCCTTAACTAAAATCCCTCCCAATCAAACAAGAACAGAGAGATGTTCATCAAGGAAATCAGCAATCAGGCTGCAACGAACACACAAGATGGTAACACCAAACTACCAATCACATCAGACAAGAACAAAGAGATTGTTCAGAATCATCATGTTGATGTATACGTGAAGCATTAACCGGAAGCACTTTGTCGATAAACTCATCAATCCGAGTGAAGATGTCAACCAACGGCTCTTAGAAGAGAAAAACTCCATGTGAAGATGACCCGATAAGAAGAAGCTCGGTTCTTACATGAGTTTAGAGCCGTATGACCATTTATATTCTCAAATATCAATCAACAATGCAAAAAATTCACACTCCTTCTCCCCCTCAAGAATTGCATACGGAGATGCCATTCTTAATTAAACAAGTGCACATTAACCAAATGTAGTCTATTCACACTTCTCTCCCGCAAAATTAGCACAGGATGTCGCCATCGTCATTATAGTTGAGAAAGTGGAATCAGAAAACAATCAACAGTAGCCCGGTTCACTTGATGACTGAAGCGCATGGAAAAAGTATGAAGCATGTTGATGAGAATGGTCATAAATGAGAAGATTTCTCTTCTTCCGAAGATAATGCGCACTGAAACGTACACATTTCTTTTCTTTAGAGTACGAGGCATGAACTGATGTGTTCATACGTCATAAGAAGATTTCTCTTCTTCATAAGATAAAGCGCACTGAAAGCATTACACTTTTCTTTCCTTTAGAGTACGAGGCATGAACTGTTGTGTTCATACGCCTATAAATCTCTCTCTTTTCATCTACTCTTGGCAAACTTGTAATCACCCCATTATCATTCAGTAGGCTCTTTGTTGTGACGGCTGATGGAGAAAACCCGATATAATGAATTTGACCCTGAAGTAAACTACCCGAACTCGTGACTTAAACTTGCACATATGTAACAAAGAGCGGTGGCGAGACTTCATCCTCCATTGAATCTCTAAGTACTCTATACTCTTCATCCAACCAACCATCAAGTAATAGACGTACATCACCTCTTGAGAATCCACAATTCAATGTGACACTGAGCACTACAACGTAACTCCTTAAAGTGATAGTTATTTTGTGGTGGTATGAGCCCAATTCCCCCAAGTGGTAAAAGAAAAGGTAAAAGACACCCAACAATAACTAGATTTCCAAGTCTTCGTATTTGAAGATAAGCTCGAACAAGGATCTTGAAGAATCTTCATCCAACCATCCCTGATACCTTCAGATACTAAGTACACTCGCCCGTGATATTTCACTTCAACCTCAAATAAATAATACTGAATTAACGCCTCTGTCACATCTTCTGAACAGCTCAAATCTAGCCACCTTTGAC
>OU343223.1:45977586-46206221 GCA_910596185.1 Chrysanthemum makinoi
GAATTTAAAACAAATAATGTCATAGGAAATTTTGAATACCTCAAAGTGTCCCAACCTATAAAGACATTATAAAATTTTTATTCAACTGCCAACTCAAAACGGCCTTTGTAAAATGTCCTCAGATCAGTACCCAAACTACCTCAGGGAATTTTGGGCTACAAATAAAGCCTCTCGACCCGACACCTTCTACTGATGAGAATAACCTTAGACCACTCCAGGAGTATCTCATCGATTCAGTTTTAATGGGGGCAACAATACACCCCGGATTACAAAAACATTTTGCACTTCAACAGGTTAGATTATAACAAAGGTACTTATGTCGCCCATCCCTAACCTCCACAATGAAGGATGGGTTAAAACAAATTGTTTTAGATCCAACTTTTTGGACAAGACCCCCACTAAAAATCTCATTCCTCGGCTCGAGGATCCTCTTCACTTTTGTATTCAGGTCCTCGGCGAACCATTCATCCACCAACAAGTTAACTCTATTCAGCTTGATGATGGCATACCGCTTGATGAATGGGGTCACTGTTTATATAGGAGAGATCATTTACGGATCTCGTGAACGGCTACATAGCAAAATTAGGACGGCACGTTTCGATCCTAGGTTTGTTTTGTGCTTGCAATCGCTATCGGGTTCAAATTACACTTTGATGGTACTGGAAATTTAATCCCGCATCCCCAGCCCATCAAATTTTCAAAAGGACCCATCCCTGTTACTCCCATTGAATTGACGACCACATGATTGTCAGAACAATCAAAGGATCGGTTCCCAAAACCCCGCCTCCTAAAAGAGAGGGAAGTCTCAGATCGACTAAGACTAAACTAAAGTCTCAGGTCCCTGCGCTTCGTGGAGCACGTACCAAGAGGCAAAAAGCTTCGAGACTAAACAGCACACCCACCGACTGTGCAACAACCACCCCGACAACGGGACACCGATACATCACAGCCAAATTTGGTCACACCTACTACTCCCAAGATCCAGAGGGAAACAAACAACCCGCCGGGGGGAACGCCCCACCACTGATGATGACATTAAGAATCCAGTCTTTGTCCGAAGGCACACCGACGATCCCAAAGACTCGAAACAAACAACCCAATGATAGGATACAACAATCATCGACTCGCAAAGGCACTGGAACACCCACTGTCTCAGGTCACTGGGGACAAAGACTCTGAGGGAAAGAAACAACCCGCCGATACTTAACCCAAAACCAATCCCGACCGGAAGGCACGGAAACTCCCACCAGGTCCGAGGGGTCAATCTGGACAAAGACTATGGAACCCAATCACCAACCCCTTGCTCACAATTGCTAATGTCATGGTATTCTGCTCGAGAGGATGACCTTGCCAAAATCAAGATGAAATTTTATCACTGAGAAGAAATGGACCGAGGTTCAATCGACAAACACCTCATCCCGATCCAACGGAGCATATCAATCCCCATTCCAACATGATGATCATGCTTCTCAATCCCTCCTCGTGCCCGATGAATTCAAAGAGTTTGACAATGTTCCTCACCAAAGGCGCTTGGGCTCGCCGATCGTGGCTTCAAGAAGCTACTCGTGGGTTACTAAAACATTGTGGGAACAACATATCGAGGTCAGCCGCAAGTTATGCAGAAAAAGCGATACAGTGGCTTCGATGAAAATGTTCATGAGCACATGGACTTGATGTGACCACCACCACCGACCGATGAAAATATGGCTAACTTCTTAAGGCACCTTCGTGATGCCGCACAAAGATCGATGAAATCAAGGAGTTTGTCGAGAAGACCCGTTTTAACTCAACGCTAAAGGCTACCGAGGCATACTTGCAACAATCTTCACGCCTTTATCGAATCCGTAGATCCGCTTAAATCTGCATGACGTTCGTGGTCTTCATCATCGCCCGCCTACAATGGACTCTCTTTCAATATTACGTCAAGCACTATGGCTCGCATCCTCTTCCCGGCTCCGAATCTTGGTCCCCTGATGACCGCTTCGAGCTTCTCAAAGTTAACTTGGATGCAAAGGTCACCGATTCAGACTGATTACACTTCAGATTAAGGCTATGTATGACCGGAAATCTATCGCCTTCTGCGGTCAAGTTGCCGCCCGCCCCCTCAAGACCAACACTAACTCTTGCCCTCACTGAGCACTCCCAAGAACAGCTGAGGGGAGAATACCTCAAGAAACTCCTCTTCACACCGAGGGGAGCAAACACCACCGCCTCGCTTGCTCCTTCATCTCTCTGCACCAAGACAATACCAATCTCTATCAGCCCCACCACCAACATCAACAAAAACAACACCGATGCAAGAGTCACAATTCATCTATCATGACAACTACACCTCCTTTGGTCGCATTATCTTCCTCGTGCCGACAAAGGCAAAGGCATAATGACAACCGCCGAGCCTGGAAGATTCCCTATAAAAATCGGTGACATCGACACCGCCACCCGACCGCTAAGTAAACATCTTACAAAGAAGAAAGAAGATGAAACTAGCCGAGGAAGAGAAAAGGAACAGGAAGCACCGCTAAGGTTGTCGCCAAGAAGCCGAGAACATGTGGACTAGATGCTGGCAAGCTTCAAAAGGGTCGCAGACAAAAGTTCAAAGTCGTCAGTCGCCTGCTGACCGCAATGAGAAAGCGCAAGAAGCAAAAGAAAAGGAAAGCCGAATAGCTCGTGCTAGAAAGGATTGATCATTACAACCGACAATGACAAGTCAAGGAAGCCCAAAGAATCATCGATGTTAAAATCATCCCCAATACCAAACCACCGCAATGAATGCTACAGGGGATGATAAGAGATATTTCGAGATTCATGATCCCCCAAATTCACCGACTTGGGATCATCAACTCATGAACTGGTCCAATTATTGAAAAGAAGCAAACAAGGTGGTCAAGGATCCATGAAAATGCTCAAGAAAAGATATGAAAGGTCGAGGCACCACTCAACTGGAATCTCACCGCTTCGACGCACCTCAAGGGATCTCAACCACAAGCTTCCACTGAAAAAGGAAAAGAGTTGAGTTCCAACCTCGAAATCAAAGTGCCTCGCCTAGAATGCAACAGAGTCAGCCTCGAGGGGTGTCAATTTAGAACTGTTGTGATTGAAGAGCCGAAAAGAGGGCTATTCCACATTGTTCCATGGAAACTCAACATTTCAAAGATGGAGGATATTGATCAGCCGGTGTAGTCGCTTAATGATCACTATATACCAAAGGCCTCGTGATCCAATCCCTCAAAGAACATCGTTCTGGCTAAGACTCAATGCAAAAGATAAGAGACCATCCCCGACAGGGAAACACTCATCACCAAGAAAGTGAAGCTCGCTAACCGGTATCCATCCGGATGACATCATTTTATCCTTTTGTACTAGTGATGTGAAATATGTAATCTCATCAATAAAAGATGTATGGTCTTGTCAAATTACTCAAATGTTCCTTATTGTATTCATTAGTACATTTAGTGTAAGTTAAGCCTTTTGCTCACTTTACACCATAAAACACTTAGCTATTTCCAGATATCCAAATGGGAGACTGGTGGGTTCAAGAAATACCAAAACCCTTAAACTAGGATTTGAATAGAAAATATCCTAAGTATTTAACTGTAAACACAATCAGTCATGAAACATAGTCTCTCACCGAGCTATCTTCGTGACACTTAGTATGAGGCTAAGAAATGAGCTCTCCACTCGCAGGGGAACTTAAAGGGTGAAGACTAAGTTAAGAAGATAGTGGATTCAAAGGAGTGATGAAAATAACTCACTGCAATCCTTTGACTCCTCTCCAACCTAAACACCGAAGACAAACGCAGAAGAGACTCAAGACTTTAAAGATCAAGAATGAGCCGATTAGCGGAAAGTTTTACCTGATAAAACTAAGTCCAAGTGTTTATCCGCCCATACACGCCTCAATCTATCAAGATCATATCTTTCATTTATAGTAAGCTCGCATTCTCTATCAAGGTAAGCCACGCTCTACTATAGAAAGTGTGAATGGAACCGAATATATCAATATTCGTGTTTGCTGTGATCCATGTTTTTGTCTTCTAGAATAAAGTTAATAATCATACTTGTATAAATAGCATAAGAGAATGAGTGAAAAGTTTAAGCTTGTGAATTGTAAAACACACACACACACACACAAGCCAACTTTTCACCTCCAACAGCAACTCTTTATCCTTGAGCTAGCTCAAATGGTTCTAGAGTCATGGCTCGCATCTTAGCCTTGAAGCTAGAGAGGAGTCACCAACCTTTGTCATTTCAATCCCAAGTGCTATTCTGCAAGTACTTGGGTAACGTATTCTTTTGATTTATTTCTAATAAGAATATGATGTTGAAAATTACTTTTTGTGTTTTACTTATGTTAATTTCACCATTATTTATTGTTAAATTGCTTTAAGTACTTTTAATTGTCCTTTTAACGATAGTTAATAGGAATAACAACTATACCGTAATAAGTGTTTATCTTCCATTTTCCTTATTATATTTCATATAAACTCGAGAAGAGATAATCCAAACACCCCTTTGTAGGTGCTAGTATATAATTTCCGTGCTTGTTATGACTATTGCGGTGCTTTTACTTGTTATGAATTATTCTGAACCCATGCTTCATGCCCCTAACTATAAATTGATTGCCAAAAGCACATTTGCTTGAGGACAAGTAAATACCAAGTGTAGGGATATTTGATAACGATTTTGTGAAAACTAGAAGCGGGGTTGAATAGTTTTACCAATTAAAACTCGCTCTAAAACATTTAGATCAACTTATGTCAATCTATTTAGATGTGTATGTTGGACGCTGATAGATAGATATATAAAAGTGTAATGAAGGATAAAGAAGTAAGCACATAAACCATGACACAAGTATTTATAGTGGTTCGCAACATGGGACACCTTCCATGTCCTACTCCACTCCCCCGAAGTCACCTACTCGAGTTCAGAATCACTACACGGACACCAACTCCTTATATGAGTAAGCCTTCACAACGCCGCTACTCTTTTTCCCCGCATTAGGCTAACCATCGGTTCTTACACCAAGGTGAACCACACCTACCACAACGCCGCTTACCCTTTATCCGTACTAGGCTATAAACCGAAGTTCCATTACAATGGATGAACTACTACCCAACACTACGCAACACCTAATCCCAAAGGAGACCCATTCCTTATTACAACATTATCAAGGATAACAATATCCTTGGATCCAAGACTAATCTATCTTGTACATCGAAACACACCATATCAAATGTACACCTTAGGCACCTTTCACTAATGCCCTTGGCTTGACTTCTAGGCATCCTTCACTAATGCCTTTGTACCTTGACTCCTTTAGCATTCTTCTTAACTAATGCCTTCCATACCACACCACCTCACCTTCACACAATGCCCAGAGGAAGAAAGAACTATCAACAAGAGAACCTCAAGAGTCTTGATGATGATCAAGCATGGCAACTCATGGACTTGAAGCTTGCTCGACTTCAAGAAGTGGTGATTCTTAAGAGGAACCTAGAGAATCACACGAAAACAAAAGACAAACTACATAGAAAGATCCTTAGGATCAGTGGTTAGAGAGTTACAATACTTGGGGAAAGTATGTGTGAGAGTGGTAAGCCAAAAGGAAGAAATGGCCCTATTTAGAGAGAACTACGTCTACACGATCCCACGGATCCCTCCCTAAGGGATCCGCTCTAGTGTAAAGCTAGGGATCCGTGGGATCCTCTTGCCCATGGGTATTTTTGGTTGTGGGTCATGGGTCATGGGTCATGGGTTATGGGTTGATCCATGGGTATTTTTTTAGATACAATGTATCTAATGAGTGCATGCATCTACCAAATGTACGTCAATGCCATAGGTTATGAATATGTTCCATGGGTTGTAGTTTTTACCCATTATAATACATACTAGTTATGTATATATATGCCCAATATGTAAACACTAGTTGTTGTACATATGTATTACTAAATCATAAAATCACTTATACTTGTTTTAGTGTTTTATGTGAAAACATAAGTGTGTTAGAAAACTATTGCTCAAATCCATTTACGAGTTTTATTTGTTTCATAAAATGATTTACGCTTGTTATCGACAAAACATTAGAAGATCGTGAAATTAAATAAACCTTTTATGGCTTATTTGTATTAACAATTCCCCTTTTTGTTGATGACAAACATAAAATTATTTTAAGAAAAACTAAAATTGTGAAAAGTTTGAATTAGAGTTTTTACTTTTCTCCCCTTTAATGTAAACAAAAGAAAAGAAAACTACATTGTTTTAAGAAAAACATGTAAAAGAAAAAATGTGAAGAGAGCAAGTGACGGAATAGTTCTCGTTTAACTCCCCTCGACGAGTCCATCCCTTTGTGAGGGCGTCAAGTAAATATAAACTAATAAGCTAATGAATTGCAATTTTGTTTGCAAATGGTTTCGCCTCTTAAGAAAATGCCCCTAGATGATTGCAACAATGTAATGGGGTGTCATGAAGTGTAATCCAAATAAGGATTATGTTGCAAATGGTTTTGTAATATGTGGTTTTGACACAAAGCCCCCCTAGCATAGGTGTCAAAAGTCTTTATGTGTATTTTGAAAATCTACAAAATAAAGGTTAGAAAACAAGAGTATAGTGCATAATTTCCAAATAAGATTCAAGTTAGTAGAATTTTGTTCTTCTCGTACCACGGATCCCACTCTTCTCTACTATGGATCCGCCTAGGCAATTTCTAGTGGATCCGTCTGCCTGGTGACGTGATTTTAATGGTGATATACCAAGCAATGCTAAATATGAAAGTGAGATATGTATACAAACAACAAACATATACTCAAAGCAATATGGAAAATAAGTTATCATTCAATAAAACAAGAGATAACCAAGAGATCTCTAAAGACTAAGAGAATGATTTAGCCATGCAATACATATTCCACTTAATACTAATGAGTGACCTAAACTTAAGAAGCAACCACGTGCTTAAGGATGATCAAACATGAAATGGGATTCCTAAACATTCTAAGTTCAGCTTGAGACAAGGACACCGCTTTAGGTTCATGGTTGTTTAGGTTTATTGAACCTGCTCAAAACGCTCGAGGAGGTGATAAACATGAAACGCTGTTCTTCACGTGAGTTCTTGTATCAACCTTTCAACATGTTGACAATGATAGCAATTCTTGTCATGGTTTTGAAGAGATGGTGGTAAAGTTGAGCTTGAAGCGAGGTTCAAGTGAAGTGGTTGAGATCCCCAAAAAAGGAGGAACGTGGAGGCTCATTAAATGGTGGCTTAACAAGGTTTGAGGGTGGAGGTAGATAAGTGTCAACTTCCATGTGGTCGGGTGGTTGACTTTGATGTCTCCTCATAATCCAAAATGGACCATTGGGGGGAAATGGAGAAATTGGCATTGGTGCAAGTGTTGATTCAACACTTTGGTTTTGTTGTACAACATTTTCTAGTGAATGTGTTGGTAATGGTGGAGGATGAGATGGCCTAGGGGGTAAGTCCTCTAAGTTGTGGGAATGTGGAGATGATTGTGAGGTGTTAAATGATGTAGCTCTAGGCACCAATGATCTTGGTTGGGTTGAAAAGGGTGTGTTTGGTTTAGTAGAGTTTGGTGATGATATCCTTGTGGGAACAATCCTCTTGGGAATTAGTTTGATTGGTTGATTTGGTGGAGAGGAAATTCTAGCATTTGTGGGCTTAACCGGAGATGATTCGGTTAAGGAAACTTCGTATATAACTCGAGCAAGTTTCTTGGGTGGTTCTTGGGTTGATGAGTTAGCACTAGGAGCTTTTCTCATGATGAAATAGCTAAAGAAGGTGTTTCTAATTGCTGTGAGAATGTTGTGTTTTTGATGACTAGGGGTTCTAGCGAGATGACTTATAAAGAGAAGAAATTGGCAAGTGCATTTAAGAATTAAGCCACTAAGATTCTTAGGAATGTGATGATTAACATGCACAAGAGTCAAATTCAGAGTTTTACTGATCTAGGGACTCAATTAAGATGAGGTGGAATGTTTAAGTTAGCAAGATGGGCTTGAAATGATTGTTTTAGTTAGAGTTGACATAATCTGTCACCCGGATCCCACGGTTCCCTCCTTTGAGGGATCCGTCTAGGCTAATCCTAGGGATCCGGCTCTCAATGATATGAAAAGGGTAAAATGATGTTTCTAAGGTCTAAAACCTATACCATCTTGAGTGTTTAAGTCCTCATAAGTATCTTAAATGAGGGTGTACTTGAATGATCAAGAGCAATGAGTGATATAGCTAATGATTGCCTTTTATGGAAGAAAAATGAGACTTTGTGACCACCAATGGATGTTCAAGGATGACACTAAGAATTTTGATGGTGTCAAGTTATAATAAATGATCCTAGAGATCAGATGTGAGCTTGAGATGAAGTTTGAAAGAATCCTCAAAAATCAAAAGAATTGAAAAACTAATTTTTGACCCTTTTGAGATAAGGATGGCTAGAAACAATTTCCTAAAATTGATCAATATATTCACCTAGGTGTTTTGAGATGTGAAAAGAAATGTATGAGCATTGAAGCGGAAATATGGTGAGTTTTGATGAGTTGATAAATCAAAAGCACTTTGAATTAGATCTTATGTAAGCTATGAGTGAGTTTGAAGCTTTCTCATGTTTGAGGAAGACTTAGTTGGATTCTAAATTCTTATGTTTAGCTAGTGTAAAGTGATCTAGAAAACTATTTTGATGTATGGGAATTTCTATTGCTGATATGTTGTTACGGATCCCACGGTTCCCTCAAAGGAGGCATCCGTCTAGGCTAATCCTAGGGATCCGACATCTGCATATCAGAACCATCACAGAAGCAAGTGCAGATTTTGCACCAAGCAATATACAATAATAACCATTAAACTAATCAGCACTATAAACATGTTATCACATAAAGCATATCATAGATAATGGTAGAAATAATAATATCCAAGATAACACAAACAAATTTGCTAAAACATAATCATTCATACACAAATCAAGTGTCTCAAGACAATCATAATCCTATAGTCTCTTTTGTCAATTCTTTCTTTTCCTCTTTCCTGACTTTGTGATGTGATGAGCTAGGTTTTGAATCATACCCCTTAATTGTTTGAATTCTGCGGTCTCGTTTGGAATAGCGAAATTTGTTGATAATAGTAATCAAAGGGTTCCAATTCGATATTAGCTATGGGGTGACATCTTTTTTTTCTTCTTCATTTTTTCTTACTTCTCGTCCGAGGTCCGAGAGAGCTTTAGGTTTTATTCCATTGACCATGAATAGTTTAGGGGTTGTTTGGTAAGATTACCATGACGTGATCGAGAAAAGAAATGATCATCGTTGATTGGGTTGGTTGCAATGCACTAACTTATGCCACATAATCGGTGTTAGGAGCATACCATATGGAAGACCATGTTGGAAACTTTGAATACCCCGGCCGTTCTCTTCACCATATAATAGGCGAGATTAAATGGCTTTTGGTGGATAAGACAATAAATCATTTGCACGAGACATGCATTTGGATGATCCTTTGTAGGATCGTGAATATTATGTTGTTTGATGATTCGGGTGGTCTAGGATTGTGATTAAACAAGATAGCCATTTTAGAGAGATGAAGAGAGAGTTGAGAGGAGGTTCTTGAAGAGTTGCTTATCAAAAGTGAAAGGTTAGATTCAAAGCCCACACCCCTTCCATGGATGGAAGGGTATTTATACTACAAAATCACGACCTCCTATCAGACTGTGGATCAGGTATACAGTGGGTAAAGACCCGTCCTTCCTCCACGGTGTTGCACTAAACTAATCTACACTACAAACTAACTAATAAACTACTAAATAATGTAAACAACGACAAATCTACGAGCTAACATATGCTAGACCATTATTGGGTGACCGACACTTTAACATGGAATTTCCAATTCCTAACAATCTCCCCAAGGGAGGTCACCCTATGTTTTACATTTCGAATCCTAGCATTCTATATAAACTTCAGTTCTTGAGCTCGTAGTCTTGAATTCTTCATTTTTGCAATCTTTGTGCTATTGTAGCGATTCTTCAAAGTCTGCATTGATTTGTACTTTTAGTGGAGGCCTTTAACTGATCCACATCTTTGATGATCTTGAGCTTCCTTTGAGATCATCACCACATAAATATACGGATCACGCTTTATTGTGTTGCCATCATGTGAAGTTGTGACTTTCGGACCGACATGCTCACACTTTTGAATCATGACATCTTTCCATCGAGTAGCGGAAGCCTTCTTGGCTCATGATATTTGCAGGCGAAGCATGATAGTAAAAATATCAGAACCAGGTTCTGTAGATATGCACCAGTCATGATTTCTTCAAATTAAGTGTGGATCTCGTGAGCATGCGGCTTTGGATTGACTCCTCAATTACATTCGAGCACCGTCCAAATGTACCGCAAACAGGTTAGCAATAAAACACACGAAAGTGTCTTTGATCACTTTCGAATTGAGGTACACGCTCCACGGTTCCCGTTGATCAGTACAATACCCTTTGTGATGTCGGGTAGGCCTAAGAATCTCCTTGACAGGGTTTCGCAGCTGTTCTAGCCGTTCTCAAACGGAACGTCTCAAAGACAACAATTGAAGTGAACCGGTAATTGAGATTCGATTGATGAAAATTGATTTGAAAACAATCGCTTATTGCTTAGAAGAAAGATTTTTGCAATACGACGAAGGTTTTATGAGAAGATCAATTTTCAATCAAAAATACTTTTTATATTTGATAGGAGTACACATTCGACGTGCTAGAGAAATGAAGATTTGAACATCGAACGGTTTTTCCAAAAGTATTTTTCAATCGGAGATACTTTTTGTGTTTGAAAACATAAGTACACATTCGACGTGCTAGAGAAAAGAAGATTTGCACACGAAGGTTTCCAAAAGTATTCGTCAATTCCATTCTGGACCAAGGTTGATTCAGGTGAATCCCCATCATTCTATCCAGTTGTCAAATGGTTGATCTATAGAATAGATCTCACATGCCACCTACCAGGAGCTTGTTTGATGTTGGCTCTAGAAGGCTTTCCATCTTCATTGTGAATATGTATGCATATCACTCGGATGTTCTGGCAATACCACAAGGATAATGCGTAGGACTCTTAATATACTCCTACTTTCCACATTGTGTGAAACAGCAAGTCTTCAAGAATTTAGTGTCCTAATGAGATATTGTGGATGATCTCTTGGCTCTAGACTCAATAGTGCACATTTGGTTCCTATGCCGGAGACTAGGGAGAGGGTCTCCTTCTTCAATATCAACAATCTCTAAGAAAGAGTCGATAGATTATGTAGGTTCCCTGTGAGAATGAAACAAGCCCTTTTAAGAGAACTTGAGTAGCTTGGGAAGTTTAGTGCGGTGCATCCTTTGGGTCCATGACGTCTGGTCTTCAATACCGGTGTTACCTTAGTAACAACCAGTAGCATATGTATTGAACCGGTGTACGCCCTAAGGTTGAATTATTGGAGGGCTATTTCTTTTCACCCTTTTCACATTCATTCTTTTTCATTCTTCAACCCCTTGATTGCTACGAGACTTCATTACTAGAACCTTGTTGGGTTTATTCCATTACTAGCTCATCTCATCCGCACTCTTCCCATTTTCTCATTTTTCTCCTTTTTTCAATATTCCTAAGGACTCTACACTATCTAGTGGATTGTCCTTGGGAAGATCCCTCCGGTTCTGGCGGATCGTGGGAACAAATACCTAAACTCACCATCCTTATAACTCCATGCATAAAGTAAAATGGTCGGTCTTTTGGTACAGTTCATTCTTCCTTGAAACCAATTGAAAAATCATTTGGAAAAACAATCAAGGTACTTGTGATACGAGATCAAAGCATTTTGTACCTTAATAGTTTTGATCATTTAGAAAACCTCCCCTCAACATGTGCATATGATTTAGAAATTGTTTAGCACAGGAGGCAAGAGGACTTTGAAATATTTTCTTTGATCACAATTTTCATACGAAAAAGCCATTTGATTTTCTTGGTAAATTCTCCCCTCAATATGTGCATAGGATATTTAAAATCATTTTATCACATAGAGGAAAGAGTTCTTTTGAATCACATCCACAATCACAAAATCCATTAAGAAACCATTTAAAACTCAATCAAGGTACTTTATAAATCACTTTAAAAGGCTTTCGTACCTCGATAGTTTGTTTGCTCCCCCTCAATATGTGCTTGAGATTGGCGTTTAGCACATATGAAGAAGCGGCCTGCACAATTGAAACAAAACGATCACCTTTTATCAAATTTCATTATTAAATCACAAATTCTCCCCGATCAAAAATATCAAACCCTTTGAGATTTTGGATCCCAAGTGATTTAATAAGGTTTAGAAAACATGGGAAAATATGTGGCTGGTTTAAATACTCATCTTGTTTTTGGATAAATCCTCCTCCTCAACATGTGCATTGTGTATGAAATCATTTGGCACATGGAGGCGGGAGTGCCTTTAAAGGACTAAAATCAATTCCATTTAAACAGATAAGAGATTTAACTCATGATCTACCCGATCAAAAATTTCAAACCTTTTGAGATTTGTGATCCCAGTTGATTTAAATCATTTAAAGATTTTGGGGAAAGACGTGGCTTGATTTAACTTTGAAAAATGACAGATAAGGACCATTTTAAGACATTAAAGATTGTTAGTATCGGGTATGATTGTTTTATGAGATCTTTAAGTAAAATAAAACAATTTCACAATCAAACAAGAACAGAAAAATTTCATTTTGAAAGACCTTGATTCAAAAGAAAAATCATACCATGACATAACATTAAATCTTTAGATCACCACATAATTTCGTACAAACCGGAACTTTTATGAAGAAATATTGTTTGAAAATATTATATTATAAATCACTCTCACCCTCAATCGATGAGAAAGTCGATAATTGAGTGACATAGGTTTTGATAAAAAGAAGTCCGGTGATTTTCAAAATTAAGTCCAATTTATTTTCAAAACAATATTTTTCCATTTTCAAAACAATTTTATTCAAATTATTTCAAAATTGTTTAAAATGGTATCACACAAAAAGATCGTTAGGTGGTTGAGAAGCTTCTTGTTGTTGATGTAGGGCTTGGAAGAAAAACCGTCTGAGATGCAGTGAGACTTCTTCTACGTTGCATTTTGAATGCCAAGCGAGGTCAAATTAAGCTCCGTTTCTTCATCACTTAGAAAACCATCTCGATGCGATTGAGACCTCTTACGTTACATTTATGCCAACTCTCCATAGAAGTCCAATTAAGCTCCGTTTCTTCATTTGTCAACCCAAGATATAGTTACCCTTTCCTTTCGGCATCCAATCATCTTCAATTGTGGGATCGGGATCGGGAACATTCTTATATACCAATATACCTGCATACGTTAGTGAACACACATACTGATATATGGTGGTCGACATCACCCAAACAGCAATCGACTAATAAAAGTCAATCCAACATATCAATCAGTTATATAAATGTATAGGAATAATGTGATTATCAAACTCTAATCATCTAATCCTAACAATCATATCCTAAATTCCTAGTCCTTCAACATAGGCAAATATCATTTTTAATTAAGCACGTAGGATAATTAAGAAAGCCCGTTAGATGATATAGATTTGAAAACATATCCCCCTCAATCCATGACTCATTTTATGAAAAGTTTAAAAACGCTGAAGTCATTGATTGAGTTTGCAAATTATACAAAAATTCTTAAACTGATTGTATTTCAAGCAACTCATTTACCACCAATTTTGAAAACATCAAATATTTTTCTGAAGAATTTTAGACGGAAAAACATTTGTGTAGGAACAGCAGTCCTTGGACATACTTTCCTCATATTGTTTTTAGGATAAGTGCACGATATTTTGAAAATTGTTTTAAGCGCAGACACTTTCCTCTTGAAGACCGGGTTGCTATCTGAAATAATAGCAAACCATAGTTTAAGCACGGGTTCTGTCACGAAGTAACGCAAGCCAATATATAGCGGGTTACATCCGAAATATTTGTAAGCCACATTTTGGACATGTTTAGAAAGGAATATTTACACCTCCCTTTCGAACTTCATCTAAAGTCCGTGCCATTATTGAATGACATTTCTAAGACCGTGATGTATCGATACGGAAGACATGTCATAGAAAAACATATTTTTGGTCTTTTCAAATTTTTGATTTTTTATGGGTTTTTGAAGGTTTTATATTTTTCTATTTTCTTTTGTTGGTTTTATATTTTTGTATTTTGTTTTCTGATAAATATATACAAAGATAGAATAGATGATATAGTTTAAGAAGATGATGATACGAGTACCGAGATAAGGATATCGGCGACCCGTTGTAGAAGATAGAAGTTATCATCCTAAAACTTTCACCACCAAAGCTTCGAGGCTCTTGCATTGAAGAGAAATTGAGCCACGAAAGTGAGACTTTGGCGACTTCCCCAAACCGAAAATCCTTGTGATGAGCAGATTCGAAGCTCTATTTCAAGCTTGCCTTAGCTAGGTGCACAGAGAAGCACACCATTATCATAAATCCTGCTGCTCCTTTTAAGAACGAAAATCGAGATTCTTCGTTCGGGGTTATATCATCCAATAGAACACCAGCAACGTTTCATCCCACACTTAAATAATCTTCTCAAATTTCTTTTCCACTTGAGGTCGAAGCAATCCATTCCAAAAGGTGTCAAGAGACCACTTCCACCGAGTAGATGAATTGATGCAGTCAGCTCTTTTGTATAATGCTCAAGAACTCTCGAATACATCATGAGGGAATGAAAACACCTTCCCATGTTCACATTTTTCTTCCCGGATGATCGTGTATAAAGCTCAAGAACCCGAAGTACACCAATACCCAAGAGCTCTCGCGAATACACATCATGAGGGAATGAAAACACTCCCCGTATTTCACATTTTTCTTCCGATGAAGGCGTGTGAAGCTCAAATATCCGAAGTATACCAATACAAAAGGAATGAATAACGATAACATTGAAGAAGCAGGACAAGTCGATTATCTCTGCGGGTGACAATCTGCGGATGTCAACACGAATAAGTGATTATATCTCGAATCATGATTAAGCACTCAAGTGAAACAGTTGAGCATTCCAATGTACACAATCTCTCTCCCCGATGAATCCACACACTTGTGTACCTCTTTTATCTTGACTTTCTTTACATCACTTCCCCACGGCGTTGGAATAAGAACACTAGCAACTTTGATGAGTAAAACCTTGAGTTTCTCTCTTGGTCATGACATTTGTTTTACCGGGATATCTTCAATCACTTAGAAGAATTAAGTTCATCAAGTTTACTTGCCATGAGTCAAACCTTGAGTTTCTCTGCGGTCATAACATTTGTCTTCCCGGGATATCTTCAATTACTTAGAAGTATTAAGCTCATCAAGTTTTCGTTTAGTGCTTGTCTCCTTCCCCTTCTTTGGTTTTTGACACCAGAATCAGAAAAACATTATAAGCCCAAATACTTGAAATCTGTTGAGAAGATCGCTTGAAGTCTTTGTGAGAATCAACATCCTGAATAATGTGAGCAAGTCTAATTGGGGATTAAATTTGACATTTCACTCTCCCCCAATTAGTGCTCTCCCTAAACCGACAATCTTTATGATGAATGCTTGAATTAAGAAGAAGTCTTTGGATTATCAAATGCAACTCGTCTTTAGTCTTCTAACATGTAGCAGAAAATGTAGAACAGTCTGTAGACTCGACCTTCTTCAATATTGTGCAGTTGGGGAATAGATAGTTAACATCTTCAACTCACACCAAAAAGCATCCACCAAAAAGCATCCCAATTAACTTACATCTTGCAAATCCCCTTAACTAAAATCCCTCCCAATCAAACAAGAACGGAAAGATGTTCATCAAGGAAATCAACAATCGGGCCATAGCGACACACAAGATGGTAACACAAACTACCAATCACATCAAACAAGACGAGATAGATTGTTTTGGAATCATCATGTTGATGTATCGTTGAAGCATTAACCGGTAAGCACTTTGTCGATAAACTCATCAATCCGAGTGAAGATGTCAACCAACGGCTCTTAGAAGAAACTCCATGTGAAGATTACCCGTTAGAGAAGAAGCTCGGTTCTTACATGAGTTTAGAGTATGACCATTATAATCTCAAATATCAATCAACAATGCAAAAAATTCACACTTCTTCTCCCCTTCAAAATTGCATACGAGTTGCCATTCTTGATTGAATAAGTGAATATTGATTGGTCTAACCGTCAAGTTTTTTTTTCTCACTCCAAACCCGACCACTTGTGAATGGCCGCCGTAAGAAACTTAAAGCGGCTTAGACACAAATGAAATTAAGATCGAGAATATAATGAGATTCCCAGGTCGTTAAGTCCCACGGAGACTCAATGGTGTGTAAACACTTTGAGACGATAGAATGATCACTAAGGATAGTGATCGATGGGATTGATTGGAAATTATACCTAAAGAAAAATTTATAAATTCTGACAACTTAAATACAAATTAAAAGAAATTAAAAAGTTAAAATATATTAAATAAACGCTATCACTATTTTAAAATTGATGAACGTTTAAAACCTAAAACATACGTTTAAATAAAATTACGTGAACGTACTAAATAAAATGTGAAAATAAAGAAGGAAAAGGCCTACAAATATGAAAATGATATTTTTACAAACCTAATGATAAGAGAAAAATTTTAGAAAAAGAAATTTATTTTTAAAACTATTTATCTAATTATTATTAATTAAAAACTATTTTAACTATTTAATAATAACCTAAATTACAAGAAAATATGAAATAAAGCTTGAAAAATAAAATTATGACTAGGAAAAATCTAAAATAACAAAATAGAATTTTCAAAACTATTTTTGTATTTTTCTGATTATTTTTGTATTTTCTAGGAATTAAAAACTACTTAAATTGCTTAAAAATACAAATTTAACTAAGAAAAATATGGAAAAATATTTTTTTGACTTTTTATATTTATCTTAACTTAAGAAAAATGAAAAATTATTTTTTTGAAACTTTTCTGATTTATTTGTATTAAATACTAATTAAAAATGCTTAAAAACTAATTAAAATGAAGAAAAATACCAAACAGACCTAGAAAAATCTGAAAAATTCAAGATAAGTCTAAAATAATATTAAGAATCTAGGAAAAATGGAAAAACAGGTGGTTGTGTGCAAGAATATGAAACTTCTAAGCAAGTGCTTATAAATAAGCTCTTGAAATAAGCCAAAAGAACACACAAGTTACCAAACTGAAACAGAAGCAATAATATGCTAAAAGTACCCAAATGCAACTAATAACAACTACTCTAAACCACTGAATTACAGAATACAAAGATTTGGTTGATTTGAGCTTATGTGCTATAACAGGTTTTGGTGCTACTTTGCAGCTTAAGCACAAGCCACCCAAATAAGCTAAACTCAAAACCAAAAATTGGAACTTAAACAAGACCTAGTTAACTACTTATGAACCAAAGATGAGACCAAGGTGAGCTCTGATGAGCTTGTTACAAGGGCTGCAAGACCCCTGTGCAGACTCAGTATCAACTGAGTCAGTGCACAGGGCAATTGACACCATGTTGTCAAGCATCTTTGAGCCTTATAAAAATGACAAAAATTCTATAAAAATGACAATAAATTAGACCACAGAAGTTTAAAACCCAAAAGTTTCACTTAGATTGGCTCAGAAATGAGTCCAAGAAAAATCTCCCTAGTTGGGCTCAAAATGGATTTTTCAATATTGACTTTTGAAAACAGACTTTGCATTTGACTTTTTCCAACTTTGCACTGATTTTGTGGATTGATTATGTTATTTAATGATGAAACAACAAGCTATTTCTAAAATTTTGAACACAAAATAAGCTTTTGCTTTTATAAAATCTCATAGTTAAGGTGATTAAAGACAGTTTAATGTGATTTTGACTATTGAATGTATGCAAAGGTTATATGTAGACTGCAATGAGTATAAGTGAGTTCAATAAACATAAAACAACAATCCTAAACCACTAACCAAACCTAAATCACAGATAAATCATCAAATCCAAACCCTTTTTAAACTACATTTTGCAATTTACATGAGCTAATCTCGAACTAGCATATATCTTGAATTAAACGAGTTTACTTGATCTAAGAACAATTAGATAAACACATTTCAACTATTTAAAACTACAAATACAAGTACACACAAAATATGCAAACTGATATTGAAATGAAAATGAGCTATCCACTCACATGTGTCCAGCTGGTATGCAGGCTAAAACCAAATCCAAAACTACTCTAACCTAATCTATTTTAACAAAATCAACCTCTGCATTAACCCATATCATCACCATTTGCTTGAACCAAAGTTTCACTGCACAGTTGACTTTCTTTGACCAAGTACACAAATTATTTGAAACTGGATTGTGAGTTTACCCAAAGCTATAACAAAGCTACGAATAAGCTTATTTGAGATGGAAATTTAACTTTTGAAAGCTTGTAAATGAGGAATTGAAACTGAATTATGCCACAGTAAACATTAAACTTGGAACTTAAATAAAAACTTGGATTGATACTCAACCACACATTACAATGATAATTTTAACTTAAATGTGACACAAAGAAACTGAAATTACAACATTTTGACTTAAACTAAAACATTAATTTAAAAAACGACATTAAGGAAAATTAAAAAACTAACTACTCCTCTTTCTTGCTTCTTTTGCTTCCTTTTATACACCCTCTGATTTCTCTCTCATCTCTGAGCATATCCCACCATTTTCTATGACCATTGGATCAGCTGAGAAGTTTATAGCCATTGGATTGATTTTTGGCGGGAAAGTTGTGACTTTGTTGGGGTTGAGTGAAATGGAGGAGGATGCATTTAATGTATCTTGGAGTGTTAGGAGAGGTGGGGGACATGGAAATGGATGATGAGGAGGGGAATGGGAGATAGTGTGTTGCAGGGAGCAGGTTGGAGAAAGACTTTGGCGGGTTTGGTTTTATTGACCAGATTTGACCAAGGTGTATTATTAAAAGGAGGGTCAAATTGGTAAGGGTCCAAAGGGAAAGGCAGGTCACAAGCTTTTTGCAGGGTCAAAATGGGTTTAAGGGTTTAATAACCAAGGACCTATGTTGTAATTTTTGAAAATCAAGGGACCTAGGCTGCCAAATCTGCAAAGTTGTTCCAAGGGCTGAAAATGACAAGTTTTAATAGTACAAGGACCAAGGCTGACATTTTCAAATTCCAAAGGCCATTTTGCCAATTTTGAAACTTGGAGGACCAAACTTGTAATTTCTCAAAACTTTTGATATTTTTCACCAAAGGACTAATTTTGACAACTTATGATTTTAAAGGACCTTTGGTGATTTTCTTTGAAATTAAGGGCTCAGGGACTATTTCTGACAACTTTTGAAACTTGGGGACCTTGAAGCGCCAATTATGCAAACTTTGCTCATTTTCATCTGATTTTAAACATTTTGCATCTGAAACATATAAAATGCAATTTTGGAATATTTTCATATTTTGATGCGTTCGAGCATTTTTAAACGTTTTGCTTGATTCAGATTGACAAAAAATGATAAGTATTTACACACTCATCAATCCCCCACACTAAACTATTGCTAGTCCCTAGCAATATTTTGAGAAAACATAATGGATTTGAATCTCTTTACCAAAAGCCATTACTTCTGGAGTAGCCAAATGTTTCATTTCAAGTAAGAACCATGGTACACCGATAACCATGTGATTTTGAGCAAACCACCAGCTTCCAACGGATTTGATTTGTCTTTACCGGAAGCCGTTTGCTCTGGACTAGCCAACTCTTAGATAAATTATCAATATTATCTTTGGTGAGTGATTACCAATTATGTTTTTTCCACTGCCTTTACCACAAGCCATAAACTTGCGGGCTAGCCAACTCTTCACTAATTAAAGATATGGTGAGTTGAATACCATACAATTTTGGGCAAATTGCAAGCCGTCAACGGATTTGAGATATCTTTACCAAGAGCCGTTTGCTCCTGGATTAGCCAATCCTTTTGTTTATTAGACATGGCGGATTGATAACCAATTGAGTAAGTGTAAAACACTTACTCCAAAAACATTTTTGGCCAAAATGGGGAATTAGGTTATAATTACATGATATAATTCGTGAGAATTCCCTCCCACACTAGAAATGAATATTGCCCTCAATATTCAAAGTACGTGGTTATGCGAAACAAAGAACGTAAAGGGAAATACTACGCCATTATTTTGAAAGATTTTTTTTTTTTTTTATATAAAAAAACTTGTATCACAACATGTGGGAACTCCCCACACTAGGGTGGTAGAAAGTAGAAAGTGAAATATGGGTGAAAACCCATATGGCGTGCTACTGTTTTTTGATTCCCGAGTCGCTAGCTTGACTCGACCCGCGATTTCATTGGTTCTTGGGGAAGTAAGTGGAAGAGACAATCTCCATCGGACTTTCATTCAAAATGTTTGTATAAACATTGAATACGTGAAAGTTCCACACCGACGAGATATCAGAGAAAGACCGGCTTACAAATGATAAATGAAAATGCCGGGTCAAAGATAGTATCTTCACTCCGTGGGAGTTATGACATGGAGAAGTCACACCGTATGTGACGAAAGGAAGAAAGGTTCGGATGATGTACGTTTCAAGCTCAAACATCTCATTAAAATTTTCATCCATGTGCATTTTTCTTCCAGTATCCACGGATTAAAATTTTTGTCTTCGAGATGGCTCAAGCGGGATATGAAAAGACATCTCATCAGTGAGGATAGAATCGTCATCACATGATGGAAAGATAAGTTAGAATCTGAGAGGAGGTGGGACAAGTGGTGTGCTCTGAGTACTTAATTTCCACCACCAGTGATGGTCTGTATCGACCTCAGACATTTCATCGAAAAGAGGATTTACTTTCCCAAAAGTGTAGTCATTATTAAATTCAAAAAGAGGATTTGAGAAAATCCAGGAAGTAACCTCAGAAATATCGAGAGAATCACAAACATGCAAATCACAATCACTATCGGATATATCCTCATACTCACTTGGGATTGGGACAAGATCCTCAACACTCGATGATTCCGTTTCCGAAATAGTGATGAGATGCTTATCCCCCATGGTGAGAGAGTCTTTGGAAGCAATAATAGGTAAGATAGTATTAGCAATAGGGGAGTTGAGAAATAATATCATTCAATTGAATAGCACTCTCCTCGTCATAATCATAATATTCCCTCATTTGAATAGTATCCTCATCATGTCATCATCGGTTCTTATATTCATCTGCTGAAGCTTACATACCATTCTTTTCATTTGTAGTTTCTTTGAATCGTATTTCTTCAGAACTTTGTAGAAGATTACACTCCTCGTAATCATTGAAATGCTGTGAAGGCTCGAAGTGTCGATGACTGATGGAATCTTGTGGGGGTTGGAAATTGTCCAAACCGGAGAATTGGAATTGTGAAAATTTTGATTCATCATTGACATTCAAAAGTCGCATGAGGACCGGCAATTCTCACAACAAAGATAATTGGGAAAATAACTTTCACCAAAGTTCTGATTGTAACATGGTTCTGGCTCATAGACAAGCGGGACCCGGGGTGGACAATCAAAACCGTAATGAGAATCATTCCCACAAAACTCGCATGAGTAGGATTCGTATTGGGGTTGTGAAGGTAGGTAGGAAAAATCAGGTGTTTCATTTGAAATGGGATCGGGATTACCGAAAACTTGTCTCGAAACTCACATTGGTAGGACAATTTCCCGTTAAATGGACCTCCACACCAGGAACATGTCGAAAACCATGACATAAAGAATTAAACGGTTAAGAGGGATAAGAGATGAAGAATTAAACGGTTATAGAGGATAAGGAATGGAGAATTAAATAGATTAGAGGATAAAGGAATGGAGAATTAAACAGATTAGAATAAAGGATGGATTTTTGGATTTTAAAAAAACATGCTATAAAACAAAGAATGAAAAGAAAATATTTTTGGTGTTGATAACACACGAGGAAAAGTGTTAATGAACTTTTGGATTTTCATAACTTTACAAAACTTTTACAAAAAGATGGTATATGTTGCAAGAATGGGTCTGAAAAAGGTTTAACACAGCGCAAAACCTCCGGCGTGGCGCCAAAATTTGATTGGTCCCGAACCGTCGGTTTTCTCACTCAAGCCGGCCACTTGTGAATGGCCGACCGTAAGAAACTTAAAACAGCTTAGACACAAATGCAATTAAGATCAGGAAAATATAATGAATTCCCAGGTCGTTAAGTCCCACGGAGACTCATGGTGTATAAACACTTTCAGACGATAGAATGATCACTAAGGATAGTGATCAGTAAGGATTTGATTGGAAATTATACCTAAAGAAAAAATTTATAAATTACAGCAAATACAAATTAAGAAAATTAAAAAGTTAAAATATATTAAATAAACGCTATCACTATTTAAAATTGATGAACGTTTAAAACCTAAAACTTACGTTTAAATAAAATTACATGAACGTACTAAATAAAATGTGAAAATAAAGAAGGAAAAGGCCTACAAATATGAAAATGATATTTTTACAAACCTAATGATAAGAGAAAAATTTTAGAAAAAGAAATTTATTTTTAAAACTATTTATCTAATTATTATTAATTAAAAACTATTTTTAACTATTTAATAATAACCTAAATTACAAGAAAATATGAAATAAAGCTTGAAAAATAAAATTATGACTAGGAAAAATCTAAAATAACAAAATAGAATTTTCAAAACTATTTTTGTATTTTTCTGATTATTTTTGTATTTTCTAGGAATTAAAAACTACTTAAATTGCTTAAAAATACAAATTTAACTAAGAAAAATATGGAAAAATATTTTTTTGACTTTTTATATTTATCTTAACTTAAGAAAAATGAAAAATTATTTTTTTGAAACTTTTCTGATTTATTTGTATTAAATACTAATTAAAAATGCTTAAAAACTAATTAAAATGAAGAAAAATACCAAACAGACCTAGAAAAATCTGAAAAATTCAAGATAAGTCTAAAATAATATTAAGAATCTAGGAAAAATGGAAAAACAGGTGGTTGTGTGCAAGAATATGAAACTTCTAACAAGTGCATAAATAAGCTTGAAATAAGCCAAAAAAACAACACAAGTACCAAAACTGAGAAACAATAATATGCTAAAAGTACCCAAATGCAACTAATAACAACTACTCTAAACCACTGAATTACAGAATACAAAGATTTGGTTGATTTGAGCTTATGTGCTATAACAGGTTTTGGTGCTACTTTGCAGCTTAAGCACAAGCCACCCAAATAAGCTAAACTCAAAACCAAAAATTGGAACTTAAACAAGACCTGGTTAACTACTTATGAACCAAAGATGAGACCAAGGTGAGCTCTGATGAGCTTGTTACAAGGGCTGCAAGACCCCTGTGCAGACTCAGTATCAACTGAGTCAGTGCACAGGGCAATTGACACCATGTTGTCAAGCATCTTTGAGCCTTATAAAAAAATGACAAAATTCTATAAAAATGACAATAAGAAATTAGACCAACAGAAGTTTAAAAACCCAAAGTTTCACTTAGATTGGCTCAGAAATGAGTCCAAGAAAATCTCCCTAGTTGGGCAAATGGATTTTTGTATTGACTTTTGAAAACAGACTTTGACTTTTAACTTTGCGATTTTGTGGATTGTTATGTTATTTAATGATGAAACAACACTGATGCAAGCTATTTCTAAGAATTTTGAACACAAAATAAGCTTTTGCTTTTATAAAATCTCATCAGTTAAGCTATAAGACAGTTTAATGTGATTTTGACTATTGAATGTATGCAAAGGTTATATGTTACTTGCAATGAGTATAAGTGAGTTCAATAAACATAAAACAACAATCCTAAACCACTAACCAAACCTAAATCACAGATAAATCATCAAATCCAAACACCCTTTTAAACTACTGTTTTGCAAATTCACATGAGCTAATCTCTGAACTAGCATATATACTGAATTAAACTGAGTTTACTTGATCTAAGAACAATTAGATAAACACATTTCAACTATTTAAAACCACAAATACAAGTACACACAAATATGCAAACTGATATGAAATGAAAATGAGATATCTTACTCACATGTGTCCAACTGTTTAAAACCAAACCAAATCCTACACTAACCTAATCTATTTTAACCCAAATCAACCTCTGCATTAACCCATATCATCACCAATTTGCTTGAACCAAAGTTTCACACAGTTGACTTCTTTGACCAAGTACACAAATTATTTGAAACTGGATTGTGAGTTTACCCAAAGCTATAACAAGCCTGAATAAGCTTATTTGAGATGGAAATTTAACTTTTGAAAGCTTGTAAATGAGGAATTGAAACTGAATATATGCCACATAAACATTAAACTTGGAAATTAAATAAAAACTTGGATTGATACTCAACAACACATTACAATGATAATTTAACTTAAATGTGACACAAAGAAACTGAAATTACAACATTTTGACTTAAACTAAAACATTAATTTAAAAAACGACATTAAGGAAAATTAAAAAACTAACTACTCCTCTTTCTTGCTTCTTTTGCTTCCTTTTATACACCCTCTGATTTCTCTCTCATCTCTGAGCATATCCCACCATTTTTCATGACCATTGGATCAGCTGAGAAGTTTATAGCCATTGGATTGATTTTTTGGCGGGAAAGTTGTATTTGACCTGTTGGGGTTGAGTGAAATGGAGGAGGATGCATTTAATGTATCTTGGAGTGTTAGGAGAGGTGGGGGGACATGGAAATTGGATGATGAGGAGGGGGAATGGGAGATAGTGTGTTGCAGGCTTAGCAGTTGGGGAGAAAGACTTTGGCGGGTTTGGTTTATTCGACCAGATTTGACCAAGGTGTATTATTAAAGGGAGGGTCAAATTGGTAAGGGTCCAAAGGGAAAGGCAGGGGTCACAAGCTTTTGACAGGGTCCAAAATGGGTTTAAGGGTTTAATAACCAAGGACCTATGTTGTAATTTCTGAAAATCAAGGGACCTAGGCTGACAAATCTGCAAAGTTGTTCCAAGGGCTGAAAATGACAAGTTTTAATAGTACAAGGACCAAAGCTGACATTTTCAAAATTCCAAGGGCCATTTTTGCCAATTTTTAAACTTGGAGGACCAAACTTGTAATTTCTCAAAACTTTTGATATTTTTCACCAAAGGACTAATTTTGACAACTTATGATTTTAAAAGGACCTTTGGTGATTTTTCTTTGGAAATTAAGGGCTCAGGGACTATTTCTGACAACTTTTGAAACTTGGGGGACTGAAACTGCCAATTATGCAAACTTTGCTCATTTTTCATCTGATTTTAAACATTTTGCATCTGAAACATATAAAATGCAATTTTGGAATATTTTCAGTATTTTGATGCGTTTCTGAGCATTTTTAAACGTTTTGCAGTTCAGATTTGACCAAAAATGATGAGTATTTACACACTCATCAAATATCTTAACCAAATGTCGTCTATTCACACTTCTCCCCCGCAATATTAGCACATGATGTCTCCATCTTCATTATAGTTGAGCAAGTGGAATAATAAAACAATCAACAGTAGCCCGGTTCACTTGATAATCAAAAGCACGAAGCATGTTGATGAGAATGGTCATAATAAGAAGATTTCTCTTCTTCGAAGAAATGCGCCTGACGTACACATTTATTTTCTTTGAGGAACGAGGCTTGAACTGAAGTATTCAAACGTCATTAGAATATTTCTCTTCTATTGAAGATAAGCGCCACTACACTTTTCTTTTCTTTAGAGTACGATGCATGAACTGATGTGTTCATACGTCATAAATCTCTCTCTTTTCATCTACTCTTGGCAAACTTGTAATCAACCCCATTATCATTCAGTAGGCTATTTGTCGTGACAGCTGATGGAGAAACCCCAATATGATGAATTTGACCCTGAAGTAAACTACCCCGAACTCGTGACTTAAACTTGCACATATATAACAAAGAGCGGTGCCGATTTCCATTAGCATCTCTAAGTACTCTCTATGTACTCTATACTCTTCAACCAACCAACCATCAAGTATAAGACGTACATTGCCTCTTGAAAATCCACAATTGAATGTGACACTGAACACTACAACGTAACTCCTTAAAGTGATAGTTATTGTGGTGGTATGCCCAATTCCCCAATTGGTAAAAAGAAAAGGTAAAAAGACCCAACAATAACTAGATTTCCAAGTCTTCGTTAATAAGCTCGAACAAGGATCATGAAGAATCTTCATCCAACCATCCCCGATACCTTCAGATACTAAGTACACTCGCCCGTGATATTTCACTTCAACCTCAAATGAATAATACTGAATCAATGCCGTTGTCACATCTTCTGGTTAACTGCTCAAATCTAGCCTTATTTGACATTTAAATGAACTTTGATAATGGCTTCATCCCGACCATGGTCAGAAGCACATAACCCCGTAAAACCATGTAATAACCAAACTGCCATGACGAATATCCAAACACACATCCAATTTATGAAGTACACCTTTTTATCCCTTCTTGAAACGAACCCGTAACACAGCATCAGAAGACCTTGAGATACGCTTTCCTTTCTCCAAGATGGTTCCATCATCACGGGATTTTACAATTCTATAGTTTAAACCGAGAAATAGTTTCTTTCGAGGGATTTTACAAAACCAAGAATAAACCGTAAGAAGATAGATCGGAAATGCACTTTACAATTACCAGGATGTTTCCATTGTCACGGGATTTTACAAGTCTATGATTTAAACCGAGAAATAGGTTCTTTCGCGGATTTTACAAAATCAAGACAAACCGTAAACAATGTCAGCTTGAATGTATTATGACAACTTTGGTTTTGGTGAAAATCTGTTTTAGGGGAACATGCAGTAGTTCTTCAGCGATTCATACTCCAACATCAACAGTATCATCAACCATCCAATAAACACTTTGGTAAACACATCTTCCACATATTCTGACGGCTATTGCAGTGACTACATGGTGAAGTAAATCTGATATACCAAACTTGATCATGAAGTGAAATTCCCCAGATTTGTTACTTAAACTTGTACTAATCCTTGTGAAGAAGAAACGGTGTACCCAATGTACAAAAACCTCTTGACAAATTCTCAACTGCGTGAGACGCCGAAGTGGTCGTTGTGGGTTAAGCGAAAAAGAATCACAAATGTAACTAAATAGCCAAGTCTTTATCACACTCTATAAATGCCCAAACAAGTCATCTTCGCGAATGGTAGAAGAAAGAAGACGAAAATAAGTAAACACGTCGTAAACCTCACTTCAAATTCAAATAAGAGATATCGTCTAAACAACCCCGTAGTCACCATCTTCCAATTATAATTCAAGCCGTGACAAAATATTATTCGTGAAGATGAATAAACCAAAGTATCACACCACATCACAACAAGTCTCATCATCACACCACATCATATCAAATTATTAAATCGTTTGGAATTAAATCACATAAAGACGATCCAATCATGAGAAGCCCATTTGTCCAACATTCAAATCCAAGTTATCACACACCATCTATTTACATTCAAGCCCATATTCAGTATAACTCCATTCCATAACCGATCCATCCCAAGTGAAAATCATATTGCAATTAAAAACATGTGATCTAAAATACATACAGACCTCACGAAGTTCATTATTGAAAACGCAACTCGTGTGCAAATCCAATCGTCTAACCCGACTTAAATCACGATATCACTTGAGATACACTGTTGAATACACAACATGGTCAATTCAGTTCATAACTACTCACGAGACCATAAATAAACACCTCGAGGCCTAATCAAGATTATGTAAATAATCTTGGCTCAATAGTTACACGATCCAATGTCAATTCAATTACAACCACAAATAACACACGGCCCAAACACAACTTAAATTACACGGCCCAAATAAACGATCAGATCCCCAAGGCCCATGTGTTCAAAACCATTACACACCATTTTACCCTAATATCTCGTGGTGGTATAAAAGCCTCACATATCACACATAGCCTCAAATATTTCACAAACCCTAAACACATTCAAATAAGATCCGCCCCTCACATTACTGCATCACACCCTAATATCACTCAAACCCTACCACAAATACACGCGCCTCCATATGAATGCATCATTCACTCACCACAGGGATGGTTAGAGTATAATCATTTAAGCCACAGGGATGGTACAAATGATGAGGAACGGAAACGAGATCCTTTCCAGGGAACCAAGGTAGGTAACATATTAGATCCTTCATGTATAAGAGACATTTAAGCGAACCAAGAACATGATTTAACATGATTGTTACAATCATTTTCTTTTTAATTCTTATATTTTTGTTATTTTAGTTATGACCATATTCACGAATCTAAGAAACGGGTTTGACATGATTGTTATGTCTCGTTTCTGTTAGTAGTATCAATAGTTATACAAATTAGAGCTTCAAAATAGATCGATGATGTGATAGTACTTTCGTGTGAATGACCTCAAGTGGTTTGTTGTAACAATGCTTGCCACGAAAGACTAGGATGAGATTATCATGTGTCAAAATACTTTCAAAGTGTGATAGAGTCTTGATTGATATGTAGGTTGAGTTATGATTATCTGTTGGATAGATTGGGTCGATGATGTTTGGAGTCTGTTGTAGGATTTATTTAACATGGACTGATGATTTAAAATGAGGTCACGAGTCTGGTATTATGATGTTGAAAAATTGAGTCATGTGGTGTTTAGGCAAAAGAGGTTAAATGCAGCAAGTCGCTTCAGTCAACATGAGTTAACTTGCATACATTCCTTATGAGCTTTCAAGACAGCATATTAAGCAACTCGCTTCTGACCCACAACAATGATAACTCGCATATGACTTTCGTTGACACAAAAGTCAACGAGACCAACTCGCTTATGACCCAACTCTCTTGACCCAACTTCAAACAAAAGCAAGCTGCAACATATCACGTTAAGTAACTCGCATAACCAGTACCCAACTCGCTTGTTGTACCAACTCGCATGTTTATCATTGAATCTGGACAGCATGACAGCAACTCGCTTTGACATAGTTAAGCAACTCGCTAAAGAGCAGGTGCAACACTCATCATACCAACTCGCATTGTCCAAAAGATAGCTCGCATTCAATAATGCGAGTCCACAACTCGCTCATAAGATCATCACTGAATCAAAACAGTTTGTAACGACAAAACTGACAACTCTCATGTAAAAAAACAGTTAACTCAGAAAGCTGAATGCAAGATATTTCATTAGACCAATGTTAGACCACTGAGGAAAACAGTTTATACAACCTTGAAAGACCATAACTGATGCAATACTAAAACCATCATATTCGACCATAAAAATAGTTTATGTCAAAACTGATATTTGATAAACAGTTTTCCTAACAGTTTATTTGTGATATTTCAAACAACTTGTAAAAACAGTTTTGACAATAATTATACTCTACCATCATAAACAACTCATCAAAACATTATCAACCCACATCAAACATAACCAACTCGCATTAAAAAATCGAACAAACCACATTAAGAACCATACGAATCAACAAAACAACATAACCTGGCTCTGATACCAATTGTAGGATCGTGAATATTATGTTGTTTGATGATTCGGGTGGTCTAGGATTGTGATTAAACAAGATAGCCATTTTAGAGATGAAGAGAGTTGAGAGGAGGTTATTGAAGAGAGTTGCTTATCAAAAGTGAAAGGTTAGATTCAAAGAAGCCCCACCCCTTCCATTGATGGAAGGGGTATTTATACTTACAAAATACACGACCTCCTATCGGCCTGTGGATCAGGTATACAGTGGGTAAAGACCCGTCCTTCCTCCACGGTGTTGCACTAAACTAATCTACGCTACAAACTAACTAATAAACTACTAAATAATGTAAACAACGACAAATCTACGAGCTAACATATGCTAGACCATTATTGGGGTGACCGACACTTTAACATGGAATTTCCAATTCCTAACATCCTTGTTACCAACTAGGCTAATGACGTTTTCTCTAAGGATTTCTTCCCATTTTCTAAACATGGGATGCATTTCGAAAAGTTCCATTTGAAAAGGATCACGGTGAATGAGCTTTTTGTTTCGGTTGAAACGGGATTGGTCGGTCCTAACCTTGAAGATAGTATCTCGAATGGTTGCGGATCATCAAGAGAGTATTGTAGATAGGTTTAGAATCAAGTGCAAGGTTTTGAGCGGCAATTTCCCAATCTTGAGAGTACATACAAATTCCTTCACAATGAATGCGAAGAATTTGAGCAAGTGTGTTGAGAGGTAGAGTGAAGTTTTGTTTATTGATGATGAAGGCGATTGAAATGCTATCATCAGTGTTTCGAATGATCCTAATGCTTTATAAATTCAAAGATGAAAATTGGGCAAATTTGTTCATCAATGTCAAGAAGACAATCAAAGTTGATTGCCGAGAATACTTGACGAATGTCGGTATCTTCAAGGAAACATTCCTTGACTACACGACCTTCGTGAATAAGTCGTTTTTCAAGTCTTTTGAAGATTTTGCGATCGGTTTTTGACAATCCTTATTTCTGATAGTGATGGGTGAGGTAATGGACGGTGTCATAGTGGTCTTGTTGAGTGGCTTTAAGCATGATTTGTCCTAGAAATACAAATATTCCAATTAGGCATAAAAATTTGAGATGGGTTTATGGTTTTGATTTGTATTAACAATGTTGTGAATACAAAGTAATCTTAGTTGTGTGAAAGCCCCTTTTAATGATTAATTTTGAAAACCCTAATTAAATTAATTGATTAAAAATTGAGAAACCATAAAACCTAGGATGGAATGATGAAGAATAGACCATGTTAGCGTAATTACTTACAATGGTGTTTTAGAGAAGAGTACTTGAGGATATGGAGTCCTATGAGGATGAAATCAGTTCTTGAGTCGTTTTTGTGTTTTGTGGGGAGAGGGAAAATGATCAATAATGGTTTTCAAAAGCGTATAGCTGTTTTCTGTCCCACGGTTCCCCCGGATCCCTTGTATTTGGGATCCGGCTACTGTGGACAGAAAAAGGGTTGTTTGGCATTATTTTTGTAGTAGGCTATAAACTAGCTTATGGAACAAAAATAGTTTTGAGGTTTCAAATGAAAAGATGTTTTGGTCAACGGAATTTGATAAGTTAATTATCGAGGATCTATTTGTGACGATGGCGTTAGTTTGACGAATACTATTCCCGATGATGAGTAAGTCGGGAAGGTGACGAAAGAGAGACTTTTAAGAGACTAGCAGTTATTAAACAACAAAAAAATTATGATATCAACATAATCATGTAAGCTAGCTAATGAAAAGTAAACATACCTCTATGCTCTTGGTTTGGTTTATGAAGACATAAGACCAATAATACTTCATGAGCTTTTAAAGTAATCTGTTGTACTTAGAATAAGTAGATAGTGATTACTTTTAGGTTCTTCCTTGATAGTTGACTTCATTGTTCTTTGAAAAAAAATGAAGATTTTGGAGAGATCCTAACATGAAGATTTCTTGAAAAGAAGCTGTTAGAATAATCTATCAATATCCAACAACAAAAAATTGTTTTAAAAGATTTCCTTCTTTGTAGTTTTCAAACATACATGGATCGTATCAAGTTTTTAAAGTACAACCTACTCTAAGAAACTTGGTAACGAAGCTCTGATGCCAATTGTGGAAAACTAGAATGGGGGGTTGAATAGTTTTACCAATTAAAACTTCGTTTTAAAACATTTAGATCAACTTATGTCAATCTATTTAGATGTGTATATTAGACGTTGATAGATAGATATATAAAAGTGTAATGAAGGATAAAGAGTAAGAAGCACATAACCATGACACGAGTATTTATAGTTGTTCGGCTACAAGGACACATTCCTTGTCCTACTCCACTCCCCGAGTCACCTACTCGAGAGTTCGTAATCACTACACGACACCAACTCCTTATGGCGGAGAAGCCTTCACAACGTCGCCTACTCTTTTTCCGGTACTAGGCTAACCACCGGGTTCTTTACACTTAGGTGAACCACACCTACCACAACGTCGCCTACCCTTTATCCGATACTAGGCTAAATACTGAGTTCCATTACAATGGAGGAACTACTACCCAACACTACACAACACCTAATCCCAAAGGAGACCCATTCCTTATTACAACATTATCAAGGATAACAATATCCTTGGATCCAAGACTAATCTATCTTGTACATCGAAACACACCATATCGAATGTACACCTTAGGCACCTTTCACTAATGCTCTTGGCTTGACTTCTAGGCATCCTTCACTAATGCCTTGTACCTTGACTCCTTTAGCATTCTTCACTAATGCTTTTGACACGGACGTTAAGCACCTTTCACTAATGCTTTCGTCTTGACTCTTTTGGCATCCTTCACTAATGCCTTCGACACAACACTTCTATGGAGGAAGAAAGAACTATCAACAAGAGAACCTCGGTAGTCTTGATGATGACGAAGCATGGCAACTCATGGACTTGAGCTTGCTCGACTTCAAGAAGTGGTGATCTCGCCTTTAAGAGGAACCTAGAGAATTACACAAAAACAAAAGACAAACTACATAGAAAGATCCCTTAGGATTAGTGGTTAGAGAGTTACAATACTTGGAGAAAGTATGTGTGAGAGTGGCAAGCCAAAAGGAAGAAATGGCTCACTATTTATAGAGGAGAAACTACTACTGTTCCTCGGATCCCTCCCTTAAGGGATCCGTCTAGTGTAAAGCTAGGGATCCGTGGGACGCTCCTCTTTGCCCATGGGTATTTTGGTTGTGGGTCATGGGTTGATCTATGGGTATTTCTTTAGATACAATGTATCTAATGAGCGCAATGCACCTAGTCAAATGGGTATGGGTCAATACCATGGGTTATGAATATGTTCCATGGGTTGTAGTTTTTACCCATTATAATACATACTAGTTATGTATATATATGCCCAATATGTAAACACTAGTTGTTGTACATATGTATTACTAAATCATACAATCACTTATACTTGTTTTAGTGTTTTATGTGAAAACATAAGTGTGTTAGAAAACTATTGGCTCAAACCATTTACGTATTTTATTTTTTTCGTTAAAATGATTTTACGTTTATTATCGACAAAACATTAGAAGATCGTAAAATATAAATAAACGTTTTTACGGCTTATTTGTATTAACTGATTTAAAACGTACACTTTTAGGGGGTCATTTAAGCCCTTAATCGACCACTTTTATATTCGTTACTGCTTAATTTCGTTCCTTTTCACTTTTTAGGTCTCTTGGAAGCAAAATGCTGGAATGATGCAAATTTGGACGAAATGGAGTGAATACATGAAGAAAATGGCAAAGTCAAGATCGAAGCCGCTCAAGCTGCTCAAACTGAACCTGACGGCGTCCCAAAAAAAAGGCGACGCCGTCCCTATATAGAGACTTGATCAAAACATGCACTAGACGGCTCAGTGGAATTTTTGTTCGTATAACTGCGACGACGCAGGCTTTGAAGAAGAAGGCGTCACTTCCGGACTTTTCTCAGACGGCCCAGATCCAGAACCAAGACGACGTCCTAACTGAAGACTGATGGCGTCACAACTCTAAGGTGACGCCGTCCCATCGATGACTTGGCTAAGGCGAAACCCTAATGACGGCGAGCTGATGGCGTCCCATCCAAAAGGTGACGCCGTCGCACTTGTAAATCTATATATAGAATTTGATTTTTTTGCATTTAAGGAGGTAGACTTTTGGAGAGAAAGAACCTAAAACTTTTGTAGTCCGATTTGGACAGTATTTTAGGGTCCCAAACCCTATTTTACACATCGAGATAAGTGTTTTAATCCAAAGTATCATTATGTCTTCAATTGATTGTGTGTATGCTTGCTTGTTTACCATGTCTAGCTAAATTTCTTGTGTGTTTGCTTAGATATATGAAACCTAGTTATTGATTATTGTTAGGTTGTTTCTTATCTTAATTGTAATTGGCTTAGGAGTGCAACTAGGCTTTCGTTGTGATTTAATGCTTGAATATTCTTTGTGAAAGTGAGGCTTATGAATGAAATAGTTTAAGGACTTGCGGATTTCGTAGGCTAAACCAAAAGGTAACCTCAAAGAGTTAAGGCATATGCACACCCTACGACCTTAGAAATACAACGCGTTAAGATAAGGTATGACAATTCAACCGACCAATAAAAGATAACTAAGGAGTAATAGTATCTAGGTAAACACATTTTTAATCATCATACAAGCACACATCAAATAGACATAGCTACCCGTAGTATTAGATAATTAGACTAGTAGAAGTAATCGGTAGAAGTACCACCCCCAAACTAATTGCCCCCATATTTTACCTTAGCTTTCTAAAAAACCAATTAAAAAGATAAAAAAAGAATCATCCTCAACCCCCACCTTCTCGTAATACATTTCTTGGTAGCATTCCTATTCCCCTAGAGAACAATATCAATCCCCGAGGCTTACCCAATACTACACTACAACGATTAGGTTCACTGCCTAGGTGGTTGAAAAACTTGCTCGAAGAAAAAGAAGTTCCTTTGACCCCGAACGCGCTTCGTACGCGCATCAAAACGGTTCACTAAATTTTCAATGAACGTTCAGTTCGTTTACATCCATATTCCGAACCATCACCACAAACCACTATTTTTCTCATTAATCTTCTAAAAATAACAAACAACCTCAAATCAAACTACAACTTTCAAAAATACATACCATATATTTTGTAAAGTCTCGCCAAAATATTGCGAGTTACTCCCCATGGTGCCCGAAGTGGTCTTCGATTTAGGTTTTTTGTGGGACGTGGTTTTCCGTAGACGTGGTCTCGGATCATCTTCGAATAGCTCAGTATGTCCGGTGACATCAAGTAGATCAACAGGCTCAACCGCATTCCACTTTAAGCGTTTTTTCAAGATTTTCCTTGGCCCTTCTTGAGTAAACGCTTTTTAGTCCCTCTCGTCACGATATGTAGTCCTTCAACGACTCAAAAGATCAACCTTGTTTTCCCCACTTATTCTTAAATGTTTTAAACATTTGTAGAGAGAGTTGAACTTTCGGTAATTACCGTTCAATGTTGCCCACTTCCTCGTCAACATATCCTTGCTACGTTTGTGTAGAGAAGATTTGTTGAATTCATTAAGAACCTTGAAACAAAAAGATGGCTTGTCTTGGTCATTGTTGACTTGCTTATCCTCGGAAACAACAACATCGGCTAATAACGCTTCCTCTTGGGGCCTCCAACGAGTGTTAATATTTGAGAATCCTTTGGTTGTTGTTGTGGTGGTGGTGGTTTTTTTGCGGGTCTTTTTCCTTTTCTTTGCGGGTTTTTGTTGGGCATGTTCGGTTTGTGGTTGTGATGGTGGTGGTGGTGGTTGTGGTGGATAGAATTGTTGTGGCTTTTATTGAAAATGTTGAAATTGTTGTTGAAGTAGTTGTTGTTGTTGAAGATAATATTGCTCGAGTGTATATGGTGGTATAGTATATTGACTACCAAACATATCAAATTGAGGTTGGGAGGTTACTGAGTTTGGTGAATGAATGTGTAGCGGGATTTGACAAAGATGACGAGTGTTGATGTTGCGACATCCCGATAAATTTATTGATAAAAGCATAATTTGGATGTTGAGAACTTAGTGTGATATAGTAAAACTGTTTGTGTAAAAGGGATTTATATAATGTGTGCAAAATTAAAAGGTATAACTTTTTTTTAAAAGTAACAGTTGCATGTTGCAACGGATGAAAAATGCAAATTTCCTTCATGTGGCGCAAGCCAAATCCCTTACTCACGCCTTGGCGCCTAAGGGGCCAGTGTGGTCGCTTGGGCTTGGCGTCGTGCCAGGGGATTGGTGTGGGTCCTCGTGACCACACTCAAAGCTCTAATGATGGAATATATAACTTTTGAATTGACACGAACCCGTTTTATTGATTTTTGACCCGGACTCATTAGTTACAAGTATTCAAAAGAGAACCAAGGGGAGTAACTTGAGCCAAACAATTTTCACCTAATCCATTTGTATATACTTCGATTCGTAAACATACCTCCAATATAAAAGTTAATTTTTGACAAAAATAAGAGTTTGACTGATGCATGGGTGAAAATGTCTCATTAGAATTATATTCATAAGTTTGTAATTCAATGTCAAAGTCAATAAACCACTAGAAAATACTACGTGGAGTTTTTTTAAAAGGATTGAGATTCTCTCAAGCTTGTATGAACATGACTCGTCATGTTTCCTCACAAACAAAACTTTGAGGTACTGCAGGACCCAGTCTTTCTTATCTATGTGAGATAACATGACCAGTCATATTTATACTAACTTGAGAGAATCTCAATCTCTTTTCAAAATATAAAAAAATAGTTAATGATAGCCTTTTACATGCAATAATGTAACTAATTAAAGTCTTAAGACGGGACACAATGGGAGGTGAGGGCTACCACCTCACACACCGTTCTCACTAAAACCTTCACCTCTCACGCGTGATACAAGCAAAAAAGATGAGAGAGTAGTGATGACCTTTTTTAGGGATGTGATATAGATACCCTTCTTATATTGTCACATCAATAGCTTTTGGTCAAACTGTATAACCGGCGATGCACAACGTACAAGCCGATGATGCATTCAATGATTGGATACCTTCCCTATGAGAGGGTGTGGATATCTCACTCCTCTTTTTTTATTCACTCTTTTTGTTATAGAATGTGTATTTTTTAATGATTTTGAGGAGAGTGGTAATTAATGAAGCTGTTATGTGAAGAAAGTGGAAAGAAAATAGATATTGCTAGTAGGGGTGTCAATCGGGTCAACCCGACCCGATAAGCCTCTATCGGGTCGGGTTGAATCGGGTTTTAGACTTTAAAAATATAACGCAACCCGACCCTATAAGAATCGGGTTATGGGTTGGGTCTAATCGGGTCGGTCGGGTCTAACCCGACACTACCTAAACCGATAAAACCCTAACCCGACCTTATAAACTATCGGGTTTATCGGGTTGACCCGATAAGATAAATATGGACCCGAATGACCCTATAAGGCCTTATGGTTTTAGATTGGTTGAGTCGGTCGACCCATTTGACACCCCTAATTGCTAGTCACATATGTCAATAATTAATTTATTATTTTAGCTTAACCTCACCAATCAAAGAGCTGTAACAAGGGATGACATGCATGACGTAGTGGTAATGATGTTATTGCTCCCTATATGACCATTTGATATGAAATGTCATCCATGGTTGCTACTTTGCTACTACTTCTGGGCGAGTACATAAAAGATTGTGTAGACTTATATACTTTATGTGATGTCACCATAGGAAATATAAAGTACCTGTCGCCTTTTGTAGTCTTGTAGGTACCTTTTGTACTTTTGTTAATCGATATCGATATTTCTGAACAAACATGTGGCAAATGTAGCTAACGTACTACTAACTCTAATGTTTATTGTTGTTATTTGGTCAACTCCAAAAATAAGTAAGTGCTAGTGAAGAATCAAATGCCTGGTGAATGGTAAAGAATGATTCGTGTTAACTTTGCCTTTCCCTTGTGACGATTTAGTTTTCCTAATCCTTTTATCTTCTTTTTTCACCTCAAGGCATATTATTTATATAAACTTTATAGAATTTACGTTATTTGACGCGCGACAAAATTTAAAGTAAAAATGAAAACAAAAATTCACTTGAGTAAAAACAAAAATACTTGACGTGGTAAAAATAAAAGTATTAACATATTTGATGTGATTCAAGTCTCTTCTAAAACTGAGCATGTTGAGAAGGATCAATGTTTAGGTTACTCGAAGAAGTCGAGTTTTATTTTCTCCGATGTACACAGTCTAATTAATATCCCCGCGTCCATTTTCACACTTTTCCCGAGCAATCCAAGATGTTCAAGTAGCGATAGTCATCTAGTCTACGCTTAGGGTTTTTTTCTTTTTTCCTTCTAGATTAAGAAGGACACTATAATTCTTGTTTTTGGGATATAGACCAACTAATAGAAATAGTGGAGCTTACTTAGAAAAGAAACAATATTAAATAGGTTTGTGGACTCAATTCCTTAGCAATGAAAAAAATAAACACACCCTTAGAGATGCTTTTACCGATAAGCCACTTTTGAGATAGTTGTTAATATCTCTACTACTTATAATGCATACATATGCATTTCTTAAACGTAAAATTGCAGTAATGTTGATTAGTTAATATCTTTTAAACTTAAATGCTTAAATGAAAAGTAATGTTGGTTGACTATTATACCCTTAGACTAAAAATGGTATTATAAGATCATTTATAACTAAATTAATATTTTATTATTTAATTCTTAAACTTGTACTATTTTTTGTTTCTAACCCATTAACTTTTTTCTCGCAGTGATTACAAATTAAACCCGTAAATTTTGTATCCAAGGTGTAACCAGAATTATGATTTCACAAATATAATTATTTGCCGCTATACACCGTCGATTTATGCGAGTATTCCTCTGATTAGTTATGAAGTAAAAATAAAATAAATTGACTAACTAATGTTATTTTTTAAGTAAACTTAAAAGTATAAATGTTTTTGACTTGCCAGAGTAAAAGCATAAATATAAGGGATACCCTATTCATAACAACGCTTCATCCTATTATCGTCGCGACATGCCATAGACTTTTTTCGTCTCTTTACTTTTCAAGACAACACAGCTATATTAAATGTATTTCAGCTTTTAAAATAAGCCAATTTTTTAAACTTTTATATATTTATCAAGTTTCGCATTTTCGCGCTTATACTATATAAATAAAATTATAAAAATAAAAAACAAAATAAAATAATAATGTTTATATTATTTTAACAATATCGATTACATTTTGGGTATATACCGCATAACGTAACACTAACGGATATGTTAATCTCCAGTGGCGTGAATCATTTTCGATCAAATCAATTGGCGGTTCTACCAAATTATTCAATCGGATACAATTAGAATGTAATTTTCTCAGTGTTTATCCAGATATATAAACAGTAGTTAATATATGACCAAATAAACCGATATAACAATGATACGGATAGCAACGCCAAAGCTTTTAGGCTTCCAGGTCAGTTTTGTCCCTCAATTCCAAACTTAATTTCACAACACTTCGCAGAATCCATCAGATTTCAATAAAACACAACTTCAGCACAATTTTACAAAGCAACACAGAAAAAAATTTCCCAGCCCGCGGCCTCTCGACTACAAGGGTAGCCGCCTCTGGAAAGCATTGCATGCTTGCCCTCGACTGTCCCTCATGCTTCTCCCAAGATCATAATAAACTCAAGTAGGTGTGCACTCGGCACCTCCAAACCTAAATGATGTATTATCATGATAAAATTGGTCAAACAAGTTAATCCAATTACACTAAAATATCCGACACATTTAACATATTGCTTCGACATAGATATTTAGCTCCACAAATATCTGCTAAATTAACATTTTTTATGAACAGGTACAACATTTACTATATATCTCATATCGTGAATCTCAAATAAAACCACATGACACCGTTACGATTGCACATGTAAACGGTAACTATTTTCTTAGACTAGCACTACGACAAGATTTTCCGTTACATTTTTCATCCACAATGGAGGAGATATAGACATGAGATTGTATGAGAAGACCTGTTTTTTAACCGAAAACAAATATTTGGTTAATATTATTGGCGTATCCTGAAACTTTTTACATTTTGATTAATCCTGAAACTTGTTATTGTAATTCTTATTATGTATCTACAAATGAAAATTTGTAACATGCTATGTTTTTTCATGATTCAAATTTATATATTTAGTATTTATATTATGACAACACAATTGGAAAAAAAAAATGACAAAGGATAGTAATATCGTACATATATAAATTGAGGTAAAGTTATAAATTTAGGGATATTTCCATGTTTTTTCGTTTTTTATTTTTATAATTTTGTTTATATTAAAAAGTTGTGAAACTGAAAATACGGAACAGAAAATATAAAGTTTGATAAATCAAAAGTATTAAATTGACAAAAATACAAAACAAAAATTGATTAAAAAAAAAAAAAAAAAAAAAGCCTGCGTTATACTGTAATTGAGTCAGGGAGTAGAGAACGTAAAAAGTGGGTTAGGAGATGTATTCATACACCATAAATTTATGGTCAAATTAAGACGACGAAAGTAGTAAAAGAAACAAGATAAATTAATTTATGTCACATCAAATGACGTAAATAAAGGAAGACGCCAATATAATAGTTTGACATACCAATTGTGTGTTTTAACATTTTCATTTTTCACAAACGTAATTGTTTCTTTTTATGCGCAAGGCATCAAAGCCAACCTTCACTCACCCAGGCCTTTTCGTGCGCGAGGCAATGATGGAGAGCATTTTTTGGCGAGGCAATGGTGAGGCTGGTCACTATTGGAGAATGACGGCGACAGTATGACTTTGGGTGTATATGTGTGTGTTATATTGTATATGTGTTTGAGATACGTAAATGACTATGCTCAGTTATTGTTGCAGGAATTCAAATGGTGAGTGAGTAAAAACTAGGTAGCGAATGATGTAGCACCGAGGTAAAAGTGACCAAGAATAATTCAGTGATTACATCTGGTCTTAGAGCACTTACCGGCACAAAGAAATTGCTTAAGAACCCTTAACCCGCTCACCCCGCCTATAAAGATACTATCCGTCATATATCAAGTGTATATACATGAACTAATAAGCTATAATGTTCACTTGTGAAGCTTATGGTTTTTATAGACATACATACAAAATGTTACACTGTAGATATTTATAATCACACACAAAAATATGCAAAATCGAAACAAAGGTCGCCTAAAAATTCTAAACTAACTCATTTCCCGAATCTCCAAACTCTGATGTACCCATCAGGATGTGCAGTGACAACTTTTTGCATCCCAACAGCTAAACTATTAATCGAAGGTCTCGAAGTTCTAGGCATTAAATCGAAACGTGCATCTTCTGCAACTCTTATTCCCTTTTTCCTTGTAACATTTGAGGGGGGATTTGGTGAACGGTACAGCTTTCTGCTACTTTCATACATTATACAACTTGACAATATGTCGCCGCTTTGCTGGTCCACGATACGCAGCACACCATCTATTCCTCCCATTGCTAATACTGAAACGTCATCCCTCATATGTTGTATTGAGCTCAGGATATTCGGACTCACTCTTACCTCCCATAATCGTTTCATCATCCTGAAGGTCATGCAAGATAGAAATAAGGTGATATGTTGGCATATATGCACCATGTGTGTGTTTGTGTGCAACTATTATCATATGGAGGTTATCGTACCTTAGGTCAAAAGCAGTTGCGCGTCCTGATCTCGACCCAGCAAATAATGTATGTGAACGTGAATTGTAGCACAAAGTGCTCAAATCTGTTGCAAAACAGTACAAGTCGAAAGATAAAGATGCTTTATGAGCCACACGAATATAACAAAATGCAACTGAGAAGGGAGGAGATCAAATGAATACAGACAAAACGAAATATATCTAACCTGCATAATCATTGGTCTTCAGTGCTGCTACTTGCTGATCAGATGAAAGATCTGATAAAGATATACGGCCATAAGAGGAACCACCAATAAGCAACTGGTCATCACTGAAGGATAAACATGTAACTGGTCCCTCATGCATCCTGCAAACATCATCGCAAAAAAATTATGGTAATTAATCCCTTCGTTATCGACAACAAAAAGTTACTCACTGAAGATCGTATTCATGTGGGTATACACAGAACATAAGCTATTGAAGCCATTTTGGGGATAATATCTCAACAGTGACAAGTGGTCGTGTTTAGCACATCTTTTAAGAAATTATCGTTTTAAGTTTTCTAAAATGAAGTCCTATTGTATTTGGTTTGAGTTGAAAACCAGAAACTTTCTAGATACTGTATACATTAGTAGATAAAAACATTGCAATGACATATCAAGATCCTGAGCAAAACAATACACTGAGGGGGCACAAGGACAACTTGAGACAATCTGACAAAAGCGGTGGTAAGTTTTGCCAGGTTTACCAAAGGCAGCTACACTCACAGTGTTTACTTAGCGGGGGGCAGGTCGCTAGCATCATGGTTATCAGAGAATAAGACCTTAATATTGCATCTAACAAAATGAAGCTAAAAAGAGCACATAATAGTAAAGAGTTTGCTTATAAGTAGTACATACTTTATGATTCTTGACCACTTTTTGCCATACATATCAAAGACACGAGCTCTCCCATCCTCGCATCCAACAACAGCCTCTGGATCTACATAACTTCAATGATATGGAAAGTTACGCTCACTGGACAATAAATGTGTTCATCCCAAGATAGGCATTTTAAAATAATAGCATGCAATTTTGATAATTCGAAAAAAAAAATAGAAAAAATAAAGCTAACATGTAACTTACGACATGCAAGTACCCCTAGGAAATTGACCACCTTGTGATGAGAATATACTTCTCTTCTCATTGCGCCTCCATATGCATATCTGAGTTGCTACTAATCCTACAATCTACAGAAGATGCAGCGAAGTATTCACTATGTTTAGATATCATGTACTATGATAGACCATCTTTAAAAAAGAAAGAGAACTATTCCTCGTACTATATAAAAAGTTGAGAGTTGAAAAATAAAAAACGACTTAAAATCCAAACGAGCATAGTAATCGAATTTTAGACCGAGAAAAAAACGCATTAAGAACAAAAACAGATATAAAGCTCTCAATTTTGGATGTAATGTAAAGAAAATTACCTTGCTCTCGTCAAAATTGAAGTCAATCAAAGAGCCTGTATATGGAAGGTGATACTCAGCCAGGCATTTGTATCTTTCTACAGACCACAGACGCATCACCTATCAAAATAGGTGACAATCAATACAATGCATACATAGTTCCAACCTAAATTCCAATATCACCAAACAAATAATTTAAAATCACAAAGATCTATGGACATTCTACAAGGATGTAGCTATGTGCATATCAATCTCATGTTTTAGATGGAATAACCGAATCACGTATACACAGTTCTATAATTCAAGTAACCAACATCAGTTAAATGCTCACATTTAAGATAGCTTATTTATAAGACATGGACTGCAAGTTAGGCTTAATCCAAATGATTTTATCTTTGTGTATAAATTGATTCCTACCTTGCCACTTCCGCCGGTGAGGAGTAATCCCATCTTCATTTTGCACCTGTCAATCCTACAAAAGCAAATTATAATACAGATGAACTTAACCCTTGCAATGTAAAACAAAGAAGCAGTTGGGCCAAATCTTTGAGAAAAAAAGATAGATTACCCAGCAGTATGACCTTTCCACTGATAGATGTCAACAGAACCTGCATGTAAACTAGACCGATGTTGACCAATAGCCAACTCCTGAAGTTGTTTTTTCCATGTTCCTTCTGAAGAAGTAGATACGTCGAAGCCGCCACCAAATATCCATCTTTGCTTGCGGTACAATGTCTGGAATAAGTTCGATTTATATATGACTCTGCTCCTTCACAAAAATGAATCATACACGTATCGAGTAAGTAAAAGATTAAGCATAATTGTTTCACTGTTTGTAATGAAAACTGGCACAAGTGGTTATAATCTGCTATTACAAAGTGAGGGTCATTTCTACTTGAGCTCATGTATCATATTGATAATTCCAAGGCACTTAATTTGTCAGAGAAGGGCTAAAACCACATTCTGAATCGCGAATTCAATAGTCACGCATTCTCACTAGTTCATACAAACTAAAATTACTTCAAAAGCAAAAAAGAAAATAAACAAAACAAATTGAACTAGAAACACCTTCTCAAGGTTAACATATTTCCTTAACACAAATCAAGCACATACCACGAAAAGGTCTTCTTTACTCACATTAAGGACATAACAAGGATATTCAGATGCTAATCCTATCGCTCAAGAGGCATTGAAATAATGTAGGTTTAACACTTCAACATCTAGCACAAGAGTTAGGCTAACCTTAGATGAACTGATAAAAAAATCATTTTGTGATTACTAGGGACCTTCTCATGAACATCCGACCAATATACAAATATCTCAAGAAACCACTACGTAATTCAAAAAGTAACCATGTATATAATATTTGGGCATGACCAACATGTATATTCTCCAACAAATTAACCCCAATATGCATCATTGATTACTCAATAACACAAGTTCTTACAACAGACATGTGACGGTTTATTCAATTGTATAGCAAGTATCTTATGGAACACTAAGAGGTCGTATGGGATTGCCTGTCTTTTCTGCTTATGCTTAAACAGTGTGGAGCGTTCGGAAAATCCAAGCTGCTTTCACTTATCTGCTCATGGGGTACAATACGCAGTTTCCTATAGCAAAAGTGCGAGCTAGTTATTTTTTGAGAAAAATAAAATTACATTTTACCCTCATATCTAACATAAGGGCTGTTTGTTTAGGCTTGTCTTTTATATAAGTAAAACGAGCTCAATCAAGGTTTGGTTAGGCTTATATAGTTGGGCTTATGAGCTTATACTAGGGGGTTTTAATAAGCCCAAATCAAGGTAGCTAAAGCAAAAGTGACCTTAAGTCGATGTGCCTTGCCTAGGGACTTAGTCGAGAGGCGATATAAGGCGAGGGCCCGAGTGAACTTTTGCATATAGTGCATATGATAGTGTCATATAAACAATGATCATGAAAGCTTAATATGATATAAATAACAAGCATGTGTTCCTTTAAAGCTTCAATTTTTATAATTAAATAGCTAAATATACAAAATAAATAAGTTTAAACAAATTCTAGAAGATTTCTTGTAGCAATAAGAGTATTCACACAATGATGAATGATGTATGTCGCTGAAACGGCGTCATAGATGAGAGGCTTCTATAATCTATACTTCATATTCAAAGTGGACCTAAAACCCCAATCTTACATCAAATGACTATCTAACATGAGGGAGAATTACGTATCTCGAATAAACGTAAAAGTTAGACCAGTGTGTGACATCAGACCACGTCAATATAGGCGAGGGCCCGAGTGAAGTGGCCTGGCCTGAGTATGAAAGGCGAGATGGATGCTAGGAGGGAGTATTCAACCCAAGCAAGGGCCTTCGACTATCTTGGCCCAAATATTGTAGCTTGTCTAAGGAGGGGTGGGTTTATGTATGGGGTGTTATAAGAAGAAACTTTTATACCGTCTAACCTTCTTCTCTCTACTTATGAAGAAACTACTTCGAGATAAACATGAATTAAGAAAATCCAAACACCGTTTCTTATATGTGGGCTTACGCGTTTATTTGTGTTTTGGTTTATATTTCATAAGCCCCGATTTTCCGGCTTATTTAGAGACTTATATAAGTTTATTATGATATGATAAACTTATATAAGCCCACAAGTGTCAAAATAAGCCGGAAAATTAGGGCTTATGAAATATAAGCCGGAATCAAATAAGCTCATAAGCCCACATATAAGCTTAAACAAACACCCCCTATATCCTAAAGTGCTTATAATATAACAATTATTTATATAAATAAAAACTATAAGGTTTGATTACAAATAGATTAAAATGATTATTAGTTATTACCATGAGTTGCAGACAGCAGAGCAGCGAATGAGATGGATGAAATCAAGAAACGAGAATATGGTGCTGATTATATCGTCATTAAGTGATTGGATTCTCGTCGGACTGATGACGTGTCGCCGCTTCTTTGACGGCCCAGCGATGTCCATTGAAACAGGCGACCGACAACAGATGACGTTTTTATTCAGTAATTGGCGGTTAAAGTACTTGTATCCGGTTAAAGTACATTGTATCACCCTTCCACTATCTAAATGTCATTATTATGATAGGTTTCTAAATTACATGCGCCCAACCGATGATGACACTTGATTTTAGGTTTAAAATTATGTTTAAGTTTAGGCCCCTCTATCATTTCTTAAACAAAAAACCTGCCCCATTAGACTAGAAGACAATGAGTTAATAAATTCATGATCCATCTCAGCGCCAGATCAACTTTCTATCTCCTCTCACTTCCCCTCACACTCACTTCTTTATCTGTGGACAAAGCGCCACTATATTCATCTTAACTCGCATTTTTTAATACTTACAAAATTAAAAACGTAAACGTAAAAATATAAAAACGAAAACGTTCAAATTTAAAAACACTACGTACGAAATTAAAACGTTGCATCAACTTCTTGGAATAAAAATAGTACATAGATTTAAAACATTACATAAAATACGATATGATATGAAGAAAAAAAAAACATATGATACGAAATACATAAACATATCCTAATCTGAATACTCCCCGCATGCAGAATCATACGAAGGAGACCTATACTCAGGAAATTCCTCAATGACGTTCTACTTCTTCCTTCCTGAGTTTCTCATCCCACTCTTGTTGAAGCTTTGCTTGTCTGCTTCAAATTCTCTTAATGCCTGTTCGTGACACATCATTTGATAATGTTGGCTCGCAGTTAAGCAATGCTCATCAACTGCTCGCCCTGCATAACCTAGCCCAAATTGAGTCAGCTGAGGTTGATAATGTTGTTGCTCAATAAATCCTGGTGCATCAGCTGAAGTTGATGCAGCTAGCCCAAGTTGAGTCAACTGTTGTGATACAGAACCAACAATTTTGTTTTCCTCATAGCTTCAACAGATTTTGTTGCTGATATTGGCTTGTATCTGTGAAACACACCCCCCACAACGTGTCACTAATGTCGTCGTCTTTCTTGGCTTCATCGCTAAAACATTGGTCAATCACAGCTTGTCTTTCCGCATAAATGTATTTGCATTTTGCGTATCGTTGTCTCAAACGTTCTTTCTTTGCTTTTACGAGCTGAAACTGCTTGATAACGTCGACAATAGCCTTTTTCGAGCCACATCGTCTTGCTCGCATTGTTTTTTAATATACACTTGCATTTCCTCGACGGAATGAGGGAGTCGACAAGCCATATTAGAAGTTTAGATGATTTCATAATGTTAGTATAAAAAAATGGAGTTGTGTTTAAAAAATGGAGAATTAGTGGTTTAAAAAATGATGAATTGGTGGATATTTATAAGTAAAAAGAGGGTAGTGTGTATTTTTTTTAATGCATGCAACGTTTATATTCCATCATGGGGCCTAAATCAAACTAGGTGAACCGGTCACCTTTGTTTCCCTCGAAAATCACAACTCGCGCGTGAGTATTTCTATGGCCAAGGAGATTCGCGTGCGACTAAGAAGTCACCTAGCCCAAGTCGCGCCTTTGTCGAGTAGTCTTAAGAGCATCTCAAATATATGCATTATAGTTTTGCACTATTTTAGTGTACAAGATGTATTTTTTTTAATATATGTGTTAATACAAATAAGCCGTAAAAACGTTTATTTATATTTTACGATCTTTTAATGTTTTGTCGATAACAAACGTAAAATCATTTTAACGAAATAAATAAAATACGTAAATGGTTTGAGCCAATAGTTTACTAACATACTTATATTTTCATATAAATCATCTAACAAGTAATAGTGCTTTCATGATTTAGTAATGCATATGTACAACAACTAGTATTTACATATTGGGTAGATATATACATACTTAGTATGTATTATAATGGGTAGAAGTTTAAGTATTTGACCCATTGACTAAATACATTGAATATAGTTGGGTAAAACCCAAAGTCCATGACCCATACCCATGGAGCATAATCCATAACCCGTTGCATGACATCATGCATAAGTCATAATAGGTATTATCCATGACCCATGGAGCTAACCCATAACCCATGGACTAGATGCATTGCATATTCTAGATACATTGTATCTACTTGGATACCCATGGTCCAAAGTCTAGGACCCATGACCTATAACCCATGACCCATGACCCAAAACCCATGGGTAAAGAGGAGCGTCTCACGGATCCCTCTGAATACACTAGACGGATCCCTCCAACAAGGGATTCGTGGGATCCGTGGAACAGTAGCATGTTTTCTTCTATAAATAGTGAGCCATTTCTTCATTGTAGGTTGCCACTTCTACACATACTTTCTCCTAGTATTATAAACTCTCTAACCTAAGATCCAAAGGATCTTTCTATGTAGTTTGTGTTTTTCTTTGTGTGATTCTATAGGTTCCTCTTAAAGGCGAGATCACCACCTCTTGAAGCCGAGCAAGCTCAAGTCCATGAGTTGCCATGCTTCGTCATCATCAAGACTACTGAGGTTCTCTTGTTGATAGTTATTTCTTCCTCCCTAGAAGTGTTGTGTCAAAGGCATTAGTGAAGGATACCAAAAATATCAAGACGAAGGCATTAGTGAAAGGTGCCGAACGTCCGTGTCAAAGGCATTAGTAAAGGATGCCAAAAAGGTCAAGACGAAGGCATTAGTGAAAGGTATCGAACGTCCGTGTCAAAGGCATTAGTAAAGGATGCCAAAAGGTTCAAGACGAAGGCATTAGTGAAAGGTGCTTAACGTCCGTGTCCAATGCATTAGTAAAGGATGCCAAAAGGGTCAAGTCAAAGGCATTAGTGAAAGATGCCAAGGGTGTACAATTGATATGGTGTATCGATGTACAAATAGAGATAGGTTGTATCCAAGGATATTGATATCCTTGATGATGTTGTAATAAGGAGTGGGTCTCCTTTAGGATAGGTGTTGTGTTGTGTTGGGTAATAGTTCCTCCTTTGTAATGGAACTCGGTATCTAGCCTTGTACCGGATAAAGTGTAGGCGATGTTGTGATAGGTTTGGTTCTACCTTATGGAAGAACCCGGTGTCTAGCCTTGTACCGGAAAAAGAGTAGGCGACGTTGTGAATGCTTCTCCGCTATAAGGAGTTGTGTTGTGTAGTGCTAATGAACTCTCGAGTAGGTAACTCGGGGAGTGGAGTAGGGCAAGTAAGGTGTCATTGTAGCCGAACCACTATAAACACTCGTGTCGTGGTTTTGTGTTTCTTACTCTATACCTTTGCATCACATATTATATATCTATCTATCAACATCCAACATACACATCTAAATAGATTGAGATAAGTCGATCTAAATATTTTTAAACAAATTTTTAATTGGTAAAACTATTCAACCCTCCCCCCCCCCCTTCTAGTTTTCCACAATATGCTTTCACTAAAAAAAAGTTGCTTCAATATATGCACTAAATGTTGCACTATTTGTACAAATAAACTTGTTTATATTAATATAAAAATAAAATAATGCTTGTTACTATAATGTCGTCTATGGTATTTGAATACCAAAGTGATCCCCTATGTGGTATTTAAATTTAGATCCAACACTAAAAAAATTTATGAACCTCCGTTCTCTATACTTTAAAATTGTTACGACCTGACATTCAGAATATAGAGAAGTATATATATTCGTCCAAGTAAAAATATATTAATATTTAATTATAGTAATATAAGATTGGTTTCTTAATATTATGCATTCTCAGCATCAAATATGCATTGCATCCGAAAGATATGACATATTGTACACATAATTTGAAATAATACGATCTCAGGCTACGTTATGATAAGGATATAAGATGTAAATTACATTAGATTAAAAGGTTACAATTGAAAGTTTTGAAGTTTTAGTGCAAAGAATAATGTTGCACTATGTTTAGGGCCCGTTTGGTTTGTAGGTGGGTTTAGGATTTAGATTTTGATTAGGATTATGATTTAGATTTGGATAGAGAAAAATAAAATAATCATTTGTATATTATTTATTTTTAAATGAATATAATAAATTTTATTATAACAAAAGAAAAAAAAAGTAATATATGATAGGTGGAGGTTAGAGATGAGCCCACCTTAAAAATATAATTTATAAAAATAGGGAAGGGGCAGGGATTTGTACATGACAGATTTTTGGCATTCATACCAATCTTGGGCCTCACAATTTTATACCAAACAATGAAAATTTTGCATCAACCCAAAATCCAACGCACATAGGAGTCAACCAAAGGGACCCTTAGTGCAATTTGAGCATTACTATTCATTGCACTAAGATAATGCATAACTTTAGTGCTAACATTGGAGAGACTTTTATGTACTTTTTATAATATTTTAGTGCAAAAAATACATTTAGTGCATATATTGAAGATGCTTTTAGAGCATCTTCAATGTTAACACTAAAACTTTACACTATTTTAGTGCAAATAAAGCATCTTTTTAAAATATGCTTTCACTAAACAAAATTTGCTCCAATGTATACACTAAATCTTGCACTAAACACTTTTTAATAATTTTAATTAAGTTGACTTTTCAACCTTATTTTCTTCCATTCCATGATATAGAATCAACTACTTTTCTAATAAGATGTGTGATAAACAACATTTTCAACTAGTTTGTCTAGGGAATTATATTTTGTAAAATAGATTTATGTTTGTTTAAGTCTGTTTAGGATTAATTCTGGTAGTGTTAGTAGTTAAGTCTGGTGTCTGCCAGTACTAATAGAGTTAAGTTTGGCAGAACTAATAATTGGTAGTTAAGTCTGTTTATAATAAAAACATAATAGTTTGTTATAGTTATATTAGGAATAGATATGTACGCGTAGAGATATCTTAGGAAGAGATATTTTTACCGTTCTACAAATCTTGTAGTCAGTTAGGGTTTCCTTAGGGTATAAAAGGATACCTAAGGTATTAGGTTAAAGTACGAGTTGTAAGCCTTAACCTTTGAGTAAAGTAATAGAAAATACAAAGTTAGTTATTCTTGTGTTCTTCATACTTTGTGTGTTAAGATTCTGCATTAACACATCAAGATCATGTTAACAGTTCTTCACATAATAAATTTGGATTTATTCAAGTTTATTATAAGTCATTCAAGGCTACTTAGATCCATAAACTTTTGGACCTTCAAGTATCAGAGCCTGTAGAAGGACTCTGCTGTTGAAGATACATGTGGAAAAGTAGAAGGGGGGGTTGAATAGTTTTACCAATTAAAACTTCCTTTTAAACTATTTAGATCGACTTATGTCAATCTATTTGGATGTGTGTGTTGGATGTTGATAAACAAGCATATAAAGGTAAGTAATGAAAAGATAAGAGTAAGAAGCACAAAACCACAACACGAGTATTTATAGTGGTTCGCCTACAAGGACACCTTCCTTGCCCTACTCCACTCCCCGAGTCACCTACTCGAGAGTTCGTAATCAGTACACCAATCTCCTTATGGCGGAGAAGCCTTCACAACGTCGCCTACCCTTTTTCCGGTGCTAGGCTAACCACCGGGTTCTTTCACTCCAAGGTGAACCACACCTACACAACGTCGCCTACCCTTTATAAGGTACTAGGCTAAGTACCTAGTTCTTTCACTCCAAGGTGAACTACACCTTCACAACGTCGCCTACCCTTTATTAGGTACTAGGCTAAGCACCTAGTTCCATTGCAATGGAGGAACTACTACTACACTACACCAACGACTAATCCCAAAGGAGATCTACTCCTTTACAACATCATCAAGGATATCAATATCCTTGGATCTAATACTAGTCTATCTTGTACATCAAAACACACCATATCGAATGTACATCTAAGGCACCTTTCACTAATGCCTTTGACTAGATCTACAAGACACCTTTCACTAATGTCTTGTGTCTTCACTTCTAAGCACCTTTCACTAATGCTTCTTTGTCTTGACTTCTAAGCACCTTTCACTAATGATTCTTTGTCTTGACTTCTAAGCACCTACCACAAGTGCTTGTCCTATAGATGATAGATACCTTTCACTAATATCTTCGTCTTGACACTTGAGACATCTTTCACTAATGTTTTCAACACTACACTTCTTTGAAGAAAGAAAGGAATCATCAACAAGAAGACTTCAGTAGCCTTGTTGATGAGGAAGCATGGCAACTCATGGACTTGAGCTTGCTCGACTTCAAAAGTGGTGATCTTTCCTTTAAGAGGAACCTAAAAGATCACACAAAAACAAAACTACAAACATAGATCTCTTGGATCTAAGGTTAGTGAGATTTAACTCAGGGGAGAAAGTGTGTTAGAAAGGGGTGAGTAATAATGAAGAAATGGCTCACTATTTATAGAGGAAAATTCCTCGTTCTATCCCACGGATCCCTTCCACTTGGGATCCGGCTAGCAAAGCCGGGGATCCGTGGAACGCCCTCTTGCCCATGGGTATTTCGATTATGGGTCATGGGTCATGGGTTGAACCATGGATCTTTGGCTAGATACAATGTATCTTTGAGTGCATTGCATTTAGTCACTTGGGTATGGGTTGATCCATGGGTTATGGGTATTATCCATATGTGATATAAGCATGATGTCATGCAATGGGTTATGGGTCAAGATCCATGGGTTATGGGCTTTGGGTTGTACCCAACTACATTCAAGGTATTTGCCCAATGGGTTGTGATACTTAAGTTTCTACCCATTTATATTACCCAATATACTACATGTTAGTTATGTGTATATTTTATCCAAATATGTAAACACTAGTTGTTGTAGATATGGGTACTTAAATCATAAAATCACTTATACTTGTTTTAGTATTTTATGTGAAAATATGAATATGTTAGAAACTATTAGTTCAAACCATTTACGTATTTTATTTGTTTCGTTAATATGATTTTACGTTTGTTATCGACAAAACATTAGAAGATCGTAAAATATAAATAAACGTTTTTACGGCTTATTTGTATTAACAATCTCCTCCTTTTTGTTGATGACAAAACATAAAATTATTTTTAGGAAAATCTAAAATTCGTAAAAGTTTGAATTTGTAGTTTTACTTTCTTCTCCCCTTTTTTGTCAAAACAAAAAGTGTTTGAAGGAAAGCAACACATCGTTTTTAAGAAAAACATGTGAAAGAAGTAAAAGTAAAAGGAAATAGAGAGCAAGTAACGGGAAAGGATCTCGTCTTTACTCCCCTTTGACGAGTCCATCCCTATGTAAGGGCGTCAAGTAAGTGATACTAATCTAGTTTGTTTGCAAATAAGTTTGCAAAAGGATTTCATCTAAGAGACGAATGTGCTCCCTCTTGATGATTGCAATTATGCAAGGGGATGTCATGAAATGTAAACCTAGTATTGCAAGTGATTTGCAATGTATTTCTTTGACATAAAGCTCCCCCTAGCTTTGGGATGTCAAAGTCTTCATATGTAAATTGAATAACTACAAAACAAAGGTTAGAAAGCAAGTATAATTCACAATTTCCTGCAAATGTGATTCAAGTTAGTAAAAGAAAGCTTTACTCGTCTCACGGATCCCACGGTTCCCTCCTAGTAGGGATCCGTCTAGGCAATTGTGAGGATCCGTATTAGTCGCTTAATTTCAAGAAAGGTGATATAACAAGTAATGTTATCACAAAAATGAGATATGAATACAAGGTAATCATGTGCTCAGAAAAATAACAAGTAACATGTAATTCCATTTAATAAAACTAGAGTTATGATATACATGACTCTAAAAACTAAGAAAATAAGAAAATACATGAATAGGAATTTCTAAATTAACTATCGCTTGATGCTAGGACACCACTAAAATCTTCTAGCTCAAGTTTTGTTTAGGTTTAATCTCGTCAAAATGTTCGAGGAGATGATAGAACATGAAACGTTGGTCTTCTCGTACTTCATGTATCAAACTTTCAACATGTTGACAATGATAGCAATCTTTGTCATGGCTAGGTAGTGGTGGTGGAAGAAATGAAATGGCTTGATGCGAAGGATCAAGTGAAGCGGCTTGTGGAGCTTCAAACGATGGAGGGGTTGGTGGAGGTACATTTGAGAATGACTCAACCAAGAATGATGGTGGTGGTAGAGAAGTGTCAACTTCCATATGATCGGGTGGTTGACTTTGGTGATTTCTCATAATCCAAATGGGATTATATGATGGAAACAACGAAAAGGAAGCTGGAGCAAGTGTTGACTCAACACCTTGATTTTGAACCATTATTCCTTCTAATGAGGAGAATGTTGTCGGCGGAAGCGGATGAGACGGCCTAGGAGGCAAGTCCTCTAAATTGTACAGGTGTGGTGATGATTGTGGGGATGTAAATGAAATAGCTCTAGGAACCAATGGTGATGGTTTAGTGGAGATAATATTGTTTGGCCTAGGAGGTATGGTGGTGTTTGGCATTGGTAGTTTTGTGGGTACTATCCTTTTAGGAATTGGTTTGATTAGATGAGGAAGGATCCTATCATTTGTTAGCTTGACCGGAGATGATTCGGTTGAAGAGATTTCGTGTATAACACGAGCCTTTTTCATGGGTGGTTCTTTGGTGGATAAGTTACTACTTGGGGTTTTCCTCATGATGAGATGATTTCAAGAGGTTGCAAGAGATGAAAGTTAGGATGAGAGTGATGACTATGGAGGTCCTAACAAAGTGGTTTATAAACCAAGAGATTTGGCAAGTGCATTTAAGCCTTAAGCCACTAGGATTCATTGGAATGTGATGATTAACATGCACAAGAGTCAACTTCAGAGTTTGCACTGATCTAGGAACTCATTTAAGATGAGATGGAGTGTTTGAGTTAGGAAGATGAGTTGAAATGATTGTTTTAGCAAGATTTGACATAAGCTGTCATCCGGATCCCACGGTTCCTTCCTCAGAGGGATCCGTCTAGGCTAATCCTAGGGATTCGGCTTTCAGCAGTTATGAAAGAGTGGAAATGATGTTTCTAAGATCTAAGACCTATATCATCTTGAGTGTTTCAGTCCTCCTAAGTGTTTTAAATGAAGGGGTGTTTAAGTACTTGAAGGTAATGAATGATGTAGCTAATGATTGTTATTTATGGAAGGATTTGGAACTTTCAAGAGTACCAACGGATGAGCAAGGATGACACTAAAGATTTAGAGTGTCAATTGAAGCTAAATGATCCTAGAGATCAAGTTGTGTCTTAGGATAGTGTTTTGGAAAATGTCCTAGAAGCTTTGAGATGAGAAAACTAGATTTTGATCAACTTTGATCAATTTTGAGGTAAGGATGATTTATGATCAATTTTTTGATAATCGAAAGATTTCTAAGACTCGATGTGAGGGATCAAGTAGAAAATGAAGTGTGAGTTTTAAGAGCGGAAGAGTAATGGATTAAAAACGAAACGGTAGATCTACAATCATCTAAGAGTGTGATCTAGGTGAGTTATGTATGAGTAGGAAAGATCAACCTATCTTGATAAGGACTTAATTTTGCCTTAAGACACTATGTTTAGCTTAGTGTGTGAGGTGTTCTAAAGATATGTTTTGAAATATAATGCTTGCAATTGCATTTTCTGTTTGCCGGATCCCACGGTTCCCTAAGTGTAGGGATCCGTCTAGCACAATCTTTGGGATCCGCCCATATGCTCAGCAGGACCTTTACTAAAGGTATGCAATGATCTTGACAATGCATTATATCTCAAGGATAGTCTAAAAAGAGTTCTACTACTAGGATATCAAATGTAAGAAGTTTTATTTCATGAAAGAAATTGGATTACATTGATAAAGCACGAGTACAAGAGATTTGATCCTATTTTGGAATACTACTAGGTTCCTTGAGTGTTTTCGCTAGGAGGATCATTATGTGATTGATGAGTGTTGGTGGAATCAAGAATGAAGAAAGTCTTCATGAGAGATATGTTTAGCGGTTCCATCATCTTGTTCATAAGTACGTACAACGGACTTTGAAATTGAGGATGGAAGTGCGTAACATTATGATAGAGGCGTGTCAAGAACATTCCATAAGGAATGAGTTTATTCTTGGAGCCTTGAAGATTTGCAATCGCCTTGCAAAGAAGTATGCGAGATTGTATGGTTGTTGTGTTAGCAAACAATACAACATGTGAGCACAACAAGCGGGAAGAATTTCTCGATTTCCCCTAAGGCTCCAAACATTTTCACGTAGGATGAGTGCAAGAGGCTTGTACTCTTCTTGGATATCCCTTGTAAAGATAATGTTTGGATCGGAGTAATATGGTCGAGGTTTGCATATTATGCATTTAAATCTTCCTAGAGAGGGTATGTGTGATCAATATGGACTATTTTCTTCACGAAAGTTGAAGAGAGAATCAAGAGACCAATCTTCGGTGAAGGCACATTGTCCATGATTGGGAATCCGGAGGATGTGAGCAAAATGCCCAAGGGTTAAAGTGAACTTTTAGTTTTTGATATAAAACCAAAGAGATAGAGAGCGATCCTCGTTACGAACGAGTTTGACTTGACGGAAGAATTCCATTATGAACCTTGGACATATCTTCTCGCTGATTTCAAGAAGACATTCTAGTCCTATGGCTCGGAAGGAGGTATTGATACCTTCTTCGAATTGTAGAGAGGTGTCTACAATACGTCCTTCGTGGAAGTGACGGTTTTTTAGATTATTGAACCCACGGACATGATTGCCAGGTGTGTTGGGTTCGAGAGAGATGTTCGAGGTGTAGACGCTAGTGAGTGAAAAATCAAACTCATATTCATGCGTCATAGTTGAACCTATAGAGATGATAAGTTAATAAAAAGAGTTGTTTGTGGTTAACCTATGATAATCTAATGTTTTTACTAGATTTTTATTAACAATGGTATTTAACACTTTACCTTACTCAAGATTTTGAATTTCTAGTGGATTATTACATTTAGAAAGATTGTGGTTTTAATTTGCATGAAAAGCTGTTTTCCAAAGAGGACGAATCCACGGTTCTTTTATAAAAGGGATCCGTTAGTGTATCTTCCGGATCCGTGGATCTCAGAGTAATGCGAAAACATAGGTTTTCCAGTTTTTATACCACGAAATATGTTTTATCCTACATTTTCTTTTAGCATGCATACATAACTTCTAATGTATCATGAAAGAATATAAAACATACAAATCAAGATAAGTGACACACACATTATGATAATAATAAACTAGTAATATTGCATTTCAATACTAAGGATGATACAAAGGATTGGGTATATAACCCCAATGTAGATTAACAACACAAAGTAAATGTCTCCGAATGTGAACTTCATCATAGGGAACACAAGTGCGATGAGTGTTAGGCGATGAGCACGAGTGCGATGTAAACCATGTTGATGACGGATCTTCTTGGTTTCGTTTGAGATGGAATGAGGAGGAAGATGAAATTTTTGAGTGAGAGGAAATTTTTGAAATTGGAATATTTGAAAAAGTGAGGGTTTGATAGATTGGTCGACGGTGGGAGTTTTTATAGGGAAGGAGGAATTTTTGAAATTCGTGTTTTGTTTTATTATTGGATTAAAAGAAACAAAACATAAGTATTATATACCACGACTTTAGACGAGAAATAAAACACGTATGTGAGAAAAAGGCTTCCTAATGAAGCTTCATGTAAAACATGTAATTGCACAAAAGATAATCATATAAATACCTAAATAGGTATACTTAATTATCAAGAAAGGTAAAAAGAAAATCATACCTCTAGCGCACTTAGGAATGTCTTTACAAATGACACAGCAAATGTCACTTAGACTATTCCCGCTCCTTTGCATTTAAGATACCTTCTTAAGGAAGGTATTCTTGTTACCAAGCGACTCCTAAAGCTTGGTGGGTATGAGCTTTGACTAATCAACATGACAAAGAAGATTAGTGCAATAAAAAAAATAAAAAAAATGTTGTTATCAAATCAACATCCAAGCATATAGTTTTGAAAAGACATGGTGCTTGCTTTTAAAAAAAAAACCTTCTTTGTAGTTTTCAATTAACCATGGATCGTATCAAGTTTTTAAAGTACAATATACTTCAAGAAACTTGGTAACGAAGCTCTGATGCCAATTGTGGAAAACTAGAAGGGGGGTTGAATAGTTTTGCCAATTAAAACTTCCATTTAAACTATTTAGATCAACTTATGTCAATCTATTTGGATGTGTGTGTTGGATGTTAATAAACAAGCATATAAAGGTAAGTAATGAAAAGATAAGAGTAAGAAGCACAAAACCACAACACGAGTATTTATAGTGGTTCGGCTATAAGGACACCTTCCTTGCCCTACTCCACTCCCCGAGTCACCTACTCGAGAGTTCGTAATCACTACACCAATCTCCTTATGGCGGAGAAGCCTTCACAACGTCGCCTACCCTTTTTCCGGTGCTAGGCTAACCACCGGGTTCTTTCACTCCAAGGTGAACCACACCTACACAACGTCTCCTACCCTTTATAAGGTACTAGGCTAAGTACCTAGTTCTTTCACTCCAAGCTGAACTACACCTTCACAATGTCGCCTACCCTTTATTAGGTACTAGGCTAAGCACCTAGTTCCATTGCAATGGAGGAACTACTACCACACTACACCAACAACTAATCCCAAAGGAGATCTACTCCTTTACAACATCATCAAGGATATCAATATCCTTGGATCTAATACTAGTCTATCTTGTACATCGAAACACACCATATCGAATGTACATCTAAGGCACCTTTCACTAATGCCTTTGACTAGATCTACAAGACACCTTTCAATAATGTCTTGTGTCTTCACTTCTAAGCACCTTTCACTAATGCTTATTTGTCTTGACTTCTAAGCACCTTTCACTAATGCTTCTTTGTCTTGACTTCTAAGCACCTACCACAAGTGCTTGTCCTATATATGATAGATACCTTTCACTAATATCTTCGTATTGACACTTGAGACATCTTTCACTAATGTCTTCAACACTACACTTCTTTGAAGAAAGAAAGGAATCATCAACAAGAAGACTTCAGTAGCCTTGATAATGAGGAAGCATGGCAACTCATGGACTTGAGCTTGCTCGACTTAAAAAGTGGTTATCTTGCCTTTAAGAGGAACCTAAAAGATTACACAAAAATAAAACTACAAACATAGATCTCTTGGATCTAAGGTTAGTGAGATTTAACTCAGGGGAGAAAGTGTGTTTGAAAGGGGTGAGTAATAATGAAAAAATGGCTCACTATTTATAGAGGAAAAATCCTACTGTTCCCCGGATCCCACGGATCCCTTCCACTTGGGATCCGGCTAGCACAAAGCCGTGGATCCGTGGAACGCCCTCTTGCCCATGGGTATTTCGATTATGGGTCATGGGTCATGGGTTGAACCATGGATCTTTGGCTAGATACAATGTATCTTTGAGTGCATTGCACTTAGTCACTTGGGTATGGGTTGATCCATGGGTTATGGGTATTATCCATATGTTATATAAGCATGATGTCATGCAATGGGTTATGGGTCAAGATCCATGGGTTATGGGCTTTGGGTTGTACCCAACTACATTCAATGTATTTGCCCAATGGGTTGTGATACTTAAGTTTCTACCCATTTATATTACCCAATATACTACATGTTAGTTATGTGTATATTTTATCCAAATATGTAAACACTAGTTGTTGTACATATGTGTTACTTAAATTATAAAATCACTTATACTTGTTTTAGTGTTTTACATGAAAATGTGAATATGTTAGAAACTATTAGTTTAAACCATTTACGTATTTTATTTGTTTCGTTAATATGATTTTACGTTTGTTATCGACAAAATATTAGAAGATCATAAAATATAAATAAATGTTTTTACGGCTTATTTGTATTAACAATACATAAAAACAAACACTCATTCCAACCAGAAAACGTCAATCATGTCTGAGAAACTAAGTGAAAAGGCAACTGAAACTTACTCTGAACATTACAGTGATGAAGAATCCAACCATGAAGAAGGAGCAGACAACTCTCAACCCAAACAACCCCAAATCACAAACACTACAAACATCTCCAATAAGAAGCTTCAACCACTGAAGAAAGATGAATATGACATCTGGGCTATGGAGATGGAGCATTACTTAGAGTATACAGACAATGAAGGTGATACAGAAAGGAAACTCTAAAAAGAGAGTTAACAAAGGAAAAGATGGCACTTATATTGTGTTGCCACCACACTGCTTTGAGATCCTTCTTTGTAGAGAAGGAGAGGCCAAAAGCATCTTGCTAATGGCACTTCCCAAAGAGCACATCGACGCTTTCATGGGATGGATGATGCAAGGGAAATCTGGGAGGCAATCAAGGTAAGATTTGGAGGAAATGTCAACTCCAAAAGATGTAGAAGGTCAGATACAAGCAACAATTTGAGGCCTTCGTTTCAAGGTCTTTGAAGGATTAGAGAAGGGCTATGGTGGTTTCAACAACTTCTCTCACAACTAGAGGCCCATGGTGCTAGTGTTTTTGATGAGGATGCAAACCACAAATTCCTCAGGTCTTTGCCAAAAGAATGGTCAAGTCTGGAAATGACCATGAGGACTAGACATGAAATTGACACCATATCAATTGATGATCTGTACAACAACCTAAGGGTTTTTGAACAGGAGATCAATAATGTGTCAAAACCATCGTCTTCTTGCTCTCAGAATCTTGCTTTTGTATCACATGGCAAGAACGGTACTAACAAGGTTAAGTCTGGTAGTAGTTATAGTACTTCTTCAATAAGTACTATAGAAAGAGGGGCACCTGTTGGAGTTGTTGATCAAGTTATCTACTCACTCTTTGCTAGATCATCAGAAGAAATAGATTTGCTCAATGAAGATCTGGAGCAAATCAATGATGCAGATATTGAAGATATGGATATTAATTGGCAGATAGCCATGATAGCTATCAGGATGAACAAGTTCTTTAAGAGACATGGTAGAAGATTCCATTATGATCCAAAGACTCCAGTTGGATTTGATAAAAAGAAGCTTGAGTGCTATAACTGTCATCAAACTGGGCACTTTAAAATCCATTAAAGATCTAAATCATTGCTAGGGACTAGCAATATCTCAGTGTGGGGGATTGATGAGTGTCTAAATACTAATCATTTTTGTACAATCTAAACTGCAAAATCATCTGAAAACACTCAGAAACACATCAAATTGATGAAAATATCACAAATCAGTGTTTTATGTGTTTTAAATGCAAAAATATCAAAATCGATGAAAATGATTCAAGTTTGCAAAATTGGCACTTTTAGCCCCCCAAGTTTTAAAAGTTGTCAAATCTAGTCCCCTGAATTCAAAATGTGGAATTTTTCATTCAAGGTCCCTGAAATATTCTAAGTTGTTAAAATTGGTCCTTGAATGATTCTTTGGTCAAATGGCGAAAAAGGTCCCTAAACTTTGAAAAATTGCAAATATAGTCCTTGGATTTCTAAAAATGGAATTTTATGCAAAAGGGTCCTTGTACTATCAAAGTTTGTCAAGTTTAGTCCTTGTGATAAGTTTGGAAAAGTGTCATGTTCAGTCCCTCAAGTTTGGAAAATTTGCAAAATTGGTCCTTGTTATCATTACTAAGCCAAACGGACACATTTTAATATATCAAACCCAATCCAAGTCCAATACCACCGGCCCAAACCGTAGCCCAATCCCACATGAACCTTGGACCTTGAGCTAGGTCAAAATCCAATTGACCCCTGCCAATACCAATTGTGAACCCCCGGTGTTAACACTCTTCGGTCAACGAAAGTCAAACGGGCAAGAAACCGCCAACACTGTAGCTCTCCCTCACCAACATCAGAATTCCAAAAACCAGTCATGGTTTTCCATCTTTTTCAACCCCCCTTACCTTGTCCCCTCCACCTCCACTAACACCCAAATACTCTTAATTGATTGAAACCAACTCATTAATACTCAAACCTGCTATGAAGAAATTGGCGCAAAAATCTACAAGTGGACGGTTTTGATGATTTTGTGCAATCCAATGGTCGGAAATTGGTGGGATAGATTTAGAGATATCAAAGGAGTCCAAAAAGTCTATAAAAGAAGGGAGAGATGCATTGTATGAGATATCTAGAATAACTTAGTTTTCTTTTAATGTCGCTTTTAGCTTAATTTAAAATTTCAGTAATGCGTTTTAGTTTACAAGATTTGTATTTCAAGTTGTTATTGTATTATAAACCTTTTACAAGTATCAATTTCAAGTTCCAAGTTTTAATATCAGTTTATGCAGTTTCATATTTCAAAAATCTCATGTGAATCAAATGTTGTTATAAGGTATTTGTATGGACTGAAATAGATCACATAAGCTCCTGGAAAGCTTATTCAAGCTTTTAGAAACCTTAAAAACAGTTTAGGAGCAAAAACAGAAAATCACCAAAAATACCAATTAAATAGTTTAAAAATCAAAAATCTCATGGAAATGGTGTACACAGCTGGAGCAGGGTGAATTATGGATGGCCTTGGGTTAATGGCTTAGTGGTAAGCCTATAGGAGTGTTTTTGGTTCCTAGTTCTTGGATTTCAGTTGGATAGCCATTTGTAAGCCCTTTGTTCAATTTTTGAATTTCACTGTTTTAATTGTTTAGTGATTGTAATTTTTGTGTTTTATTGTTCACTAGTTATGTTTAAGTGTATTTAAGCTTTAAAATCAGTTGGTTAATCTTTTAAATTTGCAGTTTATATAAATTTCATTTTAACAGTTAAAATAGCTTAAGTCGTAATTCTTAGTTTTATGTTGTTGTCACTGTTGGTTCATGTTTATTTAGACTTAATTAGTGATTATATAAGGTCTGAAATCATCTGCATGGTCTTAAGTTGTGTTAGTCTTTGAAAATATTCAAAACAGTTAAGATAAAGGGGTGTTTGGATTCCTTGTGTTTACTGTGCTATAGGTTGTTTGAGTGGTTGCTAGTTATTGTCTTGTATCACACTTGGTCTAAATATCTCATGCAAGTCAAGAAAACCTGTCCTTGTTTCATCAATAGTCAAAATCTCTTTTGATCAAAGCTTGTGTGTCCACTGTTGGGATTGCATGATCATTGATTTTGTTTTTGTGTTTACAAGTTGTTATCATTGATCAAACAAGTCTTACTTCAACCTAACATAAAATAATTAGTGCTTAGGATCAGTTTAAATCTCATTTAAGTCAAACTTAGTTAGTTTTTAGAAAAGTCAAAATTTCCATCTTGGTCGTTTTTGAGTAAAAAAGATAATTTCACTGTGTGTTTATTAGTGAGATTCAGCTTATAAGCTTTTGGATTATCAAAGTTTAGTTGCTAAAAAAAATTAGAAAAATGCTAGTTCTCCTTTACTCAGCTTTTTAAGTGCTTAATTATTGGCTTATTTTGAGTACCTGTCCGCATAAGTGCCTGTGCACCAGGTTTATAAGCTCAATCAAAAGCTTGCACATAGTTTAATTGTTGCTCAAATCCTGTGATTATTGGTTCTTTGGAAAGCCAACCTGGTCATCTTTGAGTCCCAAGCTTAAGTTTTCCATTTCTAGCTTGTTTGCTAGGGCTGCAATAAGCTCTAATATTGTCCCATTTCTGTGTTTAAGCCAAGTGCTTATTAGCTTCTTCCTAGCTTTCCAGTGTTAATCTTTGTGTCTTTTAGCTTCATATAAGTAGCTTGTAGCTTATTTCATCTTATTTTAGCTTCTGTCTCAGCTGGTGAGCTTGCTTGAGCTTATTTCATCAAAATAAGCTCATAAGCTTATCTGTTGAGCTAATAAGCTTGTCAAACTGCTTATTTGTGATTTGTAAATTTTTTGTCTTTGTTAAAGTTTCATATTTTTAGTATTTAAGTAGTTCTCAAAAAGAAAATCTAGAAAAACTTCAATTTAAAATCAGTGATAGTGTTTATTTAATATTTTTTAGCCTTTTGATTTTTCTTTTTAGCTTATTATTAAGCAAATCTTGTTTTTATATTTTTCTTAGTTTTCTGTCACCTTAAGTTATTTTTAGAAAAAGTTTTATATTTTTCTCTATCTTTTTAGTATTTATTAGAATTTTAAATAGTTAAAAATAAGTAATTAATTAGTAATAAATAATTAAAAAGTATAAAAAAATATATTTTCAGTTTTAAAATTAGTTTTATAATATTTTAGATTTTTCTAAGTTAAAATTTCATTTTTCCAGATTTATTTTATATTTTCTAGTATTTAAGTGTATTTTAAATAATAATTAATTAGTATTAATTAGATAAAAAGTGTGAAAAATATATTTTTAGTTTTAAAATTAGTTTTATAATATTTTAGATTTTTCTCAATCATAATTTTATTTTTCTAACCTTATTTCGTATTTTCTTCTATTTTAGAGTATTTATTAAATAGTTAAAATAGTTTTTAATTAATAATAATTAATTAAATAGTTGTAAAAATAATTTTCTTTTTCTAATAATTTTATTTTATTTTTAAGATTTCAAAAATGTCATTTTCATATTTTTAGGTCTTGTATTTCTTAGATTTTACTTTTTATTTTGTACGTTTACGTAGTTTTTAAACTTACGTTTTACGTTTGTCTTATCTGATTGTTGTGCTTTCCAATTCTGTTTCCAATTCCATTCCAATCAATCAGTAGTGTAATATTCAATCCAAAATCCTTACTGATCACTATCCTTAGTGATCATTCTATCATCTGAATTAGTGTTTACACACCATTGAGTCTCCGTGGGACTTAACGACCCGGGAATTCATTATATTCTCTGATCTTCATTGCATTTGTTTCTGAACCGTTTTAAGTTTCTTACGGTCGGCCATTCACAAGTGGCCGGTTTGTGTGAGAAAACTTGACGGTTTGGAACAGATCAAAATTTTGGCGCCGCTGCCGGGGAGGCTTTAGCGTGTGTTAAGCTTTTCAGACCCATTCTTGCACATATCCCACCATTTGTAAAAAGTTTTTTGTAAAGTTATAAAAAAATCAAAAAAGTTCATTAGCACTTTTCCTAAAGTGTTAAAAACACCAAAAAAATATAAACCAACAAAACAATCGTAACGTTTTCTAGCTTGTGTTTCTTTTAAGGTGATTCTTAAAGAAATACGATTTGGATAAACGAGACGATCCAAAAAAATATTGTCCAAAAGTTTTTAAACCCTTTGCACAAATCATTACCTACGTCTTTTCAGTGGTACTTAATATATACATAAAAATCAACCACCGCAAATCAAGGCAGTACACCTACTAACTGGGGGTGTGACCATAATAAGTTCCTGAACATCAGATTTAAAACTTGCCTTTGTGTCCTTGTGATTTGGTGTACCTTTTTCAAAGAAGCCATTTCATTTGTGATTATTGGTTAAGTTCGCTTGTCGTTTTGCCTCGCATTTGTTTTGAAAATTGATTTTTATACTTAGTGCATGCGCACTCGTTCTTCCAATTCTACAAGTCCACTTTCAGAACTTGGAAAGATTCCTCGTAGACGTAGAGGACGTTCAGCTCCTTCAGCCGTGGATGAAGAACGTCTACCACAACTACCACCTGTCGTAATGGCAGAAGACAAACCCATGAACGAGCTTCTCCAAGCACCCATCGAGGGTTACGGAGATGCTATTGTTGTCCCGCCATCGTGGCGACACTTTCGAGCTCAAAACCAGGTTGCTTAATCTAGTAACCCAAAGCCAATTCTATGGTTTTGAGCGGGATGATCCTCATGCACACATTCGATGGTTTAACAAGATTGCATCTACCATCAAATACAAGAATGTCCCACATGAAGCCATTAAGCTTCTTCTGTTCCCATTTTCTCTAGAGGGACAAGCCCGAAATTGGCTTGAGAAACAACCCCTCGTTCCATTGAGACATGGGAGGATCTAGTTACCAAGTTCGTTAACGAGTTCTATCCTCCATCCCGAACCACAAGTCTTAAGAATGAGATAATGAAATTTTCTCGAGATTTGATGAACCATTCGGGGAGGCATGGGATCGTTACAAAGAGTTGCTTCGCAAGTGTCCGCATCACGGTTTTACCGAATTAATGCAAATGGATACTTTCTACAATGGTCTCAATCAGACCAATCAAGACTCTTTGAATGCCTCGCGGAGGTAATTTCCTAAGCAACACTACCAAAGAGGCCTTGCAAATCATTGAGAACAAATCCCAGGTCCGCCCTTTCCGAGCAAAGACATATCAGTCTCATGCTGGACCTTCTTCTTCTTCATCTCCAATGAGTACATCTAGCACCGATGCTAAGATTGATAAACTCACAGATATTGTTCAAGCTTTGGTTCTTGCTAACCAAAAGAAAGTGACCTTCACTCAGACACCAACACATGGTGAAGTGAAGAAAGTTGAGAGTTGTGTTACTTGTGGTGGTCCTCATGCATACTACAATTGTACTGCCACCGATGGTAGTCCATTTGAAGCTAATGCTCTAGCCGGTAGTTCACATCAAGGAGGTAATCAATACCGTCCTCAGAATGAACCACACTACCGTGCTAACACTAATCGTGCACCACCCGGTTTTAACCGAATCATAACATGCAAAACCGAATCGAACCAACCTAGAATTAACCAAGGTTATCAAAACCAAGGTAATTTCTATCCTGCACCAAATCAAGGTTTCCAACATCAAGGGAACCTTAATCAAAACAATTTCAATCGAGGGAATCAATTTCATGGGAATATGAACCCTAATCAAGGGAATTTTGGCTATAATCAAAACATACGGCCTCAAATTATCCCTCCAGCTCCTCCCGCCATTGTTTCAACTGGACCATCATCTGATGAGCTATTGAAGCAATTCATGAAATCCCAAGATGAAATGAACATGTTGTTGGTCAGTCAGATTGCTGATCTTAAGAAGTCTTTAAATGATCAACCCTCGGGCTCAGGAAAACTTCCGAGCAACACGATCGCTAACCCGAGGGGCGATGCAAAGGCGATCACAACCGAAGTGGTGTTTCATATGCTGGACCTGCTTTCCTACTACCTCCTCTTCTCTCCCAAGGTAGTGGAAAGTGAACCTAGGACACACATGGACCTCACGACTCCAATGCCTCATCCACTAGGAGAAATGAGTCAAGTTACCAAGGATACAACGGACAAGGTGTATTATTCAAGCCCACGAAGTACCGCATACGTCCTACCTTCGGTAGTCCAACCTCAAGTTGTCCAGAAACCCAAGTCAAATCCAGGAGTTGTTTTTGAACCTCCTGTAGCTCATGTGGAAAACCAGAAATCCAAATCTTCTATTCCTTACCCATCACGCTTGAATGAGCAAAAGCTCCGCGAGAAAGCCAGTCATCAAATGGACAAATTTTTTCAAATTTTCCAAGAGTTACATTTTGACATAAGCTTTGCGGATGCTATCATGCTGATGCCCAAGTTTGCATCGACTCTCAAACACATGTTAAGCAATAAGGAAAAGCTGTTTGAGATGGCAAAAACTCCTCTTAACGAGAACTGCTCTGCAGTTATTCTGAAGAAGCTTCCTGAAAAGCTTGGAGATCCTGGAAAATTTCTCTTACCTTGTGTATTTCGAGGGGATGGTTGAATGCTTTGCCCTAGCAGATCTTGGTGCAAGCATCAATCTGTTGCCTTATTCAGTATGGAAGAAACTTTCTCTTCCGGAACTCACTCCTACATGCATGACTCTCGAGCTTGCAGATCGTTCTATATCCCGTCCTCTTGGCATTGCTGAGGACGTATTTGTGAAAGTAGGAAAGTTCCATTTCCCATCTGACTTCGTGGTTGTTGATTTTGATGCCGATCATCGGGTTCCTCTCATTGTTGGTCGAGGATTCCTGAGAACGGGCCGTGCTCTCATAGATGTATTTGAGCAGGAAATCACATTACGTGTTGGTAATGAAGCTGTTACTTTTAACCTTGATCAAACTTCGAGGTACTCCGCAAATTATGATTCTGAAGTCGGTTAACGAATAGATATCATTGATGTTGCTTCTGAAGAGTACTCTCAAGAAATTCTTGGTTATTCTCACACTTCTGTGAGTGGGGATCCCACCACATCTTCTCACCCTATCATAGCCAATTCTACCCCTTCCCTCACTCCGTTTGAGGGAAGCGACTTCATCTTAGATGAGATTGAAGCATACTTGGCTAGTGATTCTGTTCCATGGGAAATTGATCACGCTCCAATTGACATTGAGGGAGACATACTTCTTATTGAGAAGTTGCTCAATGATGATCCATCATCAACCCCTCACTCTAGTGATTCAATTCCAACTGAGATTAATCAAAATGAGATTAATCTGGAGGGAGATATTCTTCTTGAAAAATTGTTAAATCATGACACTTCTCCTCCTCTCCCTCCCGTCAAACTTCATAACAAGGAAATCAAGTCAGTTGAGAAAACTGAAGAATTTCCTGAGGTTGAGCTTAAGGACTTACCGCCTCATCTCGAGTATGCATTTCTTGAAGGTGATGATAAATTACCAGTCATTATTGCTCGAGATTTGAGTAAAGATGAAAAAGCTGCTCTCATAAAAATCTTGAAGTCACACAAGCAAGCAATTGCTTGGAAACTCTCCGACATAAAGGGTATCAACCCTGAGTTTTGTACCCATAAAATCTTGATGGAGGATGACTTTAAACCAGCAGTTCAACATTAGAGAAGAGTGAATCCAAAAAATCCATGATGTTATCAAACAAGAGGTTATCAAACTTCTTGATGCAGGATTGATTTACCCGATCTCAGATAGTCCTTGGGTCAGCCCAATTCATTGTGTTCCGAAAAAGGGTGGCATAACTGTTGTCACAAATGAGGATAACGAGTTAATTTCAACTCGATTGGTGACGGGATGGCGTGTTTGCATTGACTATCGTAAGTTGAATGACGCAACTTGTAAAGACCATTTTCCTCTACCCTTCATGGACCAAATGCTTGAGAGATTAGCAGGGAACAAATACTATTGTTTCCTTGATGGTTTCTCGGGTTATTTTCAGATTCCCATTGATCTACAAGATCAAGAGAAGACCACATTCACCTGCCCATACGGGACTTTTGCCTACAAACGTATGCCTTTTGGCTTATGCAATGCTCCTGGCACGTTCCAACGATGTATGATGGCCATTTTCCACGACATGATCGGGGAAACAATGGAGGTGTTTATGGATGACTTCTCGGTCATTGGGGATTCGTTTCAAACATGTCTCTTCCATTTAGAAAGAATGCTCAAACGGTGTGAAGACACCAATCTTTGTCTAAACTGGGAGAAAAGCCACTTTATGGTCAAAGAAGGCATAGTCCTTGGCCATAAGATTTCAAAAAATGGGATTGAGGTAGATAGAGCAAAAGTCGATGTTATTGCTAAACTGCCTCATCCTACTACCGTCAAAGGTATTAGGAGTTTTTTAGGTCATGCCGGTTTCTATCGTAGATTCATACAAGATTTTTCTAAAATCGCCCGGCCTATGACCCATCTTCTTGAAAAGGATGCTCCTTTTATCTTCTCACCCGAGTGCATCAAAGCTTTTGAAACATTGAAGAAAAAGCTTATTGAAGCACCCATTCTCGTTGCTCCCGACTGGGATTTACCCTTTGAGCTCATGTGCGATGCAAGTGATTTTGCTATCGGTGCAGTCCTAGGGCAACGTAGATCTAAGCATTTTCAGCCTATCCACTACGCAAGTAAGACTATGACTGAAGTTCAAACTCATTACACCACCACAGAAAAAGAGCTATTAGCTGTGGTGTATGCATTTGAAAAGTTTCGGCCGTACTTAATCCTGACCAAATGCGTGGTGTATACGGATCACTCGGCTCTCAAATATCTCTTTGCAAAGCAAGATGCAAAGCCGAGATTGCTCCGTTGGATTCTCCTCCTCCAGGAATTTGATATCATTATACGCGATAAAAAAGGAGCTGAGAATCTAGCTGCTGATCATCTGTCCAGATTAGAAAACCCTCACCAAGATGTTTTCGAGAAAAGGAAATAAATGAAACATTTCCTCTCGAGACACTCAATGCGGTTTCTTTTCGTGGAAACTCTTCTACCCCATGGTTTGCTGACTTCGCAAATTACCATGCGGGTAACTTCATAGTGAAAGGGATGTCGACCCAACAGAAGAATAAATTCTTCAAGGATGTTAAACATTATTTTTGGGACGACCCCTACTTATTCAAAATTTTTGCGGATCAAGTCATCAGGTGATGTGTTTATGGACAGGAAGCTATTGACATTCTCACAGCTTGCCATGCTGGACCCACCGGGGGACATCATAGTCCAAACTACACCGCCAAGAAGGTGTTTGATTCCGGATTCTATTGGCCCACAATTTATAAGGATGCCCACGATTTTGTCAAAACCTGTGACGCTTGTCAACGTCATGGAAATATCTCTCAAAGAAATGAAATGCCACAAAATGCCATTCAAGTTTGTGAGATATTTGACATCTGGGGTATTGACTTTATGGGGCCATTTCCATCTTCTCGAGGAAACAAATACATACTCGTGGCCGTTGACTATTTGTCAAAATGGGTTGAAGCAAAAGCTTTACCCACCAATGATGCCCGAGTTGTTGTGAAGTTTTTAAAATCTCTTTTTGCCAGGTTTGGAACTCCGAGAGCGATAATCAGTGATCGTGGTACACATTTCTGCAATGACCAATTTGAAAGAGTCATGCAAAAGTATGGTGTTACCCACCGTCTCTCTATTGCATACCACCCCCAAACGAAGTGGGGCGGTGGAAGTTTCCAACCGTGGTATTAAAAAGATCCTTGAAAGGACAGTAGGCGAAAATCGTGCATCCGGGTCGGATAAACTGGATGACGCACTCTGGGCCTTCCGTACAGCTTACAAAACACCCATCGGGTGTACTCCATACAAGCTAGTGTACGGAAAGACATGTCATCTGCCGATTGAGCTAGAGCACAAGGCATACTGGGCCTTAAAGCATGCAAACTTCGATATTCAGATAGCTGGTGATCATCGGAAAGTTCAAATGAATGAATTAAATGAACTCCGTGATCAAGCTTATGAGAACTCTTTGATCTATAAGCAAAAGACAAAGAAGATTCATGACTCAAAAATCATGAACCGCGTTTTCAACGTTGGTGATCGAGTCCTTCTTTTCAATTCAAGATTGAAGATTTTCTCGGGAAAGCTCAAGTCCCGTTGGTCTGGTCCATTTACTATCGCTAAGGTTTATCCTTATGGTACCATTGAGTTATCTCAACCCGATGGTCCTAATTTTAAAGTGAATGGTCATCGAGTGAAGCATTATTTTGGAGAGGACATTCCCCCTGTGGTTGTCCCAGATCTACAAACTTTTCCCATGAACCAATGAATGCGGGGATCGAGTCAAGCTAATGACTCGGGAATCAAAAACATTAGCACACACCATATGGGTTTTCACCCATATTTCTGTCTTCTTTCTCTGTTCTACCACCCTAGTGTGGGGGAGTTGCCCCACACTGTTGTATATAAAATCTTCCAAAAAAAAAAAAAAAAAAAAAAAATCTTTTTCATAATAATGGCCGTAGTATTTCCCTTTTACGTTCTTTGTTTCGGCATAACCGCCGGTACTTTGAATATTGAGGGCAATATTCATTTCTAAGTGTGGGGGGGAATTCTCACGAATTTTATCATATATTATCCACCCAATTCCCCCGTTTTTGGCCAAAATTTTTTTGGAGTAAGTGTTTTTCACTTACTCAGCAAATGGTAATCAGTCCGCCATGTCTAATAAACAAAAGGATTGGCTAATCCAGGAGCAAACGGCTCTTGGTAAAGATTTCTCAAATCCGTTTATGGCTTGCAATTTGCCCAAAATTGTATGGTATTCAACTCACCATATCCTAAAAAGTGAAGAGTTGGCTAGCCCGCAAGTTTATGGCTTGTGGTAAAGGCAGTGGAAAATCCATAATTGGTATTCAGCTCACCAAAGATAATTCTGATAATTTATCTAAGAGTTGGCTAGTCCAGAGCAAACGGCTTCGGGTAAAGACAAATCAAATCCGTTCTGACTTATGATTTGCTCAAAACCATTTGGTTATCGTTGTACCAAGGTTCTTACTTGAATCAAAACAATTGGCTACTCCAGAAGTGATGGCTTTTGGTAAAGAGTTTTTAAAATCCATTAAAGATCTAAATCATTGCTAGGGACTAGCAATATCTCAGTGTGGGGGATTGATGAGTGTCTAAATACTCATCATTTTTGTACAATCTAAACTGCAAAATCATCTTAAAACACTCAGAAACACATCAAATTGATGAAAATATCACAAATCAGTGTTTTATGTGTTTTAAATGAAAAAATATCAAAATCAGATGAAAAATGATTCAAGTTTGCAAAATTGGCAGTTTTAGTCCCCCAAGTTTTAAAAGTTGTCAAATCTAGTCCCTGGAATTCAAAAATGTGGAATTTTATCATTCAAGGTCCCTGAAATATTCTAAGTTGTTAAAATTGGTCCTTGAATGATTCTTTGGTCAAATGGCGGAAAAGGTCCCTAAACTTTGAAAAATTGCAAATATAGTCCTTGGATTTCTAAAAATGGAATTTTATGCAAAAAGGGTCCTTGTTCTATCAAAGTTTGTCAAGTTTAGTCCTTGTGATAAGTTTGGAAAAGTGTCATGTTCAGTCCCTCAAGTTTGGAAAATTTGCAAAATTGGTCCTTGTTATCATTACTAAGCCAAACGGACACATTTTAATATATCAAACCCAATCCAAGTCCAATACCACCGGTGGCCCAAACCGTAGCCCAATCCCACATGAACCTTGGACCTTGAGCTAGGTCAAAATCCACTTGACCCCTGCCAATACCAATTGTGAACCCCGGTGTTAACACTCTTCGGTCAACGAAAGTCAAACGGGCAAGAAACCGCCAACACTGTAGCTCTCCCTCACCAACACTGTAATTCCAAAAACCAGTCATGGTTTTCCATCTTTTCAACCCCCTTTCCATACTTTGTCCCCTCCACCTCCACTAACACCCAAATAATCTTAATTGATTGAAACCAACTCATTAATACTCAAACCTGCTATGAAGAAATTGGCGCCAAAACTACAAGTGGGCGGTTTTGATGATTTTGTGCAATCCAATGGCTGGAAATTGGTGGGATAGATTCAGAGATATCAAAGGAGTCCAAAAAGTCTATAAAAGAAGGGAGAGATGCATTGTATGCGATATCTAGAATAACTTAGTTTTCTTTAATGTCGTTTTTAGCTTAATTTAAAATTTCGTTAATGCGTTTTAGTTTACAAGATTTGTATTTCAAGTTGTTATTGTATTATAAACCTTTTACAAGTATCAATTTCAAGTTCCTAGTTTTAATATCAGTTTATGCAGTTTCATATTTCAAAAATCTCATGTGAATCAAATGTTGTTATAAGGTATTTGTATGGACTGAAATAGATCACATAAGCTCCTGGAAAGCTTATTCAAGCTTTTAGAAACCTTAAAAAACAGTTTAGGAGCAAAAACAGAAAATCACCAAAAATACCAATTAAATAGTTTAAAAATCAAAAATCTCATGGAAATGGTGTACACAAATTTGGAGCAGGGTGAATTAAGGATGGCCTTGGGTTAATGGCTTAGTGGTAAGCCTATAGGAGTGTTTTTGGTTCCTAGTTCTTGGATTTCAGTTGGATAGCCATTTGTAAGCCCTTTGTTCAATTTTTGAATTTCACTGTTTTAATTGTTTAGTGATTGTAATTTTTGTGTTTTATTGTTCACTAGTTATGTTTAAGTGTATTTAAGCTTTAAAATCAGTTGGTTAATCTTTTAAATTTGTAGTTTATATAAATTTCATTTTAACAGTTAAAATAGCTTAAGTCGTAATTCTTAGTTTTATGTTGTTGTCACTGTTGGTTCATGTTTATTTAGACTTAATTAGTGATTATATAAGGTCTGAAATCATCTGCATGGTCTTAAGTTGTGTTAGTCTTTGAAAATATTCAAAACAGTTAAGATAAAGGGGTGTTTGGATTCCTTGTGTTTACTGTGCTATAGGTTGTTTGAGTGGTTGCTAGTTATTGTCTTGTATCACACTTGGTCTAAATATCTCATGCAAGTCAAGAAAACTTGTCCTTGTTTCATCAATAGTCAAAATCTCTTTTGATCAAAGCTTGTGTGTCCACTGTTGGGATTGCATGATCATTGATTTTGTTTTTGTGTTTACAAGTTGTTATCATTGATCAAACAAGTCTTATTTCAACCTAACATAACATAATTAGTGCTTAGGATCAATTTAAATCTCATTTAAGTCAAACTTAGTTAGTTTTTAGAAAAGTCAAAATTTCCATCTTGGTCGTTTTTGAGTAAAAAAGATAATTTCACTGTGTGTTTATTAGTGAGATTCAGCTTATAAGCTTTTGGATTATCAAAGTTTAGTTGCTAAAAAAATTAGAAAAATGCTAGTTCTCCTTTACTCAGCTTTTTAAGTGCTTAATTATTGGCTTATTTTGAGTACCCTGTCTGCATAAGTGCCCTGTGCACCAGTTTCATAAGCTCAATCAAAAGCTTGCACAGAGTTTAATTGTTGCTCAAATCCTGTGATTATTGGTTCTTTGGAAAGCCAACCTGGTCATCTTTGAGTCCCAAGCTTAAGTTTTCCATTTCTAGCTTGTTTGCTAGGGCTGCAATAAGCTCTAATATTGTCCCATTTCTGTGTTTAAGCCAAGTGCTTATTAGCTTCTTCCTAGCTTTCCAGTGTTAATCTTTGTGTCTTTTAGCTTCATATCAGTAGCTTGTAGCTTATTTCATCTTATTTTAGCTTCGTTCACTGGTGAGCTTGCTTGAGCTTATTTCATCAAAATAAGCTCATAAGCATATCTGTTGAGCTAATAAGCTTGTCAAACTGCTTATTTGTGATTTGTAAATTTTTTGTCTTTGTTAAAGTTTCATATTTTTAGTATTTAAGTAGTTCTCAAAAAGAAAAACCAGAAAAACTTCAATTTAAAATCAGTGATAGTGTTTATTTAATATTTTTTAGCCTTTTGATTTTTCTTTTTAGCTTATTATTAAGCAGATCTTGTTTTTATATTTTTCTTAGTTTTCTGTCACCTTAAGTTATTTTTAGAAAAAGTTTTATATTTTTCTCTATCTTTTTAGTATTTATTAGAATTTTAAATAGTTAAAAACAAGTAATTAATTAGTAATAAATAATTAAAAAGTATAAAAAAATATATTTTCAGTTTTAAAATTAGTTTTATCATATTTTAGATTTTTCTTAGTTAAAATTTCATTTTTCCAGATTTATTTTATATTTTCTAGTATTTAAGTGTATTTTAAATAATAATTAATTAGTATTAATTAGATAAAAAGTGTGAAAAATATATTTTTAGTTTTAAAATTAGTTTTATAATATTTTAGATTTTTCTCAATCATAATTTTATTTTTCTAACCTTATTTCGTATTTTCTTCTATTTTAGAGTATTTATTAAATAGTTAAAATAGTTTTTAATTAATAATAATTAATTAAATAGTTGTAAAAATAATTTTCTTTTTCTAATAATTTTATTTTATTTTTAAGATTTCAAAAATGTCATTTTCATATTTTTAGGTCTTGTATTTCTTAGATTTTACTTTTTATTTTGTACGTTTACGTAGTTTTTAAACTTACGTTTTACGTTTGTCTTATCTGATTGTTGTGCTTTCCAATTCTGTTTCCAATTCCATTCCAATCAATCAGTAGTGTAATATTCAATCCAAAATCCTTACTGATCACTATCCTTAGTGATCATTCTATCATCTGAATTAGTGTTTACACACCATTGAGTCTCCGTGGGACTTAACGACCCGGGAATTCATTATATTCTCTGATCTTCATTGCATTTGTTTTACGAACCGTTTTAAGTTTCTTCCGGTCGGCCATTCACAAGTGGCCGGTTTGTGTGAGAAAACTTGACGGTTTGGAACAGATCACCAATGCTGTAAAAACCTTAGAAACACAAATTTCAAACCTTCAAAAGCAAAATTCATCTTTAAATGAAAAATTAATGTTTCAAGCTAATGATAATTTTGCTAAGGATGAAAAGCTAAGGAAATATAGAAGAATAGGTATGAAAGCTCAACAGAAAATAGATGAGTTAAAGAAAATAGTTAAGTCTTGGGGAGAGTCTTCTAAAAATCTACACATGTTAATTAACTCTGGCATGAGCTCCAACTGTAAATTGGGTCTAGGCCATGAGATTAAATCGGATAGTGAGGTTTTAAGTTATGAAGAAGAGATGAAACCTGGTATTTTTGGTAGTTCAGAAGAAGACTATGCTGGTAAACCACTTTATAGTAGATTTGTTAAAACTGATAATTATAAAGGAGTTCCACCACCACATAATGAAGACTACACACCTAAACCTGAACAAAAGTTTGATGAGTGATAACATCAAATAGTCCTGAATATTAAGTGTCAATTTCCCCCGTTAATGCTCGTTATTTATATCATTTATATGGATTTATGCTTGTTTTCCATTGTTTTGCACTTTCAGGTAAATTACGAGCATTGGAGCTAAAGAGACGCGGAAATGGAAACGTTACTAAAGATTTATCATAGTATGCTTATTTTGAAGAAGTTACGGCGTAACTCATCTCTCACATTACGCCGTAACTATTGCGGGACCCAGAAGTCCAACTTATCAAGAGGTTACGGCGTAACTCCTCCCAAAGGTTACGACGTAACTACATTAGGTCAAAAGAGGTTCCACGCCGTGATACTTACGCCGTAATTACTGCATCACTTACGACGTAACCGAGTTTATTGAAGACTACGGCGTAACCACTTATAAGGTTACGCCGTAGCTAGCAGATCTAGTGCATTTACGGAGAAATAGAAGGTTACAGTGTAACTCATCTTTTGGTTACGCCGTAACCCAGACCTGGCCTATAAATACCCACGAATTCCAGCATTTCAAAGCATCCCATTCCACACACAACACTCTGAGAACATGGGAAAAAGCTCAAGGGAGGTCTAGGGAAGCATACGAAGCTGTTTCCAAGGGAGAAGTCATACCATTACGATAAGATTTAGCGTTTATTATTTCTTTTACTTTCAATTCATGTATTTCGTACCTTTGAATATTGAATTGATGTGCATGATTAATATGAGCGGCTAAGCACCCTTTGGTGCTAGCCTAGTTATGATTCCTTAATTGTTTTGTTTGTGTTTACCTTTACTTCCGTACTATTATTTCTAAGTGTATGCATGCATAGTTCTTTGGTAGTCACCCCTGGTTCGGTAGTTTTGAATGGCGGTAGAGGCCAATTGCCTAGGAGATATGACCAACTGACCCTAGGTGAGCAGACTGAGATGGGAAGGGTAAGATATGACCAACTGACGACCCTTTCTACTTGTGCGATTTGACCAACTGATCACCTATCGTTTGGATGAACTTAAGAATTGGGGGTGTAGTGTCTAAGTTCCTAACGGCCGCACTCACTATTTAGAATCTAGCATGTAGCGGTACTTAATGACACGGCTTAGGGGACCAGGAGCAACAGGACTTATGACGGTGCGCTGATTTCTCTGTGGTGGCATCTTTGCTTATAGGTTAGGGCGAATTGACCAAATGCCGTCCTCTCGAATTTGACCCCACCTGAAGTAATTGGAAGTATGTAGACGTAGACATAATTAGTTAGGAGGATTAACTAGGTTAGCACCACTATTCCTCTATTGATTTCCCTTCTACCTTTTATTTGCTTTTATATTCTGCATTAGTAGTTTAATTAATTAAAACTCTATCAAACCTTTAATATTCTGTGACAATTAGACTTAGTAATTATCCGACTCACATAGCTCTTGGGACGACCTCGGCTTTACCATTTACTACACTACACACGACCGGGTACACTGCCCGTTAGTGCATTAGGGTAGACCATAGGTATAGCGAGACACTATAAATATTAAGACCTGGTCAGTAAAACCTGCATCAATGAGTCTTTATTTGATTATAGCAAAATGAAAAATCCTGAATTAATTTCTTCTCAAGAATATTCCATTGAATTTCCTGCCTGTCAATTCCATGACAGTAAGGATTCTGTAAGAAGAATCCTGGAACCAGTGTCTCAGAAGACAAAACCAGTGAGTATTCCACCTGTCAATCTAATGACAGTGAGGGATCCATTGAAAATGTCTCTAAATGTTCTCTAGAGCTTAAGTCTGAACCCATAAATATTTTTAAACCAGTTTTAAACAGCAAGACTTATGTGCCAAAACAAGCTGAGTCTGTCAAAACTTGTGTGTCTGAACCAGAAATAGTTAAACCTAGTTGTATCCAAACTCCTAGGCAACAGGTCAAACCTGAGACACCTAAAGTAGACAGAAAGAACTGGAATGGGTTAATGCAAAGAGAATTTGGGGATGGATACTCTTTCACAAAGAAGAGTTGTTTTGTGTGTGGTAGCTTAAGTCATTTGATAAGAGACTGTGACTATCATGATGATGTGCTACGTGTGTACAAGTTTTAAATTTATAAAAGATGATTTACCAATTTTACCAATAACACATACGAGCAAGTGCACTCGTCCGTTATAGCAAGATTTTGAAGGTAAGTCAGGATCGTTCGCAGGGATTTGTGAGTGAATCTGATTAACAAGTATAAATCAACTAATGCAATCCAAAAGCAAATAATAACGAGAATAGATATAATGAAATTCAGATGATTAAAAACTACACTTGCTTAAACTAGTTTCTTATCCTTGATTAGTATGATTGTGTTAACCACTTCTTAACATGTTGGTTATGATAATTAGTTGGTGTACTAATCTATTGTTCTTATAAGTTAAACCTTCGTCAAGATTTTAGTTCATAAAAATAAGCATTAAGTTTAACCAATCAATTTAATATCAATTCAAGTTTCATAAGGTTACTTTCATAAACTTAAACACAAAAACATCGGTTTGTCTTATCAAATTTGCTTAAGAAATGGTCTGATGTGAATTTAAGTGTTTTGATAGATTTTGATGAAAAGTCGAGTCGGTAAAGTGTTTAGACATATTGTGATTCAACTTAAGCAAATATGAATTTGTAGAAAAAAAAAGATAAGATAGGAAGAACCCACTACTTTTATCTATAAAGGAAATGAATCCACCAAGATTAAAGTTAAAGGGAACACTCCAAACCACCAAGATCAAAGATCTCTAAAGGAAATGAAGATTTGAGGTAAATAGGGACTGAACTTCATTCATAATCATCATCCTTTTCCTTTTTTTTGGCTAACTCTCTTATATAGAGATATACAAAGTTCAAACCCTTAACATAAGTTTAGTAAAAGCTGGAAATAAAAGTAGTTGGCCTCTAGTACAAAATTAGCACCAATAAGAAACAACGAGATGTGCAGCAATTTTGAGACCACTTTTCTGCATCTTTTGACTTCTTTTGTGCATTCTGAGAATTTAATGGATACTTGCTTGGCTGGACCTTTGACTACTTTTTTTAGAACCAATAACACACTAAAAACTAGATATAATCAAACACATTATGCATGTGTATGATCAGCTTATTGAAAGCAAATAAAGATAGTAAGGCCCTAGGCCAACCTTTCGAGTAAGGTGCATCCTAGGCTGAAATTAGGGTCACCAAATACTCCTTTAAAATGCGACATGGCAGGTAAGACAAGCATAGCTTCTTGTGAGTCCATAAGTGATTTGTGAGGTTCATTAGGTAACATACTAACCTCGGATACACCCGCATCATCCTCCCCCTCTAAATTGGGACTTGACCTCAAGTCCTCAAGGTAATCATCTTCTAAGTAAGGAATTAGATCTCCAACATTGAACGTACTAGAAACGGAGACATCTCCAGGGAGTTCCACTTTATAAGCACTATTACCAAAACGTTCCAACACCTTAAAAGGACCCTCGGCTCTTGGCATCAGCTTGTTCTTTCTTTTGGATGGAAATCTCTCTTTCCTTAAATTAACCCACACTAGATCACCTGGAGAAAAAGTGGGCTGCTTGCGGTTCTTGTTTGCCTTAGCCTTGTACATTTCGTTTGCTTTTTCAATTCTAGCCTTTACTTGTTCATACAACCTTTTGATCTCTTTGGCATTAGTTTCAGCTTCAATGCTTGCTTTAGGCTCAATTGAAAGAGGAATAAGATCAATCGGGGTCAGAGGGTTAACACCATAACATATTTCGAATGGAATTTTGCCCGTTGAGGAATTAGGAGCGCGGTTGAAAGCAAATTCAGCATGAGAAAGCTTGAGATCCCAATCTTTTAAAGTCTTCTTAACCAAAGTTCTTAGTAGCATTCCAATAGTCCTATTAATCACTTCTGTTTGTCCATCAGTTTGTGGATGGTGGGAAGTGCTGAATAGGAGCCTAGTGCCCAAGAGCTTCCATAACGTCTTCCAAAAATAGCTCAAGAATTTAGTGTCTCTATCCGAAACAATGGTTTTAGGGATCCCATGAAGACGAACTATCTCTTTGAAGAATAGAGTTGCTACAACATATGCATCACTCGTTTTGGTGCATGGTATGAAATGTGCCATCTTTGAGAAACGATCAACTACTACCATGATAGAATCCTTTCCCCGTTGAGTTCTTGGTAATGCTACAATGAAATCCATGCTCAAGTGTTCCCAAGGCTGATTTGGAGTAGGAAGAGGAGTGTATAAACCTTTATGGAATGTAGACTTAGCTTGATGGCACGTTGAACAACGAGTAATAAGAGCTTGAACATCTTTTATCATACAAGGCCAATAAAAGTGTTCATTCAGAATCTCTAGTGTCTTAGTATTGCCAAAGTGACCCGCCAATCCACCACCGTGAGCTTCTCTTATCAACAAGTCTCGAATTGAGCCTTTAGGAATGCATAATCTGCCATTTTTGAAGAGGAATCCATCTTGAACAACATAAGGTCCTTTAGATATATTTGGAGAAGAACATAAAAGAGGACCAAAATCTGGATCAGATTCATATAATTCTTTGATAAAAGAGAACCCAAGGACCCTAGCTTCCAAGATAGACAACATAGAGTGCCTCCTGGAAAGAGCATCCGCCACCACATTTGAGGAACCAGCCTAGTGTTTAGATACAAAAGAGCACATTTTAAGAAATTCCACCCACTTGGCATGTCTTGGGTTGAGTTTATGTTGGCCATTAATGAATTTTAGAGCTTCATGATCAGAAAATAGAACAAACGGCCTTGGTTTAAGGTAATGAGACCAATGATCGATTGCCCGCACCATGGCATATAACTCCTTATCATATGTGCTATACTTGAGCTTGGATCCATTGAGTTTCTCACTAAAATAAGCTACTGGCCGCTTTTGTTAAACAAGGACAGCCCCAATGCCAACACCACTTGCATCACATTCAAGCTCAAAAAGCATATCAAAGTTAGGCAAAGCAAGTATAGGCGTTGAAATTAGCTTATCCTTCAAGCATTCAAAGGCTGTTTGGGCTGATTTAGGCCACTCAAAAGTTCCCTTTTTAAGACAATTGGTAATAGGGGAAACAATTGTAGAGACATTTTTTATAAATCTTATATAGAAAGAAGCTAAGCCATGAAAACTTCTTACCTCTGTGATAGAAGATGGAGTAGGCCAAGATTTTATTGCTTCCACCTTTGATGGATCCATAGAAATTCCTTCCTTAGAAACTACATAACCAAGAAACACCACACTAGGCACCATGAAATCACATTTTTCCAGCTTGCCATAAAGTTTGTGTTTCCTTAATAAATCAAACACACTTCTCAAATGACCCAAGTGTTCTTCCTCAGATTTAGAGTAAACAAGAATGTCATCAAAGTAAACAACTACAAACTACCCAATTAGAGGTCTTAAGACTTCATTCACAACCTCATGAAAGTACTTGGAGCATTAGACAAACCAAATGGCATTACAAGCCATTCATACAAACCACCCTTGATTTTGAAGGCTGTTTTCCATTCATCCCCTTCTTTCATTCTAATTTGATGGTACCCACTACGAAGATCAATCTTGGAAAACACACAAGAACCATGTAATTTGTCTAACATATCATCCAATCTAGGTATGGGATACCTATACTTGATGGTAATGTTGTTAATGGCTCTACTATCAATACACATACGCATAGAACCATCTTTTTTTGGTACTAAAAGGGCTGGAACAGAACATGGACTCATACTAGCCCTCACATACCCTTGAGTAACCAACTCATCTACTTGTTTTTGTAACTCTTTAGCCTCGTGAGGGGAGCATCTATAGGCTGCCTTGTTGGGCAAAATTGACCCCGGAATGAGGTTAATTTGGTGCTCAATTCCTCTAATAGGTGGTAAACTAGATGGGAGTTCTTTTGGGAACACATCAACAAATTCACCTAGTAAAGGTTTTACCAAGCTAGGCATATTATAACCCTCTTTTTCGTCATCTTTTTCACACATCAGCAAAACAAGCACATAAGCATCACCTTCTAGTTCTTTTACGACTTCCTTTTGACTCATAAACAAAACCTTATCACTCTTAGTATTCATTTCAACTTTAGCTATTTCATTCGACTTTAGTGAAGTAAGTGTGATCTTCTTGCCATTTATATATAGTGAATAGGTATTTAGGTGTCCATTATGATACACATGCTTATCAAATAACCAAGGTCTATCGAGCAGCAAATGACAAGCATCCATAGGAACAACATCACAAGTAATCTCATCATGATAAACTGTACCCATTGAAAAAGGAACAATTACTTGTCGAGTAACTTTTACCTCATTTCCTGGGCTAAGCCATTGGAGCTTGTATGGATGTGGGTGTTTCATTGTAGAGAGCCCAAGCTTCTCCACCATATAAGTTGAGGCTGCATTTGCGCAACTTCCCCCATCTACTATCAAGCTACACACTTTGCCTTTAATAGTGCATCTTGAATGGAAGATGTTATCCCTTTGAGTCTTGTCTTTAGGAGCCTGTACCGTGTGCATAGCTCTCCTAACCGCCCACATTTCACCACAATCAGCTTCTACCGTCTCCTCATCATTAGATTCATCAAAAACAGGTTGTTCGTCTTTGGTTTCAATTTCCCCTTCCAAGTCTTCAATCTCCTTCAATGTGAGAGCTCTTTGATTGGGACATTGAGCTTGGAAATGACCAAAACCATGGCACTTAAAACATTTCTTCCCCTTAGGATCCTTAGACCCTTCTCCAATCTTTTCTTTCCCTTTCAAAGACTTAGAAGCAGATTCAAACTCCTTTGAAGTGTAGTTTTTGGCTGGAAAAGTAGGCCTTGAAACGGGCTTGTACGGAACCCTTTTCTTAGCTTGTTTCTCCACCGTTATAGCCATCTTGCAAGCATCTTCAAACGTCCATAGGGGCTGCAACTCAAGTTTTTCAGCAATAGTGGAATTCAAACCCCCAATAAACCTTGCAATTGTATATTCTTCAGCTTCCCTTACATTCGTACGAATCTTGAGTTGTTCAAACTCCCGTATGTAGTATACAACCTCTTTAGTTCCCTGTTTTAGGTTGCTCATTTGAATGTAAAGTTCTTGCTTATAAGAATGAGGAATAAACCTTTTTTTCATACACTCTTTAAGCTTAGACCACGTCTTGATCCTCTTATTTCCTTCAAGTCTCCTTTCATGCTCAACATTCTCAAACCACAATGAAGCATACTTCTTAAGCTTAATCACAGCCATCTTTAGTGCCTTTTTCTCATCATAGCCTTTAACCATAATGATTCTATCCATGGTTTGAACCCACTCAAGAAACTCATTAGGGTCTGAGGAACCTTCAAAATTTGGTGGATCAACTTTGATGTCTCTTGAATCATCTCTACGCTTCCTATTACGTCGCCTTCTTTGTGAAGAAGCATCAGATTCACTTGAGGATCTGCTCATCTCACTAGATTCCTCACTTAAATCTCCATTACCACCATTTCGTCTATTTCTCCCTACTCCTCCTACCTCCAACATTTGAAGAACCCTATCAAGCTGTTCTTGGAGGACTTCAATTTGCCTATCTCGACGTATGTTTTGAGCTTCTTCAGCGGTATGATTTCTGGGTATAGCCATTTTAAGGGAATGGGTGTTCGGTAAGTGTGAATTGAGAGAAATTTAAGTAAAAATGGAAGAAGACATGGCTCTTGATACCAAATCTGATGTGAATTTAAGTGTTTTGATAGATTTTGATGAAAAGTCGAGTCGGTAAAGTGTTTAGACAAATTGTGATTCAACTTAAGCAAATCTGAATTTGTAGAAAAAAAAGATAAGATAGGAAGAACCCACTACTTTAATCTATAAAGGAAATGAATCCACCAAGATTAAAGGGAAAGGGAACACTCCAAACCACCAAGATCAAAGATCTCTAAAGGAAATGAAGATTTGAGGTAAATAGGGACTGAACTTCATTCATAATCATCATTCTTTTCCTTTTTTTTTGGCTAACTCTCTTATATAGAGATATACAAAGTTCAAACCCTTAACATAAGTTTAGTAAAAGCTGGAAATAAAAGTAGTTGGTCTCTAGTACAAAATTAGCAGCCAATAAGAAACAACAGATGTGCAGCAATTTTGAGACCACTTTTCTGCATCTTTTGACTTCTTTTGTGCATTCTGAGAATTTCATGGATACTTGCTTGGCTGGACCTTTGACTACTTTTTTTAGAACCAATAACACACTAAAAACTAGATAAAATCAAACACATTATGCATGTGTATGATCAGCTTATTGAAAGAAAATAAAGATAGTAAGGCCCTAGGCCAACCTTTCGAGTAAGGTGCATCCTAGGCTGAAATTAGGGTCACCAAATACTCCTTTAAAATGCGACATGGCAGGTAAGACAAGCATAGCTTCTTGTGAGTCCATAAGTGATTTGTGAGGTTCATTAGGTAACATACTAACCTCGGATACACCCGCATCATGGTCAATACAAAAGGTAACCGATTATAGACAAAAGGTTACAACTGATTGTAAACAACTACTCTTACGACCGCTTTAGTTGTTTCCAATCAATCCAACTTGATAATCAAAAAGCGTTCTTATTACAACCACACTTTAGTTTCTTTGTTTAACCAAGAATAATGGGTAAAAACAATCATCCATAGACAAAATGATTATAACTAGTTGAATAACAATAAGTTCTTTCGACCTCTACGATTACTATAAACTAGTCAAACTTGATTAACAAATGTCACTATGAAACTTAAGCACAATTGGATCTTAGAATCAACTTGAAATTGAATTAAAACATGTTAACACAATCATAAACTAATCATACGATAATCAACATCATTTAAGCAAGTGCATAAAGAAACTAGCCACTCATAGCAAACATAAACATAAACTCAGAACTTTGAACATTAGAAAACATGATTAAGAGTCTTACAATGATTGGAATAAGATTACAAATGATTGAGTAATGATTCCCAAAGTATTGGGGTTGACTTCTTAGGGGTTTGACCTCCAAATGTTGACTTCTTGGATCTCCAAACTTTCCTGGAATTCTAATGACGAATTTGAGAGCTAAAAGAGATGTGTTTGATGATTAGAGAGTTGTATTGAAGTGTGTGTTCTCAAATGCTCACAAGAGGTCTCTATTTGTACTAGTTCCAAGGCCTAGGGTATTAAATGCTGAACTTAGCCTCCAAGGAGCTAGGAATGGACTAGAATACACCAAGGGAAGGACCTAGAAACGTTTGCAATGGGGAATCTTAGTGATGAAGAAATAGTAGATCAAGCCTCTCCAGCCGAATCGTCACCTTCTCCAGCCGATCGGCTGGTCTTCTTACGCTTTCCCAGCCGAATCGGTTGAAGGCAGCGACCGATCGGCTGGTCCGTCTTCAAGGAACTTTTTTTTGACATCTTTCCAGCCGATTCGGTTGCGGGTTGCGACTGATCGGCTGGTCTTCCTGAATGATGGAAAATAGACTTTTGCTTGATTCTGACTTGTGGAGCTTGGTTCTTCATTCAACTTGATCTTTTATGATACTTGAAATGCTGACTTGTGCTCGACATGCTTCAATGAAACGAAAATTTTCTTTTATTGAACATTCTTTAACTTTTCCTTCTGTTTCCCTGCACTTGGTTATAAATACTAGACAAACATCTTTTGATGCGATTAAGCACTAAAATCATATGAATATAACCAAATAACATATACAACAGCACAAATAACGCTACTGAAAACATGTACAATTTGAGCGTTATCAAATTCCCCCACACTTAAACTTTGCTTGCCCTCAAGCAAATCTAGAATCAAAATAAAATATCCACCGGTACAAAATTATGATTACGAAAAATATGATGCAAATCCACCAAGTACAAGTACAAGATAAGATCCATCAAGTTAGCTTTTAAGGGTGAAAATTCAAGATGTTTGACAATATCCAATGACTTTCTTGCACGATTAACATTTCAAAACACCTCACGAAAAAGGAATGAAATATAATTCACTCAATCACTCAATTTAGTGGAGTAACAAGATAAATCACACTCATTGCTCAGTCATGATTAGATTATTACCATAGGCTTGTACAAGAAACAAAACTCCACCGACGTAGCGTGAGCACCAAGCGAAAACATCTAAAGAAGACTTTTATTTGGGTTGAAATGTTAGGCTTAGGGTAAAGGGTATGGATAAGGCATGGGAATGTTAATGAAATTGATGTTAAAAGAAAAATAAAGTCAAGTCTAATACCCATGTTTCTAGTTACCAAACAATCCGCAAACCAATAAATGATCGTAGCTTCCTTTTCTTTTTCTTTGAATTTCCACAATTCTTCGCATTAATTTGCCATAACAACTTCCTTCGAGCATAGCGCATTGGCTAATACTTATTACACATATCTTTTTTTTTTTCTTTTTTTTTTCTTAAACATAACTCCTTTCTTTGAAATGGCTCATACAAATGACAAGGTGCGGTCACTCATAATCATCTAGACAATCTTCTCATACCAGGTGACTAGCAACCAACCATTTTAGACATTGACAAGGGTTAGGCTAAGGCTTAAAGTGTAAAATATTTTTGTATTTTCTAGATTTATCAAAACGAAAAGGATGGCTCAGAGGGTGTAACTAAGGGTATCTAGCGCTAAAGATGAGCGCTAAAAATGGGTCCATGTGGGTGGTTAACTAACCGATGTGGCTAGTTAATATATCATAATATGAAAAATGGAAGGCCATTTGGATTAAAATCCTATGGTGCCTCTTTATCACACGAATTCACTTATATCGCACGAATGCGATCTCACTGCGGTCTGGTAATGATTTACAAGTACAAGTTCTAGAATAAATAAAATCACCGGCATACTCATAGCAAAAGATTTCAAGCATAAAAGATGTATGCTTATATAGAACAGGCTCAAATCCTCACAATTTTAGTGGAAAGGGCTATAATATGTGCTAGCAAATGTTATCGATCCCAGAATGGATTGCAATGTTAATCGGAACACATATCAAATTTTTAAATATTACCAGTTTTACCAGTGGATTGATCCAGTTATTCTAATATATCATCCTAACAGCGTGAAAATAACTAGATCACAAGGGCAAACAAAAATTTAAATTTAAGCTTAAAAACTCTAATTTTCCTATTCACCCCCACACTTAAGTTAAACATTGTCCTCAATGTGAAAGACGAACTTCAAAGTATAGAAATAGGGAAATAGAGATAAAACCAGATATTCAAACGAGTTTGTCAGCTTAATTTCATTTGATCAAAGCGTCAACTGAAGTAATCATTACCTGTACAAAATGTTATACACAAACAAAAAGAGCTTTATTAAGATGTGGCACCCCCCCACACTTAAGTTCAACCAAAGGTTTAAACTTTTGGGCGTGACCACAGAAAATCAAATCTGAAACACACGGGTTGCCTCCCGAAAAGCGATTGTTTTATTAACGAGTCATCAGCCTGACTCAAATTCTCCCAAATTCACGTGGCTGCATTTGCAGCCTTGAATATTGATAAGGATTTAAAATGTACACTTTTAAGGGGTCATTTAAGCCCTTAATCGCCCACTTTTATATCCGTTACTGCTTAATTTTGTTCCTTGTCATTTTTTAGGTCTCTTGAAGGCAAAATGCTGGAATGATGCTTATTTGGACGAAAAGGCGTGAATATGTGAAGAAAATCGCTAAAGTCAAGATAAAGACACTCAAGCTGCTGAAAGTGCACCCGACAGCGTCACAAACAAAGAGAGGCGTCGTCCCTATATTTGTGACGGCTCAGAAGTGAAATTGCTATTTTACACCTGACGGCGTCAGGCTTTGAAGAGTAGGGCGTCACGAAGACCTTTTCCATCAGACGGCCTAGATCCAGATTCAGACGGCGTCAGAAGTTGAAGCTGACGGCTTCACAACCACAATGTGACGCCGTCCCAAAGTTGACTTGGCCAAGACGAAACCCTAATGGCGGCGATATGACGGCGTCACAATTAAAAGGTGACGCCGTCGCAGTTGTAACTCTATATATAGAATTCCATTTTCAGACTTTTAGAGAGGTAGATTTGTGGAGTAAAAATCTAAAACGATTTTGGTCCGTCTTGGACAGTATTTTAGGGTTCTAATACCCTATTTTACATCAAGATAAGTTATTTACTTCATTGATTTCATTATATCTTTGATTGTATGTGTGTATGCTTGCATGTTTACCATGTCCGTCTAATTTACTTGTGTGTTTGCTTAGATCTGTGAAACCTAGTTATTGAATATTGATTGGTTGTCTCTTGTCTTAATTGTAATTGGCTTAGGATTGCAATAGGCCATCGTTGTGTTTTTAATGCTTGAGTAATCTTTGTGAACCTTAGTTTATAATCGCCTAGAGTAATTGTAGGATAAAAATCCAAAGATAACCTTAGAGTTAGTTTATGAATCCTAGAGATTTTGTAGGCAATAACCTTAAGGTATTCTCAAAGAGTTAGGGAGAAAAGCATACCCTACGACCTTAGAAGACACAACGTGTTAAGAATAAGGACGTGGCAATTCAACCACCAATAAAAGATAACTAGGGAGTAATAGTATCTAGGTAAACACATTTTTAATCATCATACGAGCACACATCAATAGACATAGACTACCCCTTAGTTTAGTTAATTAGATAATTAGATAGTAGAGTAATCGGTAGAAGTACCACCCCCAAATCCAAACCCCGAGATCGTACCTTTAATTTTCTAAAAAAATATAAAAAAGATAAAAAATAATTTTCCTCAATCCCAACCTTAGCGTAGTAATTTCTCACTAGCATTCCTATTCCCCTAGAGAGCGATATCAATCCCGAGGTTTACCCTAATACTATACTACAACGATTAGGTTCACTGCCTAGGTGGTTGAAAAACTTGCTTGAAGAAACGAAGTTTCCTTTGTCCCTGAACGCGCATTGTACACATATCAAGTTTTTGGCGCCGTTACCGGGGAATAGAATAACTAGTTAGATCTCTATCTCGTTTAGTTTCTCTTGCTTGATTCCTATCAAGTAAGCTTTTTTCTCATTTTTAGATTCCTCATAGTCTATCCCCCTTCTTCGTGACCTTTGTTCGTAAATCCCATCACTTTTCATCATGGAAGGTGATAATCAACCACCAATTATCAACCCACCACCAAATGACCCGCCAAGAGGCCACACTCTTGGTGAATACTCAAGACCAAGCCACCTAGGCTATAGGAACACCATTGAGCTCCCCGATCAAGCTCAAACTACGGCCCTGCGATCTGACACCATCCGGTTGGTGCAAAACGGATGTGCATTCCATGGACTTCGTTCCGAAGATCCTAATCAGCATCTTAAGGATTTCCTTAAAATAGTCGATTCCATCGACCTTGATGCTACTACTCGGGAGACCACGCGCTTGAGTCTCTTCCAATTCTCTCTACGGGACCAAGCTAGTAATTGGCTTGAGCGACTTCCCGCCGGCTCCATCTCAAGTTGGGATGATCTCACTTCTCGTTTCCTTGCCCAATTTTTCCCACCAGGGAGAACTACTAAGCTTAGAAGGGATATCTTGACGTTTCAACAACTTCAAGGCCAGTCCCTCTACGAGGCATGGACCCGATTCAAGGACTTGCTCCATAGAGTCCCTCATCATGGCATTGATCTTTGGCTTCAAGTCCAAATCTTCTATGACCATACCAACTTCATCACCAGGCGATCCATTGATCAAGCCGCCGGTGGAAGGCTTAGCAACTTCAACGCAGAAGAATCGTGGGATATTATAGAAGAGCTTGCCGATCAAAGCTACGAAAATTGGAGTGAATCCCATGAAACCCCCGTTAAAGTGGTTAATGCCATATCAATTCCTCATGAGCCTTCCAACATCACTGAAGAGCGAATGAGTGCTCTTGAGAGAAGGATTGATTATCTAATTGAGAGGCAAAAGAGATGTTAATACAAATAAGCCGTAAAAATGTTTATTTATATTTTACGATCTTCTAATGTTTTGTCGATAATAAAAGTAAAATCATTTTAACGAAACAAATAAAATACGTAAATGGTTTGGACTAATAGTTTTCTAACACACTTACGCTTTCACATAAAACACTAAAACAAGTATAAGTGATTTTATGATTTAGATACATATGTACAACAACTAGTGTTTACATATTGGGTTAAACATATACTTAAACTAAGTATACTAAAATGGGTAAAAACTAAGTATATGCTAAAATGGGTAAATACAAGTATATACTAAATGGGTAAATACTAGCAAATGGTTTTGACCCACAACCCATGGTTTTATATATACCACTTAACCAAGTTCATTGTATCCTTAAGATACATTGTACCTAGAAAGAAAACCACAGATCAACCCATAACCCATGACCCATGACCCATAACCAAAAATACCCATGGGCAAAGAGGATCGTACCACGGATCCCTAGCTTTGTGCTAGCCGGATCCCTTGTGGTAGGGATCCGGGGAACAGTAGGATTTTTCCTCTATAAATAGTGAGCCATGTCTTCATTATTTCTTACCCCATTTGAATCCCTTTCTAGCACACTTTCCCCCCTGAGTTAAATCTCACTAACCTTAGATCCAAGAGATCTATGTTTGTAGTTTTGTTTTTGTGTGATCTTTTAGGTTCCTCTTAAAGGCAAGATCACCACCTTTGAAGTCGAGCAAGCTCAAGTCCATGAGTTGCCATGCTTCCTCATCATCAAGGCTACTGAAGTCTTCTTGTTGATGATTCCTTTCTTTCTTCAAAGAAGTGTAGTGTTGAAGACATTAGTGAAAGATGTCTCAAGAGTCAAGACGAAGATATTAGTGAAGGGTATCTATCGTCTATAGGATAAAGCACTTGTGGTAGGTGCTTGGAAGTCAAGACAAAGAAGCATTAGTGAAAGGTGCTTAGAAGTCAAGACAAAGAAGCATTAGTGAAAGGTGCTTAGAAGTGAAGACACAAGACATTAGTGAAAGGTGTCTTGTAGATCTAGTCAAAGGCATTAGTGAAAGGTGCCTTAGATGTACATTCGATATGATGTGTTTCGATGTACAAGATAGACTAGTATTAGATCCAAGGATATTGATATCCTTGATGATGTTGTAAAGGAGTAGATCTCCTTTGGGATTAGTCGTTGGTGTAGTGTGGTAGTAGTTCCTCCATTGCAATGGAACTAGGTGCTTAGCCTAGTACATAATAAAGGGTAGGCGACGTTGTGAAGGTGTAGTTTACCTAAGGTGTGAAAGATCTAGGTACTTAGCCTAGTACCTTATAAAGGGTAGGCGACGTTGTGTAGGTGTGGTTCACCTTGGAGTGAAAGAACCCGGTGGTTAGCCTAGTACCGGAAAAAGAGTAGGCGACGTTGTGAAGGCTTCTCCGCCATAAGGAGATTGGTGTAGTGATTACGAACTCTCGAGTAGGTGACTTAGGGAGTGGAGTAGGGCAAGGAAGGTGACCTTGTAGCCGAACCACTATAAATACTTGCGTTGTGGTTTTGTGCTTCTTACTCTTATCTTTTCATTACTTACCTTTTTATGTTTGTTTATCAACATCCAACACACACATCCAAATAGATTGACATAAGTCGATCTAAATAGATTAAAATGAAGTTTTAATTGGTAAAACTATTCAACCCCCCTTCTAGTTTTCCACAATTGGTATCAGAGCTTCGTTACCAAGGTTCTTGAAGTATATTGTACTTTAAAAACTTGATACGATCCATGGTTAATTGAAAACTACAAAGAAGGTTTTTCATAAAAGCAAACACCATGTTTTTCAAAACTATATGTTTGGATGTTGAAGTTGATAACAACATTTTTTTTCTTTTTATTTTTTCATTTAATTGCACTAATTTTCTTTGTCATATTGATTAGTCAAAGCTCATACCCACCAAGCTTTAGGAGTAGCTTGGTAACAAGAATACCTTCCTTAAGAAGGTATCTTAATCGCAAAGGAGCGGGAATCGTCTAAGTGAAATTTGTTGTGTCATTTGTAAAGACATTCCTAAGTGCGCTAGAGGTATGATTCTCCTTTTATTGTGCTTGATAATTAAATATGCCTATTTAGGTATTTATATAGTTATCCTTTTTGTGCTCATACATGTTTTACGTGAAGCTTCGTTAGGAAGCCTTTTTCTTACAATACGTGTTATATTTCTCATCTATGGTCATAGTATATAAAACTTATGGTTTATTTCTTTTCAATCAAATAATAAAACAAAACACGAATTTCAAAAATTCTCCTTTCCCTATTTATAATCCCACCGTCGGCCACTCCCCCAAAACCCTCACTTTTTCAAAATCTTCCAATTTCAAAAATTTCCTTTCATTCAAAAATTTCATCTTCCTCCTCACTCCATCTCAACCGAAACCAAGAAAGATCCGTCTTCAACATGGTTTACATCGCACTCGTGCTCATCGCCATAACACTCATCACACTTGTGTTCCCTATGATGAAGTTCACATACGGAGACCACATACGGAGACATTTACTTTGTGTTGTTAATCTATATTGGGATCATATACCCAATCCTTTGTATCATCCTTAGTATTGAAATGCAATATTCTTAATAATCTAGTTTATCTAGGTTGTTGTTATCATAATGTGTTTTTTCACTTATTTTGATCTATATGTTTTATATTCTTTTGTGATACATTAGAAGTCATGTATGCATGCTAAAAGAAAATGTAGGTTAAAACATATATCGTGGTATAAAAACTGTAAAACCTATGTTTTTATCAAATCTGTTTCTGACTACAGATCCACGGATCCCGGAAGATATACTAGCCGGATCCCTTTTTAAAAGGAACCATGGGATTCGTCCTACTGGAAAACTGTTTTTCATGCAAATCAAAAACCTCTTTTCTTCTAAGAGTAATACTCCACTTATATGTCAAAACCATAAGCGAGTTAAGTGTATTTCTTGTTAAAAACCATTGTTAATAAAAATCTAGTAAAAACATTAGATTATCATAAGTTGACCACAAACATCTTATTTTATTAACATGTCATTTCTATAGGTTCAACTATGACGCATGAATATGAGTTTGATTTTTCACTCACTAGCGTCTACACTCCGAACATCTCTCTCGAACCCAACACACCTGACAATCATGTCCGTGGGTTCAATAATCTCGAAAACCGTCACTTCCATGAAGGACGTATTGTAGACACCTCTCTACAATTCGAAGAAGGTATCAATACCTCATTCCGAGCCATAGGACTAGAATGTCTTCTTGAAATCAACGAGAAGATATGTCCAGGGTTCATAATGGAATTCTTCCGTCAAGTTGAACTCGTTCGTAACGAGGATCGCTCTTTATCTCTTTGGTTTTATATCAAAAACCAAAAGTTCGCTCTAACACTTGGGCATTTTGCTCACATCCTCCGGATTCCAAATCATGGACAATGTGCCTTCACCGAAGATTGGTCTCTTGATTCTCTCTTCAACTTTCGTGAAGAAAATAGTCCATATTGTTCACACATACCCTCCTCGAAAGATTTAAATCGCATAATATGAAAACCTCGACCATATTAATCCGATCCAAACATTATCTTTACAAGGGATATCCGAGAAGAGTACAAGCCTCTTGCACTCATCCTACGTGAAAATGTTTGGAGTCTTAGGAGAAATCGAGAAATCCTTCCCGCTTGTTGTGCTCACATGTTGTACTGTTTGCTAACACAACAACCATACAATCTCGCCTACTTCTTCGCAAGGCGAATTGAAAATCTTCAAGGATCTAAGAATAAACTCATCCCTTATGGAATGTTCTTGACACGCCTCTATCATAATGTTATGCACTTCCATCCTCAATTTCAAAGTCCGTTGTACGTACTTGTGAACAAGATGATGGAACCGCTAAACATATCTCTCATGAAGACTTTCTTCATTCTTGATTCCACCAACACTCATCAATCATATAATGATCCTCCTAGCGAAAACACTCAAGGAAACTAATAGTATTCCAAAATAGGATCAAATCTCTTGTACTCGTGCTTTATCAATGTAATCTAATTTCCTTCATGAAATAAAACATTTTACATTTGATATCTTGGTATTAGAACTCTCTTTAGACTATCCTTGAGATATAATGCATTGTCAAGATCATTGCATACCTTTAGTAAAGGTCCTGCTGAGCAGATGGGCGGATCCCAAAGATTGTACTAGATGTCTTAAGGAAACTTGTATTTCAAATGCAATTGCAAGCATTGTATTTCAAACACATTCTTAGAACACCTCACACTAAGCTAAACATAGTGTCTTAAGGAAACTTAAGTCCTTTTCAAGATAGGATAATCTTTCCTATTTATACATAACTCACCTAGGTCACACTCTAAAATGCTTGTAGCTCTACCTTTTCATTTTTAATCCGTTACTCTTCCGCTCTTAAACTCACACTTCATTTTCTACTTGATCCCTCACATCTAGTATTAGAAATATTTCGATTATGGCAAAATTGATCATAAATCATCCTCACCTCAAAATTGATCAAAGTTGATCAAAATCTAGTTTTCTCATCTCAAAGCTTATAGGATATTTTCCAAAACACTATCCTAAGACACAACCTGATCTCTAGGATCATTTAGCTTCAATTGACACTCCAAATCTTTAGTGTCATCCTTGCTCATCCATTGGTACTCTTGAAAAGTTCCAAATCCTTCCATAAATGACAATCATTAGCTACATCATTCATTACCTTCAAGTACTCAAGCATCCATTCATTTAAAACACTTAGGAGGACTGAAACACTCAAGATGATATAGGTCTTAGATCTTAGAAACATTATTTCCACTCTTTCATAGTCTGAGAGCCGGATTCCTAGGATTAGCCTAGACGGATCCCTCTGAGGAGGGAACCGTGGGATCCGGATGACAGTTTATGTCAAATCTTGCAAAAACAATCATTTCAACTTATCTTCCTAACTCAAACACTCCATCTCATCTTAAATGAGTTCCTAGATCAGTGCAACCTCTGAAGTTGACTCTTGTGCATGTCAATCATCACATTTCAATGAATTCTAGTGGCTTAAGGCTTAAATGCACTTGCCAAATCTCTTAGCTTATAAACCACCTTGTTAGGACCTCCATAGTCATCACTCTCATCCTAAATTTCAGCTCTTGCAAACTCTTGAAATCATCTCATCATGAGGAAAACCCCAAGTAGTAACTTATCCACCAAAGAACCACCCATGAAAAGAGCTCGTGTTATACAAGAAATTTCTTCAACCGAATCATCTCCGGTCAAGCCAACAAATGATAGAATCCTTCATCATCCAATCAAACCAATTCCTAAAAGGATAGTACCCACAAAACTACCTTTGCCAAATACCACCATACCTCCTAGGCCAAACAATATCATCTCCACCAAACCATCACCATTGGTTCCTAGAGCTATTTCTTTTACATCCCCACTATCATCACCATACCTCTACAATTTAGAGGACTTGCCTCCTAGGCCGTCTCATCCGCTTCCACCGACAACATTCTCCTCATTAGGAGGAATAATGGTTCAAAATCAAGGTGTTGAGTCAACACTTGCTCCGGCTTCCTTCTCGGCGTTTTCATCATATAATCCCATTTGGATTATGACAAATCATCAAAGTCAACCACCCGACCATATGGAAGTTAACACTTCTCTACCACCACCATCATGTCTTGTAGATCTAGTCAAAGGCATTAGTGAAAGGTGCCTTAGATGTACATTCGATATGATGTGTTTCGATGTACAAGATAGACTAGTATTAGATCCAAGGATATTGATATCCTTGATGATGTTGTAAAGGAGTAGATCTCCTTTGGGATTAGTCGTTGGTGTAGTGTGGTAGTAGTTCCTCCATTGCAATGGAACTAGGTGCTTAGCCTAGTACCCAATAAAGGGTAGGCTTATGTTGTGAAGGTGTAGTTCACCTAAGGTGTGAAAGAACTAGGTACTTAGCCTAGTACTTTATAAAGGGTAGGCGACGTTGTGTAGGTGTGGTTCACCTTGGAGTGAAAGAACCCGGTGGTTAGCCTAGTACCGGAAAAAGAGTAGGCGACGTTGTGAAGGCTTCTCCGCCATAAGAAGATTGGTGTAGTGATTACGAACTCTCGAGTAGGTGACTCGGGGAGTGGAGTAGGGCAAGGAAGGTGACCTTGTAGCCGAACCACTATAAATACTTGCGTTGTGGTTTTGTGCTTCTTACTCTTATCTTTTCATTACTTACCTTTATATGTTTGTTTATCAACATCCAACACACACATCCAAATAGATTGACATAAGTCGATCTAAATAGATTAAAATGAAGTTTTAATTGGTAAAACTATTCAACCCCCCTTCTAGTTTTCCACAAGAGAGCTCCTGAACCAATCCCTCGAGCAACGATTAATTCCGCTAACTCTGCCAACCACCCAACACCTCTCTCTGAATCACCAAGCCGTGAGCAAAATCTCAATTCCGAACGGTGCTTCCGTTCTACTTCTCCAATACCACTCTCACCAAGCTTTAAGGAACAAATAAGAGAGTACATGGCAGCCCATACGGAAAGATTAGCAAAATTTGAAGAAGAGGTTTATAGGAAAAGGGAGGAAATGCAGGCAAAAATGATGGAGATGATGAACTTGGTGAAAAAGTATACTAAGACGAAGGTTCCCGAGAAGGTGCTAGTGAGAAGCGATGATCACCTTTCCCCCACTTCATTTGTTAACGCCATTTCCATTGTATCCGATAAAGGTGGAGTAGTTGAGAAGAAGGAGACTGAGAAAAGCAAGGATAGTAAGAAAAAGGAGGAGGCTGAAACCAATGATGAACCCGAGACCATTGAATACTACCTTAAGCACAAGATTAATAAGAAAACAATTGTTAACCAAGTGAACAACTTTAGGTACAATGAGGTTCTTAGGAAAGCCCTCGAAGGAGAAATAACAGAAGAAGAATATGACACCATGCCTATGGGACCTATGTACGAGTTGGTTCTAAAAAAACCAGTAACTAAAAAACGAGAAACCTCAGGGAATTTCGTGATACCATGTAGCATAGGCGACATCGAAAATATAAATGCCTTGGCTGATCAAGGATATGATGTAAACATAATGCCGTTATCAGTCTATAGTAAATTGACTAAGGAGGAGCCAACCAAGACCAATCTTATACTTTTCTTAGCAAATCACACATATGTCTATCCCGTAGGAATAACGGAAGATGTCTTAATTGAGGTGGCCAATATTGTCTATCCGATGGACTTCGTGATCATAGACATTGAGGAAGATAGAAATATGCCACTCATTCTTAGAACACCCTTTCTGGTCACTGCCAAGGCAACCATCAAATGCGGAGAGGGTATCATGATACTCAAAAGTGGAAAAGGATACGCTAGGATACCTATTGTTCCAAGATACCCTTTGAAGATTATGGAAAAGATAACTGATGAGAATCCACAGGTCTTTAATAATACTGTTAAGAAGAAAATTAACGAATGGGAAAGAGGGCTTAGAGAATCCATGGTCCAAGGGTTACATGCGACATTGTGGAAACGTGATAAAAAGTTAGGAAATAACCCTACCTCAATACCAAAAGCTCAAAAGAACCCTAAGGAAGTTTTGAAAGGAGAAAAGGTGCTTTTGTATAAATCGAGAATAAAAGCATTAAGAGGAAGGAATAAGCCAAGATGGGTTGGACCTTATACGGTGAAAGAAACTGATCTAAAAAATAAAACCGTTATCATAATGGACGACGTTGGGAAAGAGTTCATGGTAAGCATAAAATGTCTACAACCTTTTGATGAAGGCTTGGTGAAAGAAAAAAAAGAATGGTAATGAAGTCACGTAGGGGCACGACTTCGAGTCTAGCTACAAGACTCATAAATAAAGAAAAGCGCTTCGTGGGAGGCAACCCATGCTTAATTGTTTGCTTGTTTGTGTGTCATATATCTTTTCATTGATTGTTTCTTCTCATTTTTGAATTTGTGAAAATGCTTTATTTTGTCTTTAACCTCGTCTTAATTACATATAAAGGTATTTTACAAAAAGGATAAGTGTAGGGAGGATTACACACATTTTCAAAAGAACGTGAACATGAGAATTACAATTCTTGAAAAGATATATATATATATATGTATATATATATGTATATATATATATATGTATATATATATATATATATATATGTATGTTTGTTAGAGTCAAATGCTTGTATCGAGTTATAATGGATGTTTTGCAGGAATTTTTCCAGATTCTAAAGACATAAATTTTCCAGAATTTTTTCAGAAAATCGCAGACCAGTTTCTGTAAGGATAACCTGACGATGTCAGGATTGCAACCTGACGGCGTCAGGAGGAGCTAAAATAACTTATCTAACTTTCTCTCGTTTTATGTGCTACTTATAAATTTTTGGAATCTCTCAAGTCTTAATTTTCCAGAAAATCTGCAAACATCCTGTGGAAAACTAGAAGGGGGGGTTGAATAGTTTTACCAGTTTAAAACTTCCTTTTAAATATTTAGATCGACTTATGTCAATCAATTTGGTTGTTTATGTTGGACGTTGATAGATAGATATATAAACGTGTAATGAAAGATAAAGAGTAAGAAGCACATCACCACGACACAAGTATTTATAGTGGTTCGGCTACAAGGACACCTTCCTTGCCCTACTCCCCTCCCTGAGTAACCTACATGAGAGTTCGTAAACACTACACCAACTCCTTATGGCGGAGAAGCCTTCACAACGTCACTTAACCTTTTTCCGGTACAAAGCTAAATACCGAGTTCCTTCACACCTAACACAACGTCGCCTACCCTTTATACGGTGCTAGGCTAACCACTGAGTTCTTTCACACCAAGGAGAACTAATCCTATCACAACGTCACCTACCCTTTATTAGGTACTAGGCTAAGCACCTAGTTCCATTACTATGGAGGAACTACTACCCTTCACATCACAACAACTAATATCAAGGAGATCCACTCCTTGTTACAAGACCATCAAGGATATCACCATCCTTGGAAGTAAACAAATACTTATATGTATAACGATGCACATCATCGATTATACGACCTAGGCATTCTTCCCAAATGCTACTTGATTTGATTCTTAGGCATCCTTCACTAATGCCTTTGACACAACGCTTGGCACCCTTGACTAATGCCTTCGTCTCGACACCTTTAGCATTCTTCACTAATGCTCTTGACACGGACGATAAGCACCTTTCACTAATGCTTTCATCTTGACACTTTCGGCATCCTTCACTAATGCCTTCAACCCAATATATACGGAGGAAGAAAGAACTATCAACAAGAGAACCTTAGTTGTCTTGATGATGACGAAGCATGGCAACTCATGGACTTGAGCTTGCTCGTCTTTAAGAAGTGGTGATCTCGCCTTTAAGAGGAACCTAGAGAATCACACAAAAACAAAAGACAAACTACATAGATCACTTGGATCTGAGGTTAGAAGGTTATAATACTTGAGGAAGTATGTATGTAAAGTGATGAGTAGAAAGGAAGAAATGGCTCTCTATTTATAGAGGAATTTTTCTACTGTTCCCCGGATCCCGCGGATCCCTCCCACAAGGGATCCGGCTAGCACAAAGCCAGGGATCCGTGGGACGCTCCCCTTTGCCCATCGGTATTTTTGGTTATGGGTCATGGGTCATGGGTTATGGGTTGATCCATGGTTTTCTTTCTAGATACAATGAACTTGGTAAAGTGGTATATATAAAACCATGGGTTATGGGTCAATACCATTTGCTAGTTTTTACCCATTTAGTATATACTTGTTTTTACCCATTTTAGTATACTTAGTTTAAGTATATGCTAACCCAATATGTAAACATTAGTTGTTGTACATCTGTATCTAAATCATAAAATTACTTATACTTATTTTAGTGTTTTATGTGAAAACGTAAGTGTGTTAGGAAACTATTGACTCAAACTATTTACGTATTCTATTTGTTTCGTTAAAATGATTTTACGTTTGTTATCGACAAAACATTAGAAGATCGTAAAATATAAATAAACGTTTTTACGGTTTATTTGTATTAACACATCCATTCCACAAGCATTATATCCTAGTTTAGAAGAGTCATATATAGTTTTACCGCCGATTTTACGCGAAGGTTTCGTCTGTTTTCTTAAAGTGTGCATGTTTTATTTATCAAGAAGAAGAAACATAAGATTGGATGGAGCTTTTCACGCATACATTCTTCTTGGAGAAGAATTTAACAACTACTTCACACGGATCCTACCGAGCTAATCAGAGGAGTATTAGTTTCTTTCTTTTTTAGTTACCTTCCATTATCAAAACTTTGATACTTTCGGGGAACATTGGGGACAATGTTCATTTAAAGTGTAGGGAGGGAGAATAAAACGGAGACTTTGAAACTATGCTTATCCTTGACTATTTGTCTTGTCCTATTCCATTTGTGTAATAAACCATGAGAAATATCGGTTAGGGTAATTTTAGCACCAAATTTAAAATTTTTCATGACATGTAGGAGTGGGTCTTTAGTCTTAATAAAGCATCTCATGGATAGGAAGTTATATGACTAGCACAAAACCCTTTACCACTCAAATTCCACCCTAAAAATGTGAGGTTCGCCCCTAGATTTTGTTAGGAATTGGAAATTCCTTGAGAAAGTGTCGGTCACCCCAATTATGGTCTAGCATATGTTAGCTCGTAGACTTGTCATTATTTACGGTATTTAGTAGTTAATTAGTTAGTTAGTAGCGTAGATTAGTTTAGAGTAACACCGTGGAGGTAGGACGGGTCTTTACCCACTGTATGCCTGATCCACAGTCCGTCAGGAGGACGTAGTAGTTGTAACTATAAATACCCTCTACCTCCCAAGGTAGAGGGTTGGAACTAGTGAAGCTAACCTTGCATTTTGTGTTTTATTTCTCTCTAGAATTCCCTCTCCTCTCTTCATCTCTCTAAAAATGGCCTACTTGTTTAATCATCTACCTAGACCACCCGAATCATCTAAACAACATAAAATATACGATCCTACAATTGGTATCAGAGCTAAGTTGTGTTGTTTTGTTGATTCGAATGGTTCTTAATGCGGTTTGATCGTTGTTTTGATGCGACTTGATGTTGTTGTGATGAATGGTGATGCTGTCTTGATGTTTGGTGCTGTTGGTTGTTGAACCTGGTTTATAGCTGTTGTTACATGTTCTTTAGCAGTTTCTGTTGGTAATGTGAATTTGTTGGTTTGATGTTTGCTCACTGAATTAGTTTGTGAAAGTCATTAACAGCATATTTAAGCCAGTTTCATCAAAGCGGTTTGTGCTGATATGGTGTTTCATTGATGCGGTTTGTGGTCACATTCTTATGTGCGGTTTGTCTTTAAATAGGTCCAGATTCAATGCATCTATGCGGTTTGCAAAGTTTTGTCCAGGTTCGTTGAATTATTATGCGATTTGTGTCAATATGCTTTTGAGCATTTTGTCAAAAACTGGCATGCGATTTGTCCTATCTGTCCAGATTCTATGTATATGGAAATGTTGCGGTTTGTCATAAAAGTGTTGACTTTTATGCGGTCAAAAGCGACTTGTCCATTTTTGAATGTGCGGTTTGTCATGTCTGATTTCTGAAGCGATTTATGTTAGTAAAGGAAGCGGTTTGTCAAAAAATTTGTTTTACAGATCAATTCCTAACAACAGAATCACAAATAGATCAATATCAATTCCAGCATTCACCAAATGAAACAAACAACATTCAAGATTACATCCATATCATGAAACAAATCAACAATCAATATCATCATCACAACCACAACAAATTACATCCATATCAAAACCTAAATCTACATCAGAATCACAAGTCTATCCTATATCATGCAAAATTCGAATACAAGTCTCATCTCATCATTTTATATAATCCAATTGAAATAGATGATAACATTACAAAGACCAGAGTACTCGAATATTAAGGATCTCAGCTTTTTCTTTGTGTGTGGTTGATTAAACTCTTAGACCTTAAAGATCTTTACACAAAAGAAGAATACATCACAGATCTTGCCTTCTTGGACTAAGGATGAATCGACATATACTACTTCAAGATCTCAGTGTGTTCAATGTTGCTTGCAATTGGTTCCAAGATTATTTGTTGAACATAACACCATCATCGATCTTTGTGAAGCAAGGCTTCAATTTTTTAATTTTCGATCATTAAAATAAAAACAAAACAATCTGTTTCATTTTTCTTTTCATTCGATTGGTTCGAAAATGAAAATCTTTTAACAACCCAAATGAAAATCTTTTAACAACCCAAATGAAAATCTTTTAATAATCCTTTTCGAAAATAAAGAAAAGAAATTAACAACGAAAATGAAAATCTTTTAACAACCCAAATAAGGGGAATAAAACCTACCGGTTACTCAAGTATGAAGAGGTGTTCGTACGGTTTGACCTCATGGTCCTTACCAACCCTGTGGCTAATCTGAATCAAGGACCTCGACCCTAAGCCATCCCTGTGGCCATCTCGAACCATCTCTGTGGCTAGATGTCCTTGAATATCACATACAAGGTTTGTTAAAGACTTGATGTGTTGATGTTTGATTCTTAATATCGCAAGGAATGGAGATGAAACAGAAGCGTTTTTGATAAGGTTGGGTTTGGGAAAAGTTGGTAGGTGGATGGTATGAGTTTAGGGTTAGAGTATTCTTAGGGTTATAAAATGAGTAGTTAGGGTTAACCTTCGGTTATAAGGTGCTGAGATTGGATCAGATATATCTAATGGGCTTTCAACGGGATTGTAGTAAATATAAGTGAATGGACTTGGGTAGTAGTACACGTGGGCCACTTTTGCTGGATAACTTGTGGGCTGAAATAAAATGGTTGCCATGGACGAAGTTTATTGGATGGACTGATGGTTCACGAATTTGATGGGCACAAATTTGTGTTATAGTCCGAAATTTATATCTTAAGACTTATAGTTTTAATAAATTTTGGACTAACATTGGTATTTTTGTGTATTGATAAAATTTCACGGAAGGATACAAATTCGCGGCTTGAGCTTAATATTTGAGAAAAGGATTATTGATGTTGGTGACCTCACTTGGGCTTTGGAGTTTGAATGTATAAATCACATTTTTCGTTTAGAGGTTGATATACAATTTGGAGATTGATATACAAGTTCATTTGAACATTGGGCCATGAAGCTTGGATTCGGATAACGGTCAGATGGGCTTCTCAATATGAGATCGGATTTATGAGATTTGGATTGATGAAATTTGTTGAAGTTATTTGATAATGACATTTGATGTGTATGGATAAGACGTGATCAGCAATTCCCATGAGATATTCGACGCTACATAATGTCAATGATACTTCACAGTCTAAGCAAAATCTTTCAAAGAATCGTCAGCGGTCATGATTTTTCAAGATGTTTGCTTATGACAAGAACTTCTCGTGCAAATGGTTGTATACGTTATGATGCTTTCGAAAGTTCAAAACCATCATAGGGGAGAAACGTGTATTTTGATGTTTTACGATCAACCTCAGGGGGAAGTAGTGTATACTACTCGACTTAGTATGGTTTGTGAAGTTGTCTATATATGGGTAAAGAATTGTTGATGATGGTGAATGAACCGTTGATGAACCGCTACATGTTCCCCTAAAAACAGATATTCACCTAAACCAAAGTTGTCATAACACATTCAAGCTGACATTGTTTACGGTTTTGTCTTGATTTTGTAAAATCCCGCGAAAAAACCTATTTCTCGGTTTAAATCATAGACTTGTAAAATCCCCTGACAACGGAAACATCCTGGTAATTGTAAATTGCATTTCCGGATCTATCTTACGGTTTATTCTTGGTTTTGTAAAATCCCACCAAAGAAACTATTTCTCGGTTTAAATCATAGAATTATAAAATCCCGTGATGATGGAACCATCCTAGAGAAAGGGAAGTGTATTTTAGGATCTTATCTGATGCTGGTGCTATGGTTTCTGCTTCGAAGAAGGGATAAAATGGTGTACTTCATGAATTGGGTGTTTGCTTGGATTGCCTTCATGGCAGTTTGGTTATTACATGGTTTTACGGGGTTATGTGCCTTTTACCATGGTCGGGATAAAAACCATTATCATAGTTCACTTAGAACATCAAAGGAGGCTAGATTTGAGCTTTTAATAAGAAAATGTGACAACGGCGTTAATTCATTATTATCTATTTGAGGCTGAAGTGAAATATCACGGGCGAGTGTACTTAGTATCTGAAGGTATTGATGGTTGGTTGGATGAAGAGTATAGAGTACTTAGAGATTCAATGGAGGATGAAGTCTCGGCACCGCTCTTTGTTACAAATGTGCAAGTTTATGTCACGAGTTCGGGTTAGTTTACTTCTGGGTCAAATTCATCATATTGGGTTTCTCCATTAGCTGTTATGACAAAGAGACTACTGAATGATAATGGGGTGATTACAGGTTTTGCCAAGAGATGATGAAAAGAGAGAGATTATGACGTTTGAACACAACAATTCAAGCCTCGTACTCTAAAGAAAAGAAATGTGTACGTTTAAGTGCGCATTATCTTCGAAAGAAGAGAAATCTTCTTATGATGTTTGAACACAACAGTTCAAGCCTCGTTCTCTAAAGAAAAGAAATGTGTACGCTTCAGTGCGTTTTATCTTTTGAAGAAGAGAAATCTTCTTATTTATGACCATTCTCGTCAACATGCTTCATACTTTATCCACGCGCTTTCAGTTATCAAGTGAACCGGACTACCGATGGTTGTTCTCTTATTCCACTTGCTCGATTATAATGACGATGGCGACATCATTTGCAACCTTCGAGGGGGAGAAGTGTGAAGAAACTACATTATGAAGATAATCACTTGTTTAATCAAGAATGACATCTCCGTATGCAATTCTTGAGAGGGAGAAGAAGTATGATAATTCTACATGTTGAGTTATATCTGAGAATAAATGGTCAAACGGCTCCAAACTCATGTAAGAACCGAGCTTCTTCTTATCGGGTCATCTTCACATGGAGTTTTTCTTCTAAGAGCCATTGGTTGACATCTTCACATGGGCTGATATGATTAAATGACAAAGTGCTTCTAGTTGCTGGGCTGATTTCTTTAATGAACATCTTTCTGTTCTTGTTTGATTGGGAGGGATTTTAGTTAAGGAGATTTTCTACATATAAGGTAATTGGAACGCATTTGGTGAGATGAAGATGTTAACTTTCTATTCCCCAAATGGACAATCTAGAAGAAGGTCGAGTCTACAGTCTGTTCTACATTTTCTGCTACATGTTAGAAGACTAAAAGACGAGTTGCATTTGACGATCTAAAGACTTCTTCTTAATTCAAGTCATTTATCAAACATATTGTCGTTTTGGGGAGAGCACTAATTGGGGGAGAGTGAAAAGTCAGATTTAATCCCCAATTAGGTTTGCTCACATTCTTCAGCAAGTTGATTCTCACAAAGAATAAAAGTGTTCTTTTCAAAAGATTTCATGTACATGGGCTTATAGTGTGTTGCTGATTCTGAAGTATCAAAACCAGCAAGGGGGAAGGAGACACGTATCTAAACGCGAGTAAACTTGATGAGCTTAATACTTCTAAGTGATTGAAGATATACCGGGAAGACTATTGTCATTACCGCATAGAAACTCAAGGTTTGTCTCATGGTGTTTAGTGTTCTTATTCCAACTATGTGGGGGAAGAGATGGAAGAGTTAGTTTCTGAAGATAAAAGAGGTACACAAGTGTGTGATGATTTTGATGTTATCGCAATCATCAGGGGAGAGAGATTGTGTACATTGGGGATGCTCAGTTGTTTTACTTGAGGGCTTAATCAGTGATTCAGAGATATAATCACTTATTCCGGAGTTGACATCCGCAGAGATAGTCATCCGCAGAGATAATCAGTGATTCGGCCTGCTTCTTCAATGTTATCGGTTATTCTCTCTTTGGGCATTCGGGTACTTCAGGTTCTTGAGCTTCATACACTTTCTTTAGGGGAGGGAAAAGTATACACCGGGGTTAATCTTTGGCTATTGGACTTAATCTGCTACTTCGATTGTATAAGTTTCTCTGTCTTTGGGTATATGTGTATTCGGGTTCGTGAGCTCTAGTCTAAGAGACTGACTGCATCAATTCATCTACTTGGGGGAAGTGGTCTCTTGACAACCTTTTGGTATGGATCGCTTCAGACTTCAGTGGAAAAGAATTATGAGAAGAAATTTAAAGAGTGGGATGATACGTTGCTGTTCTTGTTGATGATATAACCCCGAACGATGAATCTCGACTATCGTTCTTAAAAGGAGCAGCAGGATTTATGATAATGGTGTGCTTCTCTGTGCACCTGGCTAAGGCAATCTTGAAATAGAGCTTTGAATATGCTCATCTAATGGATTTTCGGTTTGAGGGGAAGCTGCCAAAGTCTCACTTTCAGATGGTTCAATTTCTCTCAATTCAGGAGCCTCGAAAGCTTTGGTGGTGAATGTTTAAGAGATGATATCTTCTATCTTCTACAACGGGGTTGCTCGATATCTTTATCTCGGTACTCGTATCATCATCTTCTTAAACTATATCATCTATTCTATCTGTATATATTTATTAAAAACAAAATTCAAAAATATAAAACCAATAAAAGAAAATAGAAAAATATAAAACCAACAAAAACCCATAAAAATTATAAAATTTAAAAATACCAAAAATATTGTTTTCTCAAGACATGTCTCCTGGTATCGATAACGTCTACGGTCTTAGAAATGTCATTCAATAATGGCACGGGACCATAGATGAAGTTCGAGCAGGAGGTGTAAATATTTTTTCCAAAACATGTCTCTAAATATGGCTTGCAGTTACTTCAGACTGTGACCCGTGCTAAAACCATGGTTTGCTATTATTTCTGATAGCAACCCGTTCGTCAAGAAAGGAAAGTGTTGCGCTAAACCAAAAATTTTCAAATATTTCGTGCACTTATCCTAAAAACAAAACAAGGAAAGCATGTCGTCAAAAAGACTGCTGTTCCTACACAAATGTTTTTCCTTCTAAAAATTCTTCAGAAAAATATTTGTTGTTTTTCAAAAATGGTGGTAAATTGTGTTGCTTGTAAATCAATCAGTTTCAGAGCTTTCGTAAAAAATTGAAAACTCAATCAATGACTTCAGTGCATTTAAACTCTTCAGAAAATAAGTCATTGATTGAGGGGGAGTATGTTTTCAAATCTATATCATCTAACGAGCTTTCCTAATTATCCTCGTGCTTAACTAAAAATGATATTTGCCTATGTCGAAGGACTAGGAATGTAGGATATGATTGTCAGGATTAGATGATTAGAGTTTGCTAAACACATTATTCCCATGCTATATATGATCTGATTGATATGTTGGATTGACTTGTATTAGTCGATTGTTGTTTGGGTGATGTCGACCACCATATATCTGTTTGTATGTCTACTAACGTATGCAGATATCATGGATTATAAGAATGTTCCTGATCCGGATCCCACAATTGATGATTGGATGCCGAAAGGAAAGGGCAACTATATCTTGGGTCGACAAATGAAGAAACGGAGCTTAATTTGACTTCTATGGAGAGTTGGCATGAAATGCAACGTAAGAGGTCTCACTGCATCAGCAGATGGTTTTCTTCATCATCAAATGAAGAAACATAGCTTAATTGGACCTCTATGAAGAGTTGGCATGACAAATGCAATGTCAGAGGTCTCACTGCATCAGCAGACGTTTTTCTTCTAGCCCTACATCAACAACAGAAGCTTCTGAACCACCTAACGTATCTTTGTGCAGGAAAGTAGTGGATAATAACATTTTTTAAACAATTTAAAAAAAAATTGTTTTGAAAAAATGGAAAAATATTGGTTTTGAAAATAAATTGGACTTAATTTTGAAAATCACCGGACTTCATTTTATCAAAACTTAAGTCACTCAATCATCGACTACGGTCATCGATTGATGGGGAGAGTGATTTAAAATAAAATATTTTCAAACGATATTTCTTCATAAAAGGTCCGTTTGTACAATAATAAGTGGTGATATAAAGATTTAATGTTATGTCATGGTATGATTTTCTTTAAAACTCAAAGATCTTACAAAATGAAGTTTTTTCTGTTCTTGTTTGATTGTGAAATTGTTTTATTTTACTTAAAGATCTCATAAAAACTATCATACCTGACACTAACAATATTTAATGTCTAAAATTGATCCGTATCAATCATTTTTCAAACTTAAATCATGCCACGTCTTTCCCCAAATTTTTCTAAATGGTTTAAATCAATTGGGATCACAAATCTCAATTGGTTTGAAATTTTTGATCGGGGGAGAGATCGTGATTTAAATCTCAAATCTGTTTTAGTCCTTTAAAAGGCACTCTTGCCTCCATGTGCCAAACGATTTCATATACATGATGCACATGTTGAGGGGGAGCATTTATCCGAAAACAAGATGAGTATTTAAACAAGGCACATATTCTCCCATGTTTTACAAACCTTATTAAATCACTTGGGATCCAAAATATCAAAGGGTTTGATATTTTTTATCGAGGGAGAATTTGTGATTTAATAATGAAATTTGATAAATGATGACCAATTTGATTCAAAAGTGCATATTGCTCTCCCATATGCGCTAAACTCTTTCCCGTATTCTCGAAGCACATATTGAGGGGGAGCATTTTAAAAGAAAATAAACTTTCAAGGTACAAAGATTTCTATGTTTCAACATAAAGTACCTTGAGTGATTTTCTAAATGGTTTCTTAATGGCTTTTGTAATCGTGGATGTACTTCAAAAGATCTCTTTCCTCTATGTGATAAAATGATTTCAAATATCCTATGCACATATTGAGATGGAGAATTTACCAAGAAAATCAAATGGCTTTTTCCCCAGAAAATGTAATCAAGAATATATTTCAAAGAACTCTTGCCTCCATGTGCTAAACAATTTCAAAATCATATGCACATGTTGAGGGGGAGTATTTCTAAATGATCAAAACAATTAAGGTACAAAATGCTTTGATATAATATCACAAGTACCTTGATTGATTTTCCAAATGATTTTTCAATTGGTTTCATAGAAGAATGAACAATACCAAAAGACCGACCAATTTACTTTATGCATGGTGTTATAAGGATGGTTAGGTTAGGTATTCATTCCCACGATCCCGCCAGAGCCGGAGGGATCTACCCAGGGACAATCCACTAGATAGTGTAGAAGTCCTTAGGTATGATGAAAAAAGGAGAAAAGTAAGAAATGGGAAGAGTCTGAGACATTTGAGCTAAAATCGGAATAAACCCAACAGGTTCTAGTTATGAAGTCTCGTAAGCAGAGAAGGGGTTGAAGAATGAAAAAGAATTGAATGCGAAAAGGGTGAAAAGAAATAGCCTCCATTAATTCAACCTTAGGGAGAAACCGGTTCAATACATATGCTACTAGTGTCTACTAAGGTAACACTGGTATTGAAGACAAGACGTCATGGACCCAGTGACGCACTGCACCTAACTTCCTAAGCTACTCAAGTTCCTCTTAAAAGGACTTGTTTCATTCTCACGGGGAACCTACATAAGCTATCGACTTTCTCTTAGAGATTGTTGATATTGAAGAAGGAGACCCTCTCCCTAGTCTCTGGCATAGGAACCAAATGTGCACAATTGAGTCTAGAGCCAAGATATCATCCACAATATCTCATTAAGACACAAAATTAATGAAGACTTGTTGTTTCACACAATGTGGAAAGTAATAATATATATTAAGAGTCCTACGCATTATCCTTGTGGTATTTCCAGAACATCCAAGTGATATGTTAAATATTCACGATGAAGATGGAAATCCTTCTAGAGCCAACATCAAACAAGATCTTGGTGGGTGACATGTGAGATCTTTCCAAAAGATCAAGCTTGTGACAACTGGATAGAAACGATGGGGTGATTCACTCGTGAATCAACCTTGGTCCAGGAAATGAATTGACGAATACTTTTGGAAAAACCGTTCGATGTGCAAATCTTCTTTTCTCTAGCACATCGAATGTGTATTCTTTTCAAATACAAAAAGTATTTCTGATTGAAAATTGATCTTTCTCAATAAAACCTTCGTCGTATTGCAAAACTCTTTCTTCTAAGCAATACGAGATTGTTTTTCAAATCATTTTTTAATCAATCAGTGAATCTCAATTCACTGGATCACTCACTCCGTGTTGTCTTCTTTGAGACGTTCCGGTTTGAGAACGGCTAGAGCAGCTGCGAAACCCTGTCAAGGAGATTCTTCGAAATTATACCCGATCACAGGCGGTACTTATCTTGATCAACGGGAACCGTGGGCCATGTACCTCAATTCAACGAAAGTGATCAAAGACACTTTCGTGTGTTTTATTGCTAACGTTATTTGCGGGTACATTTGACGCTGGTTGCGTTGATCGATATTGAGAAGTCAATTCCGGTACAAAACCGCATGCTCACAGCATCCACACTTAATTGAAGAAATCATGACCGAGTGCATATATTCATAACACGGCTCGATATTTTATACTATGCTTCTCCGCTACGCTTCTGGCTATAGCAAATATCATGAACCAGTAAAGCTTCCGCTACTCTGATGGAAAGATGTCATGATACTGAAAGTGTGAGCATGTCGGTCCGAAAGTCACAACTGCACATGATGGCAACACAAAAAGGGTGATCCAGAGATTTATTGTGGCTGATGATCTCAATGAAAGCTCGAAGATCATCAAAGATGTGGAGCAGTTAAAGGCCTCCACTAAAAGTACAAAACTATGCGGACTTTGAAGAATCGCTACTAAAGCACAAAGATTGCGGAATTGAAGAATTGAAGTCTACGAGCTCAAGAACAAAGTCAAGAATAGAATGCTAGGATTCGAAATGTAAATCATGGGGTGACCTACCTTAGGGGGAGATTGTTAGGAATTGGAAATTCCTTGAGAAAGTGTCGGTCACCCCAATTATGGTCTAGCATATGTTAGCTTGTAGACTTGTCATTATTTACGTTATTTAGTAGTTAATTAGTTAGTTAGTAGCGTAGATTAGTTTAGAGTAACACCGTGGAGGAAGGACGGGTCTTTACCCACTGTATGCTTGATCCATAGTCCGTCAGTAAGACGTAGTAGTTGTAACTATAAATACCCTCTACCTCCCAAGGTAGAGGGTTGGAACTAGTGAAGCTAACCTTGCATTTTGTGTTTTATTTCTCTCTCTAGAATTCCCTCTCCTCTCTTCATCTCTATAAAATGGCCTACTTGTTTAATCATCTACCTAGACCACCCGAATCATCTAAACAACATAAAATATACGATCCTACAGATTTGTAGGAATTAAAGCATTTACCTTTAATGCTTCGAGAGTGTACCGGTAGTATAATAGATTCTAGAACTTGTTTTGTGATGCATCCCGAGATCGCTAGTGAGACTACACTTGTGTAAGTTAGGATAACCCTTTTTTGATACCCGTATTATAATTACTTCTTCCACGTCGGTTGAGTAATTTCCCTACACCCTTGCGTTGTACTCATCTTTAGTACACGATACCCCTAGTTAACCCCTCAGAGCCTATCGCGGTTCTCGTGATGTTTCGGTTTTCCGGAATATCAATGAAGAACATTGTTACAATCCACCCCCAAATGTACACCCAAATCGCCTTAGCCTACCTTGTATGCACTCACTTTTAGTGCATTATTGTTATCATACTAAACCCTTAGTTCAATTATCTAGTTACTTGCATTGTTGCTAAGTCGAGTCATATCTTTTGTATACAGTTTTGGGACGATTGGGACTCATGGGTAAAGTTAAATTTTATGGAGTGACGGGAAAGAACGTTAAATTCAAATTCGCTTTATTTACGTAATAATGTACTCCAAGTGTTTTGATCTTTTCAATTCGGGTCAAATTAGTGTTAGAGTAATAAAAAATCAAGTGTAGGGATGTGCCTATAAATCCCTATTATTTTGATGTTATCGTAAGGATGGTAGAGTAAAAGTGTATGCAAAAAAAAAAAAAAAAGAATCTAAAAAAAGAGTTTTAAAAAAATGAAAAAAAAAAACATACGGGCTACCATCCTACATCTATCTTTATATTTATGTTTGTTTGTTTCAAAGTTATCTAGAGTTTATAGTGTCGAGTATTGGCTTAGCAACGCCATTCTTCTCATGCTTGTAACATAAAGATTTTTGACTTGCCACCACTAAATCGCCTATCCAACCAAACCCTTTCTTTCCCTAACCGTAAGCCTAACGTTACAACCCTTTAAAAGACCTCTTAAATAGTTTTTCCTATGTGCTTACGCCAAAGCGGTGGAGGTTTGATCTAGTCTCAAGCCTATGATAATATATGTACTAGGACCGGTTAATGAGTGTTTATCTTCCATTTCCAATTTGATATATTTCATATACACCCGAAAGATGAGAGTTTCCAAACACCACTTGTGAGGTGCTAGTATATAATTTCCGTGTATGTTATGATTTTTGCGGGGCTTATACTTGTTGTGAATTGTTCTAAACCAATGCTTCATGCCCCCTAACTTATAAATTGATTGGCCAAAAGCATATTTGCTTGAGGACAAGCAAATACCAAGTGTAGGGATATTTGATAAGGATTTAAAACGTACACTTTTAAGGGGTTATTTAAGCCCTTAATCGCCCACTTTTATATTCGTTACTGCTTAATTTCGTTCCTTTTCACTTTTTAGGTATCTTGAAGGCAAAATGTTGGAATGATGCTTATTTGGACGAAAAGGAGTGAATATGTGAAGACAATGGCTAAAGTCAAGATCAAGACACTCAAGCTGCTGGAAGTGCACCCGATGGCGTCACAAACAAAAAGCGACGCCGTCCCTATATTTGTGACGGCTCAGAAGTGAAATTGCTATTTTACACCGGCGTCGCAGATTTGAAGAGTAGGGCCACGAAGACCTTTTCCTCCGACGGCCTAGATCCAGATTCGTGACGGCCGGTTGAAATAATGCCGGCGTCACAACCACAACGTGACGCCGTCCCAAAGTTGACTTGGCCAAGACGAAACCCTAATGGCATCGATCTGACAGCGTCACAATTACAAGGTGACGCCGTCGCAGTTGTAACTCTATATATAAAATTTGATTTTCAGACTTGTAAAGAGGTATATTTGTGGAGTAAAAACCTAAAACGATTTTGGTCTATCTTGGACAGTATTTTAGGGTTCTAATACCCTATTTTACATCAAGATAAGTTATTTACTTCATTGATTTCATTATGTCTTCGATTGTATGTGTGTATGCTTGCATGTTTACCATGTCCGGCTAATTTACTTGTGTGTTTGATTAGATCTATGAAACCTAGTTATTGAATATTGATTGGTTATCTCTTATCTTAATTTTAATTGGCTTAGGATTGCAATAGGCCACCGTAGTGTTTTTAATGCTTGAGTAATCTTTGTGAACCTTAGTTTATAATCTCCTAGAGGAATTGTAGGCTAAAAATCCAAAGATAACCTTAGAGTTAGTTTATGAATCTTAGAGATTTTGTAGGCAATAACCTTAAGGTATTCTCAAAGAGTTAGGGAGAAAAGCATACCCTACGACCTTAGAAGACACAACGCGTTAAGAATAAGGACGTTGTTGGGAATTCTGCTAAGTTAGAATTCTGCTGATGTTACTACCGAAGGATTCTGCTGAAGTTCAATGTTTATGCTGAAGAACAGAATCTGCTGAAGTTATATAGTACGTAGTTTGTTTCTGCGGAGATAGTTATTCCGCGTATAGTTTATATTTAGTTAGGATATACATGAGCTTTATTAGGAAGTGATAATGTATATCATATTAAGTTTTATGTTTATACGTTTCTTAGGAAACAAGTTAGGGTTCCTTGTCTATAAAAGGAACACAATAGTATGATTTATGTACGAGTTGAAAAACAAAGGTTTAGTAATATTAAGATCCATAGAGGATCAACGTGTTCTTAGTTATTTTTGTTTGTGCTTATATTTGATTTCCGCTAAAGAATATAAGTTGTAGAGATTGTCTATTAGTTTGTTTGTGATTACATAAACAATACTAACGATCTGCAAGTGCTCAAGATCTATTAAGGTCTAACGTTACAACAGACGTGACAATTCAACCACCAATAAAAGATAACTAGGGAGTAATAGTATCTAGGTAAACACATTTTTAATCATCATACGAGCACACATCAATAGACATAGACTACCCCTTAGTTTAGTTTATTAGATAATTAGATAGTAGAGTAATCGGTAGAAGTACCACCCCCTAAATCCAAACCCCGAGATCGTACCTTTAATTTTCTAAAAAAATATAAAAAAGATAAAAAATAATCTTCCTCAATCCCAACCTTAGCGTAATAATTTCTCACTAGCATTCCTATTTTCCTAGAGAACGATATCAATCCTGAGGCTTACCCTAATACTACACTACAACGATTAGGTTCACTGCCTAGGTGGTTGAAAAACTTGCTCGAAGAAAAGGAAGTTTCATTTGACCCCGAACGCGCGTTGTACGCGTATCAAATATCTTGTAAAGCTCTGGGACATTCATTAATTCTTCACCAGTCGCACCAATATCTCTCCAGATGAATTCAGCAGATGGTTTCCAAGGAATACTTTATGTGATTCTTCCTAGAAAATGTGCTACGAATGTGATGGTTTCAATTTCATTTTTAGGAAAAATTTCCTCAATTGAAATTTCATTCATTTGCTCCTTATCGTAGTATAATTTGATTCGGTGCCCATTAACAATAAAACTTCAACCGTGCTTGTCATAAAGTTCGACATATCCAGATGGATATCCATGTTTAACAATATATGGTCCGAACCATTTCGGTTGCAGCTTAGGAGCTTTGAATTTGTACTTCATGTTGAAAAGCAGAACTATATCTCCGGCTTTGAATTCTTTTCAAATTCGCAACTTTTTGTCATGATAAGCTTTGGTTCTAGCTTTATACAGTTTGGAATTCTCATAAGCTTGGAGTCTCAATTCGTCGAGTTTTTGCAATTGCAAAAATCTCTTTTCTCAAATTTATTTTGAGATCGGTTACATTCTAAGAGCCCATGAAGCGCGATGTTCAACTTCGAACGACAAATGACAAGTTTTCCCATACGAGTCGTAAGAGTTGTGCCAATAGGAGTTTTGTAAGCGACGAAATGCCAACAGAGCATCGTCAAGTTTCTTCGACCACACCGAAGGATTATCCTTCACTGTTTTTTTTTAGTATTCTTTTAAGAGCTCTGTTGGTGTTTTCAACTTAGCCACTGGTTTGTGGGTGCTAAGTTGTCGCAAAACGATGACGAACTCCATATATTTTCATGGTTTTCTCCATTTTTCTGTTACAGAAATGGGTTCCTCGATCGCTTATCAAAGCTTTGGTAATTCCATAACGAGCGAAAAGATTTTTGAGAAAATTAACGACAACACGAGCATCGTTTGTTGGTAAAGCTTAAACTTCGTCCATTTGGACACATAATATATAGCAACGAGAATGTATTCGTATTTGTGGGATTTAGGAAATGGTCCCATGAAATCAATTCCCCAAATATCGAATATTTCACACACTTGAATGCTTGTTAATGGCATTTCGTCTCTGCGTGAAAGGTTAGTGGATCTTTGGCAAGCATCACAGTTTTGGACAAGTGTATGTGCCTCTTTGAATATTGTCGGCCAATAGAATCCAGATCAAAAGCTTTTTAGTGTGGTGGAAGGACCATAATGTCCCCAAGAGGGCCATGATGACATTCATCAAGAATTTTACGGGTTTGGAACCCGAAACACATCTTGGATCATTCCATCAGGGCGCATTTTGAAAAGATAAGGTTCTTCCCAAAAGTAGTGTTTAAGTTCCGAAAAGAATTTGCTCCGTTGAGCGTAAGTTTATCCTTTTATGAGAATTCCTCCAACGAGATAGTTCGCAAAGTCAGCAAACCAAGGATCTTCATTTTCATCAACCGTCATGAGGGTTTGATCAGGGAAGTAATCATCGATTTCTTCTTCCTTTTGACTCCTCTAGATCGGGATTCTCAAGACGTAACAAATGATCAGCGGCAAGATTCTCTGCTCCTTTCTTATCTTTAGTTTCGATGTCAAATTCTTGGAGTAGCAGAATCCATCGGATGAGACGCGATTTTGCATCTTTCTTGGTGAACAGATATTTGAGTGTCGAATGATCGGTGAACACGCATTTGCTTTTTGAAAGCACGAGGTAAGATCGAATTTGTCGAGCGAAAACTACGCCAATAAATCTTTTCTATGATCAGTATAATTTTACTGAGCACTATTCAGTGTCTTGCTAGCAAAATATATGGGCCGAAAGTGTTTTCCTTCTCGTTGGCCTAAAACGGCTCCAACAGCAAAATTGCTTGCATCGCACATGAGCTCGAAGGGTAGTGACCAATCAGGTGAAACCACGATGGGAGCACTGGTCAGTTGTAATTTCAACGTTTCGAATGCTTTTATGCAATCAGCATTGAAGTTGAAGACAGAGTCCTTCTCAAGAAGTTTGTCATCGGACGAGATATTTTTGAAAAATATTTGATAAAGCGGCGGTAGAAACTGGCATGTCCTAAAAAACTTCTAACGGCTTTAACGTTAGTTGGTGGTGGTAGTTTCGTGATAATGTCGATTTTTGCTTTATCTACTTCCATGCCTGCACTGGAGATTTTGTGACCAAGCACAATTCCTTCGGTCACCATAAAGTGACATTTTTCCCGATTATGACAAGATGAGAAGCTTCGCATCTTTAGAGCATTTTATCAAGATTGGAAATACAAGCTTCGAATGAGTTTCTGAAAACTGAAAAGTCATCCATGAAAACTTCCATGGAGGTTTCAAGCATGTCTTGAAATATGGCTATCATACACCTTTGAAAAGTTGCAGGTGCATTACAAAGACCAAAAGGCATACGCCGATATATGTAGGTTCCAAAAAAGCAAGTAAAGGTGGTCTTTTCTTGATCATTCGGATCGATTGGAATTTGAAAGTATCCTGAAAATCCATCGAGGAAACAAACGAATTTCTTACCGGCTAGTCTTTCAAGCATTTGATCCATGAAAGGAAGGGGAAAGTGATCTTTCCTGGTGGCTTTGTTTAATTTACGATAGTCAATACAAACGCGCCATCCAGTGACAGTTCTAGTAGGAACTAGTTCATTCCGTTCGTTAGTCACAACCGTCATTCCTCCTTTCTTGGGGACACAATGAACTGGACTCACCCAAGGACTGTCCTTGATCGGGTAAATGATACCAGCATTAAGAAGTTTGATGATTTCCTTTTTGACAACTTCTTTCATGTTGGGATTGAGTCGACGTTTACGTTCCACAACAAGTTTAATCCCATCTTCGAAATTGATTTTGTGTTTGCAAAAATTGGGACTAATTCCTGGGATATCAGACATTTTCCAAGCGAAAGCTCATTTATCATTTTTGAGAATAGAAACTAAACTTTCTTTCTCCTTGTCCTCGAGTAATGAAGATATGACTACCGGAAGAAGTGAGTTTTCTTCCAGATAAGCATATTCAAGATGATCAGGGAGTGGTTTGAGCACGAGATCGGTTGGTGGTTCTTGAAGAGAAGATTTTATTCTCATCTCGTCATCGAAAGTTATTTTTCAAAATTCTCTTCCTCCATTTCTTCCTCCTCCGCGTTGTCTCCTTCGAACTCTACTTTCATAAAATCAGCAAACTCTTTGTCAAGGTCTATTTCATTGATTTTTTCAGAAGTAGTCATGAATTGATCAGATTTGTTAAGTAATGCGTCCAATTCTTCGTTAGTGACTTCATCGATAACATCGATGTTGAAACAGGTGTCATCACTGGAACGTGGATAACGCATTGCTTTGTCGATTAAAAAGGTGATTCGATCTTCTCCAACTCTAAGGTTGAGTTCTTTACCTTTTACTTTGATGATCGCATCAACGGTATTTACGAAAGGTCTTCCTAAGATGAGAGGGACTTTACTATCTTCTTCCATTTCTAGGATTACAAAGTCCACGGGAAAAATGAATTTACCAACTTGAACGAGCATATTCTCGGCAATTCCAACAGGATATTGATAGGAATGATTTGCTAATCGAATGCTCATCTTTGTCAGTTTAAGGTTGTTGATGGATAATTTGGAATACAATGAATAAGGCATCAAATTGATACTTGCGCCAAGGTCGGCTAAAGCATCGCATTGAATATTATTCCCGAAAGTCCATGGAATAAGAAAGCTCCCAGGATCTTCGAGCTTTGGCGGAATTTTGTTTTGAACAATGGCTGAGCATTCTTCGTTAAGGAAGGTAGCTGATATTTGCTCTAACTTGCTCTTGTTGTTAAGAATTTCTTTCAAAAATTTCCCGTAATTGGGCATTCCGGCTAAGACATCAACGAGGGGAACATTGAGTCTAACCTCTTTGATTATTTCAATGAACTTCTTATATCGCTCTTCCATTTTTTCTTTCTTAAGGCGTTGAGGATATGGAATTTTTGGTATGTACGCCTTGATAGGTGAGACGGTTTTCTTTTTGGTGGGTTGGGTTGGGTTGGTTTCCTCAGCTTCATCCTCACTATCTTGGGTGATAGGAGCATTTCTGTTTGGATTTGGTGGTGGATTGTACGAGAGGCCACTTCTTGTGAATACAGCATTGATATGCTCGTTTCTTGTTTGCGGTGGACGGTATGTCTTATCGTTTGATGGTTTTGGGTTGGATTGGGTGTTACTTGGTAACGAACCAGATGGTAGAGAGGAATGTTGGTCAGAAAATCTACCAAATTTGTTTTCGAGGTCTTGGATAGAGGCTTGATGATTTTTCTGTCCTTGCTCAACTTTGGCTTTGAGATTGAAAAACTGATTTTTGATAAAATCATTCGTTGATTTTTGAGCAGTCACGAATTCTCTCATGGTTTTTTCGAATCCGGGTTCTTCCATCTTTTTTTCAGAGTTTTGTGGGGGTGGATTGTCGGTTCGATGTTGAGAATCACGATTGTTATCCCTTTGTTGGCGGTCTTGCCAATTTCCAGAATTTCTACCTTAATAATTACCACGATATCCTCCTCCACGGTATCCTCCTTGGACATAATAAGCTTCTCCTTCGTTAGGTCCATCCATGGGTTTATCGTCGCACTCAGACGATGGGTGATTACCTCCACAATTGTTGCATCCATCTCGCATTTCTTTCATTTCTCCTTTGATGTCTTTGTATTGCGAGTCGATTTTCGAGGTTAAGGCTTCCATTTTCTCCATGAGTTTCGAGGTATCGGATTTTTCGACGAAAGCAATGGTTTTTCGAAGAGGCTTGGTTTTTGAATCTTTAGAACAATCGAGTTTAAGAAGTACTCGATCTTCGAGTAATTGATGTGCATCGTTAGGAGTCTTATAGAGAAAAATTCCTCCGGCACCAAGGATACCTTGAGAGATTTTGTCTAGTCCATGGTAAAAGATTTGGATAATGGTTCCTTTGGATAGTCCATGTCCATGACAGCTACGAAGCAAATCTTTCATCCGAAGCCAAGCTTCGACAAGTGATTCGTTGGGGTTTTGTGTGAAAGCACGAATTTCTCCCATTAATCGATCAAACATGGAAGGTGAAAAGAATCGGCTTACAAAGGCTTGCCTCATTGATAAGGTTTTAAAATGTACCTTTTTGAGGGGTCACTTAAGCCTTTATTTGATCACTTTTGTATCCATTATTACTTAATATCGTTCCTTTTCACTTTTTAGGTATCTTGAAGGCAAAATGCTGGAATGACACTTATTCGGACGAAAAGGCGCGAATATACGAAAAAAATGGCCAAAGTCAAGAATCGAGACACTCGGGATGCTAAACCGAAGGGATGGCGTCCGTGTTAAGCTACGCCGCCGCATCACTTTTGTGACGGCTCGCGAGCCAAATTGCTTATTTTTCAAGTGACGGTGTCAGGCTTTAAAAGAGTAGGTCGTCGCAACTCAGACGGCCTAGATTTGATCGACGGCGCCGAGACGAGGGGACGGCGTCACAAGCATAAGGTGATGCCGTCGCAAGACTAATGTGGCCAAGCGAAACCCTATTGATAATGGCGACCACGGCGTCACAAATCAAAGGTAGCCGCGCATATGTAATCTTATATATAGAATCCAATTTTTTAGTTTTCAAATGTGTAGTCTTTTGGAGTAAAAACCTAAACCGAACCAAGGCCGTCTTGTACAATATTTTAGGGTTCCAAACCCTATCTTACATCAAGATAAGTGTTTTACTTCATTAATTTAATTATGTCTTCAATTACTTGTGTGTATACTTGCATGTTCCCCATGTCCGGCTAATTTACTTGTGTGTTTGCTTAGGGAATATGAAACTTAATTATTGAATATTGATTGGTTGTCTCTTATCTTAATTGTTAAGGATCTAGTAATGCGATAGGTCATCCGTTGTGTAGTTAATGCTTGATTAATCTTTGTGAACCTTAGTTTATAACACCTAGAGTTGTTGTAGGCTAAACCATCCGAAGAGTACCTTAGAGTTAAAGTTTATAAATCCTAGCGACTTTGTAGGCGATAACCTTTGGTAGTTTCAAAGAGTTAGGGATAAACGCATACCCTACGACCTTAGACACACAACGCGATTAAGAATAAGGACGTGAAAATTCAACCATCAATAGGAGATAATTAAGGAGTAATAAAACCTAAGTAAACACATCTTTAAACCATCATACGAGCACACAATAATTAGACATAGACTACCCTCACCTTAGTTAATTAGATAATTAGATAGTAGAAGTAATCGGTAGAAATACCAAAACCCCCCAAATCCAAACCCCGAGATTCGTACCTTTCCATTTCCTAAAAAAACATAAAAAGATAAAAAAAATAATCTTCCTCAAACCCAAACTTAGCGTAGTAACTTCTCACTAGCATTCCTATTCCCCTAGAGAACGATATCAATTCCCGTGGCTTACCCTAATACTAAACTACAACGATTAGGTTCACTGCCTAGGGTGTTGAAATACTTGCTCGACGAAAAGGAAGTTCCTTTGACCCCGAACGCGCTGCGTAAGCGTATCAAGTTTTTGGCGCCATTGCCGGGGAATAGAATAGCTAGTTAGGAGTCCACCTCGTTTAGGTTTCCTTGCTTGATTCCTATCAAGTAAGCTTTTCCCCATTTTTAGCTTCCTCGTAGTCTATCCCCCTTCTTTGTTTTTGTGTTCGTAAAACCCTATTCATTTGTCGCTATGGCAAGAGAAGTTGCATTTGAATCATTAACAAATGAGGAACAATTGAATTTCGAAAATTGGATTGATTTTTATTGTTCTAATGAATTTGTGAGTGATCTTAGAGATATCCAAAAGGAGACGGGTGTAAGGTTGGATTGATTTGATAAATTTTGTGCTTGTGTGGCTTATATTCAACGATCATTGTTAGAATCAACTCCTTTTAGTGAGACCCTCTGGAAAAATTTTGAGAAAAGCCTCCTAAGCTTAAACCATCAGTTGTCACAACTTGAGGAAATGGATAAGGAGGATTTATCTAACCTTAGGCATCATGATAAAAAAGACCTAGTTTTTAAGAACATGGAACCTAATCCCGAACAAGATTGTGAGATGGTTATAGTTGAACTGCCTAGTTGCATGCGTGGGATAGATTTCACCAAAACATATGACACGCGTGAGGAATCCTTTAGGCAAATAAAACATAGTGATCAAAATTTTGAGAATGATTCTTATGAATCGGACCAAGAGTTTGAAATGGCTAAAGAAGGATTTGAGATACTTAGGAGTGTATTTGGGTTAGATCATACTAAAACACATGATGAACATTTAGGAGATCTAGATATAATGGAGAATGAGGTGGAAACTCCAAGCCCACAAGCCCTACCATCACTTGAGGAACACACATCGCCTATAACTTACCCGGAAGAAGTAGAAGAGACTATAGGAACCCCTATTGATATAGAACCTTTGGACCAAACGCCACTAGAGAATGTTGGTTTAGATGCTTGTTGTCATGACCTCTGTCTTAGTCCTAGGGAAGTTCCTAATTTTGATGAACCGGAGCCTCAACCAAAAACCTTACCCAATTTTCCGTCTTTAGATGTGAATCTTGGAATTTAATTAGGTCCCAATCCACCCATCAAAATAAATAGTCCGGGTAGTTGCTTGATAAAGGTGGTAGACTCTTGGCCGTGCAGAGTGGAAGCTAATATAGGAGTAACCCATGACCTTACACACTTATATCACCCATTCATGGTTGATAACAAGAAACATTATGGGTTTAAACCGGGTTTATTAGGTCAAGATGGATCCTTAACTAAGAATCTTTTGAAGTTGATAGAAGATGATCCATTTTAGGAGAGATATTTGATTCACCCGCTACACCCATAAAATTAGGTAAGGTTAGCATGAATGGAGCATACCCCTTTGAGCATATAAATCACCCATCACCCTCTCCTCACGTAGCAAATTTCCACCCTAAGGGTGTGTATCGCTACTATCACCCGCACTTAAACTTAAGTGTAGGGAAAACCTCCCCTTTATCCGTTAAATAAGGGTAGAGTCAAGCTCGTGACTCGAACATAAACAAGTACTTCTTGGGAGGCAACCCATGTGTATTTTTTTTTCATTTTTATTTGTGTGTCGTATATCTTTTATTGATTGTTTATTCTCATGTTTGAATTTGTAAAAATGCTTTATTTTATCTTTAACCTCGTCTTAATAACATATAAAGGTATTTTACATAAGGGATAAGTGTAGGGAGGATTACACACATTTTCAAAAGAAACGTGAACATGAGAATTACAATTATTTAAAAGATATACATGTGTGTTTGTTCGAGTCAAATGCTTGTATCGAGTCATAATGGATGTTATTGCAGGAAATTTTTCCAGATTTTAAAGATAAAAATTTTCCAGAAAATCGCTGACCAGTTTCTGTCATGATAACTGACGGCGTCGGGGTCGAACTGGCAGTCGGGGAGGAGTAACTGCTTACTACTTTTCTCGTTTTCGTGCTACTTATAAATTTTGGAATTTTTCAGGTCTTAATTTTTAGAAAATGCAAAACATCCATTCCACAAGCATTATATCTTATTTAAGTCTGGAATTACATCTTGTGATTTTTTTTGTTCGGTTTGATGCGTTGGCTTGTTTGTTTTCTTCAAGTGTGCAGGTTTAATTTATCAAGAAGAAGATACATAAGATGAGAAGGAGCTTTTCACGCAAACATTCTTCTTGAAGAAAGATGTAACCACCACTTCACACGGATCCTACCGAGCTAATCAGGGGAGTACTAGTTTCTTTCATCTTTTATTACCTTCCATTATCATAACTTTGATACTTTCAGGGAACATTGGGGACAATGTTCTTTTTAAGTGTAGGGAGGGAAAATAAAATGGGAACTTTGAAACTATGCTTATCCTTGACTATTTGCTTTGTCCAAATTGCATTTGCGTAATAAACCATGAGAAAATGTCGGTTAGGGTAATTTTGGCACCAAATTTAAAATTTTTCATGACATATAGGAGTGGGCCATTAGTCTTAATAAAGCGTCTCATGGATAGGAAGTTATATGACTAGCACAAAAACCCTTTACCACTTAAATTCCACCAAAAATGTGAGGATCGCCCTTAGATTAGTAGGAGATAAAGAATTCATCTTTAATGCTTAGTGTGTGAACCGGTAGTATAATAGATTCTAGAACTTGTTTTGTGATGCATTCCGAGATCGCTAGTAAGACTACACTTGTGTAGTTAGGAATAACTAAATGATAAGAGGCATTAGGATAACCCTTGTTTGATGATATTAATATAATTACTTCTTCCACATCGGTTGAGTAATTCCCCCACACCTTTGCGTTGTACTAATATTTAGTACACGATACCCCTAATTAACCCCTCAGAGCCTATCCCTTTCGCTGTTCTCGTGATGTTTTGGTTTTCCAGAATATCAATGAAGAGCATTGTTTACACCCCACCCCCAAATGTACACCCAATCATTTTAGCCTACCTTGTATGCACTCACTTTTAGTGCATTATTGTTAACACCCTAAAAACCCTTAGTTCACTATCTTTATTGCTTGCATAAGTTGCTTTCCAGTCATATCCTTTGTTCACAGTTTTGGGACGATTGGGACTCATGGGAAAAGTTAAAGTTTATGAAATGACGGGAAGAAAACGTTAAATTCAAATTCCCTTTATTTGCGTAATAATGTACTCCAAGTGTTTTGATCTTTTCAATTCGGGTCAAATTAGTGTTAGAGTAATAAAAACTCAAGTGTAGGGATGTGCCTATAAATCCCTATCATTTTGATGTTATCGTAGAGGATGGAAGAGTAAGAGTGTATAATATATATATATATATATATATATATATATATATATATATATATATATATATATATATATATATATATATATATATATATATACTAGTGTCAAAACCCGTCCGATGGACGGGTATGACTTGTGGTTTTTATTTTTAGGTTTTAGTAGAACAAATATATACTAAAAAGTTAAATTAAACAATTTACAACTATAATTGATGTTGTTAATTTAAGGTTTTCAATTTTATTATGGGATCATTTTGATCGTGTGCAGATCTTAATAAAACTACTTTTTCATGATCATACATGAATCATCAAAAAGTTCCCAATTAGAATATAAATTAGAATCACCCAAATAAACCTAATACAAATTTACATATTTTTAGTCGTCTTCAGCAAATATACTCTTGAATGGAAATTAGATCAAACATGCCAAATCAGAAATGCCCGTATATTACATAGAAGACTGTACTTCGTTCTGTAATTAGGCAACTCCATTTGAAATCAGTGATAAACTAAACCACTAATATGATCAAGAAGTTAAAGTCTAACTAACCACTCATGGGTGGCATGATTATAGGACGAAGTATAGTCTTCTAAGTAAGAAAGTGGAATGACAACAATCAACATACTTGTCTCCTAAAGTCGAGTGCACGAGAATGATTCGTGATTTGTTCTCAATCATATTCCTAAGTCTCTCCTTCTCGCTTCTAACATTAATTGGTGATGAAATTGATCCTGATGTACACATGAAATAATCGTTAAGCATAAACAAAATTTCACAAGTTTCACACATAGCATACACTTTCTTCCGACGTCAGGTGTGACACAACGTTATTCTTCTAATTTAGAAAATCAGTAGGTATAACAACATCACACGTACTTGACCTTATACCTCCCATGCTAAACCCTAATGCCATATTTATTCTACCTCCCATGTTAAACCTTAATGTTTTGCAGGTTTCATGTTTTATGTATCCAATCTTCAAAGTCCAGATAATTTTGGTGTTCATGATTTTGATATCCGTACTTTTCTTATTTTTATATGTTTACATGTTTATGTAAAATTTTCTATGTTTTTCTAATCTTTTATTTTTTGTGTATCGAATCTTCAGCTTTGAGGGATGGAGCAGAAAATTAGCTTTTGTTGTTTGTTGTAATCAAGTGCCGGTTAATCCGAGGTGTGTGCAGATTATGACCAAGTGATGGTGACAAGAATTCTTCTGTGAGGGTTAGAGGAAGGTTTTGTTGGCTGCAATTAGAAGGGTAAGCCCATTATTCTAATATTTCTTTTCGTGCAGCATTATGCGCTAACTATATCCTGATGTTTAACTAAAGCAGCCCATATGCATTATGTTAAATCTCTAATGGATTGGTACTCTCTTCTTCTTTGTAACTAATTTCAATAATTTTGACTTAGCTGTTATAGAAAAGAAGCTCATGATGTTATCCTACCACCATGTTTTCTTTATTTGATCTATCTCTATTTATTTCCTTAGTGTGACACACTTGTAAGTTCTAACGAGAAATTGGTGATCTGACTTCAGTACTTATTATAATACTATATGATAACGATTTGGGCCAAACTACGTAGTAGAACATTCACTTTTGAGTCATACACAAACATGGCAGAGGAGCTAAGTAGAAGTCTAAAAAAGGATATTAGAATTGATAACTTATAAAATCGCTCTTTGGTCACCAAATCAAATTTTGCTCAATAGTATTAATGTTTTTCGTGCTACTTCATTAAGTGGTTCTTCATTTGATCAAGTCACTAAGTTGATGCATATGAGGCTGATATCCATCCGACTGAAACAATTTTCTTCACATTTAGGGAAAGATGCCTATCAAATGGCAGTTTTCTCAAAGCACAGGAGGTGGTTGTCAAAGACCCATAAATTCGCCACCTCCAAACACCACAAACATCTTTTGTCAGTATAGTACCACAACAAAAGTGATAAACATCCCATCCGGAAACATTCCTCACCCTCCATCTAGATGCTCTTTGAATATCTTGTCAATTGCATGACAGAGTTCCAAAATGGTGTACAATTTAGCCTGAAATTCAGCATTTTGGTTAAATGAAGGCAAAGTAGGATGTAACGGAAGTATCTGAAGGTGTCAATTGTCAAGATGAGCGGGTCAACGGCTCAAAACAAGTCGGGTTGAAATGAGTCATATTTAGTACGGATAGAACAACCAGTTTGTCCACCAAAGAACGCTTCGTCGATTTACTAATATATGACTAATGCTAACTATGATAAAAGATAAATAATATTTTTTTTAAAATAAATAAAAAATAAAACACAATATTACAACAATCATTATTGAATTTTTAACAAAAACAGTTAAGTGACTTATGTGCATCTAAAATCGACATTAGGAAATTACCAACCCGTTTGACTCATCAACCTGTTCCCATTTGAGCTAAACTTATTAACCTAACCCGAAAGAGATGACAAAACAAAACCCAAATTGACCCATTTACGAATGTAAGTGGGTCAAAACTGCAATAAATAACATATAAAGACAAAAGCTTCTCACCCCTTCATCAACTGCAATTGGCCTCCCAAGACGATCCAACTCTGCTTCCATTTCTTCAATACCTTTGTTTATTAAGGCAATGATACCTGGTATTTTGGCTTTGATTACAGATTCCGATGCTGTTAATAAAACATCTAAATTTAATCAAGTTTTGGGGATGGTATAAGCATAGCATGGTTCTATGTATGGTACCATGTTATTTAGAGTTTTTCTTGTAAAAAACGCGATAATTATCCCACTTTAATTATCATTTCATGGGATCAGTACCCATAGAATAGAATGGATAATCTTTGTGTAAAGCCTAACCTTGCCTGCTTGCCATAAGGAGAGACAAGCTTCTGGAGGGCTGTAATTTTGTCAGCTAGCTTTGGCTTCTTCACATCAACCCTTTGACGATCTCATGCCCACAATATAGCACCCGATTTGTTCCTCATCATCATAATTGGTCTCAGATAACAACACAAATCACCATAAATTATCAAACCATTTGAACCAAGCTTGTAAAAAAATGGATTATTTGCAATATTAATGTACTTTGTCATTCGTCTCATTTTAGTCATTTAGTAACCAGAATTTGACAAAAATTGTCAAAATATACAGATTTAACATCATTTAATATAATCAATATTTTTGAGTCCACTAAAAAGAACTATTTGGTTAGACAATGACTGACACAAAGCACAAATGCATATTTCAATGTCTCCAATGTACAGAGTATTAAATCAAAAGGTATTCTTAAAGCAACCACTCATCAACCATGGATGTCATTCGTAAAAATCCATATCTACTCCAAGGACCAACCTATTTATAATTAATTCATGTATTGTTACATGCAACTACTATACAATTCCCACATCTTCTTACTTTCGTATTGCAAATTCACAGTTAATATTTCTCACGATTTAAGTTTTATACATAGCACATTAAAAATAATCCCTATATTCCAATACTAAGTGTTCACCTAGTGTGTGCTCAACCGATGTAATCCCAAACACGCAAAAATGAATAAAACCATGATATTTGTGCGTATATTTTATAACACTTACAGAGGATCTAAGGTTATCAAACTGGTTCTCATGCTTCATAAGGAGTTGTTGTTAAAGAACGTTGTTTTCCTTGGACACATGAATTAGCCTTGGTCGCATTCGAGACTAAACGCCGCCAATGTTTGCATACATTAAATCTTTAACACCACTGTTTTGCTTCCCAAACCAATATTTCTTAGAACTCTTTTAATGTGATTTTTGTCATATCGAAGCACATCAGATTTCATAAAAAGTTTAAAACATATTTTCTGCAAAAGAGGTAAAAACTCAAAATACAAACCTTTTCTTTCTTTTCTTTAGAACCGAATGGAGTTAAGGCTTTGTGGATCATAGATGAGTGAACTCTTGAAGTGTGGTATTCATGCAAGTATCGTCTCAACTACCTCTCTAGGCTCCTCTCCTTGAATATAGACTCACTGGTTGTGATGACCAATAATCTTGAAATCAAAACCACTATAAGTTTTCGCTAACGTACCAAGAACCTTTATACTTATAACTTTGCACATAGCCACTGTAATATAACACAAATAACTCCTTGAGTTGTCTGATGACAATCAAGATATAAATTTCTCAGAATATTTTGCCAAAAAACCCCGTGGTGGTTTCGCTTCTCTTAAACTAAAAGGTGAAGATGGCTATCTAGAGTTGTATTATGCTGCATTAAAGTATCCAGACGCAACATTCGGTAGAATTTTTGCACCTTATAAGGAAACAAAAGTTGCTGGAAGGGTGATGGCTTATTATGGTAAAGACTTTGATTATGACTATGATGTCCACGGAAGATGATCACTACGCAATGATGTTTGAAACTACACCCAACGTTTTCTTTGCCCGAAAAATAAATCTAATGCGATCGTTGCTTGCCGCACCCAATTCTCTATAAATATTGTTGCACAATTACACGAATTCTTCTCTAAAAAGGTAATTTTATCGGGTTCTTACGAATTGAGGGTGCCACTACATGATCCCAATTTTGTGGGTTGCATCAAGGGTAGTGATGGGGTCTTGTTGGGTTTGAAAGTGGGCGGAAGTCGCCACTTTGAGAATGCTTATAATAGGATTAGGTATGATTATGTTATTATAGTCTCTTTTTGGTTATGGTGTACCTAGTTGGGGTAGCATTCCACCTCTTGGGCTTTCACCGCTCCCGGATTCAAAGTGAAGATGAAACTGTCCTCTTGGCACAAATTTCGTTAATCCGTTTCCCCATGGCCTCCACTTTCTTTAGCACTTCGCCATCGTATGAGTATGCCTCTGGATTGACCACTTCCACCTGATTATAAAAAACACGAATGGGATATCAAATAGAAACACATAATCATATGAACTTTTTTAGAATGGTTACGGTTGGTTTGGCCACATCTTTGTTCTTTTTAAAGACGCATACACATATTTAACTGCAGATTATGCTTACATTACAACAATAATATGAATATTTGCAAATAATAATTTAGGTGATCAAATAAATTAAAGAATCACTTTACGTAACTTTCAACCCATTTGACTTGTTCCCCTAGTCTGTATTTTAATATGACCCATTTTAGATAGAACACGACCCTGTTTATATGTAAATGGTTTAAATGACACCTCTAAAAGAATTGCCAATCCATTAAGGTTTTGTATGACCCATTTGAGCTGTTGGATATATAACACAGCCCAAATCAAGTAAATCGGTTGACCCTCATGTCTCTATTTTTCATAAATAACAAATTGATTAAACTGATCATGTGACAAGAATCGAATCAAGCACGCATCATCCATCACGCCTAGATATTCAACAACCAAAAGGATACATACATATACATATCAAAAAATAAGACCCTCTTAAAAAATACCACATCCACAATTCCAGTTCACCAACTAACCAAATATGAATTTGGTGCAAATATATGTCATACCGAATTTTCAAAATTTTAGAAGATGGAAATGCAGGTTGCAACAAAAATAAGATAGTAATCTATAAGTAACATACTGCTGGTGGTTTGAGAAGCTCATTGATTATATCCCTTGTGCTTGCCACAGCTTGAACCGACTTATTAAGATGTGAAATTGCTCATATAAATGTTCACAACCCGTCTTTCACAAAAATTATTTTTAAGGACGTAGCAAAATATGTATGGAATAGCTACAAAATGTAAAGATTTTTGTTACAATTATAATATATAAGTAGCACACATGCAAATGCTATACTTGGACCACCATTGTGTGAATCTAGCTCACTATATACACCCTCGTGCATGTTTACACCTCATCGATTATGGAAGCAACGTATGTCAAATAGGTAAAGACACCAAAATTCATTTTAACAACATAAGAATATGTGAATTCTAAAATACACGACACAACCTACGGTTAAATGATATTGAGGTATGTAACGATTATCAGTGATAGAAAAATCTGATCCGAATGAAAATAGTGCATTACAATATAAATGTAACGCACCTGAAATGTATTCAGGTATGTAGCGATTATCAATTATAAGTGCATTACAACTGAGTCACAAACATCAGCTGTCCTATATCTTCTACATGCTCACACTTTGATCAAAGATAACGAATTCCTAGCACACCCCTGATTCATACCACAATCTTGGTCTCTATTATGCAACCATCTAAGCCATTGCACTTGTACATAAGTGAATCAAGGACACTCTTCAGTGCTCACGCCCATTCGTTAAGCCGCAACTGTGATGACCTCGACTTCCAACTCACCTTGGTAAGATAAGAACACCATTTCACTCATGGTTCAGGGATTCGATTCTCAAAACCAGCTTATGCCCACATCAGCTGATATGGCAATGTTAAATGGCTTGGTGTCGGATTGTGATTGAGGATTCTCAAAATTCAAGCATCAGCCGACTTGAGTTATGTTTAGGATGTTCAGGTTGTGTAGTAACTTAAATGCGTTAAACACACTATTAAGAAACACCACATCAATAGTAGTTTTGAATACGCATTTAAGTAACTAATGAGGCAATCGATTATTAGGTATCATCAGGTGATGGTTACAAGGTTTAGGCCTAGGTTCAACTTGGTTCAGGTAAACATTTTAGGGTTCGATTCGGATATGGGGTTGGTGGTAGTGGTTTCCAGGTTTAGAGATCTTTCATTTTTCAGAGACACATTCTCTTTCAGTCGTGCTAAGGATTAGTCCCAAAATCCTTATTAACGATCGCTTATCCACATAAGCTCAAGAAAAAAACAACCATCATTCGATCTTTATAACACCCTCTCGTTAGCAATAATATCAGCTGATTTCTGTTACTACCTGATTTGAACCACATGATAGTCATAGTTCCCGATATACCCCTCTAGCTTGATTTACAGATTCAGTTCATTTTGAGAAATTAGAGACTTTACCCTCTAATACTTATCAGTTCCTTATCACTCCCTGGTAACCAATCGGCTATCCCAACCATCTTTTGTCACTATAGTACCACAACAAAATTGATAAACATCCCATCTGGAAACAGAATTGCTCACCCTCCATCTAGATGCTCTTTGAATATCTTGTCAATTGCACCCATTGAGTTCCAAAATGGTGTACAATTTAGCCTGAAATTAAGCATTTTGGTTAAATGAAGCGTAAAGATGGAACGTGAAGTATCTAGAGGTGTCAACTGTCAAGATGAGCGGGTCGTAACGCTCAAACAGTCGTGGTTGAAATGAGTCATATTTAGATACGATAGAACAACCCGTTTGGTTTGCCCAAAAACGCTTCTGTCTAATTTACTAATATATGACTAATGCGTTAACCATGATTAAAAAATTAAATAATAATAAAAATTTTAAAAAATAAATAAAATTAAAACACAATATTACAACAATCATTATCTAAATTTTTTAAACAAAAACAGTTAAGTGACTTATGTGCATCTAAAATCGACATTAGGAAATTACCAACCCGTTTGACTCATCAACCTGTTCCCATTTGAGCTAAACTTATTAACCTAACCCGAAAGAGATGACAAAACAAAACCCAAATTGACCCATTCACAAATGTAAGTGGGTCAAAACTGCAATAAATAACATATAAAGACATAAGCTTCTCACCCCTTCATCAACTGCAATTGGCCTCCCAAGACGATCCAACTCTGCTTCCATTTCTTCAATACCTTTATTTATTAAGGCAATGATACCTGGTATTTTGGCTTTGATTACGATTCCATGCTGTTCAATAAAACATCTGAATGTAATCAAGTTTTGGGGATGGTATATGCATAGTTGTTGTCTATGTATGGTGCCATGTGATTTAGAGTTTTTCTTGTAAAAACGAATAATTATCCCACTTTAATTATCATTTCATGGGATCAGTACCCATAGAATAGAATGGATCTCTTTGTGTAAAGCCTAACCTTGCCATAAGGAGAGACAAGCTTCTCGAGGGTCGTAATTTTGTTAGCTAGCTTTTGGCTTCTTCACAGTCAACCCCTTTTTGACGCATCTCATGCCCACAATCTAGCACCCCGATTTGTTCCTCATCATCATAATTGCTCTGTACAACAACAGAAATCACCATAAATTATCAAACCATTTGAACCAAGCTTGTAAAAAAATGGATTATTCGCAATATTAATGTACTTTGTCATTCGTCTCATTTTAGTCATTTAGTAACCCGTAAATTTGACAACAAAATTGTCAATATATACAAATATAACATCATTTAAAACAATCAATATTTTTGAGTCCACTAATAAGAACTATTTGGTTAGACAATGACTCACACAAAGCACAAATGCATATTTCAATGTCTCCAATGTACAAAAAAAAGTATCACGAACCAACGATAAAATGATAAATGAATAAGTAAACTTATATTTAACAATATGTGAAGTGGACTCTTCATTTTTATGTTGAATATTGAAATACCTGACAAATCAGGCAATTAAGTTCTTGATCAACGCAAGACGTATCTTCAGATTCAGAAGATTTGGATGTAGCAAATACTCTTGTTTTGAGATGTTGAAGAATGAAGTCATCTGACAAGCCTGAACAAACGGACACTGCCAATCTGTTCTCCAAGTGCAAGAAGCTCCTCTATACAACATAAAAGGTTGCAAGAATCGCATAAAATCTAAACACCCTTACTTAAGTAAAAATAAAAGGTTGCTTATTAGAGGGTGTTTGGGGTAAGCTTATGTATTCTAAAATCCCGAATACAATAGATTAAAGCTTCTAGCCTAATTCCTTCAAAAAATAGTTATAATCCTTTTGAAATAAGCTCACCAGCACTTTTAAAATGATTAAAAAAAACCTTTTCTTTCTAAGTTAAAATAAGCTATTATGCATGTAAAACAAACTTGCCCTAACAACCAATAAATTGAGTACACTACTTCAAATTAGCCATCCTGCACATTCATCACATTTTTCTAAGTGGATAGCTATGAAGATCCACCTAAATAATATACCGCAAGTCCATACCAAGATATGAATCGGTCTTTGTCTCTTTAGATTCTCAATTGGCACCAACCCCGGTTCATCATGTCTGTTATACTTGAAATCATAATTCCTGATGCATTCATGGCGTAATAATCTTATTATTTGTAGAAATTGAATCTTCTTTTTCTATTTCAACCCATTGCCCAGACTTGTGTTTATGCTTCCACAAATCCATGAACCTCAAGCATGCACTCCTGCAAAATGAAATAGTCAAGTTTGCATGCAAATGGTAATAGACATATACACATAATCATCAATCCAAAAGAGTTATGCAAAGAAGCCGCTTACATCGTACCGTGATGCAAAAGCATTCAGAATGATAACAAATTTGACACATGGTCAACTTCAACCAGCCAGCCCACAACACGCAAAAGCCATGCCTTCTTCTTTCTTTACATTCTATATTATCTTATGGTAAAACGACAATAGCGTATGTTGTAGGCCCCATTTGACCTCAACATCGACGAGAGGACAATTTACTTATTTAATTGCTTGATTTGGGTTATAATCTATCCCTATGGCTCAAGATAAGATTTTTAAGTTAACGCTCGACAGTAAGGTGCGCCACAATTTATCCTTAACGGGACAAATGGTTTGAAAGTCGTCCAAGTATATACTATATGCTGATAGCTTCCCAATTTGTTTTGTTTTGATAATTGTATTCATCTTATAGTAACTAAATTGAACTACGCAACAATTGGCTAAAATCAAATTTATGCATTAACTATTTACGAAAAGTGAACTATTTACAAAATGTGCCAGTATGATGGTAGTAAACCTACCCGTTCTATTACAACTTCGGTTCCTTGAATTCTGTTAAGGCATGCATGTTTCTTGTTCAGCCTTTGATCATCACGAACGCAGCTTTCCTAAAGCATCAGGAAGCCGGTTGTCAAAGACTCCATAAATTCCGGTCACCTCCACCCCGCCTCGACACCACAAACATCTTTTGTCAAGATAGTACCACAACAAAAGTGATAAACATCCCATCCGAAACGTAATTGCTCACCCTCCATCTAGATGATCTTTGAATATCTTGTCAATTGCACTACGAGTTCCAAGATGGTGTACAATTTAGCCTGAAATTCAGCATTTTGGTTAAATGAAGGCGTAGGATGCAACGTGAAGTATCTAGAGGTGTCAATGTCAAGATGAGCGGGTCGTGTAACGGCTCAAAACAGTCGGGTTGAAATGAGTCATATTTAGTAGATAGAACAACCTTTGGTTCCGACCAAAGAAAGGCTTCTGCCTAATTTACTAATATATGACTAATGCGTTAACTATGATAAAAATAATAATAATAATAAAAATTTTAAAAAAATAAATAAAAAATAAAAACACAATATTACAACAATCATTATCTAAATTTTAACAAAAACACTTAAGTGACTTATGTGCATCTAAAATCGACATTAGGAAATTACCAACCCGTTTGACTCATCAACCTATTCCCATTTGAGCTAAACTTATTAACCTAACCCGAAAGAGATGACAAAACAAAACCCAAATTGACCCATTCACGAATGTAAGTGGGTCAAAGCTGCAATAAATAACATATAAAGACAGAAGCTTCACCCCTTCATCAATCGCATTGGCCTCCCAAGTCGATCCAACTCTGCTTCCATTTCTTCAATACCTTTGTTTATTAAGGCAATGATACCTGGTATTTTGGCTTTGATTACGATTCCAGATGTCGTTCAATAAAACATCTAAATTTAATCAAGTTTGGGATGGTATAAGCATAGCTTTGTCTATGTATGGTACCATGTGATTTAGAGTTTTTTTTGTAAAACGCGATAATTATCCCACTTTAATTATCATTTCATGGGATCAGTACCCATAGAATAGAATGGATAATCTTTGTGTAAAGCCTAACCTTGCCATAAGGAGAGACAAGCTTCGAGGGTCAGTAGTTTTGTCAGCTAGCTTTTGGCTTCTTCACAGTCAACCCCTTTTTGACGCATCTCATGCCCACAATCTAGCACCCCGATTTGTTCCTCATCATCATAATTGCTCTGTACAACAACAGAAATCACTATAAATTATCAAAACATTTGAACCAAGCTTGTAAAAAAATTGATTATTTGCAATATTAAAGCACTTTGTCATTCGTCTCATTTTAGTCATTTAGTAACCCGTAAATTTGACAAAAAAATTGTCAATATATACAGATTTAACATCATTTAAAACAATCAATATTTTTGAGTCCACTAATAAGAACTATTTGGTTAGACAATGACTCACACAAAGCACAAATGCATATTTCAATGTCTCCAATGTACCAAAAAAAGTATCACGAACCAATGATAAAATGATAAATGAATAAGTAAACTTATATTTAACAATATGCGAAGTGGACTCTTCATTTTTATGTTGAATATTGAAATACCCGACAAATCAGCAATTAAGTTCTTGATCAACGCAAGACGCATCTTCGATTCGAAGATTTGGATGTAGCAAATACTCTTTTTTGAATGTTGAAGAATGAAGTCATCAACAAACTGACAACCCACACCGTTTCTCCAAGTGCAAGAAGCTCCTCTATACAACATAAAAGGTTGCAAGAAGATAAAATCCAAACACCTTTACTGAAGTAAAAATAAAAGGTTGCTTATTAGAGGGTGTTTGGGTAAGCTTATGTATTCTAAAATCCCGAATACAATAGATTAAAGCTTCTAGCCTAATTCCTTCAAAAAATAGTTATAATCCTTTTGAAATAAGCCTCACCTCACTTTTAAAATGATTTAAAAAAGAACCTTGAGAAGTAAGTGATCCATTATCATTCTCAGATGACCCCTTCAAAATTCATACTTGCTTACTCGTGTTTCATAGAGTCTGTGGTGGCAACGCCCCTTTCATCTGTTCTATTTGACTCGACTTCCACCAAGACAATGATCTAAGGCACCATCCTTGCTCTCTTCTTTCACTCTTCATATAGTAACAGAATCACCTTGAAAACCCTGGAGTGCTTCATCTTTCCTGTGATCTTCTTCAACCTCATTTACAGTTTGCGCCATCGACCTACAAAAGCTTCAAGAACAATTCCATTTAGGCCTTTTTGTTAGTATAACAAATCGCTTCCCAAAGTGGGTTCACTTGGATCATTAATCATAGCTCTATTTGTCATAAAGTAACGCGATTATCAAATAAGCTTGGGTTTTTTTTTTTAAAATGGTTGGCTCATACCCTCAATGTATTCGTCTTACATATTTTGCATAATAACTATGTAACATCAAGAACATAAGATATTATTATTAATAATGATAAGTTTTAGACAAACTATATGTAGAATATAATATACAAATCTTTACGACATTACCCTCTTGTAAAATCAAAACGGAAATCCCGAGTGCTCCTCACGCCTATAGTCACGCTTCAAGTTGCTGTGTGAATGAACTGTATGCAAAAGATTACAGTATTGAGACAATTTAGACGCCAACAAAAACTTATTATGTTGCAACTGTAAATGATAAAGCATACCAGGTAGGCTCTTATCATAGGACCTCGGTGAATGAGCAACTGGCCTTCCCCTTGGTGGCAAGGGGACAACATGCCATCTATCTCTTATCGTAGTGGGCCTCCTAACACTACGCCATCAACAGTGGTAGACATCCCGCAACTCGCCGAACAACTCGTGGAGGTAAATGACGTAGTGCAGGACGGGCTCACGATCCCCTAAAACCTCCAGGGGCAAGACGCACGGTGTCAAATCAACACGGATACGTGTTTACCTTTACCGCCAAGTGAGAGAATATCGCATAAGGATCCAAAAATCTCAAAACGTCACCTTGTGGTCGAGTTTGCCGAGGTTGGAGGGACGATGTGAAAGAATAAAGGAGCTTCACTAAAATCTATGGATAAATCAACTGCAAGAAAAAGAAATTATGGTTTAATTGTTTTGATATTCTGAATTTGTGAGCTCTGGTTTTGTTTTATGATTATGAAGAATAAGAAAGTCGGCAAAATACTGATTCACCTAGCAACTCACAACCACCATTGATTTAATATTCCTAATCACATAAACTCATAAAACACACAATCAAGTAAATCACATAAAAATCAAACCAAACTTTACAACATAATGAAAACACCTAAAAATCAAACCAAACTTACATCAAGCACCTATTTTGGCCCAAATCGTTTGATCTTCTCCTCCACAAATGTGCAAATTGCATAAATCTCGAGATAACTGTTTCAATGATATTAGAGTTTTGAAGAAAAAAAGGTCATATATGAATGATATAGGGTTTTGTGTGGGTTTTGCTTGAAGGAGGGATAACGAATGATTTTAGATGTTGGGATTTTCTGCTATAATCAATTATGTGTTGCAAGTTTTATCACAATTGTTGGATTGTTCATGGTTATGTTGCTTCATTGATTGTGTTTACATCGCAAGTTCGAATCTTGTAATGGACTATATTTTTGAACATTTTAATTAATCCGAATTTTAATGAAAAAAATGCATAGGTGGCATTAACTTGTGATGACATGGAAATATGATGTGGCATTATGGGATGCCAAGTGGCATTTTATGTGGCATGCCTCCTCTTATATATAATGTATATATATATATATATATATATATATATACGGGCTACCATCCTACATCTATCTTTAATTTATGTTTGTTTGTTTCAGCTATCTAGAGTCTAGAGTGTCGAGTCTTGGCTTAGCAACGCCATTCTTCTCATGCTTGTAACATAAAGATTTTTGACTTGCCACCACTAAATAGCCTATCCCACCAAACCCTTTGTTTCTCTATCGTAAGCCTAACATTACAACCCTTTAAAAGACCTCTTTGATAGTTTTTCCTAGGTGCTTACGCCAAAGCGATGGAGGTTTGATCTAGTCTCAAGCCTATGGTAAATCTATGTACTAGGACCGGTTAATGAGTGTTTATCTTCCATTTCCAACTTGTTATATTTCATATACACCCGAGAGATGTGAGTATCCAAACACCCTATGTGAGGTGCTAGGATGTAATTTCCGTGCTTGTTATGACTTTTATGGGGCTTATATGTGTTGTGGATTGTTCTAAACCAGTGCTTCATGACCCCTAACTTATAAATTAATTGCCTAAAAGCACATTTGCTTGAGGACAAGCAAATACCAAGTATAGGGATATTTTATAAGGTTTTAAAATGTACCTTTTTGAGGGGTCATTTAAGCCGTTATTTGATCACTTTTATATATGTTATTACTTAATATCGTTCCTTTTCACTTTTTAGGTATCTTGAAGGAAAAATGCCGGAATGACACACTTATTCGACGAAAAGGCTGAATATACTAAGAAAATGGCCAAAGTCAAGAATCGAGACACTGTGCCGCTAAAACAAGCAGGACTGTCGGTGTTAATCGCAACGTCCGCCGCATCACTTTGTGACGGCAAGAGCCAAATTGCTTATTTACCAAGTAATGTCAGTGTTTTAAAAGAGTAGATCGTCGCAACTCGACGGCCTAGATTTGAACCGCACGGCGCCGAGACTAAGGGGACGACGCCACAGCATAAGGTGACGCCGCGCAAGACTAACGCGGCCAAGACGAAAACCTAATGACGGCGACTGACGGCGCACAAATCAAAGGGTGATGCCGCGATATGTAATCTTATATATAGAATCCGAATTTTTAGTTTTCAGTGGTAGTCTTTTGGAGTAAAACCTAAACCAAACCAAGGCCGTCTTTGTACAGATTTTAGGGTTCCATACCCTATCTTACATCAAGATAAGTGTTTTACTTCATTAATTTAATTATGTCTTCAATTACTTGTGTGTATGCTTGCATGTTCCCCATGTCCGCTAATTTACTTATGTGTTTGCTTAAGGAATATGAAACTTAATTATTGAATATTGATTGGTTGTCTCTTATCTTAATTGTTAATGATCTAGTAATGCGATAGGTCATCCGTTGTGTAGTTAATGCTTGATTAATCTTTGTGAACCTTAGTTTATAACACCTAGAGTTGTTGTAGGCTAAACCATCCAAGAGTACCTTGGAGCATTTTATAAATCCTAGAGACTTTGTTGGCGATAACCTTTGGTAGTTTCAAAGAGTTAGGATAAACGCATACCCTACGACCTTAGACACACAACGCGATTAAGAATAAGGACGGGACAATTCAACCATCAATAGGAGATAATTAAGGAGTAATAAAACCTAAGTAAACACATCTTTAAACCATCATACGAGCACACAATAATTAGACATAGACTACCTCACCTTAGTTAATTAGATAATTAGATAGTAGAAGTAATCTGTAGAAATACCAAAACCCCCAAATCCAAACCCCGAGATTCGTACCTTTCCATTTCCTAAAAAACATAAAAAGATAAAAAAATAATCTTCCTCAACCCCAACCTGAGCGTAATAACTTCTCACTAGCATTCCTATTACCCTAGAGAACGATATCAATTCCCGTGGCTTACCCTAATACTACACTACAACGATTAGGTTCACTGCCTAGGCTGTTGAAAAACTTGCTTGACGAAAAGGAAGTTCCTTTGACCCCGAACGCGCTGCGTAAGCGTATCACTCATCTCCTCCCAAGTATTGATAATTCTTGGGGTTAATTCATTGTACCATACTTTTGCATCTCCGGCGAGTGATGATGGAAAAAGTTTAAGTTTGATGGCATTGACATCGGTCGCCATACCGAACATGCCGCATTTCGATGAATTCAGCAATGTGCTTATGATCGGCTACGCGCATGGCCATCGAATCGACGGTCTTTGATCATAGAAAGATGATGACCCTTCACGGTGAAGTTGTCACCAAGGTTGACAGCAACAATAGCACTCTCAGAGTTGGTTCTACGGCTCGGTTAGTTCCCCACATGGGTTGATCATCCGCCATGGGAAAAGGATAATTGGTGAAAGGGTTGTAAATGACTTTGGCTTCCAAAAGGTTATCAAATGGTGGGTTTGGTACTCTAGGTACACAGTTTTCTAATGGGATAAAAGGTGTTCTTCTTCTTCTTCTTCGAATCAAACGTTCGGGGTTGGTAAGAGGTGAGATTGGTTCTATTCCAGTTGCACGAGTTATCATACAATTACCTAGAGAATCCAGGCAATATCTAAACACACGGACAAACAACGAAAACAAATTTTTGGACAAGAAGAGTAACCGGATCGGTTGCGAGGGGCAACCAATCGGTTGGAACAACTGGGTTATGGGTTTTTGGTGCAATCGAATCGGTTGTGTGGACGACCGATTGGCTGGAGCTCTCGGAATTTTTTTTATAGAAATGGATCGACTGACGCGGATTTAAAACTTGCTGAAACACAATCAAAATCCCCGCAACGGCCAAAACTTGATGTGCTCCGTGTGTACAAGTTTTAAATTTATAAAAGACGATTTACCAATTTTACCAATAACACATACGAGCAAGTGCACTCGTCCGTTATAGCAAGATTTTGAAGGTAAGTCGGGATCGTTCGCATGGATTTGTGAGTGAATCTAATTAACAAGTATAAATCAACTAAGGCAATCCAAAAGCAAATAATAACGAGAATAGATATAATGAAATTCAGATGTTTAAAAACTACACTTGCTTAAACTAGTTTCTTATCCTTGATTAGTATGATTGTGTTAACCACTTCTTAACATGTTGGTTATGATAATTAGTTGGTGTACTAATCTATTGTTCTTACAAGTTAAATCCTCATCAAGATTTTAGTTCATAAAAACAAGCATTAAGTTTAACCAATCAATTCAAGATCAATTCAAGTTTCATAAGTTTACTTTCATAAACTTAAATACAAAAACATTGGTTTGACTTATCAAATTTGCTTAAGAAATGGTCAATACAAAAGGTAACCGATTATAGACAAAAGGTTACAACTGATTGTAAACAACTACTCTTACGACCGCTTTAGTTGTTTCCAATCAATCCAACTTGATAATCAAAAAGCGTTCTTATTACAACCACACTTTAGTTTCTTTGTTTAACCAAGAATGATAGGTAAAAACAATCATCCATAGACAAAATGATTATAACTAGTTGAATAACAATAAGTTCTTTCGACCTCTACGATTACTATCAACTAGTCAAACTTGATTAACAAATGTCACTATGAAACTTAAGCACAATTGGATCTTAGAATCAACTTGAAATTGAATTAAAACATGTTAACACAATCATAAACTAATCATACGATAATCAACATCATTTAAGCAAGTGCATAAAGAAACTAGCCACTCATAGCAAACATAAACATAAAATCAGAACTTTGAACATTAGAAAACATGATTAAGAGTCTTACAATGATTGGAATAAGATTACAAATGATTGAGTAATGATTCCCAAAGTATTGGGCTTGACTTCTTAGGGGTTTGACCTCCAAATGTTGACTTCTTGGATCTTCAAACTTTCCTGGACTTCTAATGACGAATTTGAAAGCTGAAAGGGATGTGTTTGATGAGTAGAGAGTTGTATTGATGTGTGTGTTCTCAAATGCTCACAAGAGGTCTCTATTTATACTAGTTCCAAGGCCTAGGGTATTAAATGTTGAACTTGGCCTCCAAGGAGCTAGGAAGGGACTAGAATACACCAAGGGAATGACCTAGAAACGTTTGGATGCAATGGGGAATCTTAGTGATGAAGAAATAGCAGATCATGCCTCTCCAGCCGAATCGGAACCTTGTCCAGCCGATCGGCTGGTCTTCTTACGCTTTCCCACCGATTGGTGCGGGCAAATAATCGATTGGTCTGGTCCGGCTTCAGTGGAACTTTTTGATATTATTCCAACGCCGGGGTTGCGATCGATCGGCTAGTCTTCCTGAATGATGGAAAATAGACTTTTTGCTTGATTCTGACTTGTGGAGCTTGGTTCTTCATTCAACTTGATCTTTTATGATACTTGAAATGCTGACTTATGCTCGACATGCTTCAATGAAACGGAAATCTTCTTTTATTGAACATTCTTTAAATTTTCCTTCCGTTTCCCTGAACTTGGTTATAAATACTAGACAAACATCTTTTGATGCGATTAAGCACTAAAATCATATGAATATAACCAAATAACATATACAAAAGCACAAATAACGCTACTGAAAACATGTACAATTTGAGCGTTATCATATGAGAAAAGAATGGCTAAGGAGGTTAAGTTAAGAAATAAAATGGTTGTAAACACTGGTAATGGGTTAGTTAGACCAGTGTGAAATAATACAAATAGAATTAACCATGCAAATCAGTTTATCACAAGACCAGGGTGCTAATACCTGGTAGTACTTTTGTTAATTCTTAGGCGGTAGGAATGGTGTACAAATTAATGGTAGGCAAAACATTAATACTGGTAACTTGTCTAGGGTTAATATTGGTCGTTAAATATGGTCAAGCCAAAGTTAATTTTGGGTATATGAAGTTTAAATCAACACCTACCACCCCTCACCCAAATCTCCAAGTTTAGAAAACCACAGTGAATCAATTCAACTAAAGACTTCATTGTGGTTCACATTCAAGTGAGAAGACCCATAGTTCATAATGCAGCTCAAATGTTTCAATCTTATGCTGCAACGGGTAATTAGGGGACTACTGCTAAGCCCTCAACAGGTTATACTTGGAGACAGACCAAACCACACTCCGAGAATGATAGTGGACCATCTTCGGCTTATACTATGAATTCTCATGGTCCACAAGGCAGACCCAAGCCTCTGAGGCCCAGGGTCCCCAGGAGAAACTAATTTCTCTTTTTGATATGCAGGAACATCCACACCAGAAGCTAGGAAGCAGAGGAATTGTTGATAGTGGATGCTCTGGACATATGACTAGTAACAAGGATCACTTGGAGGAGTTTAAGGAAGTCCAAGGAGGTTCTATTACTTTTGGTGGTAGCAAAGGCTACATTAATGGTAGAGGTAAAGTTAAAGTGGGCAATTTAGAATTTGATAGTGTATCTTTTGTGAAAGAACTTGGGCACTTTAACCTTTTCTCAATATCACTAATTTGTGATAAGCAACATAAGGTTCTTTTTACTGAAACTGAATGCTTTGTGTTAACTTCAGACTTTAAAATGCCTGATGAAAATCAGATACTTCTTAAGGTCCCAAGACAACACAACTTATACAATTTTGATATGAAGACACCTCCTGCTACCAAAGGCGATGCCTGTTTGATTTCAAAAGCCTCACTTGATGAGTCTAAATTGTGGCATAGAAGAGTTGGTCATATCCACTTTAAAAATCTTAAGAAGCTTGTGCAGGGAAACCTAGTTAGAGGATTGCCTGATAAAACTTTTAAGAATGACCACACATGTGTTGCTTGCAACAAGGGAAAGCAGCATAGGGCCTGATGCAAGGAAAAATCTGTTAGATCTGTTACTCACCCACTACATACCTTGTATATGGACTTATTTGGCCCCACTTCTGTTAAAAGCATTAATCATGCAAGCTATTGTCTTGTTATCACTGATGATTGCACCAGGTTTTGTTGGGTATTCTTTATGTCTACTAAAGATGAAACTACAGGAATCCTTCAAGCTTTTATTAGGCATATAGAGAACCAGCAGAATCAAAAGGTTAAGATTATTAGATCAGATAATGGCACAGAGTTTAAGAATAGGGAAATGCTTGAATTTTGTGGGAATAAGGGCATTAGACAAGAGTATAGTGTTGCAAGAACTCCACAACATAATGTATTTGCTGAAAGAATGAACATGACCCTAATTGAGGCTGTTAGGACCATGCTAGCAGACTCACACTTACCAACCACTTTTTGGGTTAAAGCAGTGAATTTTGCTTCTTATGTTTTCGATAAATTAAAGGTGACTAAACCTCAACTCAAGACTCCTTATGAGCTTATGTTTGTAAATAAACCAGTCATTAGCTTTCTAAGACCTTTTGGGTGCCATGTTACCATTCTAGATATGCCTAGTGTCCTTGGAAAATTTGATGGTAAATCTGATGAAGGTTTCTTCGTAGGGTACTCACTAAGCAGTAAGGCCTTTAGGGTATACAACTTAGTGACCAAAAGAGTAGAAGTAACTCTCCATGTAAAATTTATTGAGGAGAAGCCTAATGTATCAGGAATAGGGCATAGATGGATGTTTGACTTGGATTATTTGTCTGATTCTATGAACTATAAACTTGTGGCCTTAGAAAATAAAACTAACCCACATGCAGGTTCTCCAAATGAAACTAACAACGCAAGTGCTCAATCTAATCTCAATGATCATAATCCTGAAGAAGAAGAAGAAGTTGAAGAGCTCATTGTTGTTCCTACCTCAGTTCATCCTATTGCAGCAAAGGTTGGGACAAAGAAGATATTTCTTGTGTCTAAGAGGAAAGAACCTACTGCAGAAACTAGAATGCATGAGCAAGAGGTCCCTATATCTGAAGTTTCAGCAAGCATTAAAGCTTTTCAAAGATAATTGGATGCCATTACTCAAAGAAATAGGAATGCAGTATCTACAAATTCTACTACCAGTACTAACAACATTAAGTCCGGCAGTGTACTTGGAACAGATCTTGAACCCAACACCACCAGAACTAATCCCATTAATTCTGGTAGTCTGCATATTAATATTGGCGTGCAAAATTCATCTCACTCAGATGACTTTGATGATTCAGATACGGTAGAGAATGAGATCTATAACAGGCCAGATGAGGGAATCTTTGAGGAAGCTTCTTATGATGATAATGGTGTGGTTACTGATTTCAACAATCTGCCTCTTGAAATTGATGTCAGTCCCACTCCTACTCTTAGGATTCATGATGCAGGTTTTACTGATCAGGTTTTAATATTTATAAGTCTCGTTATACCTATGGTCTACCCTAATGCACTAACGGGCAGTGTACCCGATCGTGTGTAGTGTAGTATTCGGTAAAACCGAGGTCGTCCCAAGAGCTATGTGTGCGGATTTAAACTAAGTCTAGGTGTCATAGATTTAAATATGATTTTGATATAATTAACTACTAAAGTAAATAAAGGCGAGGGATGTGATCAATGGAGGAGACGGGTGCTAACCTAGTTACTCATCCTAATTAGTAGTGTTTACGTCTAATTACTTCCAATTACTTCAGGTGAGGTCAAATTCGCTAGGAAATCATTTGGTCAGTTCGTCCTAACCTATCAGCAAAGGGTCCCACTGGAGAAATCAGGTGACCCGTCATAAGTCCAGTTGTTCTTAGTCCCCTAAGCCAAGTCATTAAGTACGGCTACATGCTAGATTCATAACAATGAGTGCCCGGGCACTAGCATCTTAAACACTCACCCCCTACTTCTTAAGTTCATCCAAACGGTAGGTGATCAGTTGGTCAAATCACACAAGCGAAAGGGTCGTCATTTGGTCATATCTTACCCTTCCCACTCAGTCTACCTACTTAGGGTCAGTTGGTCACATCTCCTAAGTAACTAGCCACTACCGCCATTCAAAACTACCGAAACAAGGGTAGCTACCAACAAACTATGCATGCATACACTTATAAATAATTATACGGAAGCAATGTTAACGCAAACAAAATAATTAAGGAATCATAACTAGGCCAGCACCAGAGGTGCTTAGCCGCTCATATTAACTAAAACAATCGATTTAATGTTTAACATTACGAAATACGTGAATTGAAAGTAAAGAAAAGATAAAATGCTAATGCTTATCGTAGGGGAGTGATTTCTCCCTTAGAGATAGCTCCGTATGGTCCTCTCGATCTGCCTTTGACTTCTACTCACGTTCACTTTTTGTTGTGTGTGAAGTGGGATGCTTTGAAATGCTGGAAATCATGGGGTATTTATAGGCCAGATCTGGTTACGGCGTAACTAATGCTAAGAGTTACAATGTAACATACAATTCTTCGTAATTTGCACTAAAAATGCTGGTTACGGCATAACTATGGAAGGAGTTACGCCGTATCTTCAATAAATCTTGGTTACGCCGTAATTGATGCAATAGTTACGGCGTAGCTTGCAGCAGCGCGGAACCTCATTTGACCTAGTTGGTTACGTCGTAATCTTTGGGAGAGTTACGCCGTAATCTTCTGTTGAGTTGGTTTTCTGAGCCGCGCTTTAATTACGGCGTAATGTGAGAGAGGAGTTACGCCGTAACTTCTTCGAAATGAGCATATTATGATATATCTTCAATAAACTCTCCAAATCCGCGTCTCTTTAGCTCCAATGATTGTAATTTACCTGAAAGTGAAATATAGAGGAAAACAAGTGTAAATCCATATAAATGATATAAAATACGAGCATTATCGGGGGAAATTGACACTTAATATTCAAGACTATTTGATGTTATCAAATATCCCCCCACTTGAACTCTACTTGCCCTCAACTAGACCTTGTTAGATAGATTCCTAAAAAGATATCTCCCATTACTTGAAAAATATAAGTTTACAAATCCCTTATGCTAGAATAAAACAAAGACGAACACCTCACGAAATGGGAACAAAACACTCAAATCTCTCAACTATTCTAAGTGTCAATTTCGGGGTGATCACTCATTGCACAGTCATAGCATGTATTCTATCATAAGCTTGGCGGTTACACAAATCTCCACCACTAGAGTTAAGGACTAAACAATTCTCGAAGGCAATATGGGTAGACACGACAAAGGTTAAGGGTGATTTGTCATTACTAACATGTCACGGCGAAGTGGACAAAATCAATGATACATGACCAAATCCATGGCCAAGACACCAAAGATTGCTCGCTGCATAACCTAGACACGCTGCATGACTAAGGGTAGGATAAGACATGGAAAAAATTGGTGTAAAATAAAATCAAGCAGATAGTCTAAATCCATAACTAAGTCATCACCACTTACCGTTTGCCTAAAGTTCAAGTTTCGAAGTCTATAAACCGGATCATGATATAACCAGGTAGATGTGCCATTAGAGGACGTCATGATGGGCACACTTCCAACTTCATTCTTCAAATGTAACCGAGGTGGCCTCCTCGATACTAAATCTATATTAAGCTCATAACCATAGTGCTTATAACATCGCACTTTACAATCAAATGAATAACAATAACTTCTTCTTCTTTTCTTTTCTTTTTTTCGGAATCACATCATCATTTTTTTAACTACATAACATAATAACTACACATAACACCCCCCACTTGAGATGAACAATATAAGAATTTGGGGGGTCTTCATTAATCTTTAAGGATATGTCGTCGACGAGAGCGTGATTCCCGAAACTTTCCACTTGAACCTTGAAATTAGGCAAATAATGACTTCCTAATAACAAATAAAGACTACAGGGTAGGCTAAGGTGTAATGGTGTATCGAAACAATATGTTGGGTGAACAAAATGAAAGGAATGGCTCAGAAGGGTGTATCTAGGGGTATCTTGCACTAAAGGTGAGTGAAACAAAGGGTTTAACATGGGGGTCTAGAAGTCGAGGTGACTAATCGATAAACACACAATGGTAGGCTATTTGGTTGATAATCCTATAATACTGCCTTCTTAAACTGAAAAGTCCAAATACATCGAGCTAACTCAACATACCTCGTCTATGGTCTCGAAATGCTGTAAAGGTCAAGTTCTAAAGTTTACAAGCTACCGGCACACTCACCTATCAGATGGATGTTAAGAGTGCATTCCTATATGGCACTATTGATGAGGAGGTATATGTTACTCAACCTCATGGTTTTGTTGATCCAAATTGATGCACGTTTTACTGACCAGGTTTTAATATTTATAAAGTCTCGTTATACCTATGGTCTACCCTAATGCACTAACGGGCAGTGTACCCGGTCGTGTGTAGTGTAGTATTCGGTAAAACCAAGGTCGTCCCAAGAGCTATGTGTGTTGGATTATTACTAAGTCTAGGTGTCACAGATTTTGATAATGGTTTTGATAAGAAATTAATTAATTAACTACTAAAGCAGATAAAAGAAAATAAAGGCAAAGGATAAATCAATAGAGGATAGTGGTGCTAACCTAGTTATTCCTCCTAGCTAGTAATGTCTACGTCTACTTACTTCCAATTACTTCAGGTGTGGTCAAAGTCGAGAGGACAGCATTTGGTCAATTCGCCATAACCTATCAGCAAAGATGCCACCACAGGAGAAGTCATGTGTCCCCTCATAAGTCCTGTTTTTCCTGGTCCCCTGAGCCAAGTCATTAGGTACCGCTACATGCTAGATTTATAATAGTGAGTGCCCGGGCGTTAGCAACTTAAACACTCACCCCCTAATTCTTAAGTTCATCCAAACGGTAGGTGATCAGTTGGTCAAATCACACAAGTAGAAAGGGTCGTCAGTTGGTCATATCTTACCCTTCCCGTCTTAGTCCGCTCACCTAGGGTCAGTTGGTCATATCTCCTAGGCAATTGGCCTCTAACGCCATTCAAAACTACCAAAACAAGGGTAGATACCAATAAACTATGCATGCATACACTTAGAAATAATTATACGGAAGTAATGTAAACGCAAACAAAACAATTAAGGAATCATAACTAGGCCAGCACCAAGAGGTGCTTAGCCGCTCATATTAACCATACAAATCAATTCAATATTCAAAGGTACGAAATACATTAATCAAAAGTAAAGAAAAGATAAAATGCTAATGCTTGTCGTAGGGGAGTGATTTCTCCCTTGGAGACAGCTCCGTATGCTCCTCTAGACCTGCCTTTAGCTTTTTCCACGTTCTCTGGTTGTTGTGTGTAGAATGGGAAGATTAGAAATGCTGGAATTCGTGGGGTATTTATAGGCCAGATCTGGGTTACGGCATAACTAATATAAGAGTTATGCCGTAACCATCAATTCCTTCATATTTTGCACTAGATCTGCTTGTTACGGCGTAACCTTATTAGTATAGGTGATCATGAATATAATAAACATAAAGTAAACATATAAACGCAGTGGAATCATCACCAACAACGGATCCATATAGCCATATGATCAATCAAATAAAACAAAACATAAGGTTTATACCTTTGAAGCGTGAACTGCTGCAAGACGCCAATCACCACCACGAAAGGAATCAAGAAACCAAAAGACCAATGATGTTGGCCTTTCCCAATGAATGAAACACACTACACGTCAGGCAATCACCCTTTGATGCTAGTCTAACCTTTTTCACCAACACCTTGCACAAGCCTACAACTAGTATTATCAAAGAATGAGAATCAAAACCAAAAACCTCTTTTGGTGATAAATGTGAGGCGTCACCTTGAAAGGGGAGGGGAGGGGAGGGAATTTAAGTAGCTAATTGTAACCTCCCTGATCAATATCAATCATCATAATTAGCATTAAAGATAATTGATGTCAATCCACAAGTTTCACATTAGGTCCTTCAAAGTCCAAAGTCTCCTCTTTACACCCCTATGTGGCCGGCCATACATAGTGCCTTCAATGGCCATGCCCATTGTTGGCCCAAGTCCCGAAACATAAAGTCTAACTTGATATTTAATGGCCCGTTATTGATCCCGAGTTGCGAAGGTTATTAATAACGTAAATACGATAAATACATTATATTAAGAGTGTCTAAGTGTATATGTGTGTGACCCCATAGGCTCACATATGACTAGCCATATAATTATTTATTATAACACAAGCATACTCCAACAGCTCCCACTTGCGACGTCATAATAGTCAAGTAATTATACAAGCAATGGTTAGCGTCTAGCAACACGCCAATGCCCCTAGTGATATGTGAGGTCAGCTCAACGTTTCATTAAATGGTTTATATGTCATATATCCCTTTGTTTCAGATACCATATTGAACTTTAGACATGGATCAACAGTCATTCTAATGGTTCAACTATTATGTTCTCGATCTTGATATTGAACAAGATTACCAAGTGAATTAAGATTCATCTTAATCTCATTTGGGTACGGCCATACAAACATCTGTTCAAATCATCGAGGGGCCCAGTAGTATCTAACTCCAAACCATGTGGAGGAACAAATCCTATTTTGACTGCACGTGTCATTCATGTATTTCAAATCATTCCCATAGTGGCCTTTATAAGCACCTTGTTCACAGATGTTTTAACCATATCAAGGAATGAAACTCCACACATGCAAGACCTTCTTGCATCTCAAGTCTAAGGATAATAGACATAACCATTTTCGAGATTCACTATATGATGCCGATCCATGTAGTGAATACTCGAGGTTGAGGTTGGTCACCCAATGCTCATCACAATGAACAACATGTGAGTTTGGCAAATAGTCACCAACACACTCACAATTGCCTTAATTTGATGGTACCCCGCATCGTCAACCGACAATGGACAAGTTTTGAATGAAGAAAATCATTCATGGATTTAAACATGCAAATATAGAATACATTTGATATAAATGAAAACGATAATAACCATTAAATCAATTCATTATAAAATATAAACTGCTTAGCATTCCAATTATTCAAATACTAAAATAAACATATCTACATGAGACTACTAGTCGGGTCAAGTCCAATGTTCCTGGCATGCCCAACATGTTTCGTGCAAGGCATTGCTTTTGTAAGAGGATCAGCTAAGTTGTCATCTGTGTGAACTTTTAGAAGACGAATATCACCATTTTCGATAATTTCTCGAATGTAATGAACTTTCCTACAAAAGTGTTTGGAACCCTTTTGAACACCAGGTTCATTTGCAATGATAATGGCACCGGTATTATCATAGTACATATCCATGGGTAGTTCATTGCTGGGGACAACACCAAGCCCAGAAATGAATTTCTGTATCCAAATCGCCTCCATTGCAGCTTCGGAAGCAGCAATGTATTCTGATTTTGTAGAGGACATTGCAATCGTGCTCTGTTTTGAACTCTTCCATCAGGCCTCTATTCATGATGAAACGAATCCAGGGTTTGGGACTTGGTGTCATCACGATTCGGTTCAGCCAACCGGCATCGGATAGCAAGTGATACTGAGATCGCGGTTGTTATCACCACCATAAACAAGAAACATATCTTTAGTATTATGAAGATAATTTAATATGTTCTTAACGGCAGTCTGACATTCACTGATTCTGTTGATACCTACTCGTCAGGTTCTGAGAGAACGCTACATCAGGTCTAGTGCACCTTACCGCATACATTATGGATCCCACAGTAGAAGCATATGGGATACCCTTCATCCTTTTCACCTCTTCGGGTGTAGAGGGTTCTTGAGTTTTACTCAATTCCGTATTCGGTTGCTTTGGAAGACTTCCACATTTGGAATCTTGCATCTTAAATCGCTTTAGGATTTTGTCAATGTATGCACTTTGACTCAAGCCGATTAATCACTTTGATCTATCCCTGTAGATCTTGATTCCAAGTATGTACGCAGCTTCGCCTAAGTCTTTCATTTCAAAACAATTTCCAAGCCAGGATTTTACATCTTGTAGCATTGGAATGTTGTTTCCAATGAGTAATATGTCATCGACATATAAGACTAGGAATACGACATTACTTCCACTAGTTTTCATATATACACATGGCTCATCAAAGTTTTGAGCGAAACCAATCTTTTTGATTTCCTCATCAAATCTCTTGTTCCAACTTCTAGATGCTTGCTTTAATCCATAAATAGATCTTTGAAGCTTGCAAACTTTGTTGGGATGTTTAGGATTCACGAAACCCTCGGGTTGCACCATATAAACGTCTTCGTTCAGGTGGCCGTTCAAGAAGGTTGTCTTGACATCCATTTGCCAAATCTCATAGTCATAGTACGCTGCTATGGCTATAAGAATCCTAATAGCTTTAACGTCGGCAACAGGCGAGAAGGTCTCTTCATAGTCAATCCCGTAGGTTTGAGTGTGACCTTTTGCTACTAGACGCGCTTTATAGGTGTGTACATTTCCATCCATGTCGGTCTTCTTCTTGAAGAGCCATTTACTCCCAACGGTTTTAGCATTAGGAGGCAGGTCAACTTCGACCCAGACTACATTGTCTTTCATGGAATGCAACTCCGCTTTCATAGCTTCGAGCCATTTATCGCGTTTAGAACTCGATAATGCAGCTCGATAGTTAGCAGGTTCATCTTGATCCCCTAACTCATGTTCCTCAGATCGGCATAGAAACCATATCGCCAGTGCTTGAGGTATCCTTATGGATCTAATCGGAGCAACATCTCTACGAGGCTCGACATTTTCATGTCTCATTTCGATGCTCACTAGTGTTACGGAAGGTTGTGCATCTTCACTTTGAATTTCGTCAAAGTCTATGGTGCTCCCACTTGCTTCTTGTGAAATGAGAATGTTCTCAAAAACTCAAAGATAACGAGCAACAAAAATTTTGTTCTCGGGTGGGTAGTAGAAGTAGTAACCCATCGTTTCCTTTGGGTATCCTACGAAGATACACTTGATAGATCTAGACTCAAGTTTCTTTGGCGTTTCTCGTTTCACGAGGGCCTCACAACCCCAGACCTTCAAGTAAGACAAGTTAGGGACTTTCCCATGCCATAATTCGTATGGAGTCTTATCTACCTTCTTGGTTGGAACCATGTTGAGAACGCGAGCAGCAAACTCTAGACCATAACCCCAAAAGGACATTGGCAAAGTTGTTATACTCATCATAGATCGAACCATGTCTAGCAAAGTTCAATTTCTCTTCAGATACACCCATTATGTTGTGGTCTATGTGGAGGAGTGAATTGTGAGACTATCCCACACTTTTTTAGATGATCTAAAAACTCTTGACTCATATATTCGCCTCCACGATCGGATCGAAGAGCCTTTATAGTCTTATCGAGTTGATTTTCAACCTCACTTTGAAACACTTTGAACGTTTCAAAGACTTCATGTTTATGTTTAATCAAGTAAACATAACCATATCGATTGAAATCATCGGTAAAAGTGACGAAGTAGTTAGCTCCTTCCCTAGACATGATCCTAAATGGGCCACATACATCAGTATGTATGAGTCCAAGTAGGTCTTTAGCTCTTTCTCCAACATGGGAAAAAGGCTTGTGCGCCATCTTACCAGATATGCAAGAAACACATTTATCAAAAGATGTACCGTCAATTGATTCTAAAAGCCCATCTTGTTGAAGCTTCGTAATGCTTTCTGTTTTTATGTGGCAAAGACGATAATGCCATAGAAAAGTGGAATCCATGTTACGATTAGATTTCTTGTTGCTAACATTATATATAGAACCATTGTTTGAATTAGGATCACGCATATCAATTTCAAAAATACCATCTCTAGGAATAGCATTAAAATAAAAACATTATCCTTAGAAACCGAAATGCCAAAATCCGTAAAAACATGAATGAAACCATCATCCTTCAAACGAGAAAGTAAAACAACACCTCTAGTAATAGTAGGTGCGAAATGACAATTATTCAAAACAATAACTAGTCTATTAGGAAGGATTAAATCATAGCTTCCTATCGCTTTGACTGGTCCACGATTCCCATTACCAACGTACAGGTCCAAAGCGCCATGCTTCAACTTTTGACTTCCCCTAAGACCTTGCACATCATTACAAATGTGAGTCCCACAACCTGTATCATATACACAGGATTTATTAGGAAAAGTATAGAGTTCTATAGTGAAGATACCTGATGAACTAGCCCCGCTAGCCTTGCTCTTCTTCAACTATGCTGTACACCGGACTCTTCTAGTGCCCTACCATTCCCACAGTGATGGCAGGGTGCGCCTTGGTGGGTGCTCCTTCTTAGCAGGTGGGGGGACTTTAGGTTTGGGGGCGTAAGTAAGCTTACCCTTGCCTTTCCCTTGTCCCTTGCCAGGTGCTAGCGGTTTCCCCTTGTTCTTTTTCTGGATTTTGCCTTTCTTGATAGCTAGGACAACCAGAGCTTTGGGCACACCTTTTTCTGCAAGTTTGAGCATATTATGCAGTTCATGTATGGTCTTGCCCATGTTATGCATGTTGTAGTTTTGCACAAATTGTTCAAATTCCTTTGAAAGTGAGGCTAGTATCATGCTCACCCAAGGATCCGGGCATGGGGTATCTAAGCGCTCCATCGATCCGCATGCCTTTCATTTTCATGATGTGGCTATTGACCGATTGTCCTTCCTCCTGCTTGCAAGCATGGAATGATCTGACAGTTTCAAATAATTCCTGCTTAGCTTGCTGTTCGAACATTGTTCTTAGTTCGGTTATCATGTCAAATGCTGTGAGGTCCTCTAAATTCTTTTGAATTTCTGGGATCATGCTCGCAAGCATAAGACAGTTTACTGCCTGCTGTTCATTAAACCTACGAGTGTAGGCATTACGCATAAGCAATGGCATTTTCAACAGAGGCTCCGTAAAGCTTGTTCCAGTTTGTAAAACTTTTGTTCGAACTTGAGGACAATCCTCAAGTTTCGGTACCAATCCAAAAAGTTGTTACCATTCAATCTCTCTTTCTCGAGAATTGATCTGATTGACGAGTTGTTGATGGTTTGAGTTGGAGTTGTCATCTACAAAATAAACAAAGTTCAAATTTTAGTATCATTCAATAATTAATCCTTTTTAAAATTAACTACCCAAGTTTTATAAGAAAAACAATTAATTTTGTGAAAAAGGCTAAGATCCTCATCGCGATTCCACCATCACATCAGTTGATCTGCTAGTAATGGTGGATTCAATAGGTAGGTAACTTCGACCAATTGCAAATCAAGTGCAACTCTTAGATCCTTATGGGACCCATGGCACTAGTGAACAAGCTGTTGGGAATTATGTGATGTTTGGATGTTTCTGAAATTACTGCCGAAGGGTTTCTACTGAAGACGAGTGGATTCTGCTGAAGACATAATTTGCTGAAGAATAATAGTTATTATTTTGTTTCTGCGGAAGTGAGTATTCCGTGTTTAGTATATTTAGTTTGGATATACATGAACTTTATTAGGAAGTGATTGTGTATATCTTCTTTAGTTTTAAGTTTATACGTTTCTTGGGAAACGGTTTAGCGATTTTGTTTAGGGTTCCTTATCTATAAAAGGAACACAATAGTATGAGTTAAGTACGGATTGAAAAACTCAGTTTTAGTTAATATAAAGATCCATAGAGGATCACAAAGTTCTTAGTTATTTGTTACTTGTGTTTATATTCCGCTGATAAATATAAGTTGTAGAGATTGTCTTTTATTGTGCTTGTGATTACATAGGCATATATAACGATCCACGAGCTTAAGATCTATCAAGGTCTATTTGTTTCAACAAGTGGTATCAGAGACAGGTTAGAGTCTCTACGATACTAAGGACAAGTTTTTCTAAACACCCATACAACCATAACAAAATCATCATGCCTGGTTCAGATGTTGATACTGAACTCACCATCAACCAAAACTCCACCCATCTGCAACAACTAAGTCTCTCTAATAGAAATGCTAAGTTTCCTTACCTTAAAAGGGAGGAATATGATCTTTGGGCGATGAAGATGCAGAACTGGATCTCTAACATTGATTGGAATCTATGGCGATAATTATGAAGGGGAACAGTTTGAAGAGAACTACCACGGATGCTGCTGGTAATATGATGAATGTTCCTCCCAAATCTGAAGAGTTGTCATGGCGGTTCAGAGAGAAACCAAGGTCGAACCATTCTTCTTCAAGCCATTCCCCGAGATCACTTGAGTGATTTTCACTTCATGCAAGATGCTAAGGACATATGGTTAGCAATCAAGGCAAAGTTCGGTGGGAATGAGGAGTCTAGGAGATTGAAGAAGTCCATGCTTTGAGACAACAGGTTTCAGGACTTTCAAATCTCTGAAGAGGAAGGAATACACAAGGGCTATGATAAGTTTCACAAAATTTTAAGTCAGTTGAATCAGCCAGCAAAGCCGGATAATGATGACTCAGAACTCTAAGTTTTTCGAGGTTATTACCTCCTTCCTGGCTACATGTAAGCATAGCTTTAAAAGCTAAAGGTGGTTTGGACATGATTACCTTTGATGAGCTGTATCACAAACTTAAAGCTCTTGAACATGATGTAAGAAGCCCTTTTCGATCATCTTCTTCTGCTAGTCATACTGCATTCGTTGGAGCCTCTACTCCAAAGACGAGCTATGGTCAAAGCCCATATCCATCATCATCTTATGTTGCTCCCTCATCAAGTTCTCATCCTAGATCAAGTAGAATCATGGAAGATGTTCTTGGATCCTTCTTTGCTGATTATGATCCTCAGCAGGATCTGGCCTATGAAGATTTTGATCAAGTGGACCCACTTGAGATGGAAGAGATGAAGCTGAAGTGGCAGTTGGCCATGCTTTCCATGGATATCAAGAATTTTGAGCTAAAAGTCGAAGAAGGTTTGGATTCAAAGGAAGAGATCCAGCAAGGTTTGACAAAAGGAAGGTTAAATGCTTCACATGCCAACAGATGGGTCACTTTTCTAGAGAATGCAAAGACAGGAAAGCTGGTGATGAGACAAGATACTCCTCCTATCGCATATCGTAAGGAGGCAGGAACTTCAAAGGGTTCACCGCTTTGGTCACTCTGATAGCAATGTGGACCGAAGCAACATGAGGAGGATGATAATAATGGTCCTGATAATGTTGGGTTGATTGCAAGTTGTACTTCAGAGGATAGGCATGATCAGATTGCCTTGATGGGCATCTCTCAGGTACAAAACTGCTTGTTTGGTTGTAGTGAGCGTTATAATGCACTCAAAGAAGCTTATGATATTTTGGAACCTAAATATAATGAATGCTATGTGGAAGTTGAAGCTTATAAACAGGCTTTAAAAACACTAGAAAGACAAAAGGTTTGGTTTCAGAAGAATCAAATAGCTTATGATGAGAAAATAGGTGTTTTAGAAAGAGATCTCGAATGTGCTACAAATGAATTAAAATGGTCTGAGAAGTTAAGAGCAGATGTAGAGTCAGAAAATCTAGAGCTTAAGGAGAAACTTAAGGAGGAAATTGCTAGGCATAAAGAATGGATGATGAATGGTAATAAATTAGCTGGTCTCATTTATAGTAGTCAAGCTCCCAATTCTACAGTGGCTTTAGGCTTTAAGAAATATGTAGGCTTAGAAGCTAGGGATGACACACGTAATCTACATCGCAGGCCTAGCTAATTTTGTGAAAGAAGGTGACCTACATGTGACGTGGAACAATTAGAGGTGAGAACATGCCCATTGACCTTTCCACTCTTAATGACTTTGATGGATCACACCATCTCGTATGGCAAAAGTCAAGAGACATGCCGCACCCTAATACTTCTACTAATGACTTTGTCTCTTGTGTTTACAGTGACAAGTCCTCCAAGCAAGGGTCTACAGAGTGTGATTCAAATGACAAGTCTAACCTTCCCAAGTCCTGCCTTCCCAAGTCTGCCCTTCCCAAGTCTTCACCCCTCTGCACCTAAGACTACCAATAAGCATGATGAGTTTGCTTGGAATCCAATTCCAAGACAGCTTGCCTCTCAAGACTTGCTTTTAAATTCTTTGCATAATAATACTGTTAAAAACAATTCTTTTCATGGTTTTGGTTTGAATACTTCTGCTTGTAATAATACATCTTTTGGTTTGAATAAATCTTCTAATCAGAAGAAATGTTTTGTGTGTGGAAGTAAATTTCATTTAATTAAGGATTGTGATTATCATGAGCAAAGGATGAGTAGGTGTGGTGATTCTCGGAATACTAGACCAATGTGGACTAATGTTAATGATATACCACCTTATGTTCCACAAGCTACTTATTATAATAATTCTTTTCCTTGGAGAAGATCAATCGGAAAACCATATGTTCAACCAACCAGTGAATATTTTAAAAATGGTTATTGGCCTAGATATGTTAACCCTATGACTGATGGGAAAGGGTACTGGGACCGCTGTCAAGACCTCAAGCAGTTGTTCTTGGAATAAACAGAGACCTAAGTTTCAATGGAAACCCAAGAACAATAGTGGATCTTATTATTCTGCTTGGCATAACTCATATGATCCACAAGGTGTTCAAGTCAGAATGACTTGAGCCTCCATAGGTACTAATTATCTGTATATATTTTTGTTGTTGTAGGATCATCCCCTTAAGCATAAAGATGTTGGAATTGTTGATAGTGGTTGTTCTAGAAGTATGTCAGGAAACAGGGATTTGATGCATAACTTTGTACCCATTGAAGGAGGAGGCAATGTAACCTTTGGAGGAAGTGATGGACGAATTACTGGTAAAGGGACCATCAAAACACCTCAGTTGGACTTTGAGAATGTATATTATGTCAAGGAACTTCAACACTTCAATTTGTTTTCAGTCTCACAAATCTGTGACACTAAGAACAAAGTACTCTTCACAGAGGATGAGTGTCTTGTGCTGTCTAAAGACTTCAAACTCCCGTAAGAAACTTCAATTCAAGATTCCTCGCAGTCACAATCTTTATACATTCAACTTATCGATGTCAAACCAAATGGTGACTTAACATGTTTGGTGGCTAAAGCATCCGTGGATGAGTCCACCAAATGGCACGTAAGGATGGCCCATGTCAATTTCAAGACCATAAACCAGCTCTCTAAACTAGGCCTAGTTCAAGGTCTTCCTGCCAAAGTATTCACCAATGATCATAACTGTGTTGCATGCAACAAAAAAGCAAAGAGCCTCCTACAAAGGTGTTCCTGTTACAGCAGTAAGCATTATTTCGAACCTCTTCAAAGCTTCATATGGATCTTTTTGGTCCAACTAAAGTGAGAAGCATTGATCATAAATATTTTTGTCTAGTGATCACCCGGTTATAGCAAATTTTGTTGGGTATTCTTTCTAAGGACCAAAGATGAAACATCCGAAGTATTGAAAGACTTCATTACCCTTATTGAGAATCAGTTGAATAAAAAGGTGAAAGGAATTAGGTGTGATAATGGTACAGAGTTCAAAAATGAAATTCGATAGAACTCTGCAGATAAAGGGAATCAAAAGGGACTATAGTACTCCAAGAACCCTCAACAAAATGGGGTGGCAAAAAGAAAAAATAGAACCTTAATAGAGGCTGCAAGATCAATGCTAGCAGACTCTAAACTTCCAACCATGTTTTGGACTTCAAGCTGTTGGTACAACTTGTTATGTACTCAATAGAGTTTCCATTACTAGACCACACCTTAAAACACCATATGAACTTCTTTTTGGGAAAGTTCTTGTTATTCATTACCTTAAACGTTGCTGTCAAGTGACAATTTTGAATACAAGTGATCCGTTTGGCAAATTTGATGAGAAAGCTGATGATGGTTACATTGTGGGGTATTCTGCTCATAGTAAGGCATACAGGGTTTACAATGTATCTGCTAAGAAGATTGAGGAGACATTGAATATGAGGTATCTAGAAGACAAGCCTAATGTTCAAGGACAGGGTCATGTTTGGTCATTTGACCTTGATTACTTGACTGATTACTTGGCTTATTCTAGACATATGGCTAACCAAAATGCGAATCTCAAGCATCTCCAACTACCAAAGTGCAGGAACTTTGGATGCTCATTCGACAAGTGGAGTCCAAGATGATGAACAACCCATAGTAGTGCCTTCCTTCTCTCCTAACAATTTTGTAGGTGACACTTCCAAAGATTATACTGATGTGGGTGAAGATGAATTCCATTATGCTGAGGACCTTGCCTGATCAAGAAACAAGAGTATGCAGCCAATTTAGAAGCTAAGAGGAATGTTGAAGATAGTACAAATGAAGCAATCGGTAGAAATGTCAATTCCTGGCACTGAAAGTGATTCTGTTTCTACTCACCTCTCCAATTCTCACTGAAAGACAAATTGACTCTACTCCTATTTCTACTAGAGTGTCAATGCAGACCTTGAGAACCTCATACAAGGTTTCCAAAACCTTCAGATCTTGGTCATCATCAACCTAAAGCAGGCATCTTCAACACACCTTCCTATGATACTGACTATGAACCTACTGTGACTAATCTTGATTCCTCCATTGATGTCAACACCACCACTACTACAAGGATCAACAATGTTCATCCACGCCTAATATTATGGTGATCCTAATGCACCTGTTAGAACAAGAGGTACCGTGATGCCGCTCTAAATATGGACAGTGGCTTTTATCTCTTATGTCTCAAATCACAGAGAGACAATCATACGCACTATGAACATTGTTTGTTTGCTTGTTTTCTCTCACAAGTGGAACCAACCAGTGTTGCTCAAAGCTCTGAAGACTCAAGTTGGCTTCAAGCAATGCAGGATGAGATGCAACAATTTCAAAATCAGCAAGTTTGGATTTTGGTACCACTACCTGATGGTAAGTATGCAATTGGGACTAAATGGATTCCGAAAATAAGAGAGATGCACGAGGTGTTGTCATTAAAAATAAAGCCGATTAGTTGCACATTATCGACAAAGAGGAGGGATAGATTATGATGAAGTGTTTGCACCAGTGGCAAGAGTTGAGGCCATAAGTATTTTCTTAGCTTATGCATCCTATATGGGTTTTATGGTCTATCAGATGGATGTTAAAGGAGCCTTCTTGTATGGTGAAATTGAAGAGGAAGTTTATGTCACTCAACCTAAAGGATTTGAAGATCCAGACCATCCTAAGTATGTTTATAAGGTAGTCAAAGCTCTCTATGGACTACATCAGGCACCCAGAGCTTGGTATCCTAGGCTCTCTTCATTTCTTCTGAAGCATGGTTATAGAAGGGGTGCAATTGATAAGACTCTATTCCTTAAGAAGAATTCCACATATATTATTCTTGTGCAAGTATATGTGGATGACATTATTTTTGGATCCACAAAGGAAGCTTGGTGCAGGGAGTTTGAGGAGCTTATGAAGGGTGAGTTTCGTGATGAGTGCCATGGAGAGAGATGACTTTCTTTTTGGTTCAAGTTCAGCACAAACCTGATGGTATCTTTATCAGTCGAGACAAATATGTGAGGGACATCTTGAGGAAGTTTGGTATGGAGGGTGTAAGGACTGCCACTACACCTTATGAAGCTCCAAAGACAAAGACCAACAAAGAAGCTGATCCACTGTGAATGTTCATCCGCACAGTCCATGATTGGCTCTTTGCTGTATTTAACAGCTTCAAGGCCTGATATTACTTTTGCTGTGAGTGTTTGTTCACGACATCAAGTTACTCCATTGACTTCCCATCTCAATGCTGTTAAGAAGATCTTTAAGTACCTCAAAGGCCAATCTCTTCTAGGTCTTTGGTACCCAAAAGAGTCTCCTTTTAAGTTGGAAGCTTATAGTGATAGTGACTATGCTGGTGCTAATCTGGATAGGAGGTCCACCACTAGAGGTTGCCAATTCCTTGGAAAGAGATTGATTTCTTGGCAATGCAAGAAACAAACTATTGTGGCTACCTCATATACTGAAGCGTAGTATCGCTGTCACTGCAAATTGTGTGGACAGTTCTTTGGATTCAAAATCGCTTGTTGGATTATGGGTTTAATTTCATGAACACAACAATTTTTATTGATAATCAAAGTACCATATGCATTATTAAAACCAGTTTTTCACATCGCACAAAACATATTGAAATCGTGCACCACTTTATAAGAGATGCATATGATAAAAATTTAATTAAAGTGGTCAAAATTCATACTGATGATAATGTGGCGGATTTGTTAACAAAGGCTTTTGATGGACCAAGGTTTCAACACCTTGTGGTCCATATTGGCATGCTTAACCCTTAACTACAAAGTTTAAGGGGAGGCATAGGCCTCATGGGAGGCATATGCCTCAGGGGAGGATTTGTGTATAACTTTGCATTTGCTATGTAATTTTGTATATTTGTTTGCTTTTATCTAACTCTAACCTGCTAATAATGTAATTTTAGTGTGTTTCTCTTTGTTGGTTGGTGTTTCTTTGTGTCTGTTTTGTCTTGCAGAGTGATTGTTCTTTTGGGGTATGGTCAAATGAAGTTCCAATTACAACTGAGCAATCAGCTGATGCAAATGAGGATCCTGTTACACTTACCAAATTATATGCTCTGATGAACAAGTATGCAGGTGAGGTGACTGATCTTAAGAAAGAACTTGCAGAGACCAAGTCTATTCTTGGTAACAAGATAGTGGAATTGGAGACTAAAATTGAACACTTGGAGGAATTACCGTGGGTAAGGGTAAAAGAGAAGTTTGGTTTCTTCTGAAAAGGAGGACGAAAAGAATCTTAATGCATCCCTTGGAATCTTGGTCGATGCATTCTTACATCCGATGTTTCTTCTCCTATTGCTGAATCTTCAAGGAGCAAGGTGCCTATTATATTTGATAGAAAAAGACAAAGACAATATTTGAATAAGGTATCTGCACAAACTTCAAAGGAGCCAAATGTTGTTGATGTGCCGCCGATGTTCTAGTTGAGGAGGTTGCTTCGTCATCATGGTCAAACCTCATCTATACAAGAACAATCAAATGTTCCACCTTCAGCAGATGATGATGAAGTTTTTATAGCTGGGAGAATGCATAAGTTAAATTCTTCTTCTGAAGTTTTCTCTACTCCCCAGGAGAAATTGTCTCAACCTGATTCTTCTTATGGTGGTTTGAGTGTTTCTTCCAAGCTCAAATTGGTTCTACTGAGACATCTTCTGACAAAGGACAGGAAGATGTGATTGATGATATGATTAATTCAGTATGTCGACCGAAGAAGAAAATCAAGCTCAGGCTCGTGTTTGGAGTTATGAGAATATGCGTAAGAGTCGTGTTGTTGCTAAATTTCTTCAAGATCAGTTTGACTCTAATTTGTCTCCTCGAAAAAATTAGAGCTTGATGTATTACTTCCTAAGATCACTGATGATCAATGGGATGCTTATACTACTCAAGGTGCATCTGATCCAAATCTTGCCAAACTTATATTAGGAGCATCTTTTGATAATGACAATTTTGTGGATCAAATGGTGGCTCTTGGTAATCAAAGGAAGCAGAAGCGGCCGCAAAGAGGAGAGCTCGATTGTTCAAAGACATAAAGCCAAAAGAGACAAACCAATGATCGTTACTCGTAAGAGGAATCATATGAGGCGAGTTGTGAATAATTACGCTCTTTATAATTCGGTAGGTCAATGAAGCAAATCTATGCTTTGTATGATGATGCTTTGATTAGACAGAATAATATGATTATGAAGTTTTCCTCTTCTGGTTCTACTTCTTCTTCTCAATTGGAAAGAATTGCTTCAATGTCTGATGTTCCTCAAGCTAAGAGACATAAACAGCTTGAGACAGGGAAAATTTTGATGATGTTTTACCTCTGGTGATCTCTTCAGTTGTTACTTCTGAAGCTAATTCTTCTTCCTCGATGTGGTTGTTTCACGAATATTCTTTGGTTTCTTCAAGTGTTGTCCAAAGGTGGATTTGTGTAACCTCATTGGGACGAATGATGCTCTAAAGATTGATACAGCATCCAATGTGGTAGGAGGCGTAAAAGTATGGTGAAAAGGAAACATAGTTCTTTAAGGAGTTCGTGGGAGACTGCTAGGAAACATTCTTCAAAGACTCCTTATTTAGATCTCGCTTGGTGATGAATCTACCTTTATTGAAGTTGGACTGTTGAAGTTTTTCCCCAAGGAAATCATGTGGTATTGATCAATTGGAAATCTGGGAAGCTTAACACTATTTATCGACCGGATGATACCGCTATTGAGTTCAATTTTTTGAAGGACATTCTTCATTTGGTGACTAGACATGATTTGAAAATGCTGTATGAACATGTCATTCAAGATATAATTTTCATCCACCAACAAAGTTCGGTTTATATTTGTTGGGTGATCTTCGGTTTTGTTTGATTCTTACTCCGAAGGTAAAGGGTATTCTATCTGGAAGAATTCGCATTTATGGGAAATTGAGAGTTGGAGATTTTATTCTCTGCCTTGTGTTCATGTGGTTCGAATTCACATGTGGAATGATTTGTGCATGCTATCGATAAGCTTTATCCTTTATCGGTTACTTTATGGAACGATTGCTTGGTGACGCAGTTGGAAGTGTCTCCTAATCCGCTTGGCAATGATGAACTTCATGCTTCACAATGTGTTGGTTTGATTAAAAATCAGCATACGTCACATAAAGGTTCATCTTGATTGTATTATTTTGTAATTTTGGTTTCTTTCTTTTCTAAAAAAAAAAAATTGGTTTATCTAACTTTTCTGCAGGTTTGTTGTATACTTTTGATGGTTCTTGACTCACCGGATATACCTTGTGTATGTCAAAGAGTTAGCTAGTCCAAAGGGTACAGCTTTGGTAAAGACATATCAAATATGTTGATAGTCGTAATGATTTGCTAAAAATCATAGGGAATGCAATCACCCATGCTTAATTGTCGAAGTGTTGTATGGTTTTCAATTCACCATGGCTTATTCCTTGTTGGAATCCAAGAATTGACTAGCCCACCTATATGGCTTGTGGTAAAGGCAAAGGGTATTCCATATTTGGTTATCAATTCACCAATTCTAAGAATTGACTAGTCCCCGAGCAAACGCTACAAAAGACATTTCAAATCCGCTTATATGGTTGCCGGTTTGCCAATAAATTAGATGGTTATCAGTGTACCATAGTTTACTTAACTTAAACATATGGCTACTCCAAAGAGTGATGGCTATTGGTAAAGAGACATCAAATCCATTATTTTCGATGATTCACCTCTCACGAGAGTTAACACACCGATGTGATGAGAATAGTATGCAACTAATTGTTTTGATGTACCTATTGTCATTTGTTGCTGCAAAGATGTAGAGTTTCAGAGTTTCTTCATCATAGAGATGTTCTTATTTGGATTCTTTGCTCATGTTGTTCGTGCACAATCCTCTGGAGCTGTTTTGTTAACGATCTATCAAGAAACTGGAACTTAACCTAGTCAAATTCCAAGGTTTTAGGGAGGATTGTTGGGAATTATGTGATGTTTGATGTTTCAAATTATCCGTAGAAGGTTTCTACTCGAAGACGAGTGGATTCTGGTAAGACATAATCACAAGAATAATAGTTATTATTTTGTTTCAAGGAAGTAGTATTCCGTGTTTAGTATATTTAGTTTGGATATACATGAACTTTATTAGGAAGTGATTGTGTATATCTTCTTTAGTTTTAAGTTTATACGTTTCTTGGGAAACGGTTTAGCGATTTTGTTTAGGGTTCCTTATCTATAAAAGGAACACAATAGTATGAGTTAGTACGGATTGAAAACTCAGCTTTTAGTTAATATAAAGATCCATAGAGGATCACAAAGTTCTTAGTTATTTGTTACTTGTGTTTATATTCCGCTGATAAATATAAGTTGTAGAGATTGTCTTTTATTGTGCTTGTGATTACATAGGCATATATAACGATCCACGAGCTTAAGATCTATCAAGGTCTATTTGTTTCAACACAAGCATCTAGTGTCAAGCTGGCATGTTTAGTCCCATCCTTGCCTCGGGTCAAGGTCTCACCGCTTAACTCGATTAAGTCATCCAATTTGAGAACGTGAGAAAATATATCTAGGTCCCACGCATAGACAATAATCACCTTGGGTTACAATTCAACCTAGGTCCACGCATAGGGGCAAAAGTAATTGCAAGTGTTCTCAAGCGATTGGACGGCATGACTTAAATTTGTGACGGTTAAAATATTTTGATGTTAATCAAAAAAGGTGTACGAAAAAAGCATGCATTCATTCTTCGTAGCACAAGTTAAAAACTCTTCTTAACGTAAGTCTAATCATTGTTTTAATTTATGTGTGTCAAGTTGTCCATTTTCAAGTCTAATATAGAACATATGTGGATTATAATAGAGATTGGACAATACGTAAATCGAATAACATACATAACAAGTTAAGTGTTATTTTTAAAACAATGATTTTAAGTTAAATCCGTATTTAAACTTAGTTAACTAAATCATAAGATTTAGTTTGAAAATGGTTTGTGTTGCTCTTTAAGTTTTTAGAAAACGATTTGCAAGTTATATACATTCACAACATACATAATAAGCAAACAACCAACACACAACCACAATATGCAAAGCCTCAACCGATGAAAGAACCTATGCTTGGTCTCGTGAGCCATCACGAGAACCAAGAGTTAACTAGGGACATAAACCACAACCACACGGAGGACTCTCACTTTCTCCAAGACCAAGCTAGGACAAGTAGAAGCCCATTATGCACATGAAAAGAGAATCTGTCAGCCCAGAATTTCTGCATTCGGAGGCCCAAAAGGCCTAGAAGGAGTCATCCCCGAGCTTAGCACCAAAATAGAAAGTTTTGGGCCCATGAGTTGTCTACCTGCAGTAAAAAATTGGTTAAAAAATACGCTACCAATCACCAGGAAACACCGTTTTTTGCAGACTTGTACGGCAGGCCATTTTGCGTCTTTATGTCTTTGAGACTTCGCCATTCCATTCCAAGCATCGGTTACAATACATAGAATATAAAATACAACTAATCTACTATCTATTTATTGTAAAATGCCCAAACAATGGCAAAAACCAAATTAAAATACATACATAAAGGTCATATGGCAAACCCCAAATAACAAGAAATAAACGACAATCACAATCATTCATATCACAAGTGGTCTAGGTTTTCATCGGCTTTGCATATACACATAATAATACCATAAAACTATTAACATAACAAGGTGTTGGCTAATCCCATGAGCAAACATGCATGTATTTGCCATGGGAACAATTTAAATAACATGAAATAAAAGAATTAGCCAACGAATCAAAGAAATAATCAACAAGAATTAAAACCCCGATTGGTACGCGTGTAAAATGGATTTAGGTTCTCAAACCTACTGATATTAGACCTTCTAAAAACCATTTTACCACAGAAAATATAGCCTTAGGGGCTGTTTTCAAATCGTTTTACGAATCGATTAAAACAACGCGATTAAAGCCATTTTTAGTGTGTTAATTAATGTATGCGAAACCAATGGACATAGGAACAAAAATCACAGATCTTTATATTACTATTAATATTCCTAATCCATGAAAAATAGAGCCCTCGGGGCGGTTTTGAAAGTGGTTACAAAAAACACTTAAAAACACGCGTTTTGACCATTTTTTCGCATACCCGATAATCATATGGCACATATGATGGCTCTTGATACCACTATAGGTGATGATGAATATAATAAACATAAAGTAAACATATAAAAACAGCGGAATCATCACCAACAACGGATCCATATAGCCATATGATCAATCAAATAAAACAAAACATAAGGTTTATACCTTTGAAGCGTGAATCCGGTTGCAAGACGCCAATCACCACCACGAAAGGAATCAAGAAACCAAAAGACCAATGATGTTAGCCTTTCCCAATGAATGAAACACACTACACGTCAAGCAATCACCCTTTGATGCTAGTCTAACCTTTTTCACCAACAACTTGCACAAGACTACAACTAGTATTATCAAGGAATGAGAATCAAAACCAAAAACCTCTTTTGGTGATAAATGTGAGGCGTCACCTTGAAAGGGGAGGGGAGCGAATTTAAGTAGCTAATTTTAACCTCCCTGATCAATATCAATCATCATAATTAGCATTAAAGATAATTTATGTCAATCCACAAGTTACACATTAGGTCCTTCAAAGTCCAAAGTCTCCTCTTTACACCCCTATGTGGTCGGCCATACATAGTGCCTTCAATGGCCATGACCATTATTGGCCCGAGTCCCGAAACATAAAGTCTAACTTGATGTTTAATGGCCCGTTATTGATCCCGAGTTGCGAAGGTTATTAATAACGTAAATACGATAAATACATTATATTAAGAGTGTCTAAGTGTATATGTGTGTGACCCCATAGGCTCACATATGACTAGCCATATAATTATTTATTATGACACAAGCATACTCCAACAATTAGTGGTTACGCCGTAGTCTTCAATAAACTTGGTTACGCCGTAGTTGATGAAATAGTTACGACATAGTTACCAGCGGCGTGGAACCTCATTTGACCTAATATAGTTACGTCGTAGCCTTTGGGAAGAGTTACGCCGTAACCTTCTGATGAGTTGGTATTCTGAGTCACACTTTAGTTACGGCGTAATGTGAGTGACGAGTTACGCCGTAACTTCTTCAAAGTCAGCATACTATGATAAATGTTTTGATGGTTCTCCAATTCCGCGTCTCTTAAGCTCCAATGCTCGTAATTTACCTGAAAGTGGAAAACAATGGAAAACAAGCGTAAATCCATATAAATGATATAAATTACAAGCATTATCGGGGGAAATTGACACTTAATATTCAGGAAAATTTGATTTTATCACAGATCATCCTAGGAAAGTTTATAAAGTCATCAAAGCGTTATATGGACTTCATCAAGCTCCCAGAGGTTGGTATGCTACACTCTCCACTTTCCTTGAACAGAATGGATACAAAAGAGGCACCATTGACAAGACCCTGTTTATTAAAAGAAACAAGAAGGATATCATGCTTGTACAGGTATATGTTGATGATATCATTTTTGGCTCTACAAGGAGGTCTTGGTGTAAAGACTTTGAGGCATTGATCAAGAGAATATTTCAAATGAGTTCTATGGGAGAGCTCACCTTCTTCCATGGATTGCAAGTCAAACAGAAATCAGATGGGCTATTTATCTCTCAGGACAAGTATGTTGCTGATATGTTGAAGAAGTTTGATCTTGTCAATGTAAAGTCTATTGTTACACCTATGGAGACCAAGGTGCCATTGACAAAACATGAGCAGGCTGTTGATGTGGATGTCAGACTGTATAGATCCATGATAGGATATTTGATGTATCTAACAGCCTCTAAGCCTGATATTATGTATGCTATGTGTGTTTGTTCTCATTTTCAGGTTACTCCAAAGACTTCCCATCTTCATGCTGTCAAAAGGATTTTCAGATATCTTAAAGGCAAACCCAATTTGGGCCTATGGTATCCTAGAGAGTCAACTTTGACATGGAAGCCTTTTCTGGTATTGACTATGTTGGGGCTAGTATGGACAAGAAATCCACAACAGGAGGTTGTCAATTTCTTGGAAGAAGGTTGATTTCCTGGCAATGCAAAAAGCAGACAATTGTGGCTACTTCAACAACTGAAGCTGAATATGCAGTTGCTGCTAATTGCTGTTGACAAGTGCTTTGGATCCAAAATCAGATGTTGGATTATGGGTTAAACTTTATGAACACCTCAATCAACATTGATAATGAAAGCACTATATGTATTGTTAAGAACCCAGACTATCATTCTAAGACCAAACACATAGAGATTAGGCATCACTTTATAAGGGATTGTTTTGAGAAGGGTCTCATAAGGGTAGAAAAGATACATAGAGATAATAATGTAGCTGACTTGTTGACCAAAGCATGTGATGGACATAGGTTTAATTTCTTGGTGGTTAACATTGGTATGGTGAACCTATAGCAACATTTAAGGGGAAGTTAAATGTATAGTACGTAAGGTTAGTTACCAGACTTAATAAGGCTTTAAATCTGGTAGTTAAAGTTAAAGCTGGTAGCTTTATGGTTAAGTCTGGTCCTTAATTCTGGTCGTTAAATCTGTTACCATATTTTACGGGGTGATAATTATCTTTCTAATCTTTAAATTTATTCTTTTTCAAAAGATACATCTTTCCAAAGATAATTAAACCCTAGCAATATATATATATTCATAATGACTATGTTTTTCTCATAAGGGTTTTAAAACAGAGTCAGTCTTTTTCATACGTATTCTTTGTGTCATCATGGTTTCCACATAATGTGCTAAGGATGTATAGATTAATGAATTCATGGCCTTGTATGCTACTTTGTCTTCCAAAATACAAGCATTGGAGGAAGATCTTGCATAGACTAAATTGCTCTTGGGATCTAAAGTACAAGCATTAGAAGAGGAGGTTCAGAACTTGATGGCCATGCAGGGTGTTTTTCTTGATGATTCGTCCAACTCCCAAGAATCTGTTCATGATGTTATTGATTTGGAAAATTCTTCCAAATAGGGGAGGAACACAGAGTCACACCCAAAGAAGATGGTGATTCAGAATCTTGATCCAAAAGTAGATTGGGAGGTCTACATAGATAATTTCCGAAAAGCTTGGAAGGTAATCAGATTTAGTGGAAAGTTTGCTATGTACAAGAATCCTGAAGATCTGATAAAATCTTGTAATTGACAAGACTTGGATACTCTATGGAGTTTGGTTCAATAAAAGCTCAAGTTTGATAAAAAGTCAAATGTGAAGGAGCAAGAACTTTGGGCAGAACTTCAAAGATTATATGAACCAGATCCTACAGATGTATATTGGAATTTTTCATGTCAAGATATATGTGTGTCATGGAAATTCTATGATGTGTGTGATGTTCATCACTTGTCCACAAAAGGTAGAGTTGACTTATTCATGCTTGCAAAGGTGGAGTATCCATTATGTGCTGAAGTGCTTCAAGTGATGATACTCTCAAAGCTTCAATATGAAAAAGAATATGAAATAGTTGAAAATCTCATTCAAAGGATATGTAATCAATTGCTAGCCAGAATATGTGATCAGATTGAAGAAAAGACAGCAGCTAAAAGAAAGAGAATAAGGTAATATGTTTGAAAGACTTTTCTTAGCTGTAATAAATGGATTTTGAGAGGTTTCACTTGGTGAAAGTGCTTTGCACTGTCACAACAAATGGTTATCAGTTCACCATGTCTAACCCACACAAGAACTGACTAATCCATGAGCAAACGGCTCTAGTAAAGATATCTCAAATCCGTTTATGGCTGACAATTTGCTAAAAATTGTATGGTGCTCAACTCACCATATCTGAGTAGATGAAGAGTTGGTTAGCCCACAAGTTCATGGCTTGTGGTAAAGGCAGTGGAAAATCATGACTAGTCCAAAAGGGTACAGCTTTTAGTAAAGACTATTCAAATCTGTTGATAGCTGCTGATTTGCTAAAAATCATATGGTTATCAATGTACCATGGTCTTATACACCGAAACATTGGCTACTCCAATAGTAATGGCTAATTGCTAAAGAGACATCAAATCCATTAAATTTTCCACGATTCACCTCTCACGGGAGTTAACACACCTGGATGTGATGAGAATAGTATGAAACTTTTATGATTTGATGTACATATAGTCACAGTTGCAGTAAAGACAATGGAGTGATGATGGCTTGCTGATATGATGCTACACAGAACACATAATGAAGACAATTTCAAGATGCAGCTCAAAGATAATTTCAAATCCTCAAGAAATTCAAAAGAACTTGAAGTTCACAAGTGAAGATCAAGTTAGGGGAGGATTGTAGGGAATTATATTTTGTAAAACAGATTTAAGTTTGTTTAAGTCTGTTTAGGATTAATTCTGGTAGTGTTAGTAGTTAAGTCTGGTAAGCCATAATTAAGTCTGTTGGTAGTTAAGTCTGCCAATACTAATGGAGTTAAGTCTGACAGAACTAATGTTGTTAGTTAAGTCTGTTTATGATAAAAACAGAATAGTTTGTTAGAGTTATATTAGGAATAGATATGTACGCGTAGAGATATCTTAGGAAGAGATATCTTTACTCTTCTACATGTCTTGTAGTCAATTAGAGTTTCCTTAGTGTATAAAAGGATCCCTAAGGTATTAGGTTAAAGGTACGAGTTGTAAGCCTTAACCTTTGAGTAAAGTAATAGAAAATACAAAGTTAGTTATTCTTGTGTTCTTTATACTTTGTGTGTTAAGATTCCACATTAACACATCAAGATCTTGTTAAGAGTTCTTCACATAATAAATTTGGATTTATTCAAGTTTATTATAAGTCATTCAAGGCTACTTAGATCCATAAACTTTTGGATCTTCAGTTTGTTTGAACTGTTAAAAGAAGACACCCAATGACCAAATCTAATGCAAAATAAGAATGACGATTTTTCGTAATCTTCCGATTGACAAATTGTGTCACTGCTTACATGGTATTGATAGCTACTTTTTGTGTTGAATGTACAACAAAATGTATTATTATGTTATAATATAATAACTTGCATAACACTTGGTTATAGTTTGTTTTATGGTATAGTATGTTAACGTTATTTGTATTATACAAGTTATGTAAAATATTTATTTTTAAGCGTGCTAGTTATGTAAGATATCTATTTAGTTTGTTACAATTTTCATTTGTTTTAGTCTATAATAGTTTTGCAATTGTTGAGTTTTTCTTACAATAAAATGATTCATCAAGTGCTTTAAGAGAAGTAATGATAATGTTAAAACGAGCAAATCCACTATCAATGGTTTAATCAGGAATAACAAATTGTTCATGTGTTGAACAAGATGATCAATTTTGTTATCATTGACTTGTGAATTCCCTTGATGAGTGATTATTAAAGATTCATAAATTTTTTAGCGGTTTTGCACATAAAGACTCTTTCATACTCCTTTTTAGGTACAGCGTTATAAAGATCATTTTTGCTTCATTATTTTTACCAATCAATTTCTTTTGCTCATCATTAGTAATATCTTTTGTTGTAGGATTATGACCACCTCCAATAATTATATACCAAAGGTCTATGTCTTTTGATTTCACATAAGTTTCAAAACGATTTTTTTAATAGATAAATCCATTGGGTTCAAAGAGCGGTGGTCTTTGCATATATTGCCCTTCTTTAAAGTTTTCAGAATCTATGGATCATTTCAAGTTTTAAAATACAATATATTTTAGAAAATATTGAGTAACGAAGCTCTGATACCAATTGTGGAAAACTAGAAGGGGGATTGAATAGTTTTACTGTTTTTAATTTCTTTTTATTTGAAAACTTTATGTGAATTCGAGTTGTGAATAATAACAAGATGCAATAGTAAATAAGTAAAAATAGAAACGATCAAACAACAACACAAGGATTTAGTGGTTCGGTCTACAAGGACTCTTTTTCTTTGCCCTACTCCACTCCCGAGTATCCAACTCGAGAGTATCCTTTCACTAGTCAACAAGCTCCTTTAACCGACGGAGAAATCTTTACACATCACTTACATAATATTTTTGACACAAAGCTAGATGTCGAGTTCTTTTACAAGGGTACAACCACTCCCGTCACACTACGTATTTTGAGGACTAAAATACTAACCGATCACTACAGGGGTTTATGATGGTTTAGTGCAAACAATGATGTATGAATGAATATTATGTTAAGACAAAGAGCTAACTTGTAGCAATAACTTGAGGCTAGTAAGTCTTTACTAGTGCTTTGATCTTCTTGCTAATTAGAAACACAAATGAAAGTGTAAAATGATGAATATGAGCTAGAGAGTGTAACTTTATGTATGCAAGTGATGAGAAAACACAAGAGTTTGAGCTGCTATTTATAGCCAACTGGCTCAAGGACCCCACGGATCAGCCGAAAGCAAAAAATTGGTTTCGTCTGTGTTAATTTTTGGTTCCGTGTGTCTTTGACACAGGATCATGAAAATATTTGTAAATCTTGTAAATCTAGTTCAAATCTTTTCAAAATATTTTCTAGGATCCTACTATGATTTCATATCTCAGATTATGCTAGTATATGATGATCTAAGAATGATGAGATAATACATTTTTTATTTTGATTAAAATGTATAACAAAGTTTATTTGTAAAATGTATTTAATTAACTAGTTATAAAAATGTGTATAAGTAAGCGACATGTTAATAACAAAAAATGTTTTGTTACTTATGTTAACACAATGTTTCTAGTTGAACATGGTATAAATATCATTAAGAAGTATGTACAACATAGTATGTATTGGAATTATATAACATGACTAATCATAAATATAAACAATAATCATCAAGTACACATGCGGAAGCGTAAAAAAACATATAATGAATAATTAATTAACTAAAACATAAATGCGTACCTTTTGATTCTAGCCCAACAAGAATCAATTCCTTTAAACTAGCAAGTGATGAACCTAATTAGGGTTTATAGGATTATATGAATTACCCCTTACCGATTTTGTAATTCAATCAAAGATACTAACAAAATTATGTTAGTACCACGTTCTTGTACACACGTACTAAATCAAATTAAAGTAATGCTAGTTTTAAGAACACGAAAAGTTTTGTTTTGGAAAAACAAGTGATCGACACCCTAAGGAGGTTGTGCGATCATTTGTGACAAGAAAACACACAAAACACTTTTAGGTTTTAGATTAGGAGTACAAGAGATGGAATACAATGACCCTAGGCCTTGTATATATACACAAGATAACTTGGTGACCAAGTTAGACTTGGATTGGGCTTGGAATCCCCGTTGGTCGATCGTATGGCATATCCCAAGGGGTTTCTAGAACATTCTTGATCTCTATTTTAATATCTAGTCCTTCCATTTAACATTTAACGATTGTTAGTCCATTACACTTAATTAACTTAACGTCCGTTATATATTTCGTGTAAATAATAAATAAATATAACATTTTATATTTAATTATTAACTTTAATTCTCATACACAAAGTGTGCAATCCCGTGGTATCGAGTTCGATCCTAACACACATCTATTAATATTTTTTGTCCATTAAACCAACAGCTCCCACTTTGACATATCTTAATAGTGTGATCACATCGGTTAGTGTCTGGCAACACTTCGATGCCTCTAGTACAACTCGAGTAAGGTCTCCTAGAAAAACCTTTTAATGATTCATCATTATTATTATCCTTTTGTTTATAATACCATGTTAAATAAAGATATGGATTTAATTCATTCTTTATTCAACCATTCTATTTCTCGTTATTAGTGATTGAGCAAGTTTACCAAATCTTCTAAACATATTCAAGGGAGATCTTGGGCATGGCCATGCAAACATCTTGTCAACCCTACGAAATAAATTTGAATGAACAAATTCTATCTTGACTACAAGAATAACTCACAAACTTTGTAATACTTCTGGAAACAACCCTTATGACTACCAGTTACGTATAGCATTAAGTTGTTCCACAGAATTGCACTACATTCATTACACTTATCTGGTATCTCAAGTCTGAGGATAATTATTCATGATTTACTTAATAACAATATCCATAAAGTAAAATCATGTAGTTGGGATAAGTCCTATATCCAATTCATTGAATATCATCTGAAATTGGTATGCTTTCTCATCAATATACTTTTAAGTATATTCTACCAAATCACTTAGATTTGTCTTAATTTAACGATACTCCCATATCATTAATTGACAACGGACGATTTAGAATACATAAATTTATTTCTGGATTAAACATGCAAATATAGGATACAATATATTATAAAATCAAACATACCAAGTATTTGATTTATTGTAACAATTGTTTAACATCCCTTATCCAAATACTAAATAGATCAATGCACAAAAATTTCAGTTGATGAATTATGCCTCAAGTAATGACAATCATACTTGTTAACAAGGCATAAATCAACCAACACTATCTATCGTAATTTTGAGAATACTTATTTCAAGAATTCAATTAGTGAAGTTCTTGTATTTGTGCATTCACCAATCCACATAATAATTCATAAAGTGTGTGACATCCTCTATCACCAATTTTATGACAATTTAAACTTTCAAACATTTTAAAGTTTAAAGTATTCTTATTCTTTTAAAGTATAATGCAATTGCGCTTCTTAGTAGCACAACTAGTTCACATGTCCATTAACAAGGATAAAATCCTAGCATGACTAATATTGAGTGTCATCTCAATTAAACCAGCATCATTGTATACAAACAACAATATGCTCATTAAAACTCCGTAAACTTTAATATCTATTGTGTAATATTTGATGTTTTCCAAACTTTAAAGTTTGTAGTTGATGACAATTTGCACAACAATTGACATATTGTTCATCCATATAATCTATGAGCAATTCCAGGCTGAGGATGTAATTCTATTAGAATATTCATTGCACAAGTTATCTAATAACTTTTAGTTAGATATCAATGTTGTCAAATCATCTATCATTTAAGAATGATACAACAATTTGAATACACTACATGATGTACATGATGAATCTACAGGTCAAACTTAGATTTTTCATTTATGTTCTATCTTGTCAAAAGGTTGTATGTTTTAATTCTTAAATCTTACAACTGAAATTTCATTCCATACTAAGACTTCATATTTATCTTACATGGAATGTTACTTCCCATATGTTATACAACATATAAGACTTAAGAAACTTAACATAATACTCCCACTAGCTTTCAGGAATACTTAAAATTTATCTTATTTCAATTATAAATCAAAACTAGGATTTAATAATTAAACGTAAGAATAATTTCATAGATGCATGCATTTATCCATTCATAAATTATTGCACTTCGTACACTTCCAAAGATTATATGAATTCAAAAAAACCTTTCGATTACTTACCGTTCTCGCTTAAGTAATTTCTCAAGAAAGAGTTTTGATATTGCATTTGTCATATTTCATATTAATGAAAACAAGTATGACAATTATCATATTTATACATTTAATGTGTATAGGAAAGAATATTCAATCATATTTAATTGCTTAAGTATGATTAATAATCTTGTCATAAGACATGCATGAAATATGTGTACAATTTTGTCCACATGATTTCTTCATAGAAATTCAAACCACTAGGGTTTTCCATCTCTTTGAAGAAACTCATTTCCATTCTCTAGTCTAACTATTAGGATAAACCAAATTTCCAAAATTGATTATCTTTATGGACAACATCTTTAACATTCATAGAATAAGTAATTTACCCAATTCAATATTTGATAATTCCTGACTATAGTTTGTTAATAACCTATTCATAAGTAGTTTAACAAATTCAGAATCTTCAATTTTAAAACTTAATGTGATTCATCATATTCCATAATAAAATGGTGTTTTATTAATCTTCTAGGTTGGAGTCATATTGAGCATATTCAATCCATACTCAATTTTCTAACCTTGTTACTTTTTAATAAAGAAGTTATGGTTATCTTGAATCAAACAAATCAAATAGAGTTTGATTCTCCTAACTGAACATACCATCAACTTGTGGTATTCATTAGAATTAATATTGTAATACAATCTAACAATATATAAGATAAACATATTCCTTTTGGCTTACCTATTTACCAACTAAGTCAACTTAATGGTATAATAGACTTTCCAAGCCAATTGCATGTTTTATAACACAAGTACTCTATAACCAAGTCACTTCGTATCCATGTCTCATCAAGAAAACATAAACTGTTATAATCCCATTATACATTATAAATCATTGATCAACTCAATGAATTCTTGCATATGTCTTAATTAAAAACATAACAAGTTAACGACTTACTTTATTATAAGTCTTAAAAGACTTTATGTTTATGTCTTTACAATGAATCATAAACATGTTTAACTAAAGTAATTATGAACACAACTCTTGGTTTCAACAGTAATTTCAAGTTAATTTATTTACTTCACAATAATGTAGGACTACATTATTTTTCATTTATGTCATTCTAAAATACATAAATAAACAAATTGAAGTAGTATTAGATTACTTCATTTATTTATGTCATTCCGATAATACATAAATATTTTGTTTGAAGTAGTCTTATATATCATTTTGACACCTGTTCTAAATACTTGTCTAATTTAGAAACTGTAAATTTATTCCAGATACGATCTCACGTAACATGGAGATTTACTTTGTTGTTGCAATCTCGCCAAGTTCTCACATGACGTAAATTGCAACAACAAGTGTTTCTTGAATTAGATATGTACAAGTCATATTAGAACGTTAGTCTCTTACCTTGCAGTCAAGAGAATCCGTTAAATCATATACCTATATGTGGTACCTTGCACACAATGTAGATTTCTCCCACTTGTGCATGGAAAAACATCATGTAGCAGATAAACAACACGACATATGTTTGTTTATGTGACCAATATGATTGTGTCATTGATATTAGCATAACTAGTAGATGTAGAACCACTTCATTGTCTAGTAAGGAAACATACACGACTTTCCTTAAAAAACATAAGTGTCTACAAGTTGAAAGTAATTATCTTAAGACATTATAGAGATAATCTGGGTTACTACCAAGATGACAAAGCTTGTAACTCCCACTGAATTACAGGTCATTACAATAATTCCTTATTCAATAATAAGAACACGATACTCCCACTGGATTTTACAACATTGTAAGTGTTTCATTAACCAGTGAAAGAAAATAGTGTTCTATTTACTTCTCTACACCTTTGAGAAAGTCCATACATAACCAAGGTTGTAAAAATCGCTAGGCGCTAGTGAGGAGGTCGGGTAGGCCTAGCGATTAATCGATTAGGCGGGGATTAATCGGGATTAATCGGATTAGAATTTTTATGCACAAAATTGTAATTTTAGATATTGTATTATATTATATGTATGAGATAAGCATAGTGCATCAAAATTCAAATATTTCAAATGTTCAAATATAATCAAAAATACATAATACATAATTATTCAAAGTTCAAAGTCAAACATAGATATTACTCGGTTTGTTGACCATTTTTAAGAGAGCTTTGAGCGATTTGTTCGATTAATCAGTTTGTTGACCGATTTTAAGTGGTTTTGTCTATTTTTTAAGCGATTTTGTTGATCGATTTTTAAGCGATTTTGTCCGATTAGACCGATTTTGTTCGATTTTGTCCGATTAATCGGTTTGTTGACCGATTTTTAAGCGATCTTTGACCAAACCGATTAAATCGGCTGATTATGATAAATCAAGGTGCTTATTGAGGGATCAGCGATTATGTGGGGATTAATCGGACGCCTGGACCGATTTTTACAACATAGTACATAACAATTACTTATGTACTAAAAGAGTTTATTCTACTATGTATATGATGAATTTATCCATCTATGCTATTAACTTGAAAAATTGGGCATGCAATTTCTTTCTTAATAGTTCTACCATTCCAAGTTTCCAACAATTGTATGTAGTACCTTCAAATGGTCAAAGCACAACAACTAGATAAAATATACTAGTTTGCCTTTTACCAATTTTGCAGTAAATTAGTCTAGCTTCTAACTTAATAACTCAAAAAATATGCAATTTTCTTAACTATTAAAATTTTCTTACGAGTTATGTATTGAGAATTTAGACAATTCTAATTGTCCTATCATACCTTTCTCATTCACGAAAAGGAATAAGATTGAATCTCACTATTTCTTATGAAAAGAGGACTAGGTTTATTCTTTAAGTAAAAGTTGACTCTACCAAAACCTTTACAGGTGTAGATCAATTTACCAATACAAGAATAACCTACGCTACTTCGCAATGTTGCATTAATACATATAAAGAATTAGCAAAATTCAATTTTAGTATTTTCGATAATTAAACTTTTCAAGAAACTAAAATACCCAAGGTAATATTCATATAACCATAGAATTTTCTCGAAAACTATGATCCAAATTATCATAGTTCCATTACATCAGTTGATCTGCAAGTAACAAAAGCACATAATAAGGTAATCTGTCGAATAATAATTGGCAAACCTTTTCCAATTCCTAGATCATTATGGGATTTACATTACCAACGCTATTGCAAATGTAAACATGTTTTATCCCATCTTGTGCCTTGAGTCCAGTTCTTACTTACTACTCAATTTAAGTCGTCTAAATTAAAGAACTGCAAATGTGTCCATCCAAAGTCTGACTTCACACGAAGATTTACAATCTCGCCAAGTTCCCACATGACGTAAATTGCAACTTCGAGTGTTCCTTTAACTAGATGGCACTAACTTAATTTTAAAGGGTACTTGTTTTGATTTATGGTGTCAAATCGAATATGTACAAAGAAGCATGCATACAACTTCGTATCAATAGTTTCAATAAAAACCTTTTTATTAACCAATTCATAAAGATTAAATTATCAAAGTTTTGATTGATGTATTGGTTTCGCCAATCAAAGAATTTACCTTTAATTATCGTCCATTATATCGTACTTTTGCATAAGTCCAAAGACTTATTGTTTCGGATAATTACCACAAAGTGGCGCATGAAATTAAAGCTAATTCGCCCTTAAGATGATTTTGTACATAAAATAGCCTACTTGGTAACTCCAATTTGACGTACAAAGAAGCGGAGAATTTGGTCAGCGCGAAGCAATTAACCTCCTTCTTTCGGGTCACAATTTAATGCGCTCCCCTCCTTTTCCCCTCTTATAGTTTGTCAAAATTGGATGAGCCGTTCTCACTATTGGTACAATACTCATCACTCAATTAAACTCATGAAAATTTTAATTCTTCAAAAAAAACAAATCAAATTTCACTATTGTTTAGTCTAATTTATTTTTCTATTTATGAAATTAGCCTTTGCTTAAAACTTGTCAAACATAATAAACAAACAAGTAACAAAATAAAAAATAAACAACTAAAACAATGCGCACATAACTAACAATTAGTATGCGTAAATAAGTAACCACATGCAACTTATCGATAAAACCTATTAATAATCAATTCTATGTTAAATTATGTATATGTTAACTAGGGCTTTCACTTACTAAGGCAAGTGAGCCACATACATCGATAAATCAATTGCGTAAGCCATAGTCAAACATAAACCAAATTGCACATAATTGATTCATTAATATTATTGAGGTAATCCCCAATTCAAGATTTATCAAAACAATAAACATGTGTATAAAACTTAACAATTAATTTTCGCATAACCAATCTTAACAATTAAATATATATCGACAATAATCCATGCCAAACATGCACGTTTTCATGGATTTAATATAACAATTATTCACGTTGTCACAAGATCGCATACAATTCCATGTCACATAACAATTATTCATGAATTAATTCACGTAACATATATACAATTCTAGGTTTAAATATTGATTAACAAAACAATTTTATAAACCCTAAAAAAATTTATACAAATCGACCAAAAAAAATTTAGGTCAACATAAAAAATTTTAAAAAAAATTAGGGCAAAGGCCCTAACCTTAAAATTAGGGTTTACATAATAATAACCAAACCCTAGAATTAATCATATCAAACACAATACAATATCCGTTTTTTACGTGTTTAGTAATTAATTACTCATCATAAATATAAAAAATAATCATCAAGTACACATGCGGAAGCGTAAAGAACATATAGGCTATGTTTGGCACACAAGATTATGGAGAGATTATGCTTAAATAAGCTACTTAAAAAGTAATCTTTGTTTGGCAGACATAGCTTATAAGAGATTATAAAAAATAAAAAATAAATAAATAAATAAAAAATCTTCCATAATCTCTAAAAATAAAAGGTTACTTCATGTAATTATAAAAATAATCTCTTTTTATAATCTTTTTAAACAACAGAGACTCAAAGATCAAGAGATCGCGACGAAAGACCAAAGATCAACACTATGATTTCATATCTTTTCAAAATATTTTCTAGGATCCTACTATGATTTCATATCTCAGATTATGCTAGTATATGATGATCTAAGAGTGATGAGATAATACATTTTTTATTTTGATTAAAATGTATAACAAAGTTTATTTGTAAAATGTATTTAATTAACTAGTTATAAAAATGTGTATAAGTAAGTGACATGTTAATAACAAAAAATGTTTTGTTACTTATGTTAACACAATGTTTCTAGTTGAACATGGAATAAATATCATTAAGAAGTATGTACAACATAGTATGTGTTGGAATTATATAACATGACTAATCATAAATATAAACAATAATCATCAAGTACACATGAGGAAGCGTAAAAAAACATATAATGACTAATTAATTAACTAAAACATAAATGCGTACCTTTTGATTTTAGCCCAACAAGAATCAATTCCTTTAAACTAGCAAGTGATGAACCCTAATTAGGGTTTATAGGATTATATGAATTACCCCTTACCGATTTTGTAATTCAATCCAAGATACTAATGAAAGTATGTTAGTACCATGTTCTTGTACACACGTACTAAATCAAATTAAAGTAATTCTAGTTTTAAGAACACGAAAAGTTTTGTTTTGGAAAAACAAGTGATCGACACCCTAAGGAGGTTGTGTGATCGTTTGTGACAAGAAAACACACAAAACACTTTTACGTTTGTATATATACACAAGATATAAACCGATATCCCCCTTCGCCTTGAGCTTTCCTAGATCTTCTCGGTCATTCAACGGGTAACACAAAGCACCGAAGACATGTAAATGCGAGATATCCAGTTTACGCTTGTTAAGGAGCTCATGTAAGCAGTATCACAATTTTCCATTCCATGTTTTCTCAACAAAGGAAACCAAACTTTGAGTACTTATGTACACGAACAGCAACTTGAACGATGGACTTTGGTAACCTAACCCTCATGCGACCACACCCACATTTTCTCTTTCGTTTCCTCTTTCGTTTCCTTATTTAAATCAAAGTATTTTTGTGTCATCAAAAGCTCTCATACATCCACCACCAGCACCGCCACCATCACCTCTATCCCCGACATCACCTTTAAATTTGGTATGGCCATCACCACCTTCATCTCCTGAGCACCTAATGCCACCATCACCAGCGACACTACCCAGCCTCATCTTTGCAACCACCATCTGCTGTGAACAACCAACTAGATTCAGGATACTCTCATACTAACAAGATGATTGATAATCTCTCCAACAAGTTTCTTTACTTGTCCAATAGTTCATAGCAACACTCCATCTAACCAACAACCAACTTCGAACTTCATCAAATCCACGTAATCAAGCAACTGTGGAAGGGTTGTGGTTCAGAATGTTTCTCATACAACCACCACCAGCACCGCCACCATCACCTCTATCCCCAACATCACCTTTATATTTGGTATGGCCATCACCACCTTCATCTCCTGAGCACCCAATGCCACCATCACTAGCGACACTACCCATCCTCATCTTTGCAACCACCATCTGCTATGAACAACCAACTGGATTCAGGATATTCTCATACTGACAAGATGATTAATAATCTCTCCAACCAAGTTTCTTTACTTGTCCAACAGTTCGGAGCAACACTCCCTGAAACCAACTGGAAGATGGAAGGGTTGTGGTTTAGAATGTTTAAGGAAGGCAGAATGTGAATCAAAGGAACGTTGCTCAGGGTTATATACAGAACAGAGTTGGAAATGATAATCAGGGACAGGGAAGGCAAACCAAGTGTTACAACTGTGGTGGTTTAGGACATATTGCAACGAACTGCACTTAACCAAAACGTCCATGGAACTCCGAATATTTCAAAGATAAGATGTTGTTGATGCAAACCTAACCCTCATGCGACCACACCCTCATTTTCTCTTTCTTTTCCTTATTCAAATCAAAGTATTTTTGTATCATCAAAAGCTCTCATACAGCAACCACCAGCACCACCACCATCAACTCTATCCCCGACATCACCTTTATATTTTGTATGGCCATCACCACCTTCATCTCCTGAGAACCCAATGCCACCATCACCAGCGACACTACCCAAATGATTTTTTGATGACACAAAAATACTTTGGTCCCAAATACCCCAAAGAAACAAAATGACCAACGACACTCACTTTTCCATGAAGAAGATGCCTCAGAAGAAGATTCGGGAGCAAATATGTTTTCGAATAGAGCATCATCGGGAGGAGCAAATGGATTCACTTCAAAAGAATTGTCAACTACAGTGCCTTGATGTACTGAAGGAGATTGAAGATTTGACGATGATGGTGAATGACTTGCATATGGAGCATCTTGATCAATTGAAATAGAGACTGATGGACCATTTGAGTTACGTAGAGCAGGAGCTACAACTACTTGTGGTTCAGGTGTATCAACAGTGGGTGGCTTAAAATATTCTTCAAACATCAGATCAAATAAATTCTTAAACTCTTCACTGGTAGGGGTATATAAGGAACTACAGGTTTGGAATGTTGTACAAGACCTGAACTAATTGGTCTAGGAATCAATTAGGTTTGGGTCCAGGACTTGAGTGTCCAGGAGTCGTATGCTCAGTCAGCTCATCAAATGTCACGTGAATAGTTTCCATGATTTTTTGGGTTCGTTTGTTGTAGATTATGTATCCCTTGCGATTTCTTGCATACCCAACGAAGAATCCAACGTCTGCTTTAGCCTTTAGTTTTCCCAGATCTTGACTGTAATTTGTTGGATAGCATAGAGCACTGAATACTCGTAGGAATGAAAGATTTGGTTTTGTTTGTTAATTATTTTACAAATGTGGTCAGCAGCAAGGTGAGTACTTCGCAATCAAGCAGTCCCTCCCTACTTTTCAGTAACCAAATCTTGGCTATGGCATCGTCGTTTATCACACGCTTAACCCTATGACTTCTGAACACATCAGTTCAGGACTCACGCCAAACCCAGCTAAGTCAACCGCCAAATTTGTTACACCAACAGAGCGTGACTTGAATATGTTGTTTAAGACAAATAATTAACAAACAAAAAAAAAGATAATAAAATGAAACGAGAATAAAAACAATATACCAGTGCTGACAGCAGTTTTTTTACTATTTTTATAGAAAAAGTTTAAGTAGGGGTTTCTTTATAGGACCCCTACTGTTTAGCAGGGGTTTCTTTATTGGACCCCTATTGTTTAGTAGGGGTTTTCGGTTCTGGTTTAAGACAAACAGTGAATGTGTAACACACATTTCTGGATCAGTGGCAAGTTGTTTTCATGTATGTACGGGTTTAGAAGGTTCGCCAATTATCTTTTCAAGTGGATGAGCTTTCGTCCACTGAAATTTTGGAGGGTATTTTTGGTAAAAGTGATGCATGTTAGAAAGGTCTCATGCAACTCACAAACATTATTTATAACAGAAGATGCACTACTAGGTACAACTGACTCTTCGTTGTGTTTCACATATTGTTCATATGGAATAACATTGTTATTACCCATATTAGCAGTATCTGAATCGACAACCTTTGTCGGTTGTATTTTGTTAGGAATCTTTTGTTCATCAACCACGTCGTACAGTTTGAGTACCTAGATATGACTGATGCATTTGAGGGACCAGATTGCTAAGGAGAGGAGACTGCAGTGGACAAATTTGCTATGAAAATGGTTTGAGCTGTGGGTTCATCATCAACGTCTGAGTCAATAGCATCACAATCATCAGCTTGGAAGATGTTAGAATCATTCAGTGCCAAGTCCTGTACTGGTTGATCATCCACATCAGCGTCAAACGTGTTCCCCTCATCACTAGCAAGAAACAATAGCTCCTCTTCATCCAAGGCTGCTCCATTCTCTTGAGCTTCCATCAACATCATCTTATCTTTGAAATATTCGGAGTTCTATGGACGTTTTGGCTGCGTGCAGTTCCTTGCAATATGTCCTAAACCACCACAGTTGTAACACTTGGTTTGCCTTCCCTGTCCCTGATTAGCATTCCCAACTCTGTTCTGTATATAACCCTAAGTGATGATCAAATAAGAAGAAATTTTAAAATGACAAAAATTATAATAGTAGTAACCATTGGTTATACTTATTTTTCAAACGAACAATTCTTTAACAAAAAGAACAAATGAGCATTCAAAAGAACAAAGTCAACCCTTAGGCAAGGTTGTTACCTAACTGAATCCCTAGACGGGATTCCCCTAAGGGGGAGGAAGTATATATATATATATATATATATATATATATATATATATATATATATATATATATATATATATAAAAGGGCATGTTTGGTATCAGGTTTTTAATTCATGTGGATGAACTTAAAAGAAAAATAAATTGTTTGATATCCATCTATAAGTTTCAAAAAAAAAGTTTACACCCTCAAACATAGGTTTGCAAAAATTCTAAGCAAAATCACATCTTTACAAAATAGTTAGGCATCCCATCATATCGGTTTACAAAAATCCTAACCAAAATCTCATCTTTACAAAATAGTTAGGCATCCCATTATGTGGGTTTACAAAAATCCTAACACAAATCCATCTTTACAAAATAGTTAGTCTAACCAAAATCCATCTTTACAAAATAGTTAGTATTTCAATCTTTAAAAAAGTTACTTTACATACTTTTTTCATATAAAATTTGACCATATTTTTTTTACAAGTATGCTTTCGAGACATGCAAAAGCAATTGTCACTTCACTCCCAGCTGTAAAGCAAATCTTCTCTGTGTGCTTAAATCAGCTTATTCCTACTACTTTACTTCACAAATCTTCTACTACTCCACAAATCTTCTGCGTGCGATTTTCCTAAATCAGCTTATTCCTACTCTACTCATATATATATACACCCTCCCCCTTAGGGGAATCCCGTCTAGGGATTCAGTTAGGTAACAAACCTGCCTAAGAGACTTATCGTCCTCGATAAGGTTTGCCCCCACATCCCAAACGACTTGGAGTGGATCTGATACCACAATAAACTTTAACTCGATAATCATTTCACAACTTTTCCAAAATTTGATTAGTATCACATTATATATATATATGTGTATATATATATATATATATATATATATATATATATATATATATACATATCTTTAGTATTTGGTTAATGAAAAATAAGTATAACCAATGGTTACTACTATTATAATTTTTGTCATTTTAAAATTTCTTCTTATTTGATCATCACTTAGGGTTAGGGTAAAGGGTTTTAGCACCTGTAAATTTTACTGCATATATATATATTTCTCTCCCCCTTAGGGGAATCCCGTCTAGGGATTCAGTTAGGTAACAACCCTGCCTAATGGACTAATCATCCTCGATAAGGTTTACCCCACATCCTAAACGACTGAGTGGCTCTGATACCACAACAAACTTTAAATCGATAATCGTTTCACAACTTCCGCCGATCATCATTTCACAACTTCACGACAGCGTAGCAAAATTTGATTTATATATATATATATTTATATATATATATATATATATATATATATATATATATATATATATATATATATATATATATATATATATATATATATATATATATATATATATATATATTACCCGCCCAAATGATAGGCGGGCATGACTTATTATTATCGAGGACATATTTTACTATAGTGAAAGAAAGAGGGTAAAAAATTATTGGAAAATATCTAATGAATAAATTAAGTAACAGTGTAAAATCACTAAGTTACATGATATGTCATCGAATATATTTCATTTTTAAGTTTCAACACCCATGCCCATGATGACTCTAGAGAATCATCTAAATCGCTTGTATACAGCCCCTGAAAACTACGGTGTCAAATCACTAAGTTACATGATATGTCATCGAATATATTTCATTTTTAAGTTTCAACACCCATACCCATGATGACTCTAGAGAATCATCTAAATCGCTTGTATACAGACCCTGAAAGCTACATCTCTGAGTATCTATAATCCTATGTATTAAATTATTAATGGGCCACATATATGAGATAAATAAACTACATTATCATCATCGAAAACTATTGCATATTTACTAACTTAATATGGGTGTAAGAGCATACAAGCTTTAATAAATCAATTTAACAGATAACATATGAATGTACGTGAATTGCAATTTTTGTAAGAGCCCGTCTTGCAACTTACATGCACACAACAAAAACAAACGTTAGACCAAAAATACCAACCTGTCCATCATAAATGATCAATAGCACATGATACTGGATGCCACTTTTTTCAACAATTATGATAGATTTTTCAATGACCGGGGCGAAAGATGTTGGTCTTATAGGCTGTATAAAAAATTTATCCAATAACTAACAGGATATGGACGATATAATCAAAACTGGACAACAAACTAAGTCACGGTCCATTAAATGCAAGGTTTAAAACATATATTGCAGATATAATCAAAACTCATGGTGTACAAAACAAATCTTTATCAATGTCAACATCATCAAACACATGTATTGGACTTTTTCCATCAAGTTCTAAGGGTAATAGGATGCCAAGTGAACATAGCATAATAATAATAATAATAATAATAATAATAATAAAGCGATGTTTTTATAAAATAAATAAATTAATTAATAATAATAATAATAATAATAATAATAATAATAATAATAATAATAATAAAAGATTAGACAATTAAAGTATAATTTGAAGATTGGCTCACTTGTTGAAAAGTTGTGATGTAAGCAGAAAACTTTATTGCATAATAGTTTAATCACGAGGTTGAAGATTAAAATGTGTTCATTTCTTCTTGGGGTAATGAGTTGTTCATCTCCAAGTCTACACTTGTAGTTGTAGCAACAAGTTTCATTGTTAGAACCTGAAAAATGGACACTCAATCAGCCAAGCTTATTAGCCTTTTGGACAATCGATAAGTATATTACTACTACTCTAATTCGTCTCATAACATGACATATCACCTATCATATAGTTTAAGATTGTTGGGTAATAGACTTGTAGCCTTGTAGGTATCAGATAACCGTGAGAGGAAAGTGTCCAAGTAAACCATTTACCTCAACTTCCATTTTAAGGCACTGAACATAAGTGATTATTTCATCTAGAATTGCAGCCTTATTGGTGACTTTGTTGCATCCTTTAACCAAATATTGCAAAAACAGCATTTTCCTTTTTATTTTCTCCTTCGTGGCCTATCATATCACGAATCCGCAAGATTAGGTTCCAATTACTTCCTGCCTAAGAGCAGATAATAATATTACAAAGGATATTAATTTGGTAATTTACTCTTTCAGCAATGCTATGGCTATCGGTGGCTTGTCCACGACGAGCCCTCACATGAATATAATCCCACCTTTGGCTTTGAATTTCCATTACGGGTGTTTCTCTTTGCTTTAGGTGGTTCAACTAATTCCGAATCACATTCAATGCTTTGCTTTTGAGAGTCCACTTCTACTTTAACAAGCTAAATACAAAACTAAATTATTACCAACATTTACACTTTGCAATGAGTTTATTTTTGCATCAGACGTGTAAATTTGACAGAAATAAGCAAAGTTTATTTTTAAATTTTACTACATAGGTACAAACCACAAGTTTTCTCTTCCTCAAGCTCTGAGTTTGCTTAACTTCCACAGCCACCTTTGATAATCCATCAACTGAAAAGTCCATAAAAGAATTTTTGGCTACCTCAGAACATCCAAAGTTAAATATGCTGGACAACATAAATCCAGATTCCGATACCCCATTGAGTTGTGACCCAACATTTTCTTGACCATGTTGAAAGTGATCATGATGATGCATTTGATAGTGTGACGGTGGAGAATGGTCGAATATCTTTAAGATTTCGTCCATTATGAATGATTTCCATTTCCAGCACTACAATGTAGTGAGATGTTACACTAACGGAGTGAAGTTGTACAAAAGTTAATATGATTAGTGTGTGATTTATAGAGCTTGGGTTAGATGGAACATAGACAAATGAGTAGCATAACCATTTACGGTTGAGACCGGGACCATGTAAAAATGGCATTAGACGATGATAGTTGATTTACATCAAGTTCATTTTGAGTATCTGGTCACCATAAACTCAAGCAAAATCAAACTGGTGATTATGTCGTGTTGGATTTTTCTTCTTACGTTCCAGGATCCCCATTTATATATCTTTATTGTATTCAAGAATAGTGTTTTCTTCTACTCTTTACCCGAACTCAATGGCAACTTTGAGACCCCCAATATACTTTAGTTTGACTTCCAAAAGGCCATCGTCTTCCAACAAATTTTTTAAATTGTGCATAGTCTCCAGAGAGATAGCCTCACCGATCAAAGAACTTTTAATCCCATCTACATTGCATGAGGGTACCGCGACCGGCTCAAACCCATGAGCCCCGGCTTGTATATTGCCAAGCTTGTAAGTGGGTTTAACTAAAGCTTCTTTTCTAGTCCCTCCCAATAGTTCGTTATTAAGTGCAGCCATGAGGGATATTCTTGACCAAAACTTCGATTTGGTTCAGATTTGTTGTTTTGGTCCATCACGCCCCAAATTACGTTGGAATCTCGCCAAGTTATATGCCCTCCTATGATCAATCTACAAAGAAGTACAGTTAATAAATACAATATAGTAACTTACTTTCTCAACACACCCTATGGTTATGTATCTAGTCTCTTCCGATAGCGCATTAGTCCCACGACTCTATTCAGAGATATGTCTCGTAGTTTAGAAAAAGGCGAGTATTTAAGCAACGGCTCACTAAGATAGTGAAGGCTATCCTACAATGCATCTTGAAGAAAGGAATGCTGAAAAGAGTTACTTACCTTGATGAAAAGGAAATGCTGAAGGGAAAGCCATAATTCTACGCCCCAGGTTCAACCTATATAATCAACATCACAAAGAATAATGAAAAAATAAGCAATAAACAAATACCCAGTAGATTTAATTGTGTAACAATCGTCGTTGTTTATGGTATAGTATTATTAAAAAAAAATCTATTGATAAATCGACAAACCTTGAAAAGCATTGTAAGCTTTCGACTCAGAGAGTCAATGTGTGCACTGACTTGACAATTTGCTATACCAGAAGGTGGCCAACATTCTCGTGAGCTAATGACGTCAACTCATGAAATTGATGATGCAATTAGCGTTAACAATATTAATCTGAGACGTAGTAGATGCAATAAACTCGTCAAACGACAGATAATACCACTATGCCTTCATTTGTCTGATTGTAGAAGGTTGCTTGTAAATATTCAGCATCAATATCTTCAGTAGCATTGCTCTATATCTACTGAAATTCAGCAGACCAGCTCACATAACCATGAATTTGTGTTTCTTTCAAGATCAGGTGCATCACGTTTGACTTTAAAGTTGAACATTGTCCATCATTTGGAGTTTAAAAAGGAAATTTCTCGATAGTTTTTGTTGTTTTACTACTAATACACAAATTATTTGTAGCAATTACTATAATTTGGGTAAAGATGTGTTATGGTTAACCCAACCTGTACAAAACCATCCAATTTGACCCGTTATCCAGGTAATCCTATGCCACTTCTATTTTGATTAGAATCATGACAATCCTGTATAAAATAATACTGATTTAAGTATCAAACCAATATCTTGACTTTTAGAAGATATCAAAGTAGTTGACTTTTCTCGAGTCAGGGGGCAAGTTTGGACTATCTCCCATTAAACTGAATCAACGATTAACTGATACAAAAACACTAGTCAAGAGAAATTGCAATCGTTCTAGAATAAATTAAATTTAAAACCTTAACTACTACCTGTTTATATATAACAATAGCTTGTTCAATCATTACCATTACATTCACTTGGTTTTTCGACATTGCATACCTTAGCCAACTCACTCAAACCCGTACACAATGTGGTACTATTAAAAACTTGGCACAAGCATTGTGGTTGTGACTGCATCACGCTTGAAAAATCGTTGCAACAACCTTGTGACGCTGTTGATGTGAGATTAGCAATGAAGCTGGCACATGCTGGAAAGCTTTTTCAATAGTTTCACAGTGGTCACAATTGACTATTTTTCAATCACATGACCATATCCCAAAATTTCAAGCTTGAAAAGTGGTGTATTATGCCATCCGTTTTCAAAGTAGACCTTGTTTTCCCCTGAACTATTTCGTCACATATCACAATATTTCTGTTTTCAAGTTTGAATCTATATTCTCATACCTTAAATTTAAGTATGATTGAGTTGTAACACTACTTTCTTAAAATCCGACAAAACTAGAAGGGGGGGTTGAATAGTTTTACCAATTTAAAACTTTCTTTTAAATATTTAGATCGACTTATGTCAATCTATTTAGATGTGTGTGTTGGATGTTGATAAGCAAACATATAGAAGTATGTAATAAAAAGATAAGAGTAAGAAGCACAAAACCACAACGCGAGTATTTATAGTGGTTTGGCTACAAGGACACCTTCCTTGCCCTACTCCACTCCCCGAGTCACCTACTCGAGAGTTCGTAATCACTACACAACACCGACTCCTTATGGTGGAGAAACCTTCACAACGTTGCCTACTCTTTTTCCGGTACTAGGCTAACCACCGGGTTCTTTCACACCAAGGTGAACCACACCTAACACAACGTCGCCTACCCTTTATCCGGTGCTAGGCTAATCACCGAGTTCTTTCACTCCAAGGAGAACTAATCCTTTCACAACGTCGCCTACACTTTATCCGGTACTAGGCTAAGTACCGAGTTCCATTACAACGGAGGAACTACTACCCAACACTACACCAACGACTAATCCTAAAGGAGACCAACTCCTTATTACAACATCATCAAGGATATCAATATCCTTGGATCTAATGCTAATCTATCTTGTACATCGAAACACACCATATCGAATGTACATCTAAGGCACCTTTCATTAATGCCTTTAACTAGATCTTCAAGACACCCTTCACTAATGTCTTGTGACTTGACTTCTAGGCATCCTTCACTAATGCCTATAATACGGACGATCAACACCTTTCACTAATGTCTACGTCTTGACACTTGAGACATCTTTCACTAATGTCTTCAACACTACACTTCTTAGAAGAAAGAAAAGAAACATCAACAAGAGGACTTCAGCAGTCTTGATGATGAGGAAGCATGGCAACTCATGGAATTGAGCTTGCTTGACTTCAAAGGTGGTGATCTCGCCTTTAAGAGGAACCTAGAGGATCACACAAAAAGAAAACTACAAACATAGATCACTTGGATCTGGGGTTAGAGAGTTTTTAACTCAAGGGGAAAATATGTTAGAAAGTAGTGAGAAACAATGAAGAAATGGCTCATTATTTATAGAAGAAAATAACTATTGTTCCCCAGATCCCTCCCACAAGGGATCCATCTAGCGTAAAGCTAGGGATCCGTGGGACGCTCCTCTTTACCCATAGGTATTTTGGTTATGGGTCATGGGTTGATCCATGGGTCTTTTACTAGATACAATGTATCTTTTGAGTGCAATGCACCTAGTCACGTAGGTATAGGTCAATACCATGGGTTATGGATATTATCCATATATGATATAAGCATAATGTCATGCAATGGGTTATGGGTCAAGCTCCATGGGTCATGTACTTTGGGTTGTACCCAACTACATTCAATGTATTTGGTCAATGGGTTGTGATACTTAAGTTTCTACCCATTTATATTACACAATATACTACATACTAGTTATGTGTATATTTTACCCAAATATGTAAACACTAGTTGTTGTACATATATAATACTAACTCATAAAATCACTTATACTTGTTTTAGTGTTTTATGTGAAAACGTAGGTGTGTTAGAAACTATTAGTTCAAACTAATTACGTATTTTATTTATTTCGTTAAAATGATTTTACGTTTGTTATCGACAAAACCTTAGAAGATCATAAAATATAAATAAACGTTTTTATGGCTTATTTGTATTAACACTTCCAATTAAACGACGCTCTTGGTTGAGATGATAACTGATGTGTTGATGTTGATGTTTTCCTTGCTGCACCAAGACAACGAACTCGAGTATTTGAAGATAAAACTGATATTCATAAATTAATTAGCTGGTTATCAACTATGGTATCACAAAATAACAGAATATTTCAAGATAAAACTATAATGTTGGTCCCTGTGCTAATGTCCGATCTCTCTCATAGTGGTGGAATATATGAGAGTCACAAAAGCCCTAATATCTTGTATATCATCCCATATATGTTATTAAAAAGGAAACCACAATTACGCTGTTATTTTCCCATCCATGCTGAGGCCCATAGCGACCAGGATCCATTTGAAACACCCGTTACAGCTACCCCTGCAAAGCTCTTGATGATCGATTACTTTACAAAGCTTTCCCTATAATGGATGCAAAAACAGATAGTCATTCTAGTGAACTGATAAACAATCCTCATGATTTGACATCCCGTTTTACGATAATCTTCAAAAATCTATATCTTCCATGAGATATCCCTCATCGATTTCATAAAATACATAACAACTTTACAAACTCATCTACTGTTTGAAGAGAATATACATCTATAAAGGGAGATATTACAGATGTAACTTACAGTTACATATAGCCGGACCACCAATTCACAGGAGCATGGAACTATAACTTCTTCATATGAAACTAAGATTCACGGTAAGGCAAAGCAGATTACAATTATAATTGATGTTACCATAAAACAATTATGCACAACCAAAGTGGATCCTTTGTGCTTATTATGTTCTGAAAAAAAAACGCAAATATAAGTTAATCGAAACACCGATGCTTATATAAATGAAGTCTATCTTTTGCGGTTAATGTATTTTGAAACAAAAATACATCAATAAGCCACAAAAATAACTTAATCCAAACACGAGTGACAATCATTCTCAACCTTAGAAACATGATAAGAACCTCATAACAAATAAAATTCAGATTATCAACATAATTCACTCGGTTAAGATATGACGGAAACTCATGTATACAAAAAAGCATGTAAAATAAGTTTTTTTCCCTAAGTGATTTGATGGTAAGCTTCAGTTTTTTGGATTTCAGCAATGCAGGACCAGCGTTTTGAACAACCTACATGTTCTCCAGGTTATAATGAAAGTATTTAAAAAACACTTGTATCTTTTGCATCGTCTTTTTCGGTGGCAGGAAGATGAAGCTTTTTATCAGGTATAGCTTCTCTAAGAATTCCTCTTTCCTATAAGAGACAAATAGTTTACTATAAACCTCCATGAATAATCATGAACTACGAAATAAAACTACAAAATGATTATGTACATTAGTTCTTAGCCTAAATGGTTTGATGGTGGTAGGCTTCACTTTTTTTTGGATTTCAGCAATGCAGGGACCAACGTTTTGAACAACCTACATGTTCTCCATGTTATAATGAAAATATTTAAAAAAGTAACTTTTACAAGTTAAGTCGAAACTATCTAATCTTCTTCTTATGCATCTCTTTGCCAATAATCTTTTCACCCAACGACTGGTTGTTAGACCTGCGTGTATAAAATTATAAGCATTGTGATGTGCCAAGGCTAGTATGAATATTTAAATTCTACGATTGATTGACATCATACATGTTGTTACCTTCAAGATTGATAGCATTTTCTTTACCATCATGGTTCATCTGCTCAGTCACATCTCTTGCCACCACCTCATTTGAAATATGTTCAGCACATCCCATATTCTCCTTGTCTTCAATATGTTGCCCACCATTCATCTCAGCTATCAGAGCTTTTGAATTTGAATTTTCAGAGCTTGTAGAACCATCAATCAAATTCACATCAGCAAACGTATTTTTAGACTCGTTTTCAACCACTTTCTTAATCAGGGAGCTACACTTGTCAGTTTCTGGTTTCTTGGAAAATGCCAAATCCTTATACTTTTTGTCACTCTTGCAAAAAATCTTGTTATCGGCGGTCAATGTCGACTAATGCTTTCTCAATATTATGAGAAGGAGGAGATTGAGTCGGGGATCAATTGAGCATAGAACACCTGTCATAACAAACAATGTGATTATACTCATGTTCTATACAATTATCATGACAAAAGAAAAAGAAACTCATAATGTCATACCATTCCTCTAGCTTTACACATTGATATAATTCCATTAACAAATTGGTCCACTGCTTGTCGTTGTCCTCTGCTATTACCACCACCATTGTCAAAGAAGGATTGTAAGATGTCAAATGGGTCATGTCCACCACCACCACCACCCATTCCTTACTTCAACGCATCCTCGCCATACTAAATACAAAAATTAACATAGGATAAAAGGACCATTTCTCCATTACTCAATATGTTAAACTGTACATTACATATTATATTGGTTAAGATAAAATACATATTGTTTCTTAAACGATGCACTAATGAGCATAGATCTAAAGGGTATGATAGATGATGCAGTTAAAGAACCAATTATGCATGAAGTTATTAACACGGTGAAAACCATCATACCTATGAGGTATTTTACAGGGTTCATGAAAAACTAAAATTTGTACATTTTATTCTTAAATTTGTTTCTGCAAAAGTCAAGGCATAGATCTGCAGTTAAAAAAATGATATATAAATACCAACAGACATTCTCATGTAGTATCGTCAAAGATGAAGGTGTATCGGATTACATGACTTTGATTATTTTGTTAAATTACCTACCTGCTCTAGCTTTATCTCCCAAAAGACATTGTGGCGGTGCTATTGATAGTTCCATTGACAACTCTTCACCATCTCTCATTTGTATATACAAAATGGATGTAGAAGTTCATCAAGTTAAATTGGATGTAGAAGTTCATCAAGTTAAATTAAAATACATAATAAAAAGAATCAGAAAACCCAAAACAAAGACCGCGTATAAAAAAACAATAAATACCTTAACGATGGCTATGAATTCAGTTGCCATCTTCACTCTTGTTGAACCATATGCCTGATTTACACTCAGTAAGTATATATAACCAAGTCTTTTTTAATCGTGATAATCAACAACCAATTCATATAAAATATTTCCATGATGATATATAGGTTCATCAAGAAGCATGACACTTATAATTATTTGACACTAACATCATTTATAATTCTTGTATAACTTGTAGCTTCTGGAATCGATTCTAGAAACCCTGCAAGAAAAAAAGCCGAATAAGTTGATCATGATAAAAGGATATTAGTGTTTTGAGAAAAATATATTATGAATGACCTATGATTTTTTTACGTAGGTTTATATGTTTGATTAGTGTTACCTAAGTTGTAGGGATTCTCCTACTTATCTCATATAATTGGTTTCTAAGATTTATAAATTTAGATTTGCAAGATATAACTCAAAACATGCATTGGTCTAGTGGTTATCATGCTTGTTAATATTTCCAACGCCCTAGGTTCGATCCTTGTCAGAGGCAAAAATAATTTTTATAAAAATTCTGAATTTTAGTACTTTAAAATTAAATCCGAAATTTAAGAATTAATCCAAAAATGACATGGATTCAATGATGATGACATGGCTTAAACATAAACAAATTAAGATGACATGGCATAAAAATAATTACATGGCAATGACATGTACTTTTGTTGATTAAATGAAGTGGCACGCCTCCTGTTATATATATATATATATATATATATATATATATATATATATATATATATATATATATATATATATATATATATATATATATATATATATATATATATGTAGGACCTTAAATCTATCAACCTTATCACAAACCCAACACGTATATCACTTTATGCGTAGAACTCGTTAACACACAAACACAAACTATGCGTGAAGATGAAAGAAATAAAGATGAGAAAGATGGTGACTTGATATGTAAACCGTGTATGTGAGAAGAGAAAGATGAACACAATAAGTTGTATTGCTTCAAAGAAAACACACACACACACACTCAAGCACACCCCTCAAATGAGACTTTGAGGGGTATTTATAGTACAAGTGACTTGATGCCCTAAAAGGCTTTCCATGGGCTTTCGTGGGCTTGGACATGGGTTGGATTGGATATTTGGCAAGCTTATCATAACTAGTACCCATTTAGCTTAGTTCAATCCACGAGCCCGTTGACTATTCTATCATGATATCTAACACACGTTACAAAGTTCCTAAATGTGAATGACCATCACTTCTAATAAAAACTATTAAGGCTAACAATCTCCCCCTAAGGGGTGGTCATTCAAATGATGCTCCACTTGATTAGGTCTTTACTTTTCTCGAGCTTGAACTTTGTATGTAGATATAGAATAGTCTTGAATCTTTGTTCCTTCATGCTTTGTGATCAGTTAATGTGGTTGTCTGCCGTTGTCAACTTCGTTGGTTTGGTGTCTCCACGTCTTTCTCCACCATGATCACACTTCTATTTGTCTTTTGGTTACCAATGATGTGGTTCTCGAGTCTTTAAACTTTGTAGATTCTTTGACATTGACGAAGAATCATCTTTAACTTTGAGTAGCCTTTGATTTTGATGAGAACTTTCATGTGTTGTTGGTATGAGCATGTGGAGAGTCTGCACGATCAATCCACTCCGGAGCTTCCATAAGAAGAAAACATAAAACAAGTTAGTGATAAGCGGATTCCGGCACTTACAAGTTTGAATTTCGAGGGTGTTAACAGCATAGTGTGAAAACACATCTCTAATTCTCACAAGGGCCGTTCCTGAACTGGAGTCCCACAAGTGAGATAACACGATATACCGAAGTACACCTACAGTTCAGATGAGTCGCTGAGGTACACCGAAGCATCACCCCACGACTGTAGACCATTTGAGACACACTAAGCGTAATCCACGGGGAGTTACCGAAGTGACCGTTTGTCAGGGCTGCTTGATGTTGACCCCGGCAGGAATTTCCATTCAATCACTGAAGATCACAAATGTGAATCTTCTCATAAATGTTCTGGCAGATTGCTAAGATCTGCGTAGGACTCTAGAATATATCACTTGTGTCCTTATTGATGAACAACAAGCGATGTCATGTCAAGTGTTCCTATGAGATCTTTTGATGAATCTCGTGGCTCTAGACTCAATAGTGCATTTTGGTTTTCCTGAGCGGAGACTAGGGAGAGGGTCTCCTTCTTCAATATCAACAATCTCTAAGAGAAAGTCGATAGATTATGTAGGGTTCCCAGTGAGAATGAAACAAATCCTTTTAAGAGGAATTGAGTTGCTAGAAGGTTTAGTGCAGTGCGTCACTGGGTCCATGACGTCTTTGTCTTCAATACCAGCGTCATCTAGTGACAACCTGTAGCAGATGAATTGAACCTGGTTTCTACCCTAAGGTTGAATATGGAGGGCTATTTCTTTTCACCCTTTTTCATTACATTTCTTTTTAATTCTTCAACCCCTTCTTTCTCCTTTCTCACATTACTCCTTTTTTCAATCATTCCTAAGGACTTCTAATACTGTAGGATATTGGATTTCACAAACACATCAAACCATTAACACAAGTGGGCGTATAAGTGGAATTCTAGAGAGAGAAAGTTAGAGGTTTAGGGAACTTAGTGAGAGAAAGTGAAAGATATTATTATAAGCTCCAACTCTCTACCTTGGAAGGTAGAGAGTATTTATAGTCTTACAATAAAAAGCCACACAACGGGCTGTGGATCAGGCATACAGTGGGTAAAGACCCGTCCGTCCTCCACGGTGTTACTAAACTAAATACTACTTAACATAAAATAACTATGACTACGAGCTTTCTAACGATTACATATACTTGAGGTGACCGACTCTTTAATACCTGGAATTTCTAATTCCTAACAATCTCCCCCTAAGGGAGGTCACCTCAAACATATACTAAAATGACATTGAATACAATCAGATATTACATTAACAATTGATCTTGCATTCTTGATGTAGTACTTTGCTCCGAAGCTCGTAGTCATTGATTCCACTCATTGCATGTTTGGTTAATCCAAGTGGAGGTCTTTTACTGATCCACGTGATAATAATGTTGAGCCAGCTTTTGAGATCATCAGCTAATAGAAAATCTCTGATACATCCATTGTGGTGTTGGTATTATGTGATGTTGTAACATTCGGACCGACATGCTCACATTCTGGATCATGATATATTCTCATCAGAGTAGCGGAAGCATTCGTTGATTCATGATATTGGCAGCAGCGTAGCAGAAGCATGGAGTGAAAATATCAGAGTCATTGATGCACTAATCATGATTTCTTTTGAGATGAATGTGTTGTGTGAGCATGCGGCTATGGATTGACCGCTCCATTCTGATCAGCTGCAAACGTCGGGGTGTACCTGCATACAACAGTTAGCAATAAATCGCACGAAAGTGTCTTTGATCACTTTCGTTGAATTGAGGTACACGGCCCACGGTTCCCCGTTGATCAGTACAAGTACTGCCTGTGATCAGGAATAATTACGAAGAATTTCCTTGACAGGGTTTCGCAGCTGCTCTAGCTGTTCTCAAACCGGAACGTCTCAAAGAAGACAACACGGAGTGAGTGAACCAGCGAATTTAAGTCCACTGATTGATGAAAAGAGATTTGAAAAACAATCGTGTATTGCTCAATAGAAATTGTTTTGCAATATAACGAAGGTTTTAATGAAAATCAATTATCAATCATAAAACACCTTTTGATTTGAAAAATTAGTACACGGTCGACGTGCTTAATGAAAGGAGTTTTAAAGCACAAAGACCGGTTTTTCAAAGGTATCCGTCAATCCATAACCTGAACCAGGATTGATTCAAAAGAATGAATCGCCCCATTGTTTCTGTCCAGTTGTCACATGGTTGATCTGTATAATAGATCTCACATGCCACCTACCAGGAGCTTGTTAGATGTTGGCTCCAGAAGGCTTTCCATCTTCATTGTGAGTATGTTTGCATATCACTCAGATGTTCTGGCAATACCACAAGGATAATGCGTAGGACTCAAGATATAATCTCTCTTTCCACATTGTGTGAAACAGAGAGTCTTTATTGAAAGTGTCCTAATGAGATTTATTGATGATCTCGTGGCTCTAGACTCAATTTGTGCATATTTGGATCCTATATCGGAGACTAGGGAGAGGGTCTCCTCCTTCAATATCAACAATCTCTAAGAGAAAGTCGATAGATAATGTCGGTTCCCCGTGAGAATGAAACAAGTCCTTTTAAGAGGAACTTGAGTGGTTTGGAAAGTTGAAGTGCAGTGCGTCACTGGGTCCATGACGTCTTGTCTTCAATACCGATGTTACCATCAGTAGCATATGAATTGAACCCGGTTTCTGCCCTAAGGTTGAATAAATGGAGGGCTATTTGTTTTCACCCTTTTCTCATTCAATTCTTTTTAATTCTTCAACCCCTTCAGTGCTTACCGAGACTTCATAGCAAGAACCTTGTTGGGTTTATTCCAGTACTAGCTCAGTCTTAGTCCGCACTCTTCCCATATCTCATTTTTCTCCTTTTATCATCATACCTAAGAACTCTACACTAACTAGTGGATAGTCCCTGGGTAGATCCCTCCGGTTCTGGCGGATCATGGGAACACATACCTAACCTTATCGTCCTTATATCACCATACATAATGTAAAGTTGGTCGGTCTTTTTGGTATTGTTCATCTGCCATAGGAACCAATTGAAAACCATTTGAAAATCAATCAGATACTTATGATTTTATATCAAAGCATTTTGTACCTGAATTGTTTTTGATATTTTTAGAAGAAGAACTCCCCCTCAACATGTGAATCAAGTATTTGAAATAGTTTTCCACACGGAGGCAAGAGAAAGAATTAACTTCTTTGATTACCATTTTTAAAAAATATCAACATCACTTCCCTAATCGAATCAAGTAGATAAAGCATTTTGGGGAAGGATGAGGTTTTCATGATTTTGCTCCCCCTCAATATGTGCCTCGAGATTTGAAAAGAGTTTTGCACATACTGGAGGGAACCTGCACCTTAAGATAAGTTATCACGTTTCAAATCATAGGTTTAAGATAGATGCTCCCCCTCAACATGTGCATGGAAAATTTGAAATCGTTTGTCATATGTGGGAAGGAGAGCTTGTACATCCTTATAAAACCATTTACCGAATTATCAGTTTAAATCCAATTTAAATCACACATTCTCCCCCGATCACAATTATCAAATCATTTGAGATTTGTGATCTCTTATAGATTTAAATTGATTTTGAAAGCTTTTAAGGAGAATTGTGACTTGATTATGAAAGCGTTTTAACTGATAATGATCGGATTTTAAGACTTTAGACTCCATTGATAAAACATGCTTGAATATCTTTTGAAAACAATTGAATGCCAAATAACTTTTTAATTTCATTGAAATCATTCTCCCCCTCAATCAATGACATAGGTTGTTGATTGAGAGATTGATATTTTGACAAATAAGTCCAGATGATTATCAAAAATAGAGACTGAGTTATTTTTCAAAGCAGTTAGTTTTCAGCAGATAAATGTTTAAAGAATCAGAGCATGGAATTTTGAAAACATGATAAAGTATGGCTCTGTTCTTTCCTTGAAAAAGCGGGTTACTGCCTGAAATGACAATAAACCATTTTTTTTCTCTTTCTCCCAAAAATAATTTTTTATTTTTTTTTTTTTTTTTTTTTTTTTTTTTTTTTTTTTTTATAAAAAATTCGAACAACATCTAAAGTCCCGTGTCATTCTTTGAATGACAACATCAAGACCGTAGATATTATCGAATCGAGAGAAACATGACAAAAAGACAATATTTTTTTGAAGATTTTTCGAATTTTTCAAATTTTTATGGATTTTGAAAGTTTTATATTTTTCTATTTGATTTTTTTGAAGGTTTTATAATTTTGTATTTTGTTTTTCGAATAAATATTTACAAGAGATAAATTAGTTTAAGAGAATGATGAAATGAGTACCGAGATAAAGATATCGTTCAGCACGTTGTAGAAGAAAGGAATCAACATCTCTTAAACTTTCGCCACCAAAGCATTCGATGCTTCTAAGAAAATCGTCTGGATATGAGCCTTCTAAATTTGAATCTTTGGTAGCTTCCCCCCAAACCGACAAACATCGAATAAAGACCATTTCCCTAAGAAGTGGAGTTGAATACAAAGCGGTCTCATTGATTGAAGCTCAGCACTCTGAAGAACACGAGAACACCGAAGTAACAAGTTGAAACATTGATCGTCTCAGTGGTTATCAAATCCGGATTAACTGATTACGACCGATCACATGAACCTGCTGTGCATCCCCGATGTACACCTTACTCTTCGAGATTGACCAGTTGTCTATTTAGGGGAACAATATATCAACATCTTCATTTTACCAAGTGCATTCCAGTTATATAACATATAACCAATCAGCACATAATGTACACATGTACCCAACAAGAGTAGAGACGATGACATCCATGTAACATGTTGAGTCACTAATCATCTCTGTGGATGTCAACTCTGAAATAACTGAATTAGCTCGATCAAGTGAACATGTTGTGCATATAACCGAAAGCACTTTATCATAAACCGTATATAAGATGTCGATAGGCAGTATCATCTCACGTTCCAAATATTCTTCTCACATTTCTTCCAACTGAACACTGAAGTAACAAAAACCAAAGGTCTCCAGAGACCACTTCCCCCAAATAGTTGGAATAATATATCCTTCCCCCAAATGGTTTTGATACCTCAGAATCAACAAAACATAATATATCCATAAACTTGAAATCTTGTGAGAAGAACTCAAATAGCCCAAATGAATCCTGTGAAAATCAACTGCTACATAAACTCTCTCTGACTATCTTTATCAACCCATATGTAGACAATTTGAAGTGACCACTGTTGAAGAAAAACCCAATATACCAAACTTGAAACTGAAGTCGAATTCCCCGCATTTGTGTCTTAAGCTTGCACTTAAAGATGGAAGAACGGTGTCGAGAATCTATGCTTTAAGCAAATCTCTAAGTACTCACACTCAAACAAGGTATGAGAAATTAACACCTCTTGATATTATCCACATCGTCATCCGCATGTGACACTGAGTAAAACAACGTAACTCCTAATAGTGATAGTTAACCAGGTCTTCAACCATCCACTCCGACTACTGGTAACTAGATAAACCAAGCCTTCAACTCAAATTCTTAAGCCCGAGCAAGTTATCAAATAAGAACACGCCTTTGTGAAGGTCAACTTCAATCTCAAATAAGTGATAAATGATTAACTCTGAAGTAATCAACTTGTGTCAAATGCCCAACATGTGAATAAACATACAACCGGATGTACATTCACCCACTGAATGAACCGGAACAAATGATGCCTCAACATCAATGTATTCTTCCTAAAAGTATTCATGTAGAGACTGATCTGGAGGATACACCAATAACTTCGAGCGGATGAGGTAGACATTTTCCTTGAAGTTCATGTGGTTGATTTATAGCATGCACGATGTGAGGAACAATAATCTATGAAGATTTGGCAAAGGAATACCAAAGAGTGGATCATTATTCATGAACAATAATCGGTGAAGATCTGGCAAAGGAATACCAAAGAGCGGATCATTATTCATGAGTGCAACTGCAATATTATGATAATCATTATCAACGCTTTGAGGAATAACTGGTGATAGGGATTTTTTTTTAGTAGTCTGAGTTGTACTTCTTTGATGATCATCAAATATTCGCTAGCGGTTGTAAATACTCATCAAACATATCTTGAACCAATGAATCCCAAACAATAAATCCCATTTATCCTTAGTGAGTGAAACATTAGGCGTTGGAGGAGAGTCATCAAACTTTAAGTCGTATAACCATTATTCAAACATCCATCATCATTTAGTATATTCACTCTTCTCATAAATCCCATTTATCCTTAGTGAGTGAGAGTCATCAAACTTTAAGTCGTATAACCATTATTCAAAAATTGCATCCGAAGTTGCCATTTTTGATTTAGCAAGTGAATAAGAATATACATTAATGAATGTAGATCCACTTGATGACTGAATGAGCATGGGAGAAACATGAAGCTTGTTGATGAAGAATGTCGATGAGAATGGTCATAAACATGAAGATTTCTCTTCTTCTGAAGATAAAGCGCACTGACGCGTACATTTTTCTTTTCTTTGAGGAACGGGGCCTGAAGTGTTATCTGCAGACGCCATAATGATGAAGAACGAGGCCTGAACTGATGTGAACAGACGTCATTGTTTAGAGCCCAGTTATATGTTTAGAGCGCCCGAATCCAAATACCAAGGGACGACTTGTAGGAACTGCTTTGGACAACAGACGAAGACAGAGGATTGGAAACATTGGATCCCCACGTGCTCATGGGGTCCTTTTGGTTAGCACAAACAATCTTTGAATCGGCAGAAACCCTAGGTGCAATGTCATTGTCACTAGGAGCTAAACTAGTAGAAGCATCAGACTTAGTCGAGGGACATTTTGTGCTTAATGGGATTATTCTACCAGTTGGCTTCCAAACCTTAACAGGCACTACTCTAGGCATAGTGGATCTAGTTAAGGGGCAAGATTTGCCATGCGTGAATATGCTACTGTGGGCTTCCACTGAAATCCTACATTGGTAAAAACCTTCCCTGTAGGTTTCCAGGATTGCTTAATCTGTTTCGCTCTTCAAACTTTCTTAACTGGGTTATGAATCTTAGACCTCATAAATAACACATCACATTTATCATGATTACCAGAAATTAAACATTTTTTGCATGTTTTGCAGACAGCATAAGGCCTCGAATTAATTTTAGTAAGCTTAGAGCTAATACTAGAACTAACACGATTCTTTTTGTTCAAATCAAACTTCTTGTCCCTATGGTGTTCTTTCACTTCCTTATCATGATCACTTTTAGTTTGCGTAATCCTATCCTTCTTTGCATAGCTTCTAGGTTTTGACCCGCTAACTTTAGTGTCAATCTTAACATCTGTAGAAGTAACGATGGGAACATTACATGGCTTCACTACTTTCTGCATTCCTGGTCTAGAAGTGCTGGGATCTGAAATTCTAGGAGGCACATCACAGGTTGTTTGCTTGAATTTTGACATGGAACAAGGCATATCAAGGGTCACATGCTTGGCTTTAGGCATAGAACAAGGCACCACTATTCTATCTCGCCTATTGCTAGATGTCGGACTTGTGACAATTACATACTCTAAGAGTTCCTGAGATCGTTTGGCATCCATGCAAGCATAGGCTATAGTACTATCAAAAGGTTTTTCTAATCTTTCATCTTCAACCATCTCACGGAGACCCTTCAAACTTTCCTTAAGGTATGAGAGATATGCTTTAAAAGTGCGAGTTCATTATTCTTAATGGGCGGGGGAATATATAACATATCGATAGCATACTTATCACAATCAGAAACCTTAGGAACAGAATATTTGCAATTGGGGATTGGCAACTTTCCTTTCACCTCACGCTTCAGATTCTCAATCTCGTTAAGTAAAGAAGTTATCTTTTCAATTTGTTTATCATGATTAACTTTAAATGAATCACATAAATCTTTGTGTTGATCATTAACCTTTGAAATTTCAGCTTTAAAACAATTATTTTCTTTTTGCAAGTTATCAATAATGTTTTGAAGTTGGAAATTCTGAGAATCTAAAGGTGGAGGCATATGGGAACCAGTCACATCCTTCTTTTCACCTTTCAGTTGTGAGACTTGGGTTCTCAATCTTCTGATCGTGTTACAATGAGCTCGAATCTGTTCATCACGTTTGCTAATTTCAAAAGCTGCATCAAATTCAGGAGCATCCAAGGATGTCTTGATATTTGAGGTTTTAACATTTTCTTTTAGATGTTGATATTTTAATTGCAAAGCAAGATGCTCAACTTCCAATTTAGAAAACTGTTTCACCAGGTTATCATGATCATCCTGTTCAATTTTCTCATGCAATTTAGAATTAGTTTTTTCAAGCTCAATGACACGATCATGGGAGACTTTCAGAGCAACAGATAATTCATGAAATTGAGAAGCATTAATGGAACAATTCGTAGCAGTGTAAAACACATCTTGAGCAATACATTCAGAAATAAGATTCTCATTCAAGGTATGCAAGTTCTTCCTCTCAATCTCATTATATTTTAATTCTCGCTCATAGTCACTAACCTCAACTATCATTGCATCAAATTCCTTTTCCATTTCTTTAATATCTGATTTTATCCCCTTTTTAAGACTCTCAAAATGATCTTTTAGTTGTTTAAAGAAAGGCATGACCTCAGTTAGATAGCATTCTTTTATTTGCTCAAAACCCCTTTCACCTTCAGTTATCCCAGTGGGTGTGATCCTTTTCTTACAAGTTTTCTCAAAATCGACAAATAGTTGAAGAATAACATATTGACTGATTAAGGTCTTGCTCTTAGTGGCAATAGTTCTAGGAACTAAATGCATTGGTGTATTTGGAGGATACACAGTCGCTTTAGGGAATTTCCTACAAGGGGGATTCTTTTCAACAAGATTTTCAGCTTTTTGCAAGTCCATATCCTTTTTCCAGAACACTTGTTCAGGGGTCAATAGAGTCTGAGGCTTAAACATGTTTAAGGATATCCAATTTTCCTTAGTGTAATCATGGGGTTTTATCGTTATCTTGTTCTTTTTACACTCAGGATCTTCTAGCTTCTTATTCATTTTCTCCCTAGTGACTTCATCGGATTTCTTATCTTCCTCAGTTACTCAGCGCAACTAGGTTACTGTCTAGGCTTAAGGATCTCATTACCATCATACAGTACCTTATGAGCTTCTCTAGCCTTTTACAAGCCTCAGGGTTTGGTTCATCAACTAAGGCAACACTATGTTTGTCACTTAGAACTCTATGCTTAGTGATCATGTGAGCAGTCTGAATGGTGTTTCCTTGTACGTACAACTTATTTTCAAGCTTGTTTTTCAAAGTTTTTAGATTAGAAAAATCATTCAAAAGTTTTGATTCCTTAACACTAAATTCTTGCTTAAGCATTTTAACATTTTCTTGAAGTTCTTGTTTTTGCTTAGCAGTTTTAGAAAGCTTTTCTTGCAAGGAGTTTAACTCTTGTTTTAATACTTCTTCTCTAAACCTACTTTTTCTAATAGTTGTACGCATTTGGTCATCCATTTCCTGCTCACGAGTGGTCAACTCAAATTTAGCACGTTGTTCATAAATAGCAACCTGATCCTTATATATGTTAAGCTCAGTGGTAAGGGAATCATCAGCACAAATGCAGCGTACTCATGCAGTTCATAATCATCATTTTGAGTAGAAGATGCACAACAAGGTACAGCAGAAACTTCCATGCAACTTACCTCAGCATTGACATGCACAGGCTGTGGCGGGTGCATCTCTATCTTGGGTACATCCGAAGCTTCCATGGAGTGTTCCTTTGCATTAACTTGCACAGGTTGTGTCCGGTGCACCTCTCTCTCTTGTGAATTTGAGCACGAAGATTCCATTTTGCATTATCCGACTCATCAATTTTTGTTGTCACTGACATTCTGCATTCAGCAACACCCGATACTTCAACAGAAACATTACCCAACTTATCACAACAATCTTTCAACTGCACGTGACACTCATTCACGTTTTCATTCTTTTGAGCAGATTCTTCAATGTACTTTTCACATTATCCATGAGTTGGATAAATGTCTCAATGAATTCCTGAATTTCCATTCCAGTATGTTTTTGAAGGAAATTCCAGTCAAATGTTGATCGTAATCTGCTGAATATTCCCCACTGATGAATGGCTGAAATTGTTTGTAGATTACTTGAAGAGCTGCACTGGAACCATCCTTTTGAACTTCTTCATTGGTAAGTTGCAGCTTTAAATGTTCTAAGTTCAACAGCAAGCTTCTTGTCAATGTAGGTAAGCCTGGCGGAAAAGAGCACTACATGTTCGATCCCCAGCTATGGATAACAGCTGTATGAGGTGCAGATGAAGTAGCTGATAGGGCTCAATGCTGCATTCCATTTGCATGGCATTCTGTAGCAGGTGCAATTCATTCTCGTTGTACTCAGAACATGAAGATCTCACATCCTCATTGTTTAATTCAAACATCTTTAATCGTTCAGTGTAGCAATCATTAACATTATTGTCCACAGCATCATACAATTTAAGCACTTCTGAAATCACTGGGTCAGTAGAGTAAGACATGATGTGGTGGAATGCACGGGATTTTACAAGTCTATGATTTAAACCGAGAAATAGAATCTGATGAGTGTGTAAATACTCATCATTTTGAGTCAAATCTGAACTGCAAAACGTCTAAAAATGCTCAGAAATGCATCAAAATACTGAAAATATTCCAAAAATTACATTTTATATGTTTCAGATGCAAAATGTTTAAAATCAGATAAAAATTGAGCAAAGTTTGCATAATTGGCAGTTTCAGTCCCCCAAGTTTCAAAAGTTGTCAAAACAGTCCCTGAGCACATAATTTCAAAAGTAAAATCACCAAAGGTCCTTTTAAAATCATAAGTTGTCAAATTTAGTCCTTTGGTGAAAAATATCAAAAGTTTGAGAAAATTACAAATTGGTCCTTCAAGTTTCAAAATTGGCAAAATTGGTCCCTGGAAAATGTGAAAATGTCAGCTTTGGTCCTTGAACTATTGATACTTGTCAAATTCAGCCCTTGGATCAACTTTGATGAAATGGCAGAAATGGTCCCTTGAATTTCAGGATTTACACATTAGGTCCTTATAGTTATTAAACCTTTTTAAACCAATTGGACCCTGTCACTTATACCTTTGACCCCTGTCTTTTCCTTTTTGAACCCCCAAGTCAAAAAAGCAGATAAAACTGTTTTTTCCCTCCACCTCATGCTTCTTCCACCTCCCCTCTGCACACCACTTGCCTGCAACCCATCACCTCAGCCTCACCTTTCTTCCACCCTCATCATCATATTCACCTACTTTTACCTCCACAATTAATGCCACCCCCCCCTATCTACAAATACAGAGCCCTACAAGTCAAATGGAGTTTTCCCGCCAAATTGGTAAAAACGGCTAAAAGGCTCTAAACTCTCCCATTGGTTCTAAAATGAGGTGGGATTGCATCAGAAGGCCACGTGGAACATTTCTGAAGCATAAAAGAAGAGAAAGACAGAGAAGAAAGAGAGTAGTTAATTTTCAATTTCACCTGTATGTCGTATTTTTTTAAAATGTCTTAATTAGCTTTCAACTTTGTATTTTTAAGCTTCATGATACTGAAAACAAGTTATCTAGTTGATATAATTCAGTTTGGATCTCTAAATCAAAGTTTCATTTCATTTGCATATCTTATGTACACTGTTCTAAATTTCAAACTCAAACTCTGGTATTCAAAGCTTCAATAAGCTTTATTTAAGCTCAAATCATCTTACTTAAGCTCTATATAGCTTTTTGTAAGCTTGGGGAATCAGTTCAATCAAATTCCATTGAAAGTCAACAAAAGTCAACTTAAGAAGCAAATTGGATTCAAGCTGGTTGGAAATGGAATGGGTGTTGCAGAGAGTTGGTTTGGGTTGGAAATGGATTAAAATGGTGATGTATGGTTTGGTTTAAGCTACAAAACCAGCTGGACCTTTGTGAGCCTTTACTCTCATTTTCATTTTTTTTTGTTGTTGCAGTTTGTGTTTGTGCTTATAATAGTGATCATTAAACCATTTCAACCTGTCCACTAGTAGTAATTAGGATAATAGTAATAAGAAAAAGTGATAACATCTACTAGATAAGTGTTTAGCCAAGTTAAAAGTAGTAAATCAGTATGTTAAGGGATGTTTGGATTTGCTGATCTCTCTGTCTTGTGGGTTTATTCAGTGGTGAGAATCTATTGGATAATGCTTGTTTAGTTCATTTGAGTCCATATCAATCTTAGTTTTGGTCGCAACCATTAAGGTCAACATTCTATCAAATCTGTCTTAACTGATTATCTGTGTGGATTTGGATTTGCTAATTCATTGTTTTGTGTTTAGAAGTCTATAAAGTTGCTTGCATTAGGCTAATTACATCATATAACATCAATAACAGTCAACAAATTGGATTCAAAGTTCACTTTGGTCAAATGTTCATAACTATGTCAAAAGTCAAAATTGCAAAAAAAATGGATTTGAGCTCAACTGAAAGGATTTTTCCTTGACTCATTTCTAGGTCTTATTAGGTGAAACTTGTTGTTTCAAAAACTTCAGTTGGTGCTCTTTCTTATAACCATTTTAGCAGAATTTTACAATTTTCTTAAAAGCTGCAAACAAGCTTGTCTTTTAGGCCTTTTTGCCCTGCTCCAAATGCTCAGTTTAAACTGAGCTTTCCTCAGTTGTGTGCAGGCTTGCACCAGGCTCATAAGAGCTTCCCTTGGTCTGGTCTTTGGCTCATATACTCTTGACCAGGTCTAGTTGAGGTCTCATTACTTGCTTTCTAGTCTCTAGCTTATTTAAGTGCTTATATTGTGGCTGCAAGTAGCTACCCAAACTGTTGTTGCACTTGAAACTCTAATAATCCAAATCTGTACTTGATTGCAAATCAGTGGTTGTAGCTTGTTGTTTTTAGTTCAATTAGAGTAAATTTAGCATATTGTAGCTTCTGTTCCAGTGTGGTGCTTGTTTGTGTTCACTTTAGCTTTTTCAAGTGCTTATTTCATAAGCACTAGCATAGCAGTTTCATTATCTTCCACACAACACCATGTTTTTCTATTTTTCCTAGATTCCTAGTATAATTTTAGAGTTTTCCTGAAATTTTCACATTTTTCCATAACAGTTTGCTATTTTTCTTAATTAAAAACAGTTTTTAGGATTATTTAAATAGCTTTTAATACAAATAATTCAGAAAAAGTCCAAAAAAATAATTTTTCATTTTTATTAAGTTTAGATAAATATAAATAGTAAAAAAAGTAATTTTCCAGATTTTTCATAGTTTATTTTGTAATTTTTAGTAATTTAATTAGTTTTAAATAGTTTAAAATCCATAAAAAATAGAAAAATAATCAGAAAAATATAAAAATAGTTTTGAAAATTCTTTTTTGTTATTTTAGATTTTTCCAAGTCTTAATTTTATTTTTCTAGCTTTATTTCCTATTTTCTTGTAATTTAGGTTATTATTAATTAGTTAAAAATAGTTTTTAATCAATAATAATTAATTAAATAGTTATAAAAATAATTTTCTTTTTCTAAAAAGTTTCTTATATCATTAGGTTTGTAAAAATATCATTTTCATATTTTTAGGGTTAATATTGTGTAAGTTTCACGTTTTTATTTGTACGTCACGTAGATTTTAAATTCAGTTTTATAAAAACATAAAACAAAAACATCATTTTAATTATAGTGATAGCGTTTATTTAATAGATTTTAACTTTTTAATCTCCTTTAATCTTCTGTAGTTTATAAACAACTCAAAATCCTTACTGACCACTATCCTTAGTGGTTATTCGACATCTGATTGTGTTAAACACCAGTCAACCTCCGTGGGACTTAACGACCCGGGAATCCACTGTATTCTCCTGATCTTCATTGTATTTGTGTTTTGAGCAGTTTTAAGCTGATTACGGTCTGCCATTCACAAGTGGCAGGTTTGAGTGATTTAGCTTGACTGTTTTGCGCAGATCAAATTTTGGCGCCGCTGCCGGGGAGGCTGTAAGCGTGTTTTAAGCATTTTTCAGACCCGTACTTGCACATATACCACAGTTTGTAAAAAGTTTTCTGTAAAGTTAATATAAATCAAAAAGTTCATTAACACTTTTCCTAAAGTGTTAAAATCACCAAAAAAATATAAAACAACAAAACAATCGTAACGTTTTCTAGCTTGTGTTTCTTTTAAGGTGATTCTTAAAGAAATACGATTTGGTTAAACGAAACGATACCAAAAATATTGTCCAAAAAGTTTTTAAACCCATCAGCACAAATCATACCTACGTCTTTTCAAGTGATACTATATATACATAAAAATCAACCACCGCAAATCAAGGCAGTGCACTACCTAACTGGGGGTGCGACCATAATAAGTTCCCGAACATCAGATTTAAAACTTGCCTTTGTGTCCTTGTGATTTGGTGTACCTTTTTCAAATAAGCCATTTCATTTGTGATTATTGGTTAAGTTCACTTGTGTTTTGCCTCATTTGTTTTGAAAACTGATTTTTAAACTTAGTGCATGCGCACTCGTTCTTCCAGCTCTACAAGTCCACTTTCTGAGCTTGGCAAGATTCCTCGTAGACGTAGAGGACGTTCTGCTCCTTCAGCTGTGACTGAGGAACGTCTACCACCACCACCACCTGTCGAAATGGCAGAAGACAAACCTATGAATGAGCTTCTCCAAGCACCCATCGAGGGTTACGGAGATGCCATTGTTGTCCCAGCCATCGTGGCTGACACTTTTGAGCTCAAAACCGGGTTACTTAATCTGGTAACCCAAAGCCAATTCTATGGTTTTGAGCGGGATGATCCTCATGCACACATTCGATGGTTTAACAAGATTGCATCTACCATCAAGTACAAGAATGTCCCACATGAAGCTATCAAGCTTCTTCTGTTCCCATTTTCTCTAGAGGGACAAGCCCGGAATTGGCTTGAGAAACAACCCCCTCGTTCCATTGAGACATGGGAAGATCTAGTCACAAAGTTTGTTAACGAATTCTATCCTCCATCCCGAACTACAAGTCTTAAGAATGAGATAATGAAATTCTCTCAAAGATTTGATGAATCATTCGGGGAGGCATGGGATCGTTACAAAGACTTGCTCCGCAAGTGTCCGCATCATGGTTTTACCGAGTTAATGCAAATGGATACTTTCTACAATGGTCTGCACCAAGGTGATCAAGACTCTCTAAATGCCTCCGCGGGAGGTAATTTCCTGAGCAAGACCACAAAAGAAGCCTTGCAAATAATTGAAAACAAGTCCCAGGTCCGCCCTTTCCGAGCAAAGACATATCAATCTCAGTCTAAGGCTGGACCTTCTACTTCATCTCCAGTGGGTACATCTAGCACCGATGCTAAGATTGACAAACTCACGGATATTGTTCAGGCTTTGGTTCTTGCTAACCAGAAGAAAGTCACTTTCACACAAGCACCAACGTATGGTGAAGTGAAGAAAGTTGAAGTTTGTGTTACTTGTGGTGGTCCTCATGCATACTACAACTGTACTGCCACCGATGGTAGTCCGTTTGAAGCTAATGCTATAGCCGGTACTTCAAATCAAGGAGGTAATCAATACCGTCCTCAAAATGAACCAAACTACCGTGCTAACACTTATCAAGCACCACCCGGTTTCAACCAGAATCCTAACCGGAATCAGAACCAACCAAGAATGAACCAAGGTTATCAAAACCAAGGTAATTTCTATTCCGGACCCAATCAAGGTTTCCAACAACAAGGAAATCTTAATCAAAACACTTACAATCGAGGGAATCAATTTCAGGGGAATATGAACCCTAATCAAGGGAATTCTGGCTATAACCAGAACATAAGACCTCAAATTACCCCTCCACCTCCTCCTGTGTCAACATCTGATGAGCTTTTAAGGCAATTCATGAAGTCTCAAGAGGAGACAAACAGGGTGTTGGTCAGTCAGATCGCTGAATTAAAGAAGTCTTTAAATGATCGACCCTCGGGCTCAGGTACTCTACCTAGCAACACGATCGCTAATCCGAGGGGCGATGCAAAGGCGATCACAACCAGAAGTGGTGTTTCATATGATGGACCCGCTATTCCTACTACCTCTTCTTCTTCTCTCCCGAAGGTAGTGGAAAGTGAACCTGAGGCGACAACGGACAAGGAACTTCCTACTAATAACGGAAATACCAACAATGTCCATCCTCAGGTTGTCCAGAAACCAAAATCCAATCCAGGAGTTGTTTTTGAACCTCCTGTAGCTCCCATTGAAAAATCCAAATCTTCTATTCCTTACCCATCACGTTTACATGAGCAAAAGCTCCGCGAGAAAGCAGGTCATCAAATGGAAAAATTCTTTCAAATTTTCCAAGAACTTCATTTTGACATAAGCTTCGCGGATGCTATCATGTTGATGCCCAAGTTTGCATCAACTCTCAAACACATGTTAAGCAACAAGGAAAAGCTGTTTGAAATGGCTAAAACTCCTCTGAACGAGAACTGCTCTGCAGTTATCTTGAAGAAGCTTCCCGAGAAGCTTGGAGATCCTGGAAAGTTCCTCTTACCTTGTGTATTTCCAGGAATGGTTGAATGCTTTGCCTTAGCCGATCTTGGTGCAAGCATAAACCTGATGCCTCATTCAGTATGGAAGAAACTTTCTCTTCCGGATCTTACTCCTACATGCATGACTCTCGAGCTTGCAGATCGTACAATATCCCGTCCTCTTGGAATTGCCGAGGACGTATTTGTGAAAGTAGGAAAGTTCCATTTTCCAGCTGACTTTGTAGTTGTTGATTTCGATGCTGATCCACGGGTTCCTCTCATTGTTGGAAGAGGATTCCTGAGAACGGGCCGTGCTCTCATTGATGTATTTGAGCAAGAAATCACATTACGTGTTGGTAATGAAGCTGTCACCTTTAACCTTGATCAAACTTCGAGGTACTCCGCAAACTATGATTCTGAATCGGTTAACCGAATCGATATCATCGATGTTGCCTCTGAAGAGTACTCTCAAGAAGTTCTGGGTTATTCTCATAATTCTGTGAGTAGGAATCCCACCACATCTTCTCAACCTATCATAGCCAATTCTACTCCTTCTCTCACTCCGTTTGAGGGAAGCGACTTCATCTTGGAAGAGATTGAAGCATACTTGGCTAGTGATTCTGTTCCATGGGAAATTGATCACGCTCCAATTGACATCGAGGGGGACATACTTCTCATTGAGAAAATGCTTAAAGATGATCATTCATCAACCCCTCACATTAGTGATGCAATTCCTGAAGAGATTAATCACCATGAGATTAATCCGGAGGGAGATATTCTTATTCTTGAGAAGTTGTTAAATCAGGACACTTCTCCTCCACTCCCTCCCGTCAACCTTCATAACAAGGAAATCAAGTCAGTTGAGAAAACTGAAGAATTTCCTGAAGTCGAACTTAAGGACTTACCACCTCATCTTGAGTATGCATTCCTTGAAGGTGATGATAAATTGCCTGTCATTATTGCTCGAGATTTGAGTAAAGATGAAAAGACTGCTCTCATAAAGGTCTTGAAGTCACACAAGCAAGCAATTGCTTGGAAACTCTCCGACATTAAGGGTATTAACCCTGAATTTTGTACTCACAAAATCTTGATGGAGGATGACTTCAAGCCAGCAGTTCAACATCAGAGAAGGGTGAATCCAAAAATCCATGATGTTATCAAACAGGAGGTTATCAAACTTCTTGATGCAGGATTGATTTACCCAATCTCAGATAGTCCTTGGGTTAGCCCGATTCACTGTGTTCCAAAAAAGGGTGGCATAACTGTTGTCACGAATGAAGAAAACGAGTTAATTCCAACTCGATTGGTTACGGGGTGGCGTGTCTGTATTGACTATCGTAAGTTGAATGACGCCACCCGTAAAGACCATTTTCCTCTACCCTTCATGGACCAGATGCTTGAGAGATTAGCAGGGAACGAATACTATTGTTTCCTTGATGGTTTCTCGGGTTACTTTCAGATCCCCATTGATCCACAGGATCAAGAGAAGACCACATTCACCTGCCCATACGGAACTTTTGCCTACAAACGTATGCCTTTTGGCTTATGTAACGCTCCTGGCACGTTCCAACGCTGTATGATGGCCATATTCCACGACATGATCGGGGAAACAATGGAGGTGTTTATGGATGACTTCTCAGTCATCGGGGATTCATTTCAGACTTGTCTCTCCCACTTAGACAAAATGCTTAAACGGTGTGAAGACACCAATCTATGTCTAAACTGGGAGAAAAGCCACTTTATGGTCAAAGAAGGCATAGTCCTTGGCCATAAGATTTCAAAAAATGGGATGGAGGTAGATAGAGCAAAAGTTGATGTTATTGCTAAACTGCCTCATCCCACTACCGTCAAAGGTATTAGGAGTTTCCTTGGTCATGCCGGGTTTTATCGCAGATTCATACAGGATTTTTCCAAAATCGCTCGGCCTATGACCCATCTTCTTGAAAAAGAAGCTCCTTTTATCTTCTCTCCTGAGTGCGTCGAAGCTTTTGAAACACTGAAGAAAAGGCTTACGGAAGCACCCATTCTAGTTGCCCCCGACTGGGATTTACCCTTTGAGCTCATGTGCGATGCAAGTGATTTTGCTATCGGTGCAGTCTTGGGGCAACGCAAAACAAAGCATTTTCAGCCTATACACTACGCAAGTAAGACTATGACTGAAGCTCAAACCCATTACACCACTACAGAAAAAGAACTATTAGCTGTGGTGTATGCGTTTGAGAAATTTCGGCCATACCTCATCTTGACCAAATGCGTAGTGTATACGGATCACTCGGCTCTTAAATATCTCTTTGCAAAACAAGATGCAAAGCCGAGATTGCTCCGTTGGGTTCTCCTCCTCCAGGAATTTGATATCATTATACGTGATAAAAAAGGAGCTGAGAACCTAGCTGCTGATCATCTGTCCCGATTAGAGAACCCTCACCAGGATGTGTTCGAGAAAAAGGAAATAAATGAAACGTTTCCTCTCGAGACACTCAGTGCGGTTTCTTTTCGTGGAGACTCTACTACCCCATGGTTTGCTGACTTCGCAAATTACCATGCGGGTAACTTCATAGTGAAAGGGATGTCGTCCCAACAGAAGAACAAATTCTTCAAGGATGTTAAACATTACTTCTGGGACGACCCCTACTTGTTCAAAATTTGCGCGGATCAAGTCATCAGGCGATGTGTATATGGTCAGGAAGCTATTGACATTCTCAAAGCTTGCCATGCTGGACCTACTGGGGGACATCATAGCCCCAACTACACCGCCAAGAAGGTGTTTGATTCCGGATTCTATTGGCCCACAATCTACAAGGATGCCCATGAATTCGTCAAAGCCTGTGACGCTTGTCAACGTCACGGGAATATCTCACAAAGGAATGAAATGCCACAAAACGCCATTCAAGTGTGTGAGATCTTTGACATCTGGGGCATTGACTTTATGGGGCCATTCCCTTCTTCTCGCGGTAATAAGTACATACTCGTGGCCGTTGACTACTTGTCAAAATGGGTTGAAGCTAAGGCTTTACCCACCAACGATGCCCGAGTTGTAGTGAAATTCTTAAAATCCTTGTTTGCTAGGTTTGGAACTCCACGAGCCATAATCAGTGATCGTGGTACGCATTTCTGCAATGACCAGTTTGAAAGAGTCATGCAGAAGTATGGTGTAACTCACCGTCTCTCTACTGCGTACCACCCACAAACAAGTGGGCAAGTGGAAGTTTCAAACCGAGGGATTAAAAGAATTCTAGAGAGGACGGTTGGCGAAAACCGTGCCTCTTGGTCGGATAAGCTAGATGACGCACTCTGGGCCTTCCGGACAGCTTATAAAACACCCATCGGGTGCACTCCATACAAGCTGGTGTACGGGAAGGCGTGTCATCTACCGGTTGAGCTAGAGCACAAGGCATACTGGGCCTTGAAACATGCCAACTTTGATATTCAGACAGCTGGTGATCACAGAAAAGTTCAAATGAATGAATTAAATGAACTCCGTGATCAAGCATACGAGAACTCTTTGATCTATAAAGAAAAGACAAAGAAGATTCATGACTCAAAGATCAAAAACCGCGTTTTCAACGTTGGTGATCGAGTCCTTCTTTTCAACTCCAGATTGAAGATTTTCTCGGGAAAGCTTAAATCCCGCTGGTCTGGACCATTTACTATCACTAAGGTTTATCCTTATGGTACCATTGAGTTATCTCAACCCGATGGTCCTGACTTTAAAGTGAATGGTCATCGAGTGAAGCATTACTTTGGAGAGGACATTCCCCCTGTGATTGTCCCAGATCTACAAACTTTCCCCATGAACCAATGAATGCGGGGATCGAGTCAAGCTAGCGACTCGGTAATCAAAAACAGTAGCATGCCATATGGGTTTTCACCCATATTTCTGACTTCTTTCTATTTTCTACCACCCTAGTGTGGTGGGGGTTGCCCCACATATGTGTATATAAGTCAAAAAAAAAAAAAAAAAAAAAATCCTTGCTAAATAATGCCCGTAGTATTTCCCTTTTACGTTCTATGTTTCGGCATAACCGCCGGTACTTTGAATATTGAGGGCAATATTCATTTCTAAGTGTGGGGGGGAATTCTCACGAATTTTATCATATAATTATACCAATTCCCCCGTTTTTGGCCAAAATTTTTTTTTGGAGTAAGTGTTCTACACTTACTCAATTGGTTATCAGTCCGCCTTGTCTAAAAGACAAAAGGATTGGCTAATCCAGGAGCAAACGGCTCTTGGTAAAGATTTCTCAAATCCGTTTATATGGCTTGCAATTTGCCCAAAATTGTATGGTTCTCAACTCACCATATCCTAAAAAGTGAAGAGTTGGCTAGCCCGCAAGGTTATGGCTTGTGGTAAAGGCAGTGGAAAAACCATAATTGGTATTCAGCTCACCAAAGATAATATTGATAATTTATCTAAGATTTGGCTAGTCCAGAAGGGTACGGCTTCTGGTAAAGACAAATCAAATCCGTTGAAAGCTGGTGGTTTGCTCAAAATCACATGGTTATCGGTGTACCATGGTTCTTACTTGAACTAAAACATTTGGCTACTCCAGAAGTGATGGCTTTTGGTAAAGAGATAAAATCCATCAAGTTTTCTCAAATCATTGCTAGGGACTAGCAATATCTTAGTGTGGGGGATTGATGAGTGTGTAAATACTCATCATTTTGAGTCAAATCTGAACTGCAAAACGTCTAAAAATGCTCAGAAATGCATCAAAATACTGAAAATATTCCAAAAATTACATTTTATATGTTTCAGATGCAAAATGTTTAAAATCAGATAAAAATTGAGCAAAGTTTGCATAATTGGCAGTTTCAGTCCCCCAAGTTTCAAAAGTTGTCAGAAACAGTCCCTGAGCACATAATTTCAAAAGTAAAATCACCAAAGGTCCTTTTAAAATCATAAGTTGTCAAATTTAGTCCTTTGGTGAAAAATATCAAAAGTTTGAGAAAATTACAAATTGGTCCTTCAAGTTTCAAAATTGGCAAAATTGGTCCCTGGAAAATGTGAAAATGTCAGCTTTGGTCCTTGAACTATTGATACTTGTCAAATTCAGCCCTTGGATCAACTTTGATGAAATGGCAGAAATGGTCCCTTGAATTTCAGGATTTACACATTAGGTCCTTATAGTTATTAAACCTTTTTAACCAATTGGACCCTGTCACTTATACCTTTGACCCTGTCTTTTCCTTTTTGAACCCCCAAATCAAAAAAAGCAGATAACTGCTCTTTCCCTCCACCTCATGCTTCTTCCACCTCCCCTCTGCACACCACTTGCCTGCAACCCATCACCTCAGCCTCACCTTTCTTCCACCCTCATCATCATATTCACCTACTTTTACCTCCACAATTAATGCCACCCCCCCCTATCTACAAATACAGAGCCCTACAAGTCAAATGAAGTTTTCCCGCCAAATTGGTAAAAACGGCTAAAAGGCTCTAAACTCTCCCATTGGTTCTAAAATGAGGTGGGATTGCATCAGAAGGCCACGTGGAACATTTCTGAAGCATAAAAGAAGAGAAAGACAGAGAAGAAAGAGAGTAGTTAATTTTCAATTTCACCTGTATGTCGTATTTTTTTTAAAATGTCTTAATTAGCTTTCAACTTTGTATTTTTAAGCTTCATGATACTGAAAACAAGTTATCTAGTTGATATAATTCAGTTTGGATCTCTAAATCAAAGTTTCATTTCGTTTGCATATCTTATGTACACTGTTCTAAATTTCAAACTCAAACTCTGGTATTCAAAGCTTCAATAAGCTTTATTTAAGCTCAAATCATCTTACTTAAGCTCTATATAGCTTTTTGTAAGCTTGGGGAATCAGTTCAATCAAATTCCATTGAAAGTCAACAAAAGTCAACTTAAGAAGCAAATTGGATTCAAGCTGGTTGGAAATGGAATGGGTGTTGCAGAGAGTTGGTTTGGGTTGGAAATGGATTAAAATGGTGATGTATGGTTTGGTTTAAGCTACAAAACCAGCTGGACCTTTGTGAGCCTTTACTCTCATTTTCATTTTTTTTGTTGTTGCAGTTTGTGTTTGTGCTTATAATAGTGATCATTAAACCATTTCAACCTGTCCACTAGTAGTAATTAGGATAATAGTAATAAGAAAAAGTGATAACATCTACTAGATAAGTGTTTAGCCAAGTTAAAAGTAGTAAATCAGTATGTTAAGGGATGTTTGGATTTGCTGATCTCTCTGTCTTGTGGGTTTATTCAGTGGTGAGAATCTATTGGATAATGCTTGTTTAGTTCATTTGAGTCCATATCAATCTTAGTTTTGGTCTGCAACCATTAAAGGTCAACATTCTATCAAATCTGTCTTAACTGATTATCTGTGTGGATTTGGATTTGCTAATTCATTGTTTTGTGTTTAGAAGTCTATAAAGTTGCTTGCATTAGGCTAATTACATCATATAACATCAATAACAGTCAACAAATTGGATTCAAAGTTCACTTTGGTCAAATGTTCATAACTATGTCAAAAGTCAAAATTGCAAAAAAAAAATGGATTTGAGCTCAACTGAAAGGATTTTTCCTTGACTCATTTCTAGGTCTTATTAGGTGAAACTTGTTGTTTCAAAAACTTCAGTTGGTGCTCTTTCTTATAACCATTTTAGCAGAATTTTACAATTTTCTTAAAAGCTGCAAACAAGCTTGTCTTTTAGGCCTTTTTGCCCTGCTCCAAATGCTCAGTTTAAACTGAGCTTTCCTCAGTTTTGAGCAGCCTTGCACCAGGCTCATAAGAGCTTCCCTTGGTCTGGTCTTTGGCTCATATACTCTTGACCAGGTCTAGTTGAGGTCTCATTACTTGCTTTCTAGTCTCTAGCTTATTTAAGTGCTTATATTGTGGCTGCAAGTAGCTACCCAAACTGTTGTTGCACTTGAAACTCTAATAATCCAAATCTGTACTTGATTGCAAATCAGTGGTTGTAGCTTGTTGTTTTTAGTTCAATTAGAGTAAATTTAGCATATTGTAGCTTCTGTTCCAGTGTGGTGCTTGTTTGTGTTCACTTTAGCTTTTTCAAGTGCTTATTTCATAAGCACTAGCATAGCAGTTTCATTATCTTCCACACAACACCATGTTTTTCTATTTTTCCTAGATTCCTAGTATAATTTTAGAGTTTTCCTGAAATTTTCACATTTTTCCATAACAGTTTGCTATTTTTCTTAATTAAAAACAGTTTTTAGGATTATTTAAATAGCTTTTAATACAAATAATTCAGAAAAAGTCCGAAAAAATAATTTTTCATTTTTATTAAGTTTAGATAAATATAAATAGTAAAAAAAGTAATTTTCCAGATTTTTCATAGTTTATTTTGTAATTTTTAGTAATTTAATTAGTTTTAAATAGTTTAAAATCCATAAAAAATAGAAAAATAATCAGAAAAATATAAAAATAGTTTTGAAAATTCTTTTTTGTTATTTTAGATTTTTCCAAGTCTTAATTTTATTTTTCTAGCTTTATTTCCTATTTTCTTGTAATTTAGGTTATTATTAATTAGTTAAAAATAGTTTTTAATCAATAATAATTAATTAAATAGTTATAAAAATAATTTTCTTTTTCTAAAAAGTTTCTTATATCATTAGGTTTGTAAAAATATCATTTTCATATTTTTAGGGTTAATATTGTGTAAGTTTCACGTTTTTATTTGTACGTCACGTAGATTTTAAATTCAGTTTTATAAAAACATAAAACAAAAACATCATTTTAATTATAGTGATAGCGTTTATTTAATAGATTTTAACTTTTTAATCTCCTTTAATCTTCTGTAGTTTATAAACAACTCAAAATCCTTACTGACCACTATCCTTAGTGGTTATTCGACATCTGATTGTGTTAAACACCAGTCAACCTCCGTGGGACTTAACGACCCGGGAATCCACTGTATTCTCCTGATCTTCATTGTATTTGTGTTTTGAGCAGTTTTAAGCTGATTACGGTCTGCCATTCACAAGTGGCAGGTTTGAGTGATTTAGCTTGACTGTTTTGCGCAGATCAGAATCTTTCGCGGGATTTTACTAAAATCAAGACCAAACCGTTAAGCAATGACCAATGGAATGTGTTAAGATGACTGATGGATCGACACAATGATAGACAATTGTGTGTTAGGTCTTATGATTGTTTGTGGGATAAGCAGAGATGTTGTTTGGTTGTGATTTGGGTTGGTTGTTGCACGATTTTATGGAGAAATTTAGATCTAAAAACTTAAAAGCTCAATAACTTCCTTTCGGAGAGGATTTGGGCCTCGAAAAATTCGTTTCATGACATCGTTGTGAAACCTCACAATATTCAGGCTATTCCGGTCATTTTGACAGGTATTTCGCTGAAAACGGAGTTACGGATCAAAAGTTATGGCCGTTTGAAGTTTTGGCGTAAAAAGTCAACTTTGGTCAAACCTCTTCTTCGTAAAAATCAACCAAGTCGCTATAACCCTTGAACCAAGTCGCTAAGCACCAAGTCGCTAATTAGCAACTCGCTAAATCACCAAATCGCTAAGCACCAAGTCGCTACACAGTCAAGTCGCTAAAGAGCAACTCGCCAAATCACCAAATCGCTAAGCACCAAGTCGCTACACAGTCAAGTAGCTAAACAGCAACTCGCTAAGGTCCAAGTCGCTAAGAATACTAAGTCGCTAACAATTTGCACTGCAACTCGCTAACACTTTCTGAAGCAAGTCGCTAACCTCACCAAGTCGCTAGCCGTAGTGGAGAATCCACTAACTTTATTATTTGTCGGCTTGTCTCAAAAGACAAGTCGCTAGGACCAAGTCGCTACCACTTAAACTCCAACTCGCTACCAACTTACAAAGCAAGTCGCTACCAAGAATAACAATCCGTGGCTCAAGTCGCTAGCAAGAAAATCTCAAAAACACCACTTTTCAATCCAAAAACAACCCAACCACGATGATTCAAGCTTACCAAATCAAAACCTAAACACTTTTGATGATTCTAAACACAAAAGTACAATCAAAATCCAAACTTTAACACTAGAAATCAACCAAATGATGCAAAAACCACTAAACTTTCTCAAACTCAAAAACCACCTAAAAACCACTAGAAATCCAAAGATATGTAAGAGATGATCTAACCATGGCTCTTGATACCAATTGTAGGATATTGGATTTCACAAACACATCAAACCATTAACACAAGTGGGCGTATAAGTGTAATTCTAGAGAGATAAAGTTAGAGGTTTAGGGAACTTAGTGAGAGAAAGTGAAAGATATTATTATAAGCTCCAACTCTTTACCTTGGAAGGTAGAGAGTATTTATAGTCTTACAATAAAACGCCACACAACGGGCTGTGGATCAGGCATACAGTGGGTAAAGACCCGTCCGTCCTCCACGGTGTTACTAAACTAAATACTACTTAACATAAAATAACTATGACTACGAGCTTTCTAACGATTACATATACTTGAGGTGACCGACTCTTTAATACCTGGAATTTCTAATTCCTAACAAATACTAACTATTTGTGATGTCCTTGGGTAGATCCCTCCGGCTCTGGCGGATCATAGGACGAATTTCCTATCCTTAGTCACCTTATAACTCCATGACTGTCCTATTGTTGCCATAAAACCATTTTTCTTGAAAATCTCTCAGAGTGTTTATGATAAAAAAACTTGTTTGAAACACTCCACGAGTTTTATATTTTCAGAAACACTCCCCCTTCACATGTGCTTATGAGTTTTAACAAAAATCTGCACATCGAGGGTAGAGTTTGCACTTTTTGAATTGATCGGCTCATGATACACAATTCCCCATGAGACACGGTTACGTTTCCTAGTTAAAGAGTTCCATTGTCAGTTTTTAGGTGACAACTAGCTCTAATAACTAACTTGAAGTTGTAAACACTCCTTGAAAAGGAGGTTAGACCCATGAAAGTGCATATCTATCACAAGTTTCTCGAGATGGTACATTTACAGACTTTGATTCCCGTCAATTCATTGGTTTCGTCTGAGTCGAGCTCATTGTGAGATTCAAACACCGATCATAAACATTTTTGATCACATTTTAATCACGTCTCCTCCCCCTCAAAAATAGCATATTCGTGATATTTTTTATATCAATGGATTAAACAACATTTTAGAATCTTTTGGGGAGACAAACGAATTTGATTTAAGCATGAATTTGGAACATTTTAGTTTTATACTCCCCCTTTAATAAAGCATAATCAATTAAAGGGTTTTAGAGGGAGTTATCTTGAGCACAAAATATTTTGAAAGATTTAAAAAATCTTTTTGCACAATCTTGAAAAGGTGCTCAAGATGATGATGATTTCTCACCATTTTAAATGTAGTGCACTGAAGCGTACACTTTGTTAATACAAATAAGCCGTAAAAACGTTTATTTATATTTTACGATCTTCTAATGTTTTGTCGATAACAAATGTAAAATCATTTTAACGAAACAAATAGAGAACGTAAATAGTTTGAGTTAATAGTTTTCTAACACACTTACGCTTTCACATAAAACACTAAAACAAGTATAAGTGTTTTTATGATTTAGATACATATGTACAACAACTAGTGTTTACATATTGGGTTAAACATATACTTAAACTAAGTATACTAAAATGGGTAAAAACTAAGTGCATGCTAAAATGTGTAAATACAAGTATATACTAAATGGGTAAATACTAGCAAATGGTTTTGACCCATAACCCATGGTTTTATATATACCACTTAACCAAGTTCATTGTATCCTTAAGATACATTGTATCTAGAAAGAAAACCATGGATCAACCCATAACCCATGACCCATAACCAAAAATACCCATGGGCAAAGAGGAGCGGACCACGGATCCCTAGCTTTGTGCTAGCCGGATCCCTTGTGGTAGGGATCCGTGGGATCCGGGGAAGAGTAGAGAATTTCCTCTATAAATAGAGAGCCATTTCTTCCTCTCTACACATGACTTCACACACATACTTCCCCAAAGTATTCAAACCCTCTAACCTCAGATCTAAGTGATCTATGTAGTTTGTCTTTTGTTTTTGTGTGATCTACTAGGTTCCTCTTAAAGGAGAGATCACCACTTCTTGAAGACGTGCAAGCTCAAGTCCATGAGTTGCCATGCTTCGTCATCATCAAGACTACTAAGGTTCTCTTGTTGATAGTTCTTCCTTCTCCATAGATGTTGGGTTGAAGGCATTAGTGAAGAATGCCGAAAGTGTCAAGATGAAAGCATTAGTGAAAGGTGCTCATCATCCGTGTCAAAGCATTAGTGAAGGATGCTAAAGGTGTCAAGACGAAGGCATTAGTGAAGGGTGCCAAGCGTTGTGTCAAAGGCATTAGTGAAGGATGCCAAAGAATCAAATCAAGTAGCATTTGGGAAGAATGCCTAGGTCGTATAATCGATGAGGTGCATCGTTATACATATATGTATTTGTTTGTCTACAAGGATGGTGATATCCTTGAAGGTGTTGTAACAAGGAGTAGATCTCCTTGAGATTAGGTGTTGTGTCGTGAAGGGTAGTAGTTCCTCCATAGTAATGGAACTAGGTGCTTAGCCTAGTACCTAATAAAGGGTAGGCGACGTTGTGATAGGATTAGTTCTCCTAAGGTGTGAAAGAACTCGATGGTTAGCCTAGGACCGTATAAAGGGTAGGCGACGTTGTGTTAGATGTGGTTCGCCTTGGTGTGAAAGAACTCGGTATTTAGCTTTGTACCGGAAAAAGGTTAAGCGACGTTGTGAAGGCTTCTCCGCCACAAGGAGTTGATGTAGTGCTTACGAACTCTCGAGTAGGTGACTCGAGGAGTGGAGTAGGGCAAGGAAGGTGTCCTTGTAGCCGGACCACTATAAATAACTTGTGTTGTGGTGATGTGCTTCTTACTCTTTATATTTCATTACACGTTTATATATCTATCTATCAACGTCCAACATAAACAATCAAATAGATTGACATAAGTCAATCTAAATATTTAAAAGGAAGTTTTAAATTGGTAAAACTATTCAACCCCCCCTTCTAGTTTTCCACAATTGGCATCAGAGCTTCGTTACCAAGTTTTTTAAAGTATGTTGTACTTTAAAGACTTGATACGATCCGTGTATGTTTGAAAACTACAAAGAAGGATTTTTTTTTTGCTGGTCATATTTTCTTTTAAATCATTTTGTTGGACATTGATAGATGATTCTAATCACTTTTGCTCTTAAGAAATCTTCATGCTAGAATCTCTTCAAAATCTTCATTCAAAGAATAATGAAGTCAACATTCAAGGAAGGATCTAAAAGGTAATCACAACTTACGTACACCAAGTAAAAAGGATTACTTTAAAAGCTCATGAAGTATTTTTGGTATTATACCAAATCAAGAAGCATAGAGGTATGTTTTACTCTTCATTAGATAGGTTACATGAGTTCCATTTATTGTCATAAGTTCTCCTTACTTAACTAATCACCAACATCATTAGAAGTCTCTTTCGTCACCTTTCGTCTTTTTCAACATAGGGAATGATGTTATTTTTTTTCGTCAAACTAACGCCGTCATCACATATGAACCCTCGATATGTAATTCATCAAAAATCATCATTCAAAAACAATCCTCATCTAATACCTCCATTTTTTTTGGTAAGCTAATTTATAAGCCTACTACAAAAATAATACCAAACAACTCCCTTTCTGTTCACAGTAGCCGGATCCCTCTAGTTGTACTAGCCGGATCCCAAATACAAAGGATATGGGGGAACCGTGGAACAGAACTCAGCTATACGCTTTCAAAAATTCACCACTGATCTTTTTCCCTCTATTCACATAAAAACGACTAAGCTACTGAATCCATCCTCATTGGCTTTCATACTCTCAAGTATTCCTTCCTAGAACATCATTGTAAGTAATTACATTAAACTTGTTCTACTTTCCATCATCCTCATCCTAGGGTTTATGGTTTCTTAATTTTCAATCAATTAATTTAATTAGGGCTTTTTAAATTAATCATGAAAAGGGGCTTTTAACAAAATCACATTGTGTTCACAACATTGTTAATACAAATCAAAACCATAAACCCATCCCCACTAATTTTACCTAATTGGAAAATTTGTATTTTTAGGACCAACCATGCCCAAAGCTACTCAACAAGATCATCATGACACCGTCCACTACCTTACTCATTACTATCGTAAAAAGGGATTGACCAAAACCGACCGTAAAATTTTCAAAAGCCTTGTAAAACGACTTATCCACGAAGGTCGTGTAGTCAAGGAATGTTTCCTTGAAGATACCGACATTCGTCAAGTTTTCTCGACAATCAACTTTGATTGTCTCCTTGACATAGATGAACAAATTTGTCCGGTTTTCATTTTTGAATTTTACAAAAGCTTTAGGATCATTCGAAACGTCGATGATAGCACTTCAATCGCTTTCATCATCAATAAACAAAACTTCACTCTTCCTCTCAACACCTTTGCTCAAATTCTTCGCATTCCTTGTGAAGGAATTTGTATGTACTCTCAAGATTGGGCAATTAACGCTCAAAACCTTGCACTTGATCCTAAGCCTCTCTATAACACTCCTATTGATGAACCCGAAACCATCCGAGACACTATTTTCAAAATAAGAACCGACCAATCCCGTTTCGACCGAAACAAGAAGCTCATTCATCGTAATCCCTTTCAAATGGAACTTTTCGAAATGCACCCCATGTTTAGAAAATGGGAAGAAATCCTTAGGGAAAATGTCATTAGCCTAGTTGGAAACAAAGATCATCCAAACGCATGTCTTGTGCAAATGATCTATTGTCTTATCCATCAAAGGCCATTTAATCTTGCCTATTACATGGTAAGGAGAATGGCTGGGGTATTCAAAGCTTCCAACATGGTACTTCCGTATGGTATGCTTCTAACACGACTGTGTAAGTATGTTGGTACATTGCAACCATCTCCTGTCAACGATGATCATTATCTCTCCGATCACGTCATGGTACCTCTTACCAAACGACCCTCTAAACGATTCATGGTCAATAGAGAGCAACCGGAAGCTCTCTCGGACTCCTCGGCCGATGAAGAAGAAGAAGATGAAGAAGATGTCGACCCGGTAGCCAACATCAAATTGGAGATCCTTGAATACCACAAACAACTTCCGACCATTCCAAACGAGACCGCGGAATTTAAGCAATTAAGGGGCATGATTCAAAATCTCGCATACAACCTCACTAAGCCGTCAAAAAGGAAAAGAAATGATTGACGAAAGAAACAATAGGATTGGGCTTGTTTTCCTTATCTTATGTTTGGATGATTACATTTTAGCACTTTCGGTTTATGATTACTTGGATATTGTCTTTAACTAGTGTTGTGTGATAAACATGCTTGTTTCTACTATTTATCTTTGGATTTACTAGTGTGCATAAAATGCGCATCATTTCTATGTTGGTTCTGTGTTGGGTCTGATCTGCAGATGCCGGATCCCTAGGATTAGCCTAGCCGGATCCCTCCTTTGAGGGAACCGTGGGATCCGTGACATCAGATCAGCAATACAACATTCAGTACATCAAAACTTCTTTCTAGATAACATCACATTAGCTAAGCATATGATTTTAGAACCCAACTAAGTCCACTTCAAGGATGAGAAAGGCTTAGACTCACTAAAGGCTTACCTAAGATCTTAGTCTAATTTTATCAACACATCTAAACTCACCATATTTCCGCTTCAACTACTCACAAACTA
>OU343223.1:46206321-46327486 GCA_910596185.1 Chrysanthemum makinoi
TTTCTCACCTCTCAAAACACTTAAAGAAGACAAGCTAAACAATTTTAGGAAATTGCTTCTAGTCATTTCTATATCAAAGTAAGACAAAAAATAGTTTTTCAATTCTTGTAATTTTTAAGAATTTTTCTTAATATCACCTCAAGCTTAAATCTGATCACTAAGATCATTTATTATGACTTGATACCTTCATAACTCTTAGTGTTATCCTTGGACATCCATTGGTAGTCATCTTGTCCCATCCCTCTTCCATAAAAAGCAATCATTTGCTATAACACTTATTACCTTTAATCATTCAAGTACCCTTTCATCTTAAACACCTAGGAGAACTGAAACATTCAAAATGAGATAGGCTTTAGCTCCTAGAAACCTCATTTCAAACCTGTCACAACTGCTGAGAGTCGGATCCCTAGGATTAGCCTAGCCGGATCCCTTCAAGGAGGGAACCGTGGGATCCGGGTGACAGTTTATGTCAAACATAGCTAAAACAATCATTTCAACTCATCTTCCTAACTCAAACCCTCCATCTCATCCTAAATGAGTTCCTAGATCAGTGAAACTCTGAATCTCAACCTTGTGCATGTTAATCATCACATTGCCAAGAACACTTTAGTCATCAAACATATAGTTAGACTACCCAAGGTCAAATTTTCTTGGCCAAAACCATCATTAAGCACCATTACTTGTTATGGTTAAGGATTTGAGATATCCAACAGCTAAAGACTTCAAAATTAAGTCAATCCATGAATAAACAAACCTTACAAAAGCATAATGATTTCACCTAGTCCTTGTCTGACAGCCGATCCACTGGTCTTTAACCAGGTGGATCCCTCTTGAGAGGATCCGTGGGATCCGTAGATCTGAAGAGCATAAACCAGCTTTATATTTGAATTCAAGTCACCTTTTGGGTCTCCAACCACCTTTAGCATTCATTAAATTATCCTCCTAGAACTGATCAAAACCCCAAAAGCATGCTTAGCCCTTTAAGTAGCCAAGAATTTAATTTCCTAATTCAAAATACCCTTTATAAACCAAACAACCTTAGGATTAAGGTACCACTCTCAAATCACATCTCAAAATCAGCAACTAAAGGAGTTCTTACTAGCACCATCACTATGACTAAGGCTCCTAGTGCTAACTCATCCACTCAAGAACCACCCAAGAAACTTGCTAGAATCATACATGAAGTTTCCTCAACGAATCATCTTGGTTAAGTCCATAGCTAGGATTTCTCCCACACTAAGAAAACCAATCAAACTAATTCGCAAGAAGAGTTTTCCCACTAGGATTTCATCACATAATTCTACTATACCCTCCACAACTCAACCTACTTCATCAGTGCCTAGAGCCACCTCACAATCATTTGAAGATCCTCAACCCACTTCACTTGAACCTCCACTTCAAGAAACTCAAAATCATGACAAGGAGTGCGATCATTGTAAACATGTTGAAAGATTGAAACATGAACTAGATAGATTAATACATGAACTACAAGCTCAAACTGAGAATGTTTAGGAAAACTCATCTCATCATTATAGATTTTAGTTGAATCTAAAGCTTGGGGTAACTCATTAGCATTAGTAGCACTTGTTTGGCTAGTTCATTCTCTTAGTTTTCAGAGATTTGGTTGTGTATCTCTTGTTTTATTGAATGATTACTTATATGCTATGATTATTTTGTGTTGTGCTTGATATATTGTACATATATCTCATTTTTCTCACATAGCATTCCTTGACATTTCTTCCTTCTTGAAGAAACATGATATCGGATCCTCCATAATGCCTAGACGGATCCCTCCAAGAAGGGAACCGTGGGATCCGTGGTACAGGAGCATAAATTTCTTCTAACTTCAGTCTTATTTGCAGGAAATTATGCACTATACTCTTGTTTTCTAACCTTTGTTTTGTAGTTATTCAAAATACACATGAAGATATTGACACCATAAAGCTAGGGGGAGCTTTGTGTCAAACGACATTGCAAAATCATTTGAAACTTAATCCAATATTGGATTACACTTCATGACACCCCATTGCAACATTGCAATATTCAAGGGGGAGCACGTTCTCGTCACTTAGACGAACCATTTGCAAACTTAATTACAAACACAATTAGTTTATTTTACGTTATGTCCTTGACGCCCTTACATAGGGATGGACTCGTCAAGGGGAGTTAAGGCAGTACCATTCCGTCACTTGCTCTCTTTTACATTTTTTTTCTTATAAAAAATTGTGTTAGTTTCTTTTAACACTTTTGTTTTAGACAAAAGGGGAGAAGAAGGTAAAAACTACAAATTCAATTTTTTACGAATTTTAGCTATTTCCTTAAAATAATTTTATGTTTTGTCATCAACAAAAAGGGGGAGATTGTTAATACAAATAAGCCGTAAAAACGTTTATTTATATTTTACGATCTTCTAATGTTTTGTCGATAACAAATGTAAAATCATTTTAACGAAACAAATAGAGTACGTAAATAGTTTGAGTTAATAGTTTTGTAACACACTTACGCTTTCACATAAAACACTAAAACAAGTATAAGTGTTTTTATGATTTAGATACATATGTACAACAACTAGTGTTTACATATTGGGTTAAACATATACTTAAACTAAGTATACTAAAATGGGTAAAAACTAAGTGCATGCTAAAATGGGTAAATACAAGTATATACTAAATGGGTAAATACTAGCAAATGGTTTTGACCCATAATCCATGGTGATAGGTCACTAGTTTTACAACACAAGCAACATAGAAAGAGATAAAGGCGATTGAACAAATAAACCAAACACACACACACGTTAAGAATGACCGGTTATGCGTAGATGTGAGTGAAAGAGAATAAATTGAACAACCAACCTTCAAATGAAGGTTTACAAGGGGTATTTATAGGAGGGAAGCTAGGGAAACACTCCTAGTTCCCATCCTTTTCCTTATTGGACTAGGCCTAGGCTTATGGGCCTTCTACATAAGCCTAAGGCTAATAACAAACATAAAGGCCATAATAAGCTAACTATTACATGTTAATCACTAACACTTGATTAAGGTTTAGGAGTGATTCCAACAATCTCCCCCTAAGTGTTGGTGATGAAAAACTATAAAGGGTGAAGGCGTTGATGTAATAGTAGCTTTGGCGTCTTCTGACATTCTTCTTTCTTGTGAGAAGAATTGCCTTGATTCGAACAATCTCCCGAGTGTAGAGAGATAGTTTTCTTTGAACAGTTTTGCTTTGACGTCATCATAGTCTTTGTTCTTTGATCATTGTTCTTTGTAGTGGTAGTGATAGTATGTTGTTGTTTGCATCAAGTCGCCTCAGTGCCTTCACGCCGGTGTCTCCACGTCATTCTTCAACATGCTCATATGCTCTTTGACGTTGGATTTCAGTACTGATGAAGTTATTTAAGTCTTTAACTTTGTAGATTCCTTGGTTTAACGAAGAATCATTCTGACTTTTGTGTTGCTTTTAGATAGAACTTCCATTAGTGATGATGTTGGCATGAGTATGTGAAGAATCTGCACGATCATTCCGCTCCAGAGCTTCCATAAGAAGAAAACATGAAGACGGTTAATAATAAGTGAATTCCGGCGCTTACAAGTTTGAACTTCATGAGTGTTAACAGCATAGTGTGAAAACACAACTCTAATTCTTACAAAGGCCGTTCCTGAACCGGAGTCCCACAAGTGAGATAACGCGATGTAAGTAGTACATCTGATTGAATAAGTCGCTGAGGTAAACCGAAGCATCACCTCACGACTGTAGACCGTTTGAGACCACTAAGCGTAATCCACGGGGAGTTACCGAAGCGACTTCTGTCGAGGGCTATTTGATGTTGACCTGGCAGGGGAGTTTCCATTCAATCACGAGGATCACAATTGTGAACCTCTCATAAATGTTCTCGACAGTTGCTAAGATCGTGAAGGACTCGATAACGTACCAATGATGTTCTTATTGTTGAACACCAAGTGATGAAATGTCAAGTGTACCTAAGAGATCTTTTGATGAATCTCGTGGCTCTAGACTCAATAGTGCGTTTTGGTTTTCTGGAGCGGAGACTAGGGAGAGGGTCTCCTTCTTCAATATCAACAATCTTTAAGAGAAAGTCGATAGATTATGTAGGGTTCCCTGTGAGAATGAAACAAGCTTCTGTTGAGAGAAACTTGAGTGGCTAAGAAGGTTTTAGTGCATCGTCCTTTGGGTCTATGGCGACTTTTAATCTTCAATACGGTGTCATTTAGTGACAACCGATAGCATATGAATTGAACACAGGTTATGCCCCTAAGTTGAATAATCTGGAGGGCTATTTCTTTTCACCATTTTCTTTGCATTTCTTTTTGATTCTTCAACTCATTCTTTCTCCGATTCTCATATTCTCCTTTTTATAATCATACCTAAGGACTTTTAAATTCTAACTATTTGTGGTATCCTTGGGTAGATCCATCCGGCTCTGGCGGATCATAGGACGGTTATTCCTAACCTTAGTCACCTTATAACTCCATGACTAACCTATGTTTCCATAAAACCATTTACTTGAAAGAGCTCACATAGTGATTGTGAATGAAAACATTATGTACTACTGTTGAGACGGATTTGCATAAATACTCCCCCTCCACATGTGCTTAAGAGTTTTGACGAAAATTTGCACAGTGAGGAAAGAGCGCACACATTTTGAATTAATCAACTCAAGATAGACAATCCCCCGTGAGACACGGTTACGTTGCATAGTTAAAGAGTTACATTGTCGGCTTTTAGGTGACAACTAGCTCTAATAACTATCTTGAAGGTGTAGACAAACCTCGAAGGATTGTCAAACCCGTCAAAGGTCATGTCTACCAAGAGTTTCTCGAATGGTACATTCTACTCGGACAAGTCCTTTCGAGACACGTTTACATGCGAACTAGCTTGAAATTATTACCCGTCCCGGACAAGTCTTTTCGAGTTACTAACATTTAGGATTACGTCAATTCGTTGGTTAAGTCTTTTCACACGAGAAATCAACTAACACATTTCTTATCACATATTTTCTCCCCTCAAAATGGCATATAAAATGTTATTTTTGAAGCGTTTGAGAATAAATATGACCATTTCGAGTGTTACGGGAAGAGTGACACAAAGAACATTTTGTTGAACAAAGTTTTAAGTCAAATACTCCCCCTCAACAAGTGATATAAACGGTTGAGGTTTTGAAAATCTTAGGGGGGAAGTACTTGTTCTTTTGAGCAAAACCTTGAAAAGTGAAAGGTTTGATAGGTTTTACTCAAAAGTAAGAAGCTTTCGCTCCTTTTATAAGGATTGTGGCACTAAAGCGTACCACAGGGTCCTTTCTTTACAAGAACGGGTTGTACACTGTAATGTGTGCACAAGCCATTGACATAATAAATCATACATCCAAAGTTGTAATGAAAGAAGCGAGTTCAAGGGGTACCGGGTAGTCGAGAGATGTTGCGGGAGTGTGAATCGGCGTTGAAAGCGGTGATGTTAATCTGGGTCGACCACCAACATAGCTTTCCAATCTTACGGGCCCGATCCTTCGATACAACCGTTCATCAATCATCGTGATGATCCTCTTCACATCCCTTCGATCCAGAGAATTCCATCGCTTAGGAGACCCGAATCTTCGATGTATATCCTTCAATTGGTAAGCCAATCCGTCCCTAACCATCTTCAAAGTGTGATCTCCAAACTTGTGAAGATCTCTACACGCCATTAAGCAATTTATTTGAAGTTCACTGCGGTAACGACGCTTGAATGGTTTCTTGATGGCGTATATTGGGAGAGCGGTTGATGTCGGGAAGATCAAGCTGCGGTGGAGTGAAGTTGACACGGTGCGATAAGATTCTATTGCAAGCGGAGATCTTCTACACGTTCTTTGATAACTATGCGTCGATGAAGATGAGCACTGAATTGATGAATTCACGTCGTACTTCAGTGGAGAATTGTCTCATACGACCTTGTACTTTGGCAAGGTACATGTCTTCGATGTCGTTGATAGACAAATTCTCAAAGTCAACTTCAGAGAATGCATAATCCCTTTAGTCTTGCCTTTTGACCACAATCTTCTTGAGAAAAGTGTAGTCCCATTTGGACGAAAGATCAACGTGTTTGATGGCAACGATGCTTTTAGGACTGAACACTTCATGTTGAGATTTCGAACCTGGCGTTACGTAGTAGATTCTTCGGCGTTCTGGCCAATGATGAATCCCATACATTGCATCACGGTCATACTCTTCCACCGTGTTGGAGAACAAGTGGTTAGATCTTTCCCGATAGCTATGCGTTAGAGTATATTCTTCGCCGGAATGGAAGTGTCAAAGATGTAGCGTATTTCCTAGAACCATCGCCACCGTGTAGAAGAAACTCCAAGTCTTTGTTGAAGAAATATCGGAATGGAATTCGAGGCTCATTTGGTTGGCCGATTGTTGGTAGTGGTTTAGACCAGTCGGTGTAATATGGAGGGTTGTCCCGTTTTGTAAAGTCGATGTTTGCTTCTGGGTTGAGCCAATCCATGTTGTTAGACATAGCTCGAGCAATGTTTTCAAGGTGATATTCGACCTCAATGGCACTTTCAGAGCTATCTTTGAACATTTGAAAAGCTTCATTCTTGATTCGCTTCAACTCGATTTTGTCATCTTCTTTACCGAATTTTTCTTGCAGTAACTTAGCATGCTCCAATGTATTACCGTCTACCGGATCTTGACCTTCAGCAGGGTAGGGAGTGGAATTAACAAGTGTAGAAAACCATTCAAATTCCTCTGTTGTATCTTCATCTAGCCATGATAGGGCGTCGGCCTTGAAACCTTCTTCTTGTTTCTTAGGCCTAGATGAGGGTTACGGTTTACGTACTTTGGCGGGAGAGGTGGGTTGTTGTTGGGGCTCATGGTATTCTTCATCGTCACCACCCATATACTCAAAGTGGTCACCGGTTTTCGAGTGCGGGGTGGTGTCTCGAATCATGAGGTTTATCTGCAGAAGAGGGAGGAGGGATCTTTGTTGAGCGAGGAGTCTTTGGGGTGGAGGTTGCATCGAGTCTTGAATAGAGGATGATTCACCGGACTTCTTTGTGCGTTTGGGCTCTTTATCCTTATCTGATCTTTATCATCATCATCTCTTGAGCGCTTAGGCCTTCATCTTCTCTGAATGATAAATTGAGTTGGTATTCCAGCAATGCTTCAAACAGTTTAGCTTCATGGGAGGCAAGCGTTTGCGAGCATTTCGACATTTGCGCTACCAGGTTCACCAATTCATCATCTGAGAAGATTGTAGTTTCAACTGGATTGATGCTCAAACTCATCGGAGTTGATTTCATGGCTTGCTTGGCTAAATGTAAGAGATTTGGATCAGGTTGTGCGGTATACATCTCCTTTGTCGGTTGCCGAACGACCTCCATTAGGAACTTGTGAGAGTATCCTTTGATCATTTCGTCCATGCTCCCTTGAAGATCATCCTTCATAAGCTTCTGTACATACTCCCTTTTGACTTTCATCTTGTCCGTCTCATCGTGAAGATACGTTATCGATCGAATGAAATTCACTTTCTATAGAGCATGTCTTTCTTTCGACTCTTTTGACAGGCTTTAACGATTCGATTCTTTGATTGAGAGATCCAAGATGGAGTTGGCTTCTTCTCGGATGATGATTTGGTTTATTTCTTTGATGGTGGTGGTGAAGAGTGAGAAGATGAATCCGATGATGATGAGATGTGAGGAGAGTCCGGGTCCTTTGGTGGCTCAGAACTTTCTTACTTTGACCGTGTAGGACTATCTAGAAGAAACGTATCATACTCAACATCTTCTTCATTTCCAGACTTAGCTTGTTCATCGACTTTGGCTTTGGCTAGAGCTTCTTCATCGACTTTTACTTTCTCTAACTTCTCAGATTCTGGTTCTTCAAGAGTGTCCTCCACATGTGTTTGTTGTTGTACCAAAGTGGTGGCACCAGATCCCTTATCGGGTTGATTAACCGCATCGGGATCTGGTGAAGGTTGAGCTCCACCACTCGACCCTCTGGGGCCACCCATTTGTTCTTGAGCAAATTGTTGTGCAACGTGTTGAAGTCTAACGAATTTGAACTTCTTCTGTATGATTTATCCGGTTGCTCTTCATCGAGCTTGAGCTTTCTTCATACGGCACAAGGACTGGAGTCTTCCCTTTTCCTTGATCAGCTAGAGGACTAGGAGGTTTAGATACCGTTGTAGTTTCATCTTGGCGGTTTGAGTAGAAAGTCTCTTCATCGATTCAGTACCCTCCAGAGTCCTCGTACATTAGCTTTCTTTGCGGTTCAGGGCTTAGATACGGGAATAGGCAGCTTCCTTGGCGAACTGTCCTCTTTCGTGGAGGATTCCTTCGGGAACATCCTCGACTCTCGGTGCTTGCGGCACTTCCTCCACTTCCTCTTACGGTTTTCCTTATAGGTGTACCGGAAGACTTATCATCGAGATGACCAACTTTTCCTTCTCTTCTGCTACGGATACCTTTTGTATGTCTCGAGCTTTTTGATTTCATTAGTCGAGAAGGTGATCGGGTAACACAACACCCTGTTTCTTTGTTGACGATTCCTTGATTACGTGATAGGGTAGGCTCGATCAACATATCGTGATTGTGGGGTCATTGAGTCTCTTGGGAATATCGGGATGAAGTCCAAGTGCTCTCTGGATCAACGATTTTGTGTATCGACATAGGGAATCTTTTAGCCAAGTTTCTTGAGAAATGACATCATGTCTTCCCATAACAGTGCTTCAATTTGATGTCCTTTTGTTGATTAATGACCAGAATATTTGTAGTTCTATGAGCTTAGGATGTTCATAGCCACTATCACGACCAGAGACAGATTTGGTAATGATGATGTAGAGGGTTCTCCATGGTTGAGGAATGTTCTTAAGCTCCACATGAGAGTGCTTAGTGATTATTCTGAAGCTTCATCATAGCCAATATCAATCGGGAATTTCGAGCTGTCTCTTCATAGGTGTGGCATAGAAGTCGGTTGGCTCGATTTGAGAATTAGAAGAACAGCCCGTAGATTTGCATGTGTAATGGTGATCTGTTTGTGATTGGCGTCCGGTCGCCGCACTTTGACCTTTGATCCTTTGCATTGAATTCGGAATTGTTGAATGTAGATCTCAAGAACGATGCGAGTGTGAGAGCATGTTACGGTAGGGATGATTCCTAAGAATATCCACAACAATCAAGCAAGAAGACTCTGAGCATGTGAGAGTTTCAAAATCAACTCTTAGATTGTTCTTTCCAATCTTTCTCGGATAGCCATTAGGGAAGATATCGGCAAACAGCTGTGAGAACCTGGTGCATCCACATTCATTTGAGCGACCATGTCGTGATCGAAATAACATTAGCCATAAGAACCAACATATCGAAAGACATAATGTTAGTCAACAGAAGGTTTTAATGTCTAATTATTGAACGTATAATGTCAATGGTTGTTACGAGTCCACAGTCACTTGTTTGTCTAATAGTCCAATGACGTCGTGAAAAGTTTCGTGAGTTAGTTAACTTTAAGTTTTAAAGTTTATGTTATCACTTATTAATCACAGCATATTGAACGTTTAAGCTTATTAGTGACATTATTGGTTTCGTGACGTTATGATTTATTTATTTACAAGTTTGCACGCGTAACAATTCATGATTAAGGTCAATCAAGGCTTAGGCGTAGATATGGAAAAGTTACGCGTAAACAGGAGTGGTATATGCGTAGGCACAAGCTTATGCATAGGATCCTTACTTACGCGTAAGAAATATTACGCGTAAGAAAAAGGGAACCTTATGCGTAGAGCTTATGCGTAGGCGTATAAAAACCTTACGCGTAAGGCTTACTCGTAAGAGTAGACCTTATGCGTAGAGTCACTGTTTACGCATATCCTTCACAGGATACCCGTAATCCCAATGTAGAACCTTACGCGTAACAGTTACGCGTAAGATTTCTCTTACACATAACTTTCTACGCGTAAGGTGATCCTTATGCATAGAGTAACAAGGACCTTGATTATGAGTATTATGCGTAGCAAGCCTGAAATAAAATCATCATATCATCAATCTTAACATGTATAGTCATTTTGAAAAACAGATCATGGCATGAAACTCATTTCACAGTTTACGCGTAGAAAGTCATACGCGTAAGTCAAAACCCTAAAGTTTATGAATTACGCATATGATTTCTAACCATAGGATTTGCACCAAACGTTTTCTGGTAGGTCTTAGGTGTTGTGAGAGTCTAATAACCAAGTTTTAACACCCAATTCGTGGTGAATCAAAAATACCCAAAACTCAAGAACATTTCTAATTCTAACTTAATTAGTGTTTCTGGGTTGTTATAGGGCCTGGATATCATCAATTCAACATGATATTAACATCACACAACAATCGTTTTGACCAAATACAATCATATTTGAAAACCCCCAAAATCACGCATAAACCCTAATTTACAAAGTCACTCAATTCGTGTATTTGGGTATGTTTTAGTGATAAAAATGTGTTCATTGATGTAAGAGAAGCATTTTGACACAATCATTTTAACCATAAACACCCATTCTTGATTGAGTGTTCATACGCTTATGCGTAGAACACTAAATCAATCATAGACAAAAAGTTGACCGTTGGATTTGTATAAAAATCAAAACCAATGTTTGTAAACACGTTAAGATCATAAAACAACTTACAAATTGATGATCCAAAACACGGATTTCTTGAACGATTTGTATGCATAGATTATGTTAGGTTTGAGTATTAAATGTGATGTGAGAAGTTAGGTGTGGGAGCTTTATTAAAAACAGTTTACACTTTTGACAGTTTTGGTCCCTCCACCTTTTCTTTTTTTTCATACAAAGCCATTTAACTTCCATTTTGGTTACCAAACAAAGATTTTAAGAAAGAAACTTGACGACACTCCCCCTTGATTTAAGAAAATGATGAAAGGTTATAAATTTTAGTTCGAGGAGTGTCAATGAACCAGAAAGTTTTCCACCATTGATAAAAGAAACAACGTAATATGATAACATGCAAGTACACGGATGTTTTGAAACAGTTAAGTGTTTATTTTCTCCCCCCAACACTTGATCGGAAAAATACTGAATTTTGAAAGATTATAGTGTTGACGGAAGAAATGTATTTGCAATGTTGAAAGAAAAAACTAGAAAGAAGAATATTTTTGTTGTTTTATCAGGTTTTATATTTTTGTATTTTGTTTTGAAAAATTATTTACAAAAGAGATTTTGGTGCTTGACAGGTTTTTAAGACTGTTTTAGGAGGTCATCCAATTCCTCTTGAGTCAAACATCTCATACCAATCCGGTGGACCAACTCATTAAACCTAGCGGGAGGCAAGGCTTTGGTGAGAAGATCTCGCCAATTGGTATTCTACCCACAAGTATAATTCAACGTACCTGTTCCACGTGATCATTGATGAAATGATATCGAAGATCGATGTGCTTTGATTTCGAGTGTTGAACCGAGTTGCACGAGATTGCAATAGCACTCGATTGTCGCAGATACATGGGGATTCGTCAAATCACGTAACCATAGTCTTTGAGTTGTGTTCTCATCCAAATGACTTGAGCACAACAGCGGACATGGCTACATATTGCCGGTTGAGACGGTACAATCCACCTTCTTGATTGCCATGACACCAGTTTATCACCAAGAAATTGTAAAGCTCCTGAAGTGTTGGGTTTTAGGTTCCTTGGATTTGATGAGACAAAATATATACAAGAATGAAACAAAGGGACTTAAAGAGACAAAGAAGAAATCTACAAAAAGATGGAAGGACTTGCTTGCAAAAGAAGATTTATTATTTAGTCCTTCGTAGTATTTTGTAAACCCTAATCCTCTAGTATATAAAGAGGACATGGGGTGTAGGTTTGAAAAATATGTCTTCCATAATGTAGTCTAAAGGTGTGTGTGTGTGTAACCTAGACGTGTAGTTTATTGTAAACGTCTAGGTTAGTGGTGTACCTCCAAGATCTAAGGTGTCTTAGATCCCATTACGATTAGGTAACACGTATAATTCTGATCAAATAATATTTGGAGGAGATTGGGTGAAAGTAAAACCTTGTGTCAATAATATACAATTTTCTTATTATTCCGCTGCGTATTGCATATGTTATTGTCAAACCCTAGTGCTCTAAACGGTCCAAGGAGTCTATCAAACTCCACAATTGGTATCAGAGCTTGGGGAGCTCGTTACCTAGGGATTCGCAAGGTTTTTCGATGAAGAAGATGGAAAAATTTGAAGCTGGTACAAAATTCGCAACTTTTACGCAACAACATTTTCGAAGGCATAACTTTATATTCAACCGTTCGATCGGGCTCAAATTCAAACTGGAGCTTTTTGGTATATCTATATTTAATCTCACTTAGAAGGGATTGTCAATCAGCTCTCAATCAAAAGTTATTCGATTAGAGTCTGCAGAAAATTCGTAAGGTTACAACAAAGACCTTTTTTAAAACGCGATAACTTTTAGTTAGCCGTTGATCGTAACTAAATTTTCGGTGGACGTTCTCTATATATTCATCTAACTTTTCCTTTGAAGGGATTGTCGATCTGAGCTTTCTATCAAAAGTTATTCAATGTCGAAGTTGGCTGCGGCTGGTTTAATAATTCGAATTTTTAGGTTTTCATGCATATTCAACTTCTTGAATTTGTGTTCCTTGTTCTAATTCTTGATGGAGGTTGTTTATACATTGTGTGGTGTTTATGATTCATGGTTAGAAGCAGGTTTCCTAGTGTATTTATGAAACCACTTCTGAAACCACGGATAGTGTTTTACGAAACCACTTACGAAACCACGGATAGTGTTTTCAAACCACTTCGCAACCACGGATAGTGTTTTCGAAACCACTTCTAGTGTTTTCTCGAAACCATTGCTAGTGTTATCTCAATTCCCTTCTTGGTGTTTCTTGCGTTATTCGTTTACTGTGATGAGGTTTTGGAATTGAGGGAAGATGTCCATGTTTTTGAATGCTTGATATTTTTGGTGACACACACATGGGATATTGGTTCACACACACAGGAGTTTGGAAGTTGTTCTTAAAAGATTTAAAAGCTCGTATTTGGTTTATTGCATTAGTTGATTACGAAGATGATTGATTATAACTTATTTGATATTGTAGTTGAGTTACCGATTTGTGCTCTTATCATATCTCAAAGTGGGTGTTACACTTTGGAGATAACTTGTTAGTGCTTAAAGGATGTTGACGAAGACTTGCAAAATCTAGTTTTCATAGGTCAAGGGGTGGATGGATGAAGACCTAGTTAACTATCACTTAAAGGAGTTACATTGTAGTGCTCAGTGTCTCATTGAAGATGAGGATTTTTTCAAGAGATTGCGGTCTACTTATATGGTGTTAGTATAAGTTTGGAGTCACGTGGATAGTACAAGACATAAGACACAAGTTTGGGTTATTTTACTTCTTCATCAAATTCTTTATACTTGGTTTTCTTCACAAGTAATCATTACATAGAGCTTACTGATTTGAAGAATAATTTTCATGCACCACTCAAGGGAAGTTTCTCACTTATATTCTCTATTTGTTGATAACAAAAGGGGAAGAAATATTGGAGTGCGATGGCATGGATTAAGGGGAAGACAAAGGAAGACAAGATTTGTTTCATTTAGGGAGATGTTTACATCTCAACTTCTGCTACTTCGTCTAGGGAAGTTAGTACACGACTTTGTTTGTTTTGTCATCATCAAATAGGGGAAGATTGTTGGGTTTTAGGTTCCTTGGATTTGATGAGACAAAATAAATACAAGAATGAAACAAAGGGACTTAAAGAGACAAAGAAGAAATCTACAAAAAGATGGAAGGACTTGCTTGCAAAAGAAGATTTATTATTTAGTCCTTCGTAGTATTTTGTAAACCCTAATCCTCTAGTATATAAAGAGGACATGGGGTGTAGGTTTGAAAAATATGTCTTCCATAATGTAGTCTAAAGGTGTGTGTGTGTGTGTGTAACCTAGACGTGCAGTTTATTGTAAACGTCTAGGTTAGTGGTGTACCTCCAAGATCTAAGGTGTCTTAGATTCCTGTTACAGTTAGGTAACACGTATTATTCTGATCAAATAATATTTGGAGGAGATTGGGTGAAAGTAAAACCTTGTGTCAATAATATACAATTTTCTTATTATTCCGCTGCGTATTGCATATGTTATTGTCAAACCCTAGTGCTCTAAACGGTCCAAGGAGTCTATCAAACTCCACATGAAGTACTTTTCCGTGAGTCTAAGCATCCTGCGTGGTCAGCGTCTGAAAAAGCGATTAGTTCAAAACCAGAATCCTTCGGATACCAGATCCCCAAATTAATGGTTCCCTTGATGTATCGAGGATTCTTTTAGCCTCGAGAGGTGAGTTTCATTGGTCGCGATGATAACGGAGCAAAGATAAGCGGCAAAGACAATATCGTCTGGCGGTTTAGATACATGAGGACCCAATAATACTTCGGTATTTGGTCGGATCAACCAATTTCCCATGCAAATCAGCGTCCAGCTTCTTGGTATGTGCCATTGGAGTGGCATAGGTGTCCGGTATTCATTCCAAATTTGTTTAACAATTCAAGGGCATATTTGAACTGACTCAAGAAAATACCACGGGGTGATTGATGAACTTGTAATCCTAGAAAGAATGTAAGTTCACCCATCATGGACATTTCAAAAATTTTCTTTATTAGTTTTGCAAAAGCGATTGAGTACTTTTATGTGTAGACCCAAAAATGATGTCATCCACGTAAATTTGAACAATTAAGATATGTGCCCCGTGATATTGTATGAAAAGATTAGGGTCAACCGAACCTTTGGTGAAATTATTGGCAATTAGGAAAGATGATAGCTTATCGTACCATGCACGAGGAGCTTGTTTGAGACCATCTGAGCTTTGTTCGGTTGTAGACATTGTTCGGGAGCGCGGGATCAACGAATCCTTACGGTTGGTGACATAAACCGTTTCTTTAAGTTGTCCATTTAGAAACGCGGTTTGACATCCATCTGAAAGACTGTCATATTCATATGAGCGTGAACGCGAGAAATATCCGAACGACCTCAAGGCGAGCAACGGAGCAAAAGATTCTTCAAAGTCAATACCCTCTTCACGACGATAACCCTTAGCCACCGGGCGTGACTTGTTTCGATAACGTTCCTTGCATCGGTTTGTTTTTCCAAATCCATTTAAGACCAATGACGAAGATCCACGTTGGTCTTTCAACCAGTTCCCATACTTCAAGGCGTTTAAATTGGTTGAGTTCTTCCTGCATGGATTCAATCTAGTTGTCCTTTGTCATTGCGTCTTTAATGTTTTTAGGTTCAGATTGGCAGACAGTGAGTGCATAAATGCAATGTTCACCGTTTGTGTGAAGACGTTGTCTCGCAACGACTGGTTGATTCGGGTTGCCAATAATATTTTCTAGAGGATGGTCTTTTGTCCATCTATGTGTAGAGGGTTGATGTTGGTATTCATTGTGCAGATTTTGAGTATTCAAATGGCTTGTTGATCAACAACAACAACAACAAACCTAATCCCGCCTAGGCAGGGTATGGGGAAGTAAAATGTAGACAGATCCTACCCCTACATCAGGGTAAACCCGTGTGTAGAGAGACTGCTTCCAACGAGACCTCCGGCAAGTGCATGTGTGCTAGTGCGAAAGGAATTCAAATGGCTTGTTGATGATTCCGCTATATCAGGTGCAGTAGTTTCATTAGCAAACGGGTTAAAGAACGCATTTGGATCAAAATCTGCAAGTGGGGGTATTTCATTCAGAACATCATCAGCCGGTTCATCATTGTTGGAAGCGGTTTGTTCAACTGTTGTGTTGGAGTCAACTGGTGGTGCTTCTTCAACCGTAGTTGTTGTAGCGGTGTATCGGTATAAGAGTAGTATCGGGTTGGCGGAAATAAGCGGATACACGGAGCACGTTCATCAATATCGATCACTTGAACATCCGAGCAAATAGCCTTTCCATTTGTTGACGAGTAAGGCGAGGGCTTGTTTCAATGATGATGGGGTTTGGGGAAAGTTTAAATGGTTGTGACCGGGTTCTAAGTATTATGCTCGAAGCCATTTCCGTGAATTCATCAAAATGAGCATGAATCGTTTCCATAACCTCCTTTGTTCGACGATTCCGGATTCGGAAACCTTTAGAATTATCACAATATCCAATAAAGACTCCAATGTCGGCTTTGGCTTTGAGCTTTCCAAAGTCATCACGATCATTATTCGGATAGCAAAGAGATTCAAATACATGAAAGTGTTTGAGATTCGGTTTTCTGTTGTGGACAAGCTCGAAGGTGTTTTGTTGTGGCGTTTTGTGATCATAGAACGGTTTTGAGTATAGCATGCGATACGATACGCCCACAAGTAATCACGGGAGTTTGGCATTGATTAACATTGTTCTTGTAGCTTCCACTAACGTTCGGTTTCGTCTTTCAATAACACCGTTTTGTTCTGGTGTGCGTGCAATAGATGTCGATCTTTGAATTCCCACTTTCTCATAAAATTCACGAAGAGTTTGGTTAACAAATTCATTGCCTCTGTTTGTTCTAATTTGTCGAGCGGTGTTTTAGTGAACTTGTATTTTCAGGAGAAAGGTGATGATCATCTGTGGAGCTTGATCTTTGCTTCGAAGAAAGTAGACCCAAGTCCGGCGTGAATAGTCATCAACAATTACTAAGATGTAGTGTTTGCCATTGATCGTTTGCACGCGCATCGGGCCACACAAATCCATGTGAAGAAGATGAAGCACATGCTTTGAGAGCGTGTTCCACCTTTGAAAGAAAATGAGCACGAGTGCTTTTCCCTTGTTCACAAGCTGAGCAAAGGTGATCTTTAGAATACCGAAATCGTGGGAGTCCTTCAACTAGTTTGTGTCGAGCAAGGTTGGTGATGGTTTAAAATTTTAGATGTGATAGACGACGGTGCCATAGCCAGGATTTTGTTGATGTTGCCTTTGAAAGTAAGCAAATAGGAGATGAAGCAACCATGTCTTGCATAGAGATAGTATAAAGACTTGAATTAGCGAGCGGACATAAGGTCGTTTACTTGTAGATCACGAATGAAACAAGATTTCTCCCTGAAAGCAACCTCCAAATCTCTATCACGAGGCTGACCTCTCGAAAGCAGTTGTGATCGAGGACTTCCACATAATAAACCACTGCTAATTTCGATGTTCCGTTGATATAGTCTCCGTAGCCCATGATAGCTGCAAGTGATCATTCCGAATCGGCGGTGCCAATGAACTTTGCAATAAAGTTTGATAACGATCTAAGGTTTCTGTCATGTGTGGGAACATCTGCTATCAACAATCCGAGAATGATATGTATCACCGCATTACACATAGGCGACGGATGGAATAGAAGTAGATGTGGAACCGAAATGTTAGAGGGTTCGGGCGGTATAGTAGACATACACACATCAATTACTTTGGGTATCCATTTAAATCCTAGTGTGTTATATATCCATTTCTGCCATCTCCAACTAGTATTTGCTTTAGTCTTAGTGAATGCACTAGGTGGTACTACATTCCTAGGAGGTGAAATTGGAGCTACAGGGATGGCAATGCGTTTCATAGAATCTAAAGAGGGCAGTCTACCAAGCACAGACTTAGAAAGATTAGTGGGCCTAGAGGTATTCTGATTCTTAGGATTCCTTAAGCGAGAGATGATAGCTTTAGCAACACATTTGTCATGACAATCAGAATTCATACTTTTACAACAAATAACACAAGTTGCATCGGTGAATATCAAAAGTGCTTAAAGGTTTAGCATTCGTTACATCACTATTTCTATTACATTTGCCGGACACAATATCTATAGTGGAAGCAACGTGAGTCTTATTCATAGTCCTAGGGTGTTCTTCTACTTTAGCATTCCTTATTGATCTTTTCTTAGGTCGCAACTTCCTATTCTTCGATGTAGTGCTCCTAGGTACGTGAAGTGCGGACGTTTGGAAAAGATGCAACTATTCTGTTTCAAGAGAAGGAAGCACGTTCGCAACTTGTGATTTGGCAGTAGGGATTCTAGGTTCACGATTACTAAGTGTTACTGGGGCTATTCTCTTAATTACTGTAGGCGGAAGTTGTTCATACTTTCCTAACATTTCTCTTAACTTGAAGATAGTGTGAATCAAATCTTGATTTTCAGACCGAATATGTCCAGCAAAATGCATAACTTCTTTAGTGTGTGCAAGATAATGATCAAGTTCATTTGATGCTTCATCACAAGTCTTTTTGAGTAAATCAAACATGACACCATATTCCTTTTTAACTTTTACAAGTTCTTGTTCATATTTTGAGATTTGAAACTTAAAAAACACGTTTTGATCATCCAGTTGCTCAATTTTTGGATCAGTAGTTTTGTCACGCAACTGGGCGATTTTGTATTGAAAAACAAGTTGTTGATCGTGAATATCTTTTTGACACCAATTAAGACAACGTATTGCATTTGAAAGTTCGTTTGACAATCGTTAATTTTCAACTTTTAAGGACTCGATCTGAAGCACATTATCAGTGTTCTCAACATTTACCACATAATCAACAGTATCAGCAGAGATATAATCAAATGCATATGACAAAGAATTCAATAACACAGCATTATGGACATCACACAGATGACATCTTCCAAGAGTCGATCAACATCTTTTCTCAACAGTTTCTTTTACGTTTAGTATTAGAAATAGATGTTTCTGTTTTCTCGAAAATGACCTTCATCAATCCAAGTTCCTTATGAAAGTCCCTTTCCCAAGACAATGCACAACTTTTCAAATTTTTAACATTTGGTAAAAGATTTTTCTGAAAAATATCTCTTTGTTCTCGCTAGAGGCGATTGAAAATGTTGAACTTTGATTTTCGAATGATATTCTATCTCATGTTGTAAAGTTTTGAGGTCAGCTATGAAAAGGTCAAAATATCGAAGAATTTTGCAATTTTCAGGTTTTGAGTTTACTTCACTGATGGAAGGTAAAGGACCATAAGTTTGTGCATAATCTGGTTTGGGATTAACATTAGAAGACTCATGCGTTTTTATCATAATCCTTGGTGTGTTAGAAGAATTTGTTGGTGTGACGAAAGTGACCGCTTTTGAATAGTTAAAAGGTTTGTTGTAAACAACATTTTCTAATTTTGATCGACTCTCGTCTTCGGCATCTAATTCCTCTTGACGATGATATTCAACAACACTCATAATGAGTTATCAATTTTATATTACGCACTAGAAACTTAGGATTTGGTTTGAAAGCTTTGGTTGAAAGCTTAGGTTTGTAATCAGCAAGATTTGGTCCATAGCCATTTGGATTTGGTTTTAAAGTAAACTTTTCAATAGTTGTGACCGACTCACCATGTTTGTAAACAACAGTTTTAAACTCTTTAAGTTTGTTTTGCAAGTGATGATTTCTTCAGATGATCATCTATTTGTTTCATTGAATGATTTTTGTATGCAGAGAACTGTTTTTGACAAGTTAACAACTCAACCTTAGCTTTTTGATTTTCCAAGGTGTGAGCGTTAATTTGCTTTTTATATTCATGTTTCAGTTGTTCTATTTCAGACAACAAATCATTCTTCGAAGCGGCTAGATCACGCATCTGTCTCTCTAAATATTGTTTGTTTTGATGAGATTTGGCAAAGGCTGCTTCAAAACCTTTTTCACGTTTTTCTTGAGTTTTGAAAAAGTTGAGTTGCTTTTGTAAACATTCAAAGTCCTTGGTTAACAGTGCATTTTACTTTTCAAGTCCTCGATTAACGCACGACATTCTTCCACTATGGTTTGTTGGTCTTGTATTAAACGAGCAAAATCGGGATGAGGCAAAAGTTCGGCGTGTTCAACGTGAGTCACCACATGATCATTAATGAGATCCTCAAGTATTACCACGGAGTCAATTTGATTATCAAGGGAAACCATTTGGTCATCTTGATCGTCAAATATAACTACAGGGTCTAGTTGAAAATCGTCGGAATGAGATGTGGGCGATTCATTTTGAATATTCGAGCCTTGCGGATTCGAGATGTTGGCGGAGATATTAGATCGAGAGATGAATATGGTTTGTTGGTTTTGAGACAAGCCATCGGTGTCATACACCGGGCCTATGTCACTCATGTGTAGCGCATGCATATTAGCCATCAACATACGGTTGCATTGGCCTACAAAATCCTCCATATCATCATCCGACAGTGCATTTGCCATAAAGCTCGTTCTTTGTCGTGAGAGTTCCACCACTTCATCCTTAAGAGCCAAAGAAGAGCCTCTTTATGATAAGCACGCCCCTTGTCCTCGGTTTGGGCATGCATTAGCCAGATATCCCTTCTCATTGCAGTTGTAGCATCGAAGACCATTCAACCCATTTTGAGCATTTCCTGTTCTACCACGGAGGTCTATTGTTATTCCTACCCACAAAGCATTAAACCCTTGACCACCGCCCATCGGCGACCATAACCACGATTTTGAACTTCAACTCGTCCATTGTTCACAACAGCTTGATTCCTTGTGTTAGATGAGGAGCGAATACGATTGTTGGATTTGTTGGTATAACGGCTAAAAGCATAAGCAATCATAGCAAATCCTTGTTGCAATGCTTGAAGCGGATCGATTCCTCATTAGCTTCAGCGACAAGTGCTTGGGCATTGTCGTTGTTGTATGGAACCAATTGAGTTTGTTGAGATTGAGGCTGTGAAGGATCATATGGTGTGATTGTAGCAGATTTGTTGAGTTCTTTGGTTGAGGAGAATAATTGTTTTGAGCATATAAAGCAAGTTGTTGATTTTCCGGTTGTGAAGGTGAAGCAATTTGAGCACGGAGAATCCTTTCCCGATCAACTTCCTTTTCATGAGGCTTCAAGTAATCATACAACAATCCGTATGTAGAATGATGCATGTTCTTCGCTTGACGGAGAAAAATGACATACTTCTCCCATTCAGGACCAAGACTACTCAGGAACTTAGTATTAACGGCAATTCTTGGCATGATGATGTTGTTTTAATCCAAATCATTTATGATGTCTAAGAATCGATGATGGTAAGACTCAAGTTTCTCTCCAGGTTCAATCATGAAGTGTTCATAAGCCAAGTAAATTTTGGATTCCATGTCCTCCTGATTGAGTGCAGATCCTACCATAAGAAGATGAATATGTTCCCACATTTCCTTTGCTGTCTTTTGAGCATCAACACTTCGAAGAATTGGGTTAGGTAATCCTAAAAGGATATATTGCATTGCAAGCTCATCACCTTCATAGTGTAGAAGTTCCTCTGCATTTAGGTCGACAACGATAGCAATGTTTGATTGTTCATCTCTTGGTGGATTAGCATTTGGATCGTCGGGTACAATGACAGTTGGCATTTGAAATGGACCTTCCAAGATAACCTTCTTTAAGAACTTTCCATGTGGCTTCTTGAGATCACAAAACCTAAAGAACCTAATCACCCATTGATCGTAGTTTCCTGGAGTGAGCATTGGAGGTCTATCAAGTGATCCAGCCTCATGAATTGATTGTTGGCTGCTTAAAGCTTCACACATCTTTGCAAACCAAGTGGCTGCTTAAAGCTTCATAGTGTTCCTTGATGGATGTTGATTGAAGTCATTTGTGTAGGGTTGAACTTGAAGACTTGGTGGTGGTTGAACCATTTGAGGTTGTGGAATTGCGGCAAGTTGTGGAGTATGTTGTTGATTAAATTGTTGTTGATAAATTGCTTGTTGTTGATTCCATTGTTGATGTTGTGGAGTTAGTTGTTGTTGATGTTGTGGAGTTAGTTGTTGTTGACGTTGAGAATAAGTGTAAGGGAAATAGTTAGAGTATGGTGGTTGTGACATGTTGAAAACTTGTGTTGGTAAAATATGGATCTTTGTAGTCGAATGAACCTTTGTTGATGAAGTATCCTTAGGCGTAGAAATCACAATAAACCAAGTAGGACTTATGCGTAAAAACACCAAAGTTACGCGTAACAATGAGGGTTAAGTAGTTTTAGCTTACGCGTAAGTAGGGTAAAGGCACTAAAGTTATGCGTGAGACACAAAGTTAGCGTAGAAAACTTAGGCGTAGGATTACCTTATGCGTAAGACTAGGCTTAGGCGTAAGATGAATCTTATGCGTAGGATTTCTACGCGTAAGCTTTATGCTTATGCGTAAGTTTAGGGTTTTATCCCAAATGATCTTTTACACTATCACGCGATGCAAAAGATATCCAAAGTCGACGTGTTAAACCATGGAGTAAACCACGAAACTGAAGATCAAACCAAGGATAAAGTTACGCGTAAAAATAGGGTTTTAGTTACGCGTAGCTTACTCGTAAAAATGATTTTGCCCAAAGATGTTTCTAAACCAGTTTTTGTGTGATGAAATAGCTTCAATAACACCAAAATGACACAAAAGTGTGAAACTTGATGATCCAAAGCGCTTAAGACGGTTACTCGTAGGTTTACACCCGCGTTTAAAAACTAGTTGAAAAACAATGATCCACGAATAAAGTTCAAAACTTTTTGCCAAAAACAGTAAGTTTAACACCTTACAACATTGAAAGTATAAGAATCTTGGAATAAAAAGTGTAAAAAATGCGTTTTTAAGCAAGCCAAAGTTATGAACCGTAAGTTAAGCGTGAGACCAAAACTCACTTCAAACAATACGTTCACCCAACTATTAGGCGATTGATACCACTGATAGGTCACTAGTTTTACAACACAAGCAACATAGAAAGAGATAAAGGCGATTGAACAAATAAACCAAACACACACACACGTTAAGAATGACCGGTTATGCGTAGATGTGAGTGAAAGAGAATAAATTGAACAACCAACCTTCAAATGAAGGTTTACAAGGGGTATTTATAGGAGGGAAGCTAGGGCAACACTCCTAGTTCCCATCCTTTTCCTTATTGGACTAGGCCTAGGCTTATGGGCCTTCTACATAAGCCTAAGGCTAATAACAAACATAAAGGCCATAATAAGCTAACTATTACATGTTAATCACTAACACTTGATTAAGGTTTAGGAGCGATTCCAACACATGGTTTTATATATACCACTTCACCAAGTTCATTGTATCCTTAAGATACATTGTATCTAGAAAGAAAACCATGGATCAACCCATAACCCATGACCCATGACCCATAACCAAAAATACCCATGGGCAAAGAGGAGCGGACCACGGATCCCTAGCTTTGTGCTAGCCGGATCCCTTGTGGTAGGGATTTGTGGGATCCGGGGAACAGAAGAGAATTTTCTCTATAAATAGAGAGCCATTTCTTCCTCTCTACACATGACTTCACACACATACTTCCCCAAAGTATTCAAACCCTCTAACCTCAGATCTAAGTGATCTATGTAGTTTGTCTTTTGTTTTTGTGTGATCTACTAGGTTCCTCTTAAAGGAGAGATCACCACTTCTTGAAGACGTGTAAGCTCAAGTCCATGAGTTGCCATGCTTCGTCATCATCAAGACTACTAAGGTTCTCTTGTTGATAGTTCTTCCTTCTCCATAGATGTTGGGTTGAAGGCATTAGTGAAGAATGCCGAAAGTGTCAAGATGAAAGCATTAGTGAAAGGTGCTCATCATCCGTGTCAAAGCATTAGTGAAGGATGCTAAAGGTGTCAAGACGAAGGCATTAGTGAAGGGTGCCAAGCGTTGTGTCAAAGGCATTAGTGAAGGATGCCAAAGAATCAAATCAAGTAGCATTTGGGAAGAATGCCTAGGTCGTATAATCGATGAGGTGCATCGTTATACATATATGTATTTGTTTGTCTACAAGGATGGTGATATCCTTGAAGGTGTTGTAACAAGGAGTAGATCTCCTTGAGATTAGGTGTTGTGTCGTGAAGGGTAGTAGTTCCTCCATAGTAATGGAACTAGGTGCTTAGCCTAGTACCTAATAAAGGGTAGGCGACGTTGTGATAGGATTAGTTCTCCTAAGGTGTGAAAGAACTCGGTGGTTAGCCTAGGACCGTATAAAGGGTAGGCGACGTTGTGTTAGATGTGGTTCGCCTTGGTGTGAAAGAACTCGGTATTTAGCTTTGTACCGGAAAAAGGTTAAGCGACGTTGTGAAGGCTTCTCCGCCACAAGGACTTGGTGTAGTGCTTACAAATTCTCGAGTAGGTGACTCGGGGAGTGGAGTAGGGAAAGGAATGTGTCCTTGTAGCCGAACCACTATAAATAACTTGTGTTGTGGTGATGTGCTTCTTACTCTTTATATTTCATTACACGTTTATATATCTATCTATCAATGTCCAACATAAACAATCAAATAGATTGACATAAGTCGATCTAAATATTTAAAAGGAAGTTTTAAATTGGTAAAACTATTCAACCCCCCCTTCTAGTTTTCCACACACTTGATTTTTTCTATAAAAGCACGAGTTTTGATTTGAAAAATAATCAAAAGTCATCATTTTAGTCCGGGTTTCGTACCGAAGTATACGAAAGCCATTATTTAGAAGAAATTTTGAGAAACGACATGTTTTGAAAAACATTAAAGAACTCTCGCTCAAGCATATGTACATACCCGTATCATTGTTGAATGACATTTCTAGAAACGTACAGAATATCGATTATACGAGAGACATGTCGTGAGAAGAATGTTTTTGGATTTTTGATTTTCTATTGTTTTTGAATTTTTTGAAAGATTTTATATTTTTATATTTTGCTTTTGTTGGTTTTTCAATTTTTGTATTTTGTTTTTCAAAAATATTTACAGCGAAGCTTTTTTTTTTTTGGAAAATCATTTTCAAGAAGATTCGAGAAGACGTTCTAACTCCTCGGGGGTTAGGCAGCATTCAATTCGTCGAACTAAATAGTCAAACCTTTCTTTGGGAAGGGCTTTAGTTAATAGATCGGCGAGTTGGTAATCTATCTTCACGAAGAATAATTCAACAGTACCATTTTCGACATACTCTTTGATGAAGTGATAGCGGACTTTGATATGCTTAGTCTTTGAGTGATGAAAAGGATTGCATGATATGGCTATGGCACTTTTCGAGTCACAATACATAGGTATTTTATCGAAAGTAAAGCCATAATCTGTGAGTTATGTTCTCATCCATAGAACTTGAGCACAACACGCAGATAGAGACACATACTCACCGGTTGAAAGTGCGGTGCAATCTTGTTTCTTTGAAGACCGACTTACTAACTTTTCACCCAATAATTGTGCTCCTCGGATGTACTTTTTGTAACTTGATCACTGCGTGATCCGCATCGAAAAGGCAATTAGATCAAATCCGGATTCCTTCGGATACCAAAGTACCATGTGAATGGATGTCTTTAGGTACCGAAAGATCCTTTTAACCTCTTTGAGGTGCATTCGGTAGGCTTTGCACGAAACCGTGCAAATAAGCAAACAACAAAATGAATATCCGTCGACTAGCGATGAGGTACATGAGAGAACCAATCATGCTTCGATATTTCTTCGGATCAATAGGTTTTCCAAACAAATCGGCTCCAATTTTTGGTGAAGTTACCATTGGTGTTCCAACAGAGTCACAATTATCCATACCATGATTTTTCAAAATCTCAGTTGTGAATTTAGCTTGATTAATAAAAATTCCACGAGGGGACTGATGTATTTGTAAACCAAGAAAGAATTTTAGTTCCCCCATCATGTACATTTCAAATTTGCTTTTCATGAGATTTTCAAAATGTTTTGAAAGATTCGGATTAGTGGACCCAAAGATGATGTCGTCCACATAAATCTGAACAATCAAAATGTCGTTTTGCATTTTTGTGTAAACAAGGTAGGATCAACTGTTCCTTTGGTGAAATTGTTTTGGATAAGGAAAGAGGACAGTTCGTCATACCACGCTCTCGGAGCTTGTTTCAATCCATAGATTGCCTTTTTGAGTTTGTAGACGAAGTCTGGATGTTCCAAGTCGATGAAGCCTTACGGTGACTCACGTACACTTCTTCTTTCGATTTCCATTCAAGAACGCGGTCTTAATGTCCTTCGATAAACCGTGATGTTTTTGCTGCATAGGCTAAGAATATCTGGCTTCAAGTCTGCTACCGTAGAATGACTCTTCAAAATCTATCCCTTCCTCTTGTCTGTATCCTTTGGCCACAAGACGATCTTTGTTGCGAATATGATCATCTCTTCATCCCGTTTATTCTTCCATAACCATTTAAGATCAATGACGCGAACGTCAATGGGTCTTGGAACCATTTTTCAAGAGTCATGAAGACGGTATTGGAGAAGTTCCTCCTGCATCGCTTCTATCCATGCGGGTTCTGCCATTGCCTCACGAATGTTCTTTGGCTCTATATTGCTAATTGAGCAAAGGTAAATGCATAAGTCGCAATCGGTGGCAAGTTGGCGTCTCGTCTGAATTGGCCTTGAAGGTTCACGAATAACTTGTTCAATTGGGTGGTCTTTTGTCCACTTCAGAGTAGAAGGATACCGTTGGTTATACGTATGCGAGTTAGAAGGTTCTCGTAAGCTTGAAGATGATTCAGCTGATTCCGTAGCAAGCGGGTTTTCAAATAAGTCTTCATCTAACGTTGCATCGTTTTGGTTTTGATTTTGCTCATCAACCGCTGGTAGAACGGGTGCAATAAGCGTAGTAGATGTAGATGATGTAGATGGAGTTGGTGTATTGGTTTCGACCGTTGTAGATGCATCTTCTGTTGGTGGTGGAGGATGATTTTGGCGGGTGCAGTGGAATGATGGTTTGATGCATTTGTTGAAGTTCCACCATAGTATTCATCGAACATTAACTCAAAGAAATTCTCCCATTCTTGTTCTTTAGGATTGTCAAACGAAGTTGATTGAGCTCTTTTAGGTACGAGTCTGAACTGATGTGTCCGAAGTCTGGGGTTTAGTCGCGGGTTCTAGAGCGAGTCTCTCAGAAGCCATATGTGAAAGTTCATCAAATTTCACATTCATCGTCTCCATGATCCTCCTAGTTCTTCTTATACACCAATGCCCTCGAGTTATCAGAATATCCAATGAAGATTCCAATATCACCTTTTGCTTTCAGTTTTCCCAGATCTTCTATGTCATTCGTAGGATAGCACAAAGCGCCAAACACGTGAAAGTAAGAGATATCGGGTTTTCTGTTGTTCACTAGTTCATATGGGGTTTTATTGAATCTTGGATGGATTAGGGATCGGTTACGAGTGAAACAAGCGTGCAAAGACATCGACCCATAGAAATAACGGTGCACTAGAATAGATTAGCATTGTGCGAGCGGCTTCCACAAGAGTTCTATTTCTTCTTTCAACTACCCCATTCTGTTGTGGAGTTCTAACAACCGATGTCGATGTGTAATTCCAACATCTTCAAAATAAGATCTTAACTCCGATTTGTGAATTCGGTGCGTTGTGCTTCTTACAACCACTGGAGTTTGAAGAAGTACTTGAATTCGTTTGAAAGGTGATGATGATGCCAGGTGCTTCGTCTTTTGATCTCAGAAACCTAACCCATGTATATCTCGAATAATCATCGACGATAACAAGAATATACTTTTTCCCATTAATGCTTTCAACTCTCATTGGGCCACATAAGTCCATGTGCAACATATGCAACTTTGCTTCGGAACTAGGTACGGATTTGGGTTTATATGATGCTCTTTTGCTTTTTCCTTGTTCGCATGATGGACATAAGTGATCCTTGGTGTATTTGAACTTTGGAAGTCGTTGGCGATGTTGTCTTTGGCAATTTTGTTGATGGTGTCAAAATTGAGATGGGATAACCTTCTATACCACAACGGGTGTGTTCCGGATGCTCGTGTCATAAGACATATTGGTGATGAAGAGGCCATTTGATTGATTTCGATAGCATACAAGTTTGTATCACGATTCCCGTTAAGAGATCGAGTGCCATCCAAGTTTCTAACGCAAGCATTTTTCCTAAAGCAACCTCTAAATCGCATCACGAAGCTGCCCGAAAACAAATTGTGTTCCAATCCTTCGACATAGTAAACCCGAGTGATCAAATAATTTCCAAAAGGTAGATCTCCATAACCCATGATAGCTGCTACATGATCATTTCCAAAGCGTACGGTTCCCATGAATTTCAGACGAAATTGATCGTGACTTGATTCGGTCATGTGCTTGGAGCAACCCGAGTCGATGATCCAAAGACAAATTTCGATAACACGCGATGAAGAAAAAGAATATTGAGGAAACCGTTTTGATTTTGGTTCCTTTGGGTTAGAGGTAAAATCCTTATCACACTCAAAGAGGTTTGCTACTGAGGGATTTCGGTTTATCACTCATTTTACCATTCTGGAGTGTGAAAGTTCTACCTGTGGGTTTCCAAATATCATCCCTAAAGTAAACGCTATGGTTCTTGTCAGTAGTGAAAAGCCTAAGTTTTGCAACTAGTCTTCCTACTCGTTTAGCGTAAGATCTTTTTGGGGCGTTCTTCTTAACAGGCTTATCATTCACATTCTTAGAAACACAATCATCTTGAACATTAATTAAAGATTTCTTGCAAGTTAAACAAAGAGATTCAACACATGCATTAGACTTAGCAAGTTTCATAGGTTCATACATTGGATGAAATGTCTTTCTTATTTAAAAGTGGTAAATTCCTAGGGTGTTCTTCTACTTTCTTCTCTTTATTCAAGCTACTACTCCTAGAGGCAGTCGAGACTCTATTGTTCCTTGTATTGCTCTTAGGCTTTAGTCTGCTGCTCCTAGAGGGGCTTTCTAGTCCTGTAGATGGTAAGGCACACGCATTAGGATTCACATTTTTATGAAGGGAGGTGGTTTCAGCTTTCCTAGTCTCTTTAGAGTGCTTTTCTAAACTTATGTCTTTTGTTCCATATGTTTTAGATGTGGAGGCAGACGCATTAGCGGTACTCATCTTAAAAAGGCCAGGAGCTAAAACTTTTGGTTTCTCGATAACCGCTTTTCCTTTATCAACATTTTGTTTAGGTAGGGCAGGTGGAGTGACTGGTTTTGATGAAACATTTTTCTCATTGACTTTTGGAGGAGGCATAGAAACAGACATTTTGGTTTGGAAACCGGTTTGGGAACATTTGCTTTCTCCTCATCAATGGTTTTGTAATCACAAGGTATCCACGCCTTTCCTTTTTGACTTTCCAGAGCCCTCAAAAGATCATTTTTCGCTTTCATGTCATTGTAGGCACGCTCATACGACAGTTTGTCATACTTGCATTCATCAGTTTTTCGATCAAGTTGTTTAAAATATGAGACATTTTCTTTTCAAGTTTTTCAAGAGCTTTTTCATATTTTGAAACAATTTCGGAGGTCTCAGATCGAGTCTTTCATGATCTTCAACAGAATATGTTTGCAAAATGATGGACATAATATCATTAGTCGAACATCTTGAAGAGAGAATCATTTAAATTTTCCAAAACTTTGATGTGTTCAACACTTTCATTAGCTTGTTGTACTAGAGATTTATGGTCCTTGACAAAGTCAGTTGTTTCTTTCAAAAATGCTTGTTCAAAATGAATTACCCTTGAGTTGATGTTATTCAGTGAGGCAATTTGAGTTTCAAAAACTTTTTACGTTCATTATCAAAACTATTAAACCGGATGTTTGTTGTAATATTGGTTTTAGTTTTAACAGTCTCTTGAAGATCCGCAATTCTAGTTTTCACATTTTCTAAAATACTTCGCACATCACTTGTGTTAAAAGGATTGTTTGAAGACATTTGTTCAATGTTCGAAAGAGATTTGGAGACAACAGCTGGTTTTGAAACTGGTGTTGACACTTTGTTTGAAACACTTGGTGTGGTGGAAAACGTTGATTGTTCTTTATAAGAAACAAACGAAATACCCTTAATTTTGTTCCATTTGTTATAATCAATTGGTTTGATTTCCAGATGTTTTTGTTTCATTTTTTATCTACTCTCCGCAGATAGTTCCAACGTTTCAAGAGAATCATGTACAATTATGGGTGCATGCAAAGGTTTTCCATTGTACAACACATTCCGATCTTTCTGAGCTTTCTTGAGGAAACAAGGAGGTGAGTTACCAAGAGCCATTTTATGCACAGTATGAAAAATCGGATTTACTTGATTAGAAAGCATCTTGTTTGTTTTTGCGGAATGACCCGTTGTAAGAAGCAAATTTTCCAATTTTTTGATAGTTTCATTTTTATCAAGAATTTCATCAATAAGAGAATCTTCTCGTTTTGAAAAATCAGCAATCAACTGTTTCTTCTCTTTTTCAAGATCAGAGAACAGTGCTTTTTGTTTTGAAAGTTGGTCATTTAGTTCAGAAATTTCCTTGTTTAAAGATTTTATTTTCAAGTTCAAATTCATATCAAGTGTGTCATACTTGAGTTGCAATTGTTTTTCTCTTAAAACAGAATCTCGATAACCAATTTCTAATTCTGATACTTTGTTTGTATGAAATTCAAAGGCTTTGGCGTTCTCCTTGTAACTCTCAAGCTCAGCGGTCAATTTAGCATTTGCGGCCTTAACTTCGCGATTGACCGTTCTAACTTTCTCAATTTCAATACCACAATTATTGATTAATGATTCAAAGTAAGCATGTGTTTCCTCATCAGTCTCAGTATTTTGTGCCACACTGCCTCCACTAGGATCCACAACCGGAGTGTCGAGTTAGTATTGCTACAACTCGGATTGTCCGGTATGTATCATAAGTAGGTCTTTGGCGTCACGAGAATCTTTGTTCGTCGAGTAGACACATCAAATATGACATTGTTATAGCATGGATCAATGATTGGTACCTCGAATCTGCGTTGGCGTCATGGACGGGGAGGTGCGTCGAGTCGATGTCGTACTTAGTCTTCTGAAGATTTGCCATGAAGATGCAGTTCGCATTGATTTCCTCGAGGTCTTCCAAATCATCCACAATAGCGAAAAATCATTTTCCTCGACTCAACCGCATCCCGCTTCTTGCTTCGTGCTAACAGATAGCTTTCGAAGAAACTCAACATTCTTCTTGTGTGGCTTAGTGGGGACGGTTTCATGCCATGTGACCCACTCCTTGACAGTTATAACACTTAACCTGATTACCTGATTCACATTTCCATAATTCCCAACAACTGGGTCGCAACATTCCCATTCGATTACCCATCGCTCTATTCCCAACATTACGCCCAATCTAATTTCCAACATTCTAACCCAACTGATTACCGATACGGAACCGCTGATTACCCATGCGAAATCCAAAGGTAGCATATCCTTCTGATTCCCAATAACTCCAACCATTTGACCTTGATTACCCATATTCACACCGCCGTGCAATTTGCATTGCGAGTGTTTGATGAAATCCCTTGGTTGTTGTTAGTTGGTGTGGAATAGCGACTTCTGAATGCTTTACCCAATAAAGAAAATACTTGTAGCAAAGCTTCTTCTTGTTCGGGCCAGGATCGTGATTCCTTGTTCCTGGTATTGTGGATACTGTTGTTGTTGAATGACTTGTTGTTCCGGTGGATAGAATTGTTGTTGAGGGATAACAGCTTGTGGTTGTGGAATGTATTGCTGCAAGTTGTTGTTGGTGGAAGATAATGAAGCTTGTTGTTGTGTATTCACTGAAGGTTGAGTCCTTGCAATAAGTGCCAATGGATCATGATTCTTAGCCAATCTTTCTTTCCTGACTTCATTCACTTCATTTTGGTTTCGTTTCAGAAAATCGTTGAGTTGAACAAAGTTCACCTGATGTAAGTCTTTTGTTTGGTTGACAATAGTGACATATCATCCCCATTCTTCTGGAAGATTGTTCAGGAATTTGATGTTTTGAACGATAGTTCTGGGTGGTAACTTGTTTCTAATAAGCTCATTCATCAAAGTACAAAACCTTCCATAGTAGGATTCAATGGATTCTCCTTAGTTGAAGTGAACTTTTCTCATTCAGTTAGCAGCTTGTTCTCCATGTCTTGTTAACCAATTTCTGTTCCATGACAAAGCCGTCTAACACGTTCCCACATATCGAAAGCGGTTTCACAATGTCTACAGGCAAAGATGTCTCTTAGTAAACCCAGTTGGACAATATGAATTGCCATGTCATCTGCATCGACTTGTTTCGATCCTCTTCATGTATTCGATTCGTTTTGAAGACAAGAGGATGGTGGGATGGGAGGTGTTGCATCAGCATTTCGAGGACATGGACTTGTCGAGGCTTGAAGGGCCCATTCTGAATGGATTGAATCATGAGTTTTCAATTAGGTTTGGTCTTTATGTAACGAAGCATACGACTTGTCCATTGAAGATAACCACCTTTTTCCAACATAGGAGGACGGTTTTACACCGGTGCATGAATGTCTTGTTGAGTTGCCATTGATGAAGGTATGTTTTGATAAAGTTGATGTAGGATCGATTCAACGATAAAGGAGTTGTGTTTCAAAAGATATTGCCGTTTGAAGTTTTTCTGAAAGTCGTATTCGTAACCTTGGTTCTTAGTCGAAAAAAAAATTTCACCCAAAATATGAAATTCGCTTTAAAAATCAATTCTAAGGACGTATGAAAAATTTGAGTTATGACAATTTTGACGCCAAATTTGACCTAAAAAATTTGAATTTGGGTCCAAAATTTTGAATTTTTGACTAAAATTTTCCAAGTTAAACAAAAACTTGAATTTCGTGTAAAAATTGAACGTTTAGTCTCCTCAAAAATTTAAATTTTACTCAAGTTTTCCCGCCAAAATGAAGAGCTTAGGCGTAGACACACGAAGTTACGAGTAGACGATGCTTAGGCGTAGAGATTGTGCTTAGGCGTAGAGATAACTTACGCGTAATACCCAAGTTACGCGTAACAATAGAGTTATGCGTAGACTAAAAACTTAAACGTAGAATCCTTATGCGTAGGATTTACTTATGCGTAAGACAAGCTTAGGCGTAAGAAAATACTTATGCGTAAGAAATTATACGCGTAAGATTTAGCTTATGCATAAATCTAGGGTTTTGCCCAAAAATCCTTTACACTATCACAGTGTAAAAGATATCCAAAAGTCAAAGTGTTCCACAAACTTATCCAAGTGAGGGAAGCAGCGAGTAACCGTTATAGCGCGAAGAAACTGCACAAAACTCTTATGCGTAGAAACTTATGCGTAGAAATAGGGTGTTGACTTTTCTTACGCGTAGAACTAGGGTTTTGACCTACGCGTAAAAACTTTCCAGTGATTCAAACAATTTCTCTTGCACAAACAGCCTTAAAAACACTCGAATAACACAAAAATGTTGACCTTTTTCACCCAAAGTGCTTAGATAGCTTATGCGTAGAAATGACCTACCCAATTCGTATGAGTTTAAAAATGATTTAAAACACGTAAAGCTTCGAACTTTTTGCAAAAAACTGAAACTTTAGCACCAAATAAACCTTAAACCACAAGAATCTTGAATTTTTAAGTGTAAAAATCAAAGCTTTAAGCGTGTCAAAGATGTATAGCGAGAGCTTTACGCGTATGGTACCAAAACTTCAAAACAAACACAAACACTCCTAAACCATTGTTAGGCGATTGATACCAATTGTAGGACCTTACAAATATCAACCTTATCACAAACCCAACACGTATATCACGTTAACACAAACACAAACTATGCGTGAAGATGAAAGAAATAAAGATAAGAAGAGATGGTGACTTGATGTTATGCGTATGAACAAGATAGAGAGATGAAAACAATAAGTTGTATATTGCTTCAAGGAAAACACACACACACACACACTCAAGCACACCCCTCAAATGAGACTTTGAGGGGTATTTATAGTACAAGTGACTTGATGCCCTAAAAGGCTTTCCATGGGCTTTCGTGGGCTTGGACATGGGTTGGATTGGATATTTGGCAAGCTTATCATAACTAGTACCCATTTAGCTTAGTCCAATCCTCGACCCCGTTGACTATTCTATCATGATATCTAACACACGTTACAAAGTTCCTAAATGTGAATGACCATCACTTCTAATAAAAACTATTAAGGCTAACAATATATATATATATATATATATATATATATATATATATATATATATATATATATATATATATATATATATATATATACACACACACATCTTTAGTATTTGGTTAATGAAAAATAAGTATAACCAATGGTTACTACTATTATAATTTTTGTCATTTTAAAATTTCTTCTTATTTGATCATCACTTAGGGTTAGGGTAAAGGGTTTTAGCACCTGTAAATTTTCTTTGCATATATATATTCCCCTCCCCCTTAGGGGAATCCCGTCTGAAGATTTAGTTAGGTAACAACCCTGCCTAAGGGACTCATCGTCCTCGATAAGGTTTGCCCCACATCCCAAACGACTGAGTGGCTCTAATACCACAACAAACTTTAACTCGATAATTGTTTCACAACTTCCGCGACAGCGGCGCCAAAATTTTATTCGTATCACAGCGGCGCCAAAATTTTACTGCATATATTATTTAAATCAGTTGTTCCTGTAAATGGGATTTTGGTCCCAAACACCCCAAAGAAACAAAGAGACCAACAACAATCACTTTTCCGTCCACCCACACACTCCACTATCATGACGCGATTGGAGCATCGTGAAGAGCAATTTGACACCCTACTTAGTTATATTGATAGAAGCTGCTACCCTAGAGAGCATTATTGATGGAAGCTGCTACCCTAGAGGTCTCCCAAGTCTCGAAGACTTGAGCTAGAGGAGTGAAGCTCGGAGGAAACAGCAAGGATGAAGAAGTGTGAGAGAACAGTTATATTCAAAAGAACATATATATATTATAAAAAGAACAATTCTTTAACAAAAAGAACATATGAGCATTTAAAAGAACAAAGTCTATGATTCGGTGTTTGGAAATGATTGGTTTGAAAAAAGAGAGGTGAGAGGATATGAAGAAATTTGATAAGAAAAATCAAATTTTTTTGGTGAACAAACACACTTTTTATGAACAAATTGCCCACAAGTGGGAGGAAAAACCAATAAGAACACTAAGGTATTTGGAAATGAATATTTTGAATGACAAATGGGAGGAAAAACCAATAAGAACACCAAGTAAGGGAAAAAAAAATAAGAACACCAAGGTATTTTGAAATGAATATTTTGGCTTGATACAATTTAGATGAAACACATTTCTGTAGCACATATGTAGGTCGAATAAACTTCAAGATAGCAAATTATATATGGGTCGAATACAAGCCTTTCTCATTCGTTATTTTATGTGGCACGTTTATGATTTTATGTAACGTTTTAACATTTATAAGCATGCATTCGAATTGGAGACACACACACGATCAACAAAACATAATGAGGAAGGAAAATTGAAACAAGATTCGATACAATACCCTTGAAGATTGGTCACGAGGAGAAACAAGGAACCAAGATAGAATCGAAACCAATCTAACCAACACCTTCGACCTAGTCTACCATGTCCACAGTCACCCCTTCGAACCACAAGCCCACGACCAACAGTACCACGTCTACAGCACCCTACCAAAGCTCCTTGTACCCATCTGATGATCGAATGAAGGATGAAGAAAGGATTTGTCGTCACTTATGTTATTAAGGTTTTGTAGGTATGTGTTGAATGTGTAAAATGTAGGTTAAACAAATGAGATGAAATGGAGATATAGGGGAGGGGATTTTGGTCGAATGTAGGGGAGTACCAAGACCTAATCAAATTTTCAAATCACAAGTATAGATGGGATTTTAGATTTAAGTTATAATGTCTTGTAATTTTTGTATAAATTCGGCCCATGCACCTTAAAAACGTGTGATATGTATTTAGTTATAGTGTATGTAGATTTTAATGATCTTGTACAAGTTGTAGGTTCGACGTTTATGACTTTTCAGTTTCATTAAGTCTCCAATCTTATGCTAGGTTCAAGTGTTATTACTTTGATGACAATGTGGATTAAGGTTTGATAATTATTTTATAAGTTAGATTAAAACATTTTAATGAGCTTGTAAGATTATACATGTTTTATAGATATTAAATTAGAGGGGTAAAATAGTCATTTCACAACTTTTAGATTTTAGGGTTTTACAACTCTTCCCCTCTAAAAAAAATTCGTCCTCAAAATTTGAAATGGAACCGAATGAAGGCAACGGAGATATACCAGACTACGAAAAGAAATGGGGATAACTTGATCGCATTGATTCCTCGGTTTCCTAGGTAGCTTCACGCTCTGGGTGATTCTTCCAAAGAATTTTCACAAACGAAATGACCTTGTTTCTCATGACTCTATCTCGTCGATCTAAAATAGCTTCGGGTTCCTCAGACAAAGACTATCAGGCTTAATCTGATCTAAAGGATAAGATATCACATGCAACGGATGATAATTGTATCCCCTCAGGAGAGATACGTGGAAAACATCATGAACATGAGACAACGAGGGAGGTAGAGCTAAACGATAGGAAACCTCCCCAACACGATCCAGAATCTCAAACGGTCCAATGAATCGAGGACTAAGCTTGCCTTTGATCCCAAAATGTTTCACACCACGGAACGGCGAAACCTTCAGAAATACACGATCTCCAACACGAAACTCCAAGTCACGTCTATGCTTATCAGCATAACTCTTCTGTCGAGCGCGGGCCTCTTTCAACTTTTCATTGGCCACAGCCACCTTTTCATTAGTAATCTCGATAATTTCCGGTCCCTCAATCAAACGTTCACCCACTTCATCCCAACAAATGGGTGCCCTACACTTCCTCCCATACAAAAGCTCATACGGTGCAGCCTTGATGCTAGCATGCCAACTGTTTTTGTAGGCAAACTCCACCAAGCACAAATACTCATCCCAGTTTCCAGTCCACTCCAATGCACATGCCCTCAACATGTCCTCTAGAGTCTGAATAGTCCTCTCCGTTTGACCATCTGTCTATGGGTGAAAGGTTGAATTAAACTTGAGGCGCGTACCCCAAGCTCTCTGTAGACTTTTCCAAAAACAAGAAGTAAACCGCGGATCGCTGTCTGAAACAATAGCGGTTGGAGTACCATGAAGTCTAACAATCTCCTGCTGAAAAACCTCCGCCAACCTAGCAATACCAAAGTCCTTTCGAATAGGTAAGAAATGAGCAGATTTTGTTAATCGATCGACAACCACCCAAATCGCATCATGTCTTTTTCGAGTAGGAGGTAACCCTGTAACAAAATCCATGGAAATCTGCTCCTACTTCCAGGTAGGAATATCTAAAGGCTGCAACAAACCACTCGCCCTCTGATGTTCAATCTTGACTTGCTGACAAGTCATACACTTGGCTACAAAAGAAGCCACATCTTGCTTCATACCATTCCACCAAAAGTGCTGCTTAAGGTCCCTGTACATCTTGGTAGAACCAGGATGGATAGTGAAGGGGGAACTATGAGCCTCAGACAAAATAGCTTCAATCAAAAGTAGGATCATTCGAAACACAAAGCTGACCCTCAAACCATACCACACCAAAACCATCCACACTGAACTCTGTCTGCTTACCCTCTTCAATATTCTGAACCACAGACCAAAGCTCACCATCATCCTACTGAGCATCCTTAATCTGTAGTATAAGATTAGACTCTACCTTCATACTAGCCCAATAACCATCGTAACCACGAATACAAAACTCCACTTCCAAAAGCTCTAAATTATGCATAACCTTGGGATCAATCTCTAAACTAGCAATCATACCCGACTTCCGGCTAAGCGCATCAGCAACAACATTCGCCTTTCCCGGATGGTATTGGATGTTCGTGTCATAATCCTTAAGGAGTTCCAACCACCTTCTTTGTCTCATGTTAAGTTCCTTCTGGGTGAAGATATACTTTAAACTCTTGTGATCAGTAAAGATATCACACGATTCACCATACAAGTAATGCCTCCAAATATTTAAAGCAAAAACAACCGCAGTCAACTCTAGATCATGTGTAGGATAGTTCTCCTCATACGATTTCAATTGCCTCGAAGCATAAGCAATCACTTTACCATGCTGCATCAGGACACAACCCAAGCCTTTCTTTGACGCGTCACTATAAATCTGAAAGCCTCCAGAGCCAAATGGAAGAGTTAGAATATACGCCGATACCAACCTCTGTTTCAACTCCTCAAAACTCTTCTCACGCTCCTCCGTCCAAACGAACTTTTCACCTTTCCTCATTAGTTGCGTCAGTGGTAACGCCAACTGAGAGAAACCCTCAACAAACCGTCGATAGTAGCCAGCAAGCCCCAAAAAACTCCTAACCTCAGTCATAGTAGTGGGTCTCGGCCACTTGGTGATAGCCTCAACCTTAGATGAATCCATAGTGATACCATCAGCGAGCACAACATGACCAAGGAAAGCATATTGGCTCAACCAAAATTCACACTTAGAAAACTTGGCATACAACTTCTGCTGCCGAAGAGTCTCCAAAACAATATGGAGGTGTTGCTCGTGTTCTTCCTCACTCTTGGAATAAACAAGAATATCATCAATGAAGATAATCACAAACTTGTCGAGGTACTCGTGAAACACCCGATTCATTAGATCCATGAATACAGTAGGAGCATTAGTCAAACCGAAAGGCATAACCAAAAACTTGTAATGACCATAACGGGTACGGAATGCGGTATTAGGAACATCTTGTTCCTTCACACGCAGTTGGTGGTAATCGGATCTCAAATCAATCTTCGAAAAGAATTTAGCTCCCTGCAACTGATCAAACAGATCGTCGATACGCGGAAGAGGATAACGATTACGGATAGTGATTCGGTTCAACTCGCGATAATCAATACATAAACGCATACTCCCGTCCTTCTTCTTGACGAATAAAACAGGTGCACCCCAAGAAAATTCACCTTGTCATCATAATCTAGTCAAGATCTCACATGAGCTAAATCGCAACTTAAAAATTTCAAGTCCTCCATGGACTAATATTATATACACATTAACATTGTAAAACACATTCATTATTCATCAATTTAGATTCATATAATCCATCTCATAATTTGCTTCAAACTTAAACATTTACTTCCACGCATAACTTGCTTTTTCATTTAACGCATCTAATAGTGGTTTAAGTCTAGGCAACCCTAAGTGGAAACCTAATTCACTTAAACCGAAGCTCTGATACCAAGTTGTTACACCCCGTGAACGACACGTCATAATTACTCAATTTTTGAAACTTTTTTGCGGAAATGACCCAACTTTAACGTACCTTTCGTTGCTCTTTTAATAACTGACCAAACTTCCATTATCATTCATCCCTTGAAAGTATTTTTAAGTGAAACTAGACTCAATTACCTTCAAAATGGCGAGTGACGCGACCCATGACGACTTATGTTTTAAAAGATGTGATTTTTTTCAAAAATTGATGAAATATGAAAAACTGACGATACGCCCGTATGAAATATTCTCATATGCATGATGAGATTTATATTGGAATGTGTATGATGAAATTCATAAATGAGAATCAAGTTTAAATCAAATGACTTTATCCGAAAGACGCGACCGTAGCAAGAACACTATAAAGTACATTATTTATACTCCAGTCTCAGTTAATAGACTTTATAGTCTTCTTTCTAAAATCGCATCCTCCAAATAAAGAAATTTGATTCAAATTCCAGTCTCATTTATGAATTCAAACCATTCAACCATGAAGCAATTTGAGTATCCAATATAAAAGTATTTGACTATCCATTCACGACCAGATTTTTTTTAAAAGACTTTTTTTTGTGTTATGTTGCTACCCTTTTGCAAGTATCCCTGCTGTTAGATCGCTGATAGTTTATAATAATAATTATTATTATTTTTTGTGGTTGAGTGAATGATTTAATTAAATATTTGAATGTGAAATACTTGCGGTATTTATATTATATGAAAAATGTAGCTAGTTGAGTTTAAATAAGTAGAGTTAGGATCAAATAAGAAGAAAAATTTTAATGAGAAAGATAAGAAAAAACCACAACTACACATTTCAGATGCACCTACAAATATTGATGCATCTCCCCTTAAAAATCTCACTCCAATTTGAATTTTGTGGCCACAAATTCTTCTTATTCTTCTCATTTTAGTTTTTCTTCTTACCGGATCCCTTCTCTAAATAAATAACATTAATAATAGTATCTTACTGTATAACCTACTGTATCTAGTCTAGTTTGTATGAAACTAGATATGACAACTCGATAGCATACATTTATTGTCCATGACATAATATATAGAATAAAATATCGAGAATAATTCATTCTATATTTTAGTATTAAACAAATCAAATCAGACACATTTGTTAATACAAATAAGCCGTAAAAACGTTTATTTATATTTTACGATCTTCTAATGTTTTGTCGATAACAAATGTAAAATCATTTTAACGAAACAAATAAAATACGTAAATGGTTTGAGCCAATAGTTTACTAACACACTTACGTTTTCACATAAAACACTAAAACAAGTAAAAGTGATTTTATGATTTAGTAATATATATGTACAACATCTAGTATTTACATATTTGGTAAATATATACATAACTAGTATGTATTATAATGGGTAATATAAATGGGTAGAAACTTAAGTATTTGACCCATTGACCAAATACATTGAATGTAGTTGGGTAAAACCCAAAGTCCATGACCCATACCCATGGAGCATAACCCATAACCCATTGCATGACATCATGCATAAATCATATATGGATATTATCCATGACCCATGGACTAGATGCATTGCATCTTGTAGATACATTGTATCTACTTGGATACCCATGGTCCAAAGTATAGGACCCATGACCCATAACCCATGACTCATGACCCAAAACCCATGGGCAAAGGGGAGCGTCCCACGGATCCCCGTATTTGGACGGATCCCTCAAGTGAAGGATCCGTGGAACAGTAGCTATTTTTCTTCTATAAATAGTGAGCCATTTCTTCATTGTAACTCACCCCTTTCACATATATTTTCTCTTTGAGTTGTAAACTCCCTAACCATAGATCCAAGTGATCTTTGTATGTAGTTTTGTTTTTGTGTGATTCTCTAGGTTCCTCTTAAAGGCGAGATCACCACCTTTTGAACTCAAGCAAGCTCAAGTCCATGAGTTGCCATGCTTCGTCATCATCAAGACTACTGAGGTTCTCTTGTTGATAGCTCTCCTCTTTCTCATTAGAAGTGTAGTGTCGAAGATAACACAAAAGGGTCCGTTTGGTTTTGTATTAATAACAAGGACCAATTATGTAAATTCTGCAAATGAAAGGACTAAACCTGCAAATATTCCAAAGTTATCACAAGGGCTTAAATTGTAACATGTGAATAGTACAAGGGTATAATTTGATAAATTTCCATTTTTTAAATACCCGAGGACTAATTTTGCTAATTTTCAAAGTTGAGGGACCTTTTCTGCCATTTGACCAAAGATTCATTCAAGGACCATTTTTGACAATTTAGAATATTTCAGGGACCTTGAATGATAAAACTCCATATTTTTGGATTCCAGGGACTAGATTTGACAACTTTTGAAACTTGGGGGACTAAAACTGCCAATTATGCAAACTTGATACGTTTTTCACCTGTTTTTGGTATTTTTGCATTTAAAACACATAAAACAATTATTTGTGATATTTTCATCATTTTAATGCATTTCTGAGTGTTTTCAGATGTTTTTGCAGTTTAAATGGTACAAAAATGATGAGTATTTAGACACTCATCAAGTGTCGAAGACATAAGTGAAAGATGTCTAAAGGGTCAAGACGAAGACATTAGTGAAAGGTGTCAAATGTCCATATTGGAAGCACTAGTGAAGAGTGCTTAGAAGTCAAGGCTAAAGGCATTGAGGGTATCTAGAAGTCAAGTCACAAGGCATTAGTGAAGGGTGCCTAGAAGTCGAGCCAAAGGCATTAGTGAAAGGTGCATAAGGTGTACATTCGATATGGTGTGTTCGATGTACAAGATAGATTAGTATTGGGTCAAAGGATATTGATATCCTTGTTGATGTTGTTATAAGGAGTGGATCTCCTTTGGGGTTAGTTGTTGTGTAGTTTTGGGTAGTAGTTCTTCCATTGTAATGGAACTCGGTATCTAGCCTAGTACCGGATAAAGGGTAGACGACGTTGTGATAGGTTTGGTTCTACCTCGTGGAAGAACCCGATATCTAGCCTTGTACCGGATAAAGAGTAGGCAACGTTGTGAAGGCTTCTCCGCCATAAAGAGTTGGTGTCGTGTAGTGATTACGAACTCTCGAGTAGGTAACTCGGGGAGTGGAGTAGGGCAAGGTAGGTGTCCTTGTAGCCGAACCACTATAAATACTCGTGTTGTGGTTATGTGCTTCTTACTCTTTATCTTTCATTACACATTTATATATCTATCTATCAATGTCCAACATACACATCCAAATAGATTGACATAAGTCGATCTAAATATTTTAAAACAAAGTTTTAATTGGTAAAACTATTCAACCCCCCCCCCCTTCTAGTTTTCCACAACATTAATTCAAATATGTCATGATGGTGATCAGAAAATTACTGCACAAAACACATCACTAAAGCAAACACTACACGTAACTCATAATTATAACTGCCTTATAGCTACACGTACCACCACACACGTGCTACATCCACGTACTACCATCCACGTACCAAATTATTTTTAAATTTAATTAATAAAATTAATAACATAATCCTACTTTTGTTTATAACCAAATACAACACTTTTTCGTTCTCATTTTATCCAAAGGTTAAAAAGATCAACAAAACAATAATAATATGGCATACATAAAATAGACAATTTAACAAAAATTAAGCATTGATTGCTGAAGTACATAGCATAAATAATTTAACATAAACAATATTAATACATGCATTTTTATACTGCTTAGTATACTAATAAAAAACAATGTACACAATATTTCTAACGATGCTATTGGTTTGCTGATGTTAAATAAGAGGTTTAAAAAAGTAATATTCATCATTTAATACATATGCAATGTAATACTCATCATTTACCCATACATTTTGAATAAAAAAACACTGACACTTATACTTAATATCATCTTTGATGGTCCTTTATGCTATCAAACATTGTATCATAAGTAATTAAGTATCATCATAATAATGTTGACGATGATTAACATACACTTAAAAAAATACGAATAAATATTATAGGAATTTATATAAATATTTGTGGCAACATATTTCAGATAGCTAATTTTTTACAATTCTATAAGACCACACTCATATAATACTAACTTCTAGAACATGTTAGTGCCATTATAGGACTAAATATAACCAACCAATGAATAATAATATTGAATTTTAATTCACATTTAACAAAAGCAAACAATCAAAATAGTATTTAAAGCCGTGTTATTTTCCTATGTAAATCATAATTGCATATTTATTTAAGAGTAAATTACACGGATGGTCCCTGTTCGTTTTTTATACAAACGATGCCTCGGGTTGTATATATTACACGGATTAGGAGTACAAGAGATGGAATACAATGACCCTAGGCCTTGTATATATACACAAGATAACTTGGTGACCAAGTTAGACTTGGATTGGGCTTGGAATCCCCGTTGGCCGATCGTATGGCATATCCCAAGGGGTTTCCAGAACCTTCTTGATATCTATTTTAATATATAGTCATTCCATTTAACATTTAACGTTCGTTAGTCCATTACACTTAATTAACTTAACGTCCGTTATATACTTCGTTTGAATAATAAATAAATATAACATTTTATATTTTATTATTAACTTTAATTCTCATACGCAGAGTGTGCAATCCCGTGGTCTCGAGTTCGATCCTAACACATATCTATTAATATTTTGTCCATTAAACCAACAGTATGCATAAAAGACTTGTACATCTTAAAATTAATAGTGTACCATATATGTATTAAGATCTTTTAGATGAAAACTTGTTGATATATAAAAAGACTTGACAATGTTTATACTTTGCGTAAATAAAGTTTATTATTGTCATCAATAAAATTTAGCAAATATCGTAAAATATAAATAACGTTTTTTTAGACGATATTTGTATTAACAAACTGATTTGGGTTTATTTTATTCTAACAATTCAAAACAAGGATTGGTTGGTTATGGAGATGCAGATTATTTGTCTGATCCTCACAAAGCTAGATCTCAAACTGGTTATGTGTTCTTGAATGGAGGCACTGCAATTTCATGGCGTTCTCAAAAGCAAACACTTGTAGCAACATCATAAACTCATGCTGAAGATATCGTACTACATGAAGCTAGCATATAATGTATATGGTTGAGGTCAACGACACAACTCAATGTGACTTCTTGTGGGCTAAAGACAGAGAAAAGCCCGACACTCATCTACGAATACAATGCAACTTGTGTCGCACAAATGAAAGAAGGGTATATCAAAAGTGACAGGACGAAACATATACCTCCAGGATACCTCGAATACACTCAAGACCTTATAAAGGATAATCAGATTGAAATGAAGTATGACTAGTCAAGCAACAATTCAACAGATCTTTTCACCAAGGCACTCCCAACTTCGGTTTTTAGAAAACATGTCCATGCTATTAGAATGCGGCATGTACAGAAGACATAACACTCTGTGAATGTCTACATCAGGGGGAGTCAATTATACACTGCACTATTTTTCCCTTAGCTAAAGTTTTTTCCCACTGGCGTCAAATGAGACAGTACTTCAAAGTTTCTTTAACAAGGTTTTTAATGAGACAGTACTTCAAAGTTGACTCTATCTTGAAAAAGTGGCGTCAAATGGGGAGTGTTATATATCATCAACTCAAAACATGCGCATTTATGTATGCAACATTTTTTCTTTTTTAGATTAATAATGAACCTATACATTGTTTATCAAATTTAATTCGTCAGTGCATGAGTTGAATTGGGGTTATTATACAAAGAAGTCACTAAAGTTTGCGCGAAATTTGTCCTAAGTCACTAAAATTTTAAAGTTGTCATCCAAGTTACTAAACTATAAAATGCAAACACGTCTATGATTTAAGTGATTTTTACGTATATTTTTTTGATATGTTAAGTAACATAAATGTCATGTCTTTACAAGTTCAGTAACATGGATGACAACTTTCATAAGTTCAGTAACTTGGATGACAACTTTCATAAGTTTAGTAACCTGAATGACAAACTTTGAGACTTTAGTTACTTAGGACAAATTTTGCGCAAATTTTATTGACTTCTATGTTAATAACCCAGTTGAATTGTATAGTGAAATGTATAGTGAAATATACTAGTATAAATACCCCTTGATATCTATGAAATAAGATGCACCAAGATCACCTACTCATATGATCTTTACTTCCCATATCTCAAATATTTGTATAATGATTCTTTTAATGATTCTTTTAATGATTCTTAAAAGTTCTTGGTTATAATAATCTTGTGATAAAACCCGTTAACTATAACAGTATTCCAAAAATAATGTACTAAACAACTATCTTTTACTATCAATCTAGACTAACAATGCCAAACCTCTAAACCAGATACCTCCTAAATTTAAATCTAAATCCAACTCTTATACCCATCTTTAAACCAAATGCCAAAACGGACCCTTAGATTAATAGATTGGTCGAGCCCATGGGGCAACCCGTAATAAATAAATTTTCATTACCGAAAGAGGTTTATAATACCCACCCCCATTTTCCCTTAAACCCTACACACAACAAACACACACACTCAAACCTTCAGTTTCCATGGGAGTAACGATGGATGAATCCGCTACAACCAACTCCAATCATCACAGGTAACACATTCATTTACAATCATTTATTTTAATTTCACACTTTTTTTTTTTTTAATAAAAAAAATAATTTTGTTTTTATTTCAGTAGTGGAACTAAAGAAATTGACAAGCAGTTTCTAGCCGCTCCGATAAAGTCTGCGGTCGATAAGTATCAGTTAGTTCCGGAGTTTCTCAAGGTATTCGTACTCGCCGTTGTTATTCGTTAATGTTGCGAATTCGAATAGTTGATTTGTTAGTTATAAGTTAGTTTTAGGCTAGAGATTTTTGGAGCATTTGGCGTTTAGTATATAATGCTTTGTTAACGCATCTATTTGATTAAAGAAGCGTTTTAGCTTTTAGGTTATTTTACACTTTATAGTTACGGATGTTACTAAACGCTTTTATGAAATAGATAACTACCGCTAAGAGTAACGGATTTAAACGACTTGCGTTTGAAGAGTTTGTTAGGTATGTGTTATATAGTTAGTCGATGTAGTTGAAATTGCTATATATAGCTCATTTTAAGCGTTTTAGCTTTTACGTCATTTTGCACTTTGTAGTTACAGCAACAACAATAACTAATTGATAGTTTGCTGGACATAGAGTAATGGAGGTCTCGGTTTTAAGCGACTTGCATTTGAAAAGTTTGTTAGGTTATGTGTTATTTAGTTAGTCGATATAGTTATAAATGTGATGCATAGCACTCATTTTTAGTATATGTGTTCTCGAGTGTTTGGCTGTAAGGAAGTGGCGGTTTTGGATTTGAACGTGATTGTGTTTGAGATATTGTTAGGCTTTGAGTTGTATAATTAGAAAATATCGTTCTAAGTGCGATAGGTTATTTGACATTAGTGTTTACATGTTCTTGCTCTAGTGGTAAGGAAGTAGTGGCTTTGGATTTGGACGTATTTGCGTTTATATAGTTGTTAGGCGGTTCATTCTACCTGTGACAGCTCATGTAAGTTTTGTGTTATCACGTGCTTGCCGTAGCGGTAAGAAAGTGCATAGCGTGGGCATCACTATGGGTATAGTATTGCGGTTTGTGGGTTTGCCCGGGGGTGGTGCTTACCCTTAGTTTACATTCATATTGGTTGGCATCTATATTTTGTAGGCGCCTGTAGGAATAGCGTTAGGAGGCGAGATATAAGTGTTGGTATGCATTTATGTTATGGTTTTGCTGTTATTACTATTAGTCACTTTTCATGCCACTATATTTAGTTTTGCAATTGATTTTGCCAAAAGTTATGGATGTGTGCCTGTATGTGCTAACATTTGGAGTTGCAGGTCAGGGGTTTGGTGAAACAACATCTAGATTCATTCAACTACTTCGTTAAGACTGACATAAAGAAGATTGTTCGTGCTAATGACACTGTGTCATCTAGATTTGATCCTAGCATTTACCTGAGGTAGAACAGTTCAATTTCATGTCTTTCATGTATATTCTAAAGCATCACCTACATGTTAATTATCTTATTGTAAGCTAAATACTTAACCTTTTATTACTCAATTCTTGCTTTGATGTCAGATATAAAGATGTTTGGATTGGGAAGCCATCTATAGTTGTTGATGGTGTGACCGACTCACTAACTCCTCAAAAGTGTCGACTAAGTGACATGACGTAAGCAAGTTCCTTTTTATTTCATGTGTATGCCATCAAATGGATGTTAAAATTTATTTGGTTTCTGCCTAAAGAATAAAAATGTCTCTAGTTACCATTTAAAATGGATTTTATGCCAGTAGTAACAAAACCACCTTGATCACGCGGCAACTCTGTGCATTATTTCTCAAAGCTTTGCTTGAACTGAAACATATGCACAGAAGACTCATCGTTGAAGCGATTAAAATTATCAATAGCTACTAAGAAGAAAACATATAAATCCCTCAAGAAAGGAGAAATTCCATAGAATAGCATCCTAATTCTCAAAATTTAAATTAGGTACTTACAGTCGTTTGTGTCCCAACAAGGTGTTTTAAGTCATTACAATGGGCTAGTTTGGTAATTAAAACTCATATACTTCTATATGGTTTTTTTTTTATACACTATAAATATCCTATCTACTCATTCAAAAACTTCAGCCACCTAATCCAGACACAACGAAGTACTGCTACCAAATTGGATCATTTTGCAAACTAGGAAGCTATTCATGTGATTTTCCCTTATAAGAATTTTTGCAACTACTATATGTACAAATGACAAGGGCAAATGCTCATCAAGTTCATGAAAAGTTGTGCATTATGACCAATCATTTATATGTTATAAGGGAGCTACTTAAAAAATGGATTAGTTGACTATGGATTGGTGTATGCCTACATGGTTTCCGTTTACTCTATGCGTAAACTAACTTTGGCATTAGAGAATTGGTGGCAATATAAGTAACTATTACAAGATACTTGTCTAGTTTTTATCATTTTTGCATTGTCAATAAGGGTGGAAATAGTTTTTCTTCTTACTGGCTGTAGCAATTGACATCAATGAAGCTGGAAACTGGAAAACAAAAAAATGGCTGCTTTCTTCTTTCTTCTCCTTTCTTTTACTTTTACTGCCATCTTTATTTCCCGCCTATCTTTTTTGAACCTTTAATTTTCCATTTCTCTTCATTATGACATTATGTACCTTATTTGCCACACAATGTAGGTATTCTGCTCCAATATATGTCAACATCGAGTATTGCAATGGTAGCTATGGTCTGAATAGCAATCCACAGTTTAAGGTATGTTTTTTAATCTATGATAGTATTTGCAGCATCACTATCTGAGATTTGATGTTTAAATCTTTCATATATTATTGCAGAAAGATGTAATTATAGGAAGAATGCCTATTATGTTAAGGAGCTCTTCCTGTGTCCTTTATGGGAAGGATGAAGAGGAACTCGCGAAACTAGGTTCGTTATAGAACAAAAGAATCCTTTCATAGTTCTCCGCAATTACACATATCAATTTCATATTATCAAATGATTATAAGAGTGATATAGAGACTAATTTTATTTCATGTTTTCATTAGGTGAATGCCCACTTGATCCCGGTGGATATTTTGTTGTGAAAGGAAATGAAAAGGTAACCTATAATATCATAATCATGCCTTTTTTGTTCTTCTTTACTTTATCAACGACAATGTCACCATTGCTAAATTTTATTATCATTAACGTGATGATTTCAAAAATATTATGTTTTTTTTAATTGTCCTAACTTATATAGGATAATATGTTGCTTTGTTATCCCTATAATCTTCACTTCAAGATACTGACTAGTTGAATATGTTTGCTACTGGGGTGTTTTAATTTAATGGCCACTAACTGAGTTCATAGCACAATGTACCATTTTTTGCTGAAAAATCTAACCCACTTTGCTCCATGTAAAGTTATTTTTATCAAGTATTTGTGATGTTGTGTTGCTTTTGGTCCATAGGTTGACTTGTATGAGCAAACTCCTCACACTATCTATAAGTATATTGGCTATTTTAGATTTCTTTGTTATATACAAACTTATCTGAACAGTTTAGAAACAGCTCCAGCAGTCCTGCCTATGACTAGTTAGATCAGGACATTAATATTGAAAAACAATAGGATAAACTTACACCCAAATTAATGTAACCATTCAACACAATTTCTTATCTTGTACGTAGCCTTGTGTAATCATATTGATTTCACTTGCTATATGTTCTTTTATAATTTATTGATCATTCCAGGTGATTTTAATTCAAGAACAGCTTTCGAAGAACAGGATAATTATAGATACAGATAAGAAGGGCTGGTCAGTATTCTTTCTCCCTTTTCCTTAAGATCTGCACGCTTAATAGTATTTCCAGTATTAGGTTACTATTTTCATTGCCGGCATGCTGAACTTGAACTGCATCTTTAAAGTGCATATTCAATCCCACTTAAGATTAGTCAATTGGCCGGAGGGTTATGGGCAGTGAAAAGGTTATTTAATCAATTGTTATATTCTATAATTTAGTGATAAACATGAAAAACCAGTGATACTTTTGTGGTGTAAATATCGATCTTGCCTGAATAAAATGTCCACAAAAATGTGCTCTTTTGTGATAAGTTGTTCAGTTAAATGAGTTAGCTAAGAGTTACATCTTGTTCTCTTTCTGTTTGAATTTATGTATTTGCATTTCGGGTTGGAAACAGTCCCGGGATTAACCCGGTGAGGCAGTGTACATCTGAGTCATAAGGCTTGCCCTCCCCGGGTAACCTAAACATGGAAAACCTCATCCGTTTACCCATTTTATTTTGGGTTCTATATTCCCCAACTAGGTTGGATCAAAGGAGAGTCATGTAATGCATCAGTTCACAAATTAGAATATAAAATCTCTTCAAAATTTTATTTTGCTTTTGGTTCACTGATTATGTCCTTCCTGTTTTCTGATTCAGCATCCAGGCATCTGTCATGAGCAGCACTGAGAAAACAAAAAGTAAAACAGTCATAAGAATGGATAAAGAGAAAATATATCTGGTGTTAAATTCATTTACAGGGCAGGTATGGGTATTGTTTCTGTTGTGAATTGGCTTGCTAAATTGTTTTCAGTTCCCATACTAGAATAAGACTTTCCCTCATTATTTCCCGTTTGTTGTATCTGTTCTTTGTTTTTTCTATTAGGTTCCCATTATGGTGGTCATGAAAGCAATGGGTATGGAAGCTGATCAGGAGGTTGTACAGATGCTTGGTAGAGATCCACAATATGCTTCACTGCTTTTGCCATCTATTGAGGTAAAGCTATTAGATGTAACAACAAACATAACTGGAAAATTGTTGAATGGAAATTTTGTTAATTGACTGCCATTTAGAGGCTCAGTTGCGGTCTATGGAAAGTTCAGCAAATGCATTTATGATAAGAGATATTGGGAGTAGAAAATTCACATATTGAATTTTAGTCAATTTTAGGAGGGAAAATGTATATTTATGCTCATTTGTTCTACTAATTTACAATCCTTAAATAGGGAAGAACATGAGGAGAAGGAAATCCCTAACCAAATTTTATCCAAAATGTTTTTACTACTTTGTCCTGCTAATTTACAACCCTAATACTCTCACATAATGGGCACACGCTGATTTAGCATTTCAATTTTCAGGATTCTGCAAAGGAAGGTGTCTATACTCAACAACAAGCTTTGGAGTACTTAGAAAAGAAGGTACATATCCTTCAATGATAACTTAGAAGTAATAGAAAGTTTTATTTACTTATGAAGAAGAAAACGGCAATCTATGGTCTTTGAACACTCTAATCGACACATTTGGGGACAAGCAATGGAAATAGTATTTCCCATGGCGCACAAATGTAGAATTCTGTTTTATTTTTTAAACATCCCGCATACTATTTAGTATGTGTCTCTTGATCTTGTTAGCAAGTTGATAGCTTTTTTTTTATCACACATAAAACCACATACGATCTACTATTCATGACCTGGAAAATTTATTGCTTACAAGTCCACATATATGTCATTTACTGATTATTCATGTTTGGATCCAGCGCGGGAAGAAGTCAGGGTCTAAGTTTACTAAGGTATGTCTCATGACCCCTCTTTTGCAATATGCTCATAGCCCCTCTTTGTTTTTGGCACTGTAGATGCTGCATCATAGTCTGACAGGTTATTATTGTTCGTTTAGGATGATGGCGTGTTGGGAGTTCTTCGTGATATATTTATTCCTAACATCCGGGTGAGTTAAATTAAGTATGATGTGAACTATATAAGGTCTGACGTATCTCCAACTAACTCTATTTTTATCTATAGATGCGAGATAACAATTTTCATTTGAAGTGCGTGTATGTCGTGGTGATGTTAAGACGCATGATGGATGCAATCTTAAACAAAGATGCTATGGATGACAAAGTAAGTTTGAGCTTAAGTATTCCCTTTCACTAATTGCAGTTAAGGATGAGTTTATGTTCTCTCAAAGCACCCTGATTTTGTAGTAAGCTGGTTGATTACCATCTTGTTCCTGAACAGTAAAGTTCTCAAACTGCTTCAAAGTTTTTGTCATTACTCTCCGTGGAAGTTCCTTCAGGACTAAATGATATGAGTTGAACTTCATTAAAAGAAGGATTACATTGTATGGTCTATAAATTACATAGATGTTATGTTTAACTATTCGATGAAGCTCATGCCGATCTTGCATTGGTAACATAAAGTTCATTATCATTCTTACCAATATACAATAATCTATCCCTTACGGGCCAAAAGGAGTTAGTTAACAGCACTGATGTTTCCCTCGACAATCTTTAGGGTTATTTTTCTCTATAAGGCCCTAGTTCTCTGGTATAAGACGTTACTCTTTTATAAATTTTTCACGCATGACCATTTGAATCCATGTTCTTTATTTTGCTGTTTAGTTCTGTTTGTCTCTCCTTTTAAATCCATCTAAAGTTGATTTTGGTTGAGAACCTTGTAGTTCAAGAAGTCTTTTTTTTTATTCTTAACCATGTTGTTTATGTATGTATGTGCAAATACATAACCTAGGACAAAAAGTTATATTATTCTTCTAGAGTGGTATTATGTCTATAATCTATGTATAAATACATATACGTACATATCTGTGTATGTGCTTTACTTTACTGATTGTCCATTATAATTGTTTACAGGACTATATAGGCAATAAAAGGCTGGAGCTTTCAGGGCAATTATTATCTCTACTATTTGAGGTGAGCGTCTTTTTGATCAGTAATAATGCTGATTGTGCCACATTTGTACACTAACACTGTTTTTGGCGGAATGGGTGATGCATTTCTTGCTGGAATTTTGGATCTATGAACCAAAGGCTAAATAGAGTTCACATTATTTATAATTATTGCTTGTCAGCATTTCTTCTTTGTTATCTTAACGTCAAAGTCTTACTAATGTGTGACATCTGGTTAAAATTTATGTTTCAGGACTTATTCAAGTCAATGAATGATGATGTAAAGATTATGGTAGAAAAGCTCTTATATAAGAACAATCGTTCTAGCAGGTTTGATATATCCCAGGTATGCCAATTTGATTAAACAAGAACTGCCCAGGTTTTTACTTTTTACCATGTATTGATAATATATAAATAAACATGTTAATTCATATAATACATTATCAAAAGATTTTTGTGTCTGATTTAAAATTTGGACTGTTGGATAAGAGCATGTGTGTGTGTGTGTGTGTGTTATTACTTTGTCAATCGTTCTTGTTAAAATGGATTGCAACTAGGATCGATTGTCTAGTTCTTTGAGTCTTTTGCTGTACATTTAACTTTTTTTAACTTTTTATTCAGCATCTTGTGAAAGAAAATATTACTGTTGGCTTGGAGCGTAGCCTCTCTACTGGAAATTGGGATGTTGGTCGATTTAAAATGCACAGGAAAGGCATAACACAGGTGCTTTATTTCTCCTTTTTGGTATTTATAATTCATATCATCTTTACACCTGTCACTTAATTGGTTTCTATAACTAGAAAAGCACTTTTTAACAGATTGTTACAAGACTATCCTTTATTGGAGCGTTTGGTGCCATGACAAAAATTTCACCACAGTTTGAAAAGTCAAGGAAAGTTAGTGGACCCAGGGCCTTACAACCTAGCCAGGTAGGTTCACCGTCAATCTTAAGTAGCTGTTTCATCTTTGCTGTATTAGGCCAAAATTTGATCAGTTTGTAAACACTATATGTACTCTTTAGTAACTTTGCATCATTTTGGAAATCTTATTGACAGTGGGGCATGCTTTGCCCCTGTGACACTCCTGAAGGTGAAGCGTGTGGGTTGGTGAAAAATCTGGCTCTGATGACTCACGTTACAACCGATGAAGATGAAGCCCCTATTACCTCCTTGGTACTTCTTTGCTTTCATTCTCTAATAAGTTATTATTTTTTATTTTTATTTTTGTTGTTGTGAAGCTACTAATCTGTTTACAAAGAACACGGAGAACATAAAATTACACATAAGAACGAAGAACAACTATGCATTAAAACATATATACGGAACTCACCTTCTTCTTTTTTTTTTTTTTTTTTTTTTTCAATTAGTGTTACTGTTTGGGAGTTGAAGAAATGTCTCTACTTTCCGGAGAGGAACTTCATTCACCAAATTCGTTTCTCATCATATTAAATGGGTTTATCCTCGGCAAGCATAAGAGGCCACAGGTGCTATGCATATATTTTAGTTTCGGATGTCATTATTCAGTGTTATCACCTTTGGCATTTACATACTCTTTTGTATGACTTGGTAGCTGTTTGCTAATGGAATGAGAACATTGCGGAGGGCTGGTAAAGTAGGCGATTTTGTCAGCATTTATGTCAATGAGAAACAAGTAAGCTTTATTGCCTTGCAATTAGCAAAGAGTGCTACTTCTAGATTTATAGTCACGTTTTATATGTGGTCTCTCTTTTTTAACTTCGACCACTCTTACCTTCACGTGTATTATTAGTAAGACTATGTTCACGAAACAAAAATCATTATTGAGGATTCTGAAGCGGATCGTTATTTTGTTGGCAGCGTTGTGTTTATATTGCTTCGGATGGTGGTCGTGTTTGTCGGCCACTTGTAATAGCTGACAATGGTGTATCAAGAATTAAGCATCATCACATGAAGGAGTTGAAGGTAGGTTACTTAATAACACGCTTTGTGTTTAAGAAAGTTGATGCCAAAGTATTCACCTAATATGTTAACCACCTCTTCTTTGAAGGATCGAATTCGCAACTTTGACAGCTTTCTTAGGGAAGGACTGATCGAGTATCTTGATGTCAACGAAGAGAACAATGCTTTGGTTTGTCAAAATTTAAGCGCATTGGAAATGAAAAGATTGTTTACCAATTATCTAACTTTAGTTCTTACTTAACTCTATGATTTATAGATTGCTTTATATGAAGGGGAGGCTACCACTGAGACAACCCATATTGAAATAGAACCATTTACGATCTTAGGTGTTTGTGCTGGGCTGATTCCTTTTCCTCACCATAACCAATCTCCAAGAAATACCTATCAGGTCTATATTGCTTTTTGTGTATGTGGAGTTTGAAATCTTTATTTTGTTTGTTGCATTGGGTTTAATGATTATGGTTTTTTTATAGTGTGCTATGGGAAAGCAAGCAATGGGTAATATTGCGTATAACCAGGTATGAATTTTTGTACTTCCTTAGATCATGCAGTTGATCTGTTAGGTACTAGTTTATAATCCTTATGAATATGGTTTTGTATAGTCCCAACATAGTTTCATCAAAATATATACTATTACCAAAGTTTTTATTTTACTTAGTTTGCTTCCCACCAAGGTATGTACATTGGACTTCTGAATTTATATCGTTTTTTATTAGTTCCTATGCTGACTAATGATTTCTGAGATTTTTCTGAGTTGTAATTGCGCGCATCATGCACCGGGCTATTATATTTATACTCGGTCACTCATGTCTGGTATGTGTGTAATTGTAGCTAAATCGGATGGATACATTAATCTACCTTTTGTCTTATCCTCAACGGCCACTATTGACAACAAGAACAATTGAGCTGGTCTGTATTCTATCTTACAACAGTATATATATTTCATCACTTAACTTCTATGTTTCCTCAGTTTTTTATTTTTATAAACTTTCATCGTTTCTAGGTGGGTTATGATAAGCTTGGAGCTGGGCAAAATGCAACTGTTGCAGTTATGAGTTATAGCGGTTACGATATTGAGGATGCCATAGTCATGAATAAATCATCTTTGGATCGTGGCTTTGGTCGTTGTATTGTAATGAAAAAGTAATTATCAGTTAAACATTGTTCAGTTAGTCTGTTTTCTGTTAGTTTCAGTTACTAAATCTGCTTTCTCTAATGTGTTGTCATAACAGGATGTCGGCTGTGTTACAGAAGTATGAAGGTTCATGTGACCAGTTTTCTACACCCAATAAATCCCAGTATGACGCTGAGAAGATCCAGGTCTGTTAAACAACCGCTGCATTCATGAGCATAGTTTAATTATGTTAATTAGGTGATCCCGTGTTAATTGATATTTTCTCTTGCATCAAGCATGGTACCTAGATTTTTAACGTACTTGAACATGAGCTGATGTATTGCTTATTTAGTTATTTACTTGTGAAATATCATATTCATGCTAATGAGACAATACTGTACTGTGTAGATTTTGGATAAAGACGGACTTGCTTCTCCTGGTGAAATTATAAGACATCAAGACGTTTATCTCCAGAAAGAGTGCCCTATAGATCCAAAGACTGCTAGCAAGTTACATCCATCACAGATGTGAGTTGGTCATTATAATTTGCTAAACATCCCTGTCTTTGTGATGGTAAAAGCTCATTTTGTTATTGCATCCAGTAAATATAGAACGAGCAAACAAACATACAAAGGTGCAGAAGGGGAAACGCCTGTTGTGGATAGAGTGGCTTTATGCTCTGATAGGCGTAACAATTTATGTGTAAAATTCATGGTTCGTCATACTCGTAGGCCTGAGGTAAGAGTTTGTGGTTTTATGCTATACAGTACTATGCAACTTTCAAGATCATTTTCATCTGTGAAAAACTTAAATTTATATATTTATACCATTTCTTTCTCTAGATGTGATACTGACATGCTTTTTTCTTCAGGTTGGTGACAAATTTAGTAGCCGACATGGCCAAAAAGGTGTTTGTGGTACCATAATTCAACAAGAAGATTTCCCTTTCTCCGAACGTGGCATATGTCCAGATTTGATTATGAATCCTCACGGATTTCCAAGGTAGGTAACAGTATATTATTTGTGCTTATTAGCAACAGATATTGTGCATATACAACCGGGGTCCGTTAACCAGAAAGCAAACAGAAAGAAGTGAATCTCGTTAGGGTTCTGGAACACTAACCGTACAGTTGACACATACATATAGAACTATTAGGCACTTAGGCAGGCCAAGATCAACAACTATAGAATTTATCAATTTCAAAAGACAGCGGGAAGGGGATTCTGTTAATGTGTTATCAGAAGATTAGTTCACCAATTACCCAAGTAACTTTAGTAATCAATGATTAGTTTTTGTTCTGAGATCACCTCAACTAATTTGGACTTCGGAATATGGTTTATTTGGCAAATAAAGCATAGGATCTCTTATATCCGTGTTGGATTATTATGTCATATTTTGTTATATGTTTAGAGATAAAGCTTCGTTTTTAGAGATAAAGCTCTTTCCTGGACAACTAATTAGTTTTCAGCTGACCTTCTCATTGCTTATAAATCTTAAGTGTAAATTGCAAAAACCGTCCCTGTGATATGTCCAAATAGCAGGCGCAGTCCCTAACTTTTCGAAAGTGCAGGCGCCTTTTCTGTGAGAAACTATTGGTGCTGATTGTTCCTGCCCCAGAGTGAAATGACTAAAATGCTCTTGCCTTCATTGAAAGTTTGTCATTACACTTTGGGGCATTTTAGTTGTTTCACTTTGAGGGATCGACAATATCCGCACCAAAGGTTTCCCACAAGGACGGGCCTGCACTTTTGAAAAGTAGGGACTGCGACTGCAATTTAAACATGCTACAGGGACGGTTTTTGCAATTTACACTAAATCTTATAAAACATATGTTATTAAGGAAAGATTATAATTGTATACAAATATAGCACAAGTTGCCTTTCACCGTATAATTTCTAAGAAAGGAATATCATTGCCCATGGAAACAGCGTAATTGTCTACTAATCAATCTTGCTGGTATGCTTAGGATAAGTGATCTTGGGCCTAACATCATACTAGTGACCTTTCATGATTTTCCATATACTTGTTGTGTTAGTATAAATATTTAGAACCTTTTTCCTTTTGTTTTCTCACCTTGGGTCATCTATTTGATTGTCAGTCGAATGACTGTTGGGAAGATGATAGAGCTTCTTGGGAGTAAGGCTGGTGTTTCATGTGGCAAGTTCCATTATGGAAGCGCATTTGGGGAACCAAGTGGTCATGCAGACAAAGTTGAAGACATAAGGTGCTATCTTTATCCATATAGACAGTTTCGTCTCAAAGTTAAGTTGGTTTCAGATTCTAAGTGACGGTTCATATTTTATACAGTGAAACACTTGTGAAGCATGGCTTTTGCTACAATGGGAAGGACTTCCTATATTCAGGTTCTAGTCATTTTGGCACATTATGTTTGATAGTAACTCACCTAAAGTAACAAAAAAAGGTAGCCTGTAACTGTCTTACCCTCAAGTTTATAACCGTCTTAGCTTTTTCATCATATTTCAGGTATCACTGGTACGCCACTACAAGCATATATCTTCATGGGGCCGATATACTACCAGAAACTAAAGCACATGGTAAGAGTTTTTTTTTTTTTTTTTTTTTTTTTTGATTAACCTGGGTTCCGACTCGACATTGCGAGCCGACTAATCCCAGGGCGACTACCCTTTGGATAGCCCGGAGTCATCGCAGGTGAACCTCCGTGGCCACATGGGGATTAATTTTCTCCCCAAGGTTTGAACCTGGGACCTCCAGGGTCTTTAACCACTTTAGGAGACCAAATCCAAACCATTGGGTCACCTGCGGGAACTGGTAAGAGATTTAGGAGACCATTTAGCCACATGGTAAGAGTTAAATCCAATAAAATCATATACATTCTAAAAACAGCAACGGGAACTGATGCAATTGTTAACAACGTGATGCTGATTTGTTCTGCTTTACTTTGTTCTGAAAATGACATGATTAGAAAAAATGGAAGATATATATGTGCATTTTGAAAGAATATAATTTTTAGGTTTAATAGACACTTTTTCTGTGTTGAGCATTTCTTTTTAGTACTAGGATTACCACGAAACGTCTTTATGTCAATAATTAAAAGACCGCTTCTAGAGATTTTATATACATATTAATCACAGATTCACAGTTGTTTATTTGGCCTGCAATCTCTGTAACTATTTTATCAGCAGACGAGAGTAGAATTTTTGGTCTGCTCCTAGTTTTGCATCTTGCATCTCATAATGTGCATCCTTTTAATTATATATTATTGCTTTGCTGTCATTAGGTATATGTGTTAATGATACTGATACAAAGTGAATTATTTATCTCGATGTAAAAATAGGTCCTTGATAAGATGCATGCTCGAGGCATGGGCCCCCGCCAACTTATAACCAGACAGCCCACAGAAGGGAGAAGCCGGAATGGAGGTGTGACTTCTGCTATAATATAATTGTTATAACATTTAATAATCAGAGTTACTTAATAATTCTGATAATACTTAGGTCTGCGAGTGGGAGAAATGGAACGAGATTGTTTGATTGCTTATGGAACTAGTAATCTGATCTATGAACGCTTAATGATTTCTAGTGACCCTTTCGAAGTTCAGGTGTGTCACATATTCTTTCTTTTGCTTATCTTGTGGTTTTCCTGATAAGTTTCAGTTGTCTGTTTCTTGGTTTTTTGATGGCTACTGATGTTGTCATGAACCTCGTGCCTTACTATAATTTTTTTCTTTTCTTATCGGCAGGTTTGTAGAAAGTGTGGCTTACTTGGATACATAAATTATCAAACTAAGACTAGGGTCTGTTCCACATGCAAGACTGGGGATAATATCTCATCTATGAAACTACCATATGCCTGCAAGCTTTTATTCCAGGTAAATTTTAAAAACTTTCAGGCTGATGTTTGTCACAGAATTACATCTACGGTTCTACATGTGTTAAAGTATCGTCTTTCATTATTCGCTGTTTTGTGCCTGAATGATATTTGAAGTTAAATCTGTTAGCGTTCTAGTTTAGACTCCAAAATGTGATTAAATTCTGCAAAGGATAATGTACAATATCTTATAAACTTTTAGTTTAATTTTGTTTTATAATTACTTTTGCGTATTCCTCCTATTTGCTGTTTGTACTGTCAATTTTGAAATGTTTAAGAGACAGTAGAGTAAGCTCACAGATCATTTTATCATCTACTCCCTCCGTCTCAAAATAAGTGGTACGGAGGGAGTAAAAGTCAATGGTAGCTGTGTTGAACTGTATGTCACTGTTTTTTTGGTTTCACTTGTTTTACGAACCAATGTTAAACGAATCGAGTATTACTTTGGTGAGTGCATTTTGAGTAGTAATTTTAACCCTTCCTTTACTTGTTGCAGGAACTCCAATCGATGAATATAGTTCCACGTTTGCAGTTGGCTGATTAATTATACGTCTATATCATCATTTCGAAGTTTTCAATAGTAAGTGGCTACATCGTTTCATTTTTCATTACATACTTTTACGTTATGTGAAACAAACCCAATGTTTTCAATATTTTCATTTTTATAATCATCTGTAATACATTACTTCCAAAACTTTTAAGGAAAGTGTTGACTCGTTGGCCTGACCCAATCCACCCATCTGCCACCTCCAGTTATTTTAAGCGTGATGAAGGGTTTAAATGTTACAATTTATTGACAGGGATGGGAGGATTATTGCATGCTTTACAATCAGTTCATATTCCGGCATCGTTGAACAGGCTGCTGGGAGATCTACCTAGGGGAATAGCAGATTATTGTTCACCTTTTCCCCTCTGAAACTCATTTTACAAAAATAGGTTAGAGGACACATCACTAAACATTATGTGATAGGCAGAAACTCTAAATGATGCTCTTGAGATGTTACTTATATTCCCGGTGAGTCGGTGACGCTCTTGAGATTATTGGAGAGGTTATTCTTCAGTTAGAATGTTCTCTCCTGGTTTTGTAATTTAACATTATATCCAATGTAATTAGTCTATTTCTCTCCAGCATTGATTCTTGATGGGTTTAGCCTTGCGGTAAAATGTTTGAATGAAAAGTATGGGTAGAATGGTTTGGATCTGAAGTCACCAGACGCTACAAGTTCGTGGCTCATGGGTAGTATAAGGTAAAAATATATGTGTAATTTATTGTATGATTATATCAATCCCAGTAAAATCAAAACTGGTCTGACTTGTATTTAAAAGATAGTACTCTGGTTATCACTTGTTGCCCGTTTTGCACCTGTCACTTGTCAGCTCTAATGGTGTTTAAAGAAAATCTTTCAGTAGTAAATGATTACACTAGATTTGGATGGTTTCATCGGGTCTAAGTTTGATACTTGATAAATAGACACATTGGATGTATACTACTTGTCCATATCGTAGAGAAGTAGAATGTGTCAAACATGTTACCCAGTGACGTGATTATCAAATGGAAGATGTTCAGTGTGAATGCCATAGTTTTTAGCTTACACTTGCATTATATGGTTTTTATTTGTAGAATTGTAGTTTCTTGTGGAGATTGTCAATGGGCAAATCTATAAACCAAAACTCTCGACCTCGTTTCATTCACATAGATTGATGAACCTAGGCGGCTGACTTTGGTTGAATGCATTTTTGTTGAGTAACATGTCCAGTATGAGTTTTCATTTCATTTGCCAACATTGCCGCTTTGAAGTGTGATATGAGATGACTTCACCAGTTGCGAATTCAAGATTTGTTGCGACTTTTGGCTCACTTTGCTTTGTGGCTAGGTTTTGTATTTAGGTTCTCATAATATTTTTCAATTTGCGGTACGTGACTAAAACAGACTAAGTAGTTCCATATTGCTGGTTGGATACATGTAAAGACCGGTATTCACTTTGTGATTTGTGTAGATGAAAAACCGAATTCATGCATTGAAGCTCAATGAGTTGATTTGTTAATCCAATTGTTTTTTAGTCCAAATCGTCATCCCCTCTATAACCAAAAATATACTTGGAGCAACTTCAACGCATCGTTTTACAAAAGAGTTTTCATTGTTTAGTAAGCTTTTTAGATGACTTGATGTATTGTAGCAAAAGCTTTACTAAAGACTTGTATGAGAATGACTTGGTTTGTAAAGAGCATTTGACAGAAAATTACCTAAAAGATTTTTATTAATTGAAGATTTAAATGACCCAGCTGGAGCATACAAAAAAGCTATTGTAAGACTTTTTAGTATTGGCGAAGCTTTTGAAAAAAAGTTTTTTGTAAAGGAAATTAAATGGAATAACTACTAGTTTACAATGTCATAAACATGATTTTATTATGAACACCTAAGCTACTTACTATTAATGATGAGTTGTGGAAACTAAGGTTATATAAATGATCTAACAAGTGCTATTAGTTAACTAATCTTGATGTTTAATTATTTTATGATGATTTGAACTTTTCACCATGTTAATTATATTGTTTTATTACTGTTGGATTGTTGAAGAATTGGTGGAAGGGATAGGATTAGATTTGGTGTTGTTGTTGAGCGGATTTTTGGTAATAGAAACTAGGAAGCGTGATTTTGACACAACTACATAGGGGCTGTCCCGTTTCAGTTAAAACAGAAAAATCAGTTGGTTATTAGTAAGATTAGACTAAAGAAATAGGAAAACAAGTAGGGTTGGATCAGTTGGAAAACCCCTTGCCTCTCAACCGAGAGGTCAGGGGTTCAATCCTCACTCCCTACAAAAGGCCGGAGGTCCTTTCTACCTTGGTAGAACTGAAGCGTCCTCTCTACCTTAGGTAGGGGTAAGACTGTCTACATCTTAACCTCCCCCATACACCGGAAACGGTATTAGGTACCCATAACCCGTGGAAGACGGCATTGGGCGTTACTTTTTTAGACTAAAGAAATAGGAAATATACTTTATAACAAAAATGTGGTCGCTTGAATGGGCTAAAACGGACTTAAAACGAAAAAAGCTTTGTGCAATGCAAATGTTCTTACTTAGTTTAAAGTAAATTTTTTTGTGTGATTTATAAATGACCCTTATCAATAGATTATCTCTAATATTACCATGTGTCTACATGTATCACAATAAACTTTTTTAACTCACGTGTTGCGGCAAATTAAATTTCCTCTTTACAAAACCAAACCACTTCTTATATTTTTTGATATATATACATTTTGTGTTATAATATGACATTTTGATGTTTACTTCGAGTATATATAATATGACATTTTGATGTTTACTTCGAGTATATATAGAACTTTGCCCAAAATTATCATCCATAGAAGTATAGAACCATGCTATTCATCTTTGATATAGAAAACAGGTACATAATTTCATGTTTTTGAGTATTGGTGTATTATTACTCTTGTCAAATAATTCTCATGATAAGACAAGTTGTTCATAGCTTAAACGAACTCCGTAACCTCATGTTCACTACTTCGTTTCATTTATACTTGCTTCAAATAATTTATACAAAAACACACAAACATATTTGCTACATAGTTTGTTCACATATATACCAACAAACACTATTCTCATATATCTTTTGAAAGCAGTCCCTTTTAAATTCAGGATTAGGTGTGACCACCTATTACTTTCTTCATACCTCTAATCGACGTTATATCACGAGGGTTCGGGTTCTGGTTCTGTTTGGAGGCGTGCTTAATGTGTAGCTTGGTCTTATTGAAGTGCCTCAACAGTAAGATATAGTAGTTTGACGAGTAAATGACTCGTCATGACACTACACTAGTAAGGAATACTCTCTTAAAGAGTTCGTAAACCTCTATTATACGTGTGATGTAAGACTCTTTATACATATGAGTCATAAAAATAACTCTTAATAACAAACTAGGCGAGTACCCATGTATAGCGGTGAAAATTTAAAGCGACACATAATTTATGTTGTGAAATTGTGGTTAAGTGTTTCGTATATTAAATGGATGAATACTATTTAACGGTCAAACTTTCAACTTATAAGTAGTCAGGAAAGAAAATTATATGCATGAGAAGAAATAGAAAGTATGAGTAGATTAGGTTGCGTTTAGTTGTAGAATTTTTTCTCACTTTCTCGTTTTAGTTTTTTTGAAAAGAGAAGAGTTTGTCTCCTTTAGATAAATGTTGAGAAGTTAGAAAAACTTTTAATATGATGTTACACTTTCATTTTTTAGTGAGAGATGAAAGTAACAAATGGTATATTATTACAGATTTTTAGTTAAAATTTGATAAGTGTGATTATCAGTGAAAATATTTTGAAAAACATATGACTAAAAATGCTTTTATTTTTTTCAATTTTAAGTGAAAAATTTATTAAAACAAAGTCTCATCAACTTAAATACTTAATACATCATTAATTTCACAATTTTCACTTTAATTTTTTTTAAGCAAATGTATCTTATGTTAGGACAGATCACAGTCCGAAAACAGGATCGGACCGAATACCGATTTGGCCCAAAATATTGGATCGAGGACCGGACCAAAATGTTCGGTTTAGGTCAGTCCGGTCCGGTCCAACAAAGCTTAATAACCAGTTTTGCGTAAGATCAAACCGGACCGAACTTAATATAAGAAAACGGGTGAACTGAAGACCATTCCGATTGATCCAGTTTCTTGATTCTGTCCGACCCAAGGTCTCTTAGGCTAAACACAGTAAGGGGAACAAGGATCGATAAACTTCATATTTATGTTGGTCTCAATCGATCGCCACTATTGTGCCATGAAGTCACGATCGATCAACTTTTTTTTCCTTTTTGAATCGGGCGCAGGAACGATCAGTAGTCCTTATTGGTTTTGTGTGTTTTTGTGTTTAAACTAAATGAAAATGTATTTTTTTTGTAAGGTACGTTTTTTTAATAGAAATCGTGTTTATTGTGACAAAAAATCGCCGTTAGGTCATTAGAGAAACAAAGATGATCTGACCGGTAAAATGAATTTCCTCGTTAGCCTACTTAAGGGAGGTGATTGTACACTCCAAAAAATAATTAAGATACTCAAATTAGTTGGGTAGACATTTATACTCTCAAGAGTGAAAATGTAAATGTAACTATAAAGATATAAATGTCTAAACACAACTAATTTGAGTGTTCAATCATTTTTAAAAGTGTGCAAATTATCTTCCACTACTTAACCCTCTTTTATGTAATCCGGAGCCTCCCATTGGCTACATACATTCCCAATGACGTAACCACATTTCATCTTCAATAAACATAAAAAAAAAAAAAAAAAAAAAAAAAAAAAAAAAAAAAAAAAAACATCTCCTACAATTACAATCCCAATCACACCAATTTTCATCATAAACATCAAAACACCAACAAAAACACTTTCAGATCAGACCCCTAAACCAACCCTCAAAACACACAATTCACAAAAATTCAATCCAAATCATTCACAATGGACACAAATCCATGTATAAAAGAAGTAACCCGATCAGCATCAGTAGCGTTCGCCCCACACGCGCCCTACATAGCAGCCGGGACAATGGCGGGAGCGGTTGACATGTCGTTCAGTTCATCTGCGAATCTGGAGATTTTTAAACTTGATTTTGAGTCTGATGATCGTGATTTGCCTTTGCTTGGTGCTGTTGGGAGTTCCGAGCCGTTTAATCGGTTGTCGTGGGGGCGATCGCCGTCCGAAGGGGAGGAGTTTGAGTTTGGGATTGTGGCGGGTGGGCTTGTGGATGGGGGGATTAGTTTGTGGAACCCTAAGTTCATAATTGGGTACGGATTCGCTTTTCTTTCTTTTTATTTATTTATATAAATTGTGTTTTTATATAATAATTGCGCGTGAAGTTGTTATAAGGTGTTGCCACATTAGCATAAGTAAGAGTGTTAGGTAGACTAAGCCATAGACGCGTGTTATAGGCGATGCCACGTCAGCTTTTACTTTATAACATTTTTATAACACACCACAAAAAAAGGGTATAAGAGTGTTACGTAGACTAAGCCATAGACATGTGTTATAGGCGACGCCATGTAGCTTTTACCCTGTAACATTTTTATAGCGTACCACTAAAAGACCCCACTCACTCACAAAAAAGAAAAAAAAAAAGAAGCTAAAACGCTCGGATGGCGATGCGCCTATAATGCACGAAGCATGGTGCACGAATAACGAGTGGCAAATTGGGCCTATAATGTGACTATGATTACTTGCACCGTGCCCTCTAATAATGCATAGGAAGTTTTATAAAAGGTGTTTTGACACATCACTGAGAATAACACTATATATGAAGTTTTTTTGAAAGTTGTTGCCACGTCAGCATAACACTGCACACAGAGTTTTCTATAGGCATTGCCACATCTGCATCATAACAGTGAGAATTATACTGTATAGGAAGTTGTTAACTATGTGATTTAGGTTGATATGAGTATTGCTGAAAGAGAACAGGGTGCGGCAATACATAAGTTGCTATAAGGTCTTGCTGCATCAGCATAACAATCAACCTATTCTACGTGCAGTGGTAGTACTGAAATTGAAACTTAGAACTGGACCACTAAAACACATACTTAGCAACATAACACGAAAGCTGACAAAAGGTGTTGCCACATTACATAACACATATAATAATGCTAACTGGACCCACTAAAACATAAGCATACACTTTGGCCAATAACTTCGAGAACAACCCGGAATCCATAAGTATAAGCTAAGGATTTGAATAATATGAATACGTACTTTATATTGTTTTTGTTTTATTTTTATGTATATGGATCATTAATGTGAGCATGATGGGGTATGTAAGTAGCTGCATCACACTATTTAGTATTTTTGTGAGGTTTGTGAAGAGGCAAATCTGCAACAGTGTATCATGCTGTTCTTGGTGTCAAGGAAATTAGTATGTGAAAATCTCATAAGTTTTATTTTATTATTTGGACAGTAGCGCCGAGGAACGTGGGAACGCTCTTGTTCAAAACCTATCAAGACACAAAGGACCTGTAAGTTTTCGTTTTGTGTTTGTGGACTGCGATTAGTAATAGTTGGTTCTTCTACACTTGGCATTTAGTCGTAACCTTACAATGCTGCATTCCACTTGAATATTTTTTTAGGTTCGAGGTTTGGAATTTAGTTCTCTTAAACCAAATCATCTTGCTTCTGGTGCCGAAGAAGGTGAAATCTGTATATGGGATATAGCTAAACCAGCAGAACCTACACATTTTCCGCCTCTCAAGGTAATATAAATTTCGTCATCAAATGTATATCTCACTTTTTTACATGAAAATCGTAAAAATCCCTTTCTTATAGAGGGGCAATGTGGCCCCCACAAACATCCCATAGCTATCCCTGGGATTTTTTTTTAATTCTTTTTGTAGACAGTTTCTCTTTGGCTCAATTGCTGGTATATATTCACGATAGAGTAGAATTTACATTAGTAGATTTTAAGATATGCGGATGGTCTGTGTCCGGTAAAATAAGCTGCAATGTTATGTTTATGCTCGTGTACCGACCCGCTCTTGGTTCTGTTTGATTTTTTTAGTAATTTATGCTATAGTTTAAATGCATCAAAATGTCGGTTGAAGAATGCTACAAAGACATGCAGTGTATTTAGCTTTACACTTAGTGCTATAAACTTCTCTCTGCAGGGCACTGGATCTGCTACGCAAGGTGAAATATCATTCTTATCATGGAACAAGAAGGTTCAACCTATCCTGGCATCCACCTCTACAAATGGAACAACTGGTATGAATGGAAACATAGATTAGTGCTTAGCTAATGTACTATAGAAAAACTAATGGTGCATCATTTCTGTTGTCATAGTGGTTTGGGACCTGAGGAAGCAAAAACCGATTATAAGGTAACTTTCTGGAATCTGGTGTTATGACTTTCTGATACATACTTGAACTTTTAACCTATTCTGCAAGAACTTTCCGATTTACAGCTTCTCAGATTCAGTTAGAAGGCGATGCTCTGTCTTACAGTGGCATCCTGATATGGCCACACAACTTATTGTTGCTTCAGATGATGACAGTTCACCTTCTTTGAGGGTACTGATTTATTTGCTATATACATTTCTTTTCGTAAATATGCTACTTATTTAATTTACGTATCTATTGATCATGCAGGTATGGGATATGCGGAACACAATGTCTCCACTGCGGGAGTTGGTAGGTCACACTAAAGGTATGATGGTAATTATTTATTGGTTGATCGTCTGCTATTAATGATGTCATGCTCCAATTAATTTTTACATGTGCATCACATTAATTCTAACAACCCAATTACCAGGTGTTGTTGCAATGTCCTGGTGTCCTAATGATAGCTCCTATTTGCTTACCTGTGCCAAAGACAACCGCACTATATGCTGGGACACTAATTCAGCTGAGGTCTGTCATAGCTGTTTTAGGCTGATGGTTTTACTTTCGAACTTACTGTACTTATTTTGGTTACTAAGGATCTGAGTTACCTGATGAAAAACTTGTGCAGATTGTCACGGAACTTCCAGCCGGAACCAATTGGAACTTTGATGTCCACTGGTATCCAAAGATACCAGGTGTTATGTCGGCATCCTCTTTCGATGGAAAAATCGGTATTTATAATATCGAGGTTCGCTAACTTGTACCCTTCTATATGCTTTTAACATCCCATAGGAGAATATGATTTAATAAGCACTACATGAATGGCCTGCCAAGTTGCCATCATTATTAACTAACTTGAATAACATGCCATCTTCGGCGGGATTGGGTATGTTGTTGTTGTTGAATAAGATGCTATCATTTATATGAATAGCTGGTTTAGTGGGCGTAAATGGATGCTGACCAACTTCTTGTCCAGCCATATTTATCTTTGTATAGGTTTTGGTTTGAAGTTTCAATGCTGCTTATGACTTGATATATGTACCTATAATAGAAGTATCACCCTCCTTTACCCCCCAAAAAGTGAAACTATTTTGTATCTACCATTGGGCTATACACAGCAAGCTGCTTAATATTAGAAATCACAGACACAATATAAACATAAATGCTATGGAAGCTTACATTTTTTTCTTTTGTAGGCTTGTGCTCGATATGGCGTTGGCGAGAGCTACCTTGTCCCAGGTAATGTATTTCTCCGTATATGTGCTTTTATAGTTTGCACAGTACAATGTATAGTTTTTCCTTCTGTCCCTTTTTCTTTTTGTTTGTTTAAATGTCAAGCTGAGCGCGAGTTGTACTCATCATTATAATACTTCAACTTTTTTCATTAAGTTACGTTATTTATAAATATTTTGGTAGAAGTTGAATCTTATATATATTAAGAACTTACAAGGTTAGCTCAAAATTCCAAAGACAAAACCTTTGAAACTGAAACTAACCTGAAACAGATTATACAAACATTAGTATATAGAAAACAGACATTCATGCTCTCATAACTACCATACAACAGAATCAAACTATACACTAAACAAACCATGCAGATATCATAAACTTCAAATGGCTCAACCTCTACATTTAATATGATATATGTTAAGGGGAAGTAGCCATCTTTCATGGCTCGCTAGCCTTTATCCAAATGACACACTGATAGCATCCTAACAGTCCTCCATCAATGGACTGTCATTAATGGTCCTTTCGATCTATAACTGGAGCTTTTGCAGTCTGAAAAGAGAAAAAGAAAGACTAACCATCATCAATGGCCATCAACTGTTTGAAATTAATTGTAAATATGATTATACTTTAAGTCATAGTCACATAATTCGTTTAACATGCCACAAATATTGATCCAGTTTGTCTGTTACCAAAAATTCAAGTGTTATTCATTTAATATTTTCTGCTCTATTTTGTGCTTAAAACATTGGTTTTCTATATGTGTTTAAATCAGTAGCTGCTCTTATTTCTTTTGACATTTTATTGTCATTAATATCGGCTATTATTTTATTAAATGTCGTTTTGTGCAGCACCTTTAAAAGCTCCAAAGTGGTACCAGCGCAAAGCTGGAGTCACTTTTGGTTTTGGTGGTAAGCTTGTTTCATTTCACCCATCTGGGTCTCAATCTGGACGTTCAGAGGTATATCTAGTATCACTCATACTAATTTTCCTTTTACTTAACTTATTACACATTATTATATGGTGTTTTTATTTTAGGTTAATGTTCGGGACTTGGTTACTGAACTTAATTTAGTGAGCACCTCATCTGAATTTGAATCTGCGATGAAGAGTGGAGATAGATCCTCATTGAGGCTTCTTTGTGACCAAAAATATCAAGAATCTGAGTACGTATCTGTTATAAATAACAAGTTGCATCTATTGTTCTACTAGCATTGTTCTGAATTTAGCCTTCGTTGATATGTTAAGCAGGTCTGAAGATGACAGAGAAACTTGGGGATTCTTAAAGGTTATGTTTGAAGACGAGGGAACAGCAAGAACCCATCTATTAAACCACCTTGGTTTCACTTTACCTGCAGAAGTAAATGAACCAATAGAAGATCTTTCTCAAGATATGAATTCTCTCAATCTTACAGAGAGTGAAGCTAAAGAAGGATTTATGGGGGGGAGCCTAATGTCGCCCACTGATTATGGGGAAGATTTCTTCAACAATCTTCCAAGCCCCAAAACTGACACACCTGTGTCAACGTCTGTTAACACCTTTGCTATTGAATCTGTTTCTGGTGTGGAAGATTTAGTAAAGGAAGGTGATTCACCAGATGGCATTACTGACTCTTCGTTTGAGGATGGTGTTCAGCGTGCTTTGGTTGTTGGGGATTACAAGGGGGCGGTTGCACAGTGCATAGCTGCAAATAAGATGGCAGATGCTTTAGTTATTGCAAAGGTTGGCGGCGATTCTTTGTGGGAGAGTACACGTGATCAGTACCTTAAAAATAATAGTTCTCCATACCTTAAGGTACATTTATTCTTCCCACTTTTTCTGACATATTCGGTTTGATTATGGCCATTAATTTTGTTGACTTTCTGCTGGTTCAGTTTTACAATTTTGTTTCTGCTGATCAACAGGTTGTTTCTGCAATGGTGAATAATGACCTTGTTAGCCTAGTAAAGACGAGACCCCTAAAATCTTGGAAGGAGACACTTGCTCTCCTCTGCACTGTAAGTTAACTAATCTTTTAGTAAATACTTGCAATTTGTGCAATATCGCCAATTTGGATTATGAGGAAGTTCATAACAGACATTATTGATGTTTGTTTATGCTAATTATTGATGCTTGTATGACACAGTTTGCACAGGGGGAGGATTGGACTTTACTATGTGATACCCTTGCTTCTAGACTCATAGCTGCTGGTAATACACTAGCCGCTACTATTTGTTACATATGTGCCGGAAATATCGATAAAACGGTGGAAATCTGGTCGAAAAATGTTACATTTGAGCGTGAAGGGAAATCCTATGTTGACCTTCTTCAGGTAGGCCTCATGTTGAAACTTTAGTTTCTGTTATTGGTGCATTATTAACTCATCTTATCGGGGTGTTAGGATCTAATGGAGAAAACTGTAGTCCTCGCTTTAGCAACTGGGCAGAAGAGATTCAGTGCTTCTCTATGCAAACTTATTGAGAAGTATGCTGAAATATTAGCAAGTCAAGGACTTTTAACAACAGCTATGGAATATCTGAAGCTAATGGGCAATGAAGATTTGTCTCCTGAACTGGTGATATTGCGAGATCGAATAGCCCTTTCATCTGAACCAGGTAGACATTATTGTGCTACTATATCGGAGTACTTATTATTTTGTAATATTTCGTAAGAGTGTAATACATTGTTCCATTTTGATGGACTGAGTTTTTTTTGGTCTGCGGTGGTAGTATACTTGTTTGCATGTCTAAAAAGCTACTGTATATAAGGCTCTATACGAATATATATTTCTTAAGAAGCGAAATTGTTTAAAGGTAGTAGTTGCCTTGTCTAATGAAAAAGTTGACTGGGCTTTTCAATTTTCTCACTAGCCAATGCAAATTATTCTACCTTTATAGAATAGGGGCACAGTCAAAGTTATAATTGGGGTAAGGTGGGGAAAATGGTCAAAGTTAGAATAGGGGCATTGCCAATGATGGTTTTGTATATTACCCCTTTCGTGCATCTTGTGCTCTATATATTTTGGCATCTATTGATGATATAGGTGCAGTTCTCTTTATTCTAGTTGGTATATGTTTTATTCAGTGTGCGCTGCTGATTATGTCTATTTTTTTACTAGAGAAAGCGACTATTGGGTCTATGGATTATGACAACTCTCAGTTGCCAACGGGAGTTGCACACGGTGCGAACCAGCAGAATTCAGTTATTGGATCCGGTTATCAGGTGATCTGCATGCTCTATTATTGCCTTCCATATATATCTTTATGGAGGTGGTTTCTATAACACAAATTATTTCACACGCCAAAAGTCTTGTAAAACGGGAAGGTTGGGTAATGGGTCAAAAAGGGTGTGTACTGGTTGGAATTAACGAATCAAGTTGGCTTGACCAGAAACACTTATTATTTACATATTTTTTTTTAAGTATATATAGTTATTTGTCAAATGTGATTACCTATCAATCCATTTTCTCTAAATTAAATGAAGTTTACACTTTAAAAGTACACGCTGATTCTTTTAACCAATTCCTTTTAGACTGGCTTTTTTCTTTAACCTGTTTTATCTCTTAAAGATAAATCATAAATCAAATTGCCACCTCTAGTCTGCAGTTACCTAAAAAAAGTATCTTGTACGAGAATTTTATGGAGATCATTTAGTATATTAGGGAATGAAGGGGCAAGTGCCCTGATATGTGATTGTTTGTTTCTATTGATGGTATTGTTACAACTTCACAGGATGATGCCGCATTTCTTCGTCAAAACTATCAACAAACAACAAACTATCAACAAACACCTAACTATCAACAAACACCAAACTTTCAACAAACACCTAACTATCAACAAACAACAAACTATCAACAAACGCCTAGTCCTCGATTCAATACTCAATATCAACAGCAACAGCCTACTACATTTATTCCAGCTACTCCAGCTCAGATTCCACCGGTGTCGACGGTATGTTAACAATTGAGCTTTGAAAGTGTCAATGTTGAAAGCTTTGGTTATTGTGAAATACTGTGTCTTTAACTAAGTAATTTTTTCTAGGCGGGTTTCACTTCCCAACCACAAACTCAACCTGCTCCGAGGGTATTTGTCCCTAGTACCCCTCCAGTTATAAGGAATGCTGACCAATACCAGCAAGCCCCTAGCTTGGGTTCTCAGTTATATCCTGTGAGTATCTATAAATCTTCTTTATATTATTGTTCTCATGTGTTGACAAAAAGTTCGACCCATCTACTTATGAATTATGAATAGGTCGATTTGGGTTATAATTTATGTCATAAGGGTCCAAGGGGTAAATTTATGAAAATAAAGGATTAATGGGAAACATGTCAAATGGGTCAAAAAGCGCCCAAAGTGTATTGTAATGCATAAAACCTCTTATGTCAATTAACTCCTAATATTATATCATTATTGAAAAAATTCAGTATTTTTACTTTCATTTGACACACTAATTATTTATCAAAAGCTCAGTAACTATGTTTGCTGTGTTCTGGGTCATTTCAACCAATCTGTTTTGACTCAGCGAACACACCCATTTTCGGACCTCTAATATTTGACTACTAAATCATTGGATTTTGCTGCTAAAATGGTATTGTGTACTAGTCTCAGGTAAATGCTAATTCTAGTTTCCAAGTTAGACCACCAGTGACCGGTTCACTTGGTCCTGTTCCGTCTCCAATGGTTCCCACTCCAATGGTTCCCACTCCCGGGCCGAAGATGTCGCAGGATGTGGGGCCTACACCACAGATGAGGGGATTCATGCCTATGAGTACTACAGGAGTGCAAAGAACTACATCAGGCCAAGCTCAACCACCCAGTCCTACACCACCAGCTGCACCACCTGCTCCCGCACCAACAGTGCAGACAGCCGATGTATCCAATGTACCTGGTAATGTCATCTAATTTTTTCTACCTGAAGTATTGAAACTTTCTATGCTAGATATGATAATTATCTTTTATTTGTATGATTAAAGGGTCTCTCCCAATATTAAAGTTTTAGATTCTGCTCTTACTGTTATGGTATCTTCATTGAAGAGAGACATACACGGTAGGCTGGTAGGTAAAAATTGCTATAGTAGTTGCAAAGCGTTTGGATGTGCGTTTCAAATGTGCTTTTGCTGTCTCATATTGTATACTTGTAACGAGTCAATCAATTGTTCGAGCATCTAAAGAAAACTGTTTAAGTGTTTGACAAGTCTGATTATCTAAGATAAGTCTTGTGAGATAGGGGTAAATTTATCAAGTTAGGTAGTTCTATTGTATTTTCAGTTATAAGTTTTGTTGCAGCTAGTATGGAACTGATTATGATTATCCAAAACTGAACCTTTTTACCCCCAACCATTTAAATTATCAGAAGCAAAATTTGTATCTAAACATTGAAAGCCAATTTTGAGTATAAGTTAGATAATCAGCTTTAAAACACAAATTTACGTGTCCCCTTAGTGTCAGACAACAGAAAAGTTAGTGCTGCTGACATTTTCTTTTAAACTTGCTGTTTCCAAAAACTCACAATTTGAATTTGTTTGGAAAAACTAGGAGTGAATATCTAGTTTGAATTGTTATTCACATGACGTGTATAGTATGAAGTTTTGGTGAAAGCTAATAGAAACACTCTACATTTTGTGTTGCAGCGCATATAAGGCCAGTTATTAGCACTTTAACTAGACTTTTTACGGAGACTTCAGAAGCCCTGGGGGGTTCACATGCCATACCAGCTAAAAAACGGGAGATTGATGACAACTCAAAGAAATTGGGGATGTTGTTTACGAAACTAAACAGTAGTGATATATCCAAAAATGCTTCCGAAAAGCTTGTGCAGCTTTGTCAAGCGTTGGATCGTGGAGATTTCCCTACTGCCCTTAAAATCCAGGTAACTTTCAAGATGTTACTCAAGCAAGTAAATAACGCCAGGAATTGCAAGCAATTCTGTGGGCCACATTGGTTTTTATTTTTTCGACCTATGTACTTGTGAATGGGTCGATTTTGTTATGAGCGTTGAAAGTCACCCGGTCTATTTTTTGAATACAAACAACCTCCTAAATCACTTTATATTTAAAGGTTTAAAACTAGTTATATTTTTTTTTGAACCGCAATTTTAATTACAACCCACACCACCTATCTCACATAGTCACATATGTCTCCAACGAGACTTGAACCCACAACAACCTCTAGGTTGTTGGGCTACTCACATACCGCTAGGCCAAGAGGCCTTTGGTTAACACTAGTTATATTTAATTCATCAACGAACACTAACTATAAATATTTATAGTAATGGACACAAAAAGTGTTGGCGGCTAATCCCAACACCTAACGTTATGACCTGACCACTTTTTTTTTTAAACAATTACTAATCAGACAAGTCATCAAGTCTATATGTGGCTGGAGTTGACTTTTTGGTTGTCAATGCAGACTGTTCTCACGACAAGTGATTGGGACGAGTGCAGCTTCTGGTTAGCAACATTGAAACGAATGATCAAGATTAGGCAGACAGCAAGATGAATCTAGTTAAACCTCCATCTCTCTTCTTTGTACACAAGAAGTCATCTTCTTCTTTGGATTTTTAAAAGCAGGTATAGAAAGTCGGACATTTAAGACGATGATATCTGACGAAATTGTGGTGTTTTTGTGTCAGTGCTGATTGTCTGAAAGTTTTGAGAACTTAACTTTTGTTGATTGCATTTTTACATGAGGAAATGAATATGTAGTTGTATTTACTGTAAGGGATGCTGTTATATGTACTTTTTACTACTTATTGGCTTCTGTTTCAACATAATCTTTTCGGGTCTTCGACAAACTCCTTGAGCCGGTTTTATATGAACTTTTTGCATTCAATGTAACAAACTTGAACTTAATTCAACCTATTGGAGGCGCTGTAAGCAACTGTTCATATGATTTGTTATTGTTCGTGTTACAAATCCATGATTAAAATCACAAATCGAACCATGGATTCCAGTTCGCTTGCTAGATCATCATGTAAAACTGAAAAGCATAATCTACTTTATAGATAAATTCTGGCGAAGTGCACACTAAATGAAGGTATGTGTATACATATGATTTGCACATAGCTGGTAAGTCTTCTTGATAGGGATGAGAAGTGGTTCATAATAAGAAATAAAAGGGTACTTGATGAAAATATTTCACATTGGTTAAGCGAGGAACTGCTCGTATTTCGCTTTTGATTTCACATGAGTTCCATTTTACAATCTGATGCTTGATAATTAAAACTCGTAAAAGCACTCGTAATCAAGTGTTTGTTACTTAATATTTGATCATTATAACGAAGTCTGAAATTCCTAAAGGGTACAGGTTATATTCTTCCTGGTAAATATCAGCAATCAATGAGAGGCCGCTTGGACATGTTAACTTGCACGTGAGGACCGAGTAAATTTAGGTTCAGTTTGTTAAGGCCACCTTGCATAAATTCGACTGACATGGAGATAGTTGACTGGAACAAACCTCGTCTGCGCTATGTTATTCTTATCATGGTTCACATTATGTTTTCGTATGAAGAGTTTTGTGTAGCAGAATAACTGTTGGTAGTAATTTTTCAACTATCATAACCAGAGGTTGCATACACACGGATAAAATGGTTGTTAACAAATAAACACGAGTTTGAGTCGCAACAAGCTATATATGCTGTTCATACTGTGTCGAGTTAGGACAGACGACCAGCATCTTGTGTCATTAATCTGTGTAATTTAATAATTGAACAGTCGAGTTAGGACAGATGACCAGCATTTTGTGTCACTAATAATAGTATCGTTTTTATTCAAACAAATAATTTAATATGATATAAACATTTGAACGTGCGTAAATTTGAGTCGCTTACCCATTTTACCCCTTACAAAACACCACAAGCAGATTCACATCATGAGATCCTTATGTATCAAACAAGCAAAAAGAACAAAAACCCAAACTCACTATATGATTAGACAATGCAAGTCTGATGATGAGCCCCTCAAAAGTGTAACAACATGTATGGAACGAGAATTGAACGAAAAGGCGAATTTAAAAATGGCCGGTTATGCTGGCTTAGTGATCAGATACAGTTCTGACGAACAAGAATACGGTGTTTTGCATTAATTACCTATGCGTAAACTGTATGCTACAAAAACAATGTGTTCAAATAATACAAATATATTTGCCAATGTTGATCTTTACTTTAAGGCCCCGCAAACTAATACAAACACATTGATGCATAAACACACCAAAGAACTAGCCATGGATTTGAAGCTAATATAAATTAATTATAATCGATTTTCATTTGAAGAAACTGAGGGAACTGGGTTACCTCCCATTTAGTCGGTTCGAGCTTGGAACCTGGCTCCTGTTATAAAAAGAGAAAACTTTGATTAAAATGTTGTACGCTAGACATGATTTCAGATGTAAAAGTGTACACAACATTGCTCATCACCAAATTAATTATACCAACATATCAATAAAGTTTAATAATGCAATACCCGTCTAGGAGGGACATTTTACCAACAACCAACTTTTATTTTATAGGACATACTTTAGTCTGGCATTGTTAAGGACCTATGTTATAAGATTGTAATCAAATAAAGGATCGACTTATCTAGTGAAGTGTTATATTGGTAACCGGTTTCGTATTTGATTATGAACTTATAACAAAGGCCCTTAAACACTGAATGTAACAGGAATGTTGGACAAAAAGTAGGTTCGTCTTGCATGCAACTTACCTGAAAAATGCAACTTTGACTTGATAGGAAGTAAAAAAAAAAAAAAAGACTAGTTAATGGTTTCTTAATGGAGTTCTAATCTTCCAAGAGTACGCAAACAGATATTTAGGTGCATATACAAACACAGGAGAATGGAACAAAATTTTGTTATAAGAAATGAAAGATGAACACGATTTGGATCTACAAAACTATTGATTTGCAATCAAAGGTGTTTTACAAAGTAAGTAAAACAGCACTAATGACATAGGTCAGTCATCACAGAGGTTAAACATGCCAGATTGTTACAATGGGACAATGTAGATGGTTAATAGTTTAGTATCATAGTCTCCAACTCTCCATACAGATTCCATACCCCACCATCCGGTGGCATTGGGTATTGTTGTTGTCGATCAGTCTCTACACAGATAATCGGGCCGTTTATTTGATTATAAACTTATAAAATAAGCGCTTTGAAGTTCATTTAGCATTTAACTAAAAGCACCTTCCTGTGACGAGCAATTTACCTAAAAATATAATCTTAAATTATGTGTGTATTTGATTTGTCTATTAGACTCATACCCAAATATATCCTAGCATCCACATATCAAAGCACACCACATCCTTGCGAAACGGTCGTCATTCAGGAAATTGGTGCTAAATAGCTAGTATCTTGTTTTTGAACCAAATAATATCATTACAACCAAGCCATCTTCAAGAAGATGTATACAAAATGATGAACATTGTATGCTATAGAACTTAGTGATGAAGAACGAATCTCAAACTCTCAATTACAGATTCATATCAACTTAAAACATAGTCAAAAATCCGCCAGAACCCCAAATCGTAGCTCCTAATCTCCGCTTTATAACATTTGAATCCTAAACTAATCGACAGATTCCAATCACAAGTTAACCAAATACAAAACCTTAAACTTCACATAACTTCCAATAAGCATATTCTAAACAACAAGAACAAATCATAATCCATACCTTAACAACGAAAAACAATCACCATCATCATCTTGAAACCGGTTTTTGCAATAGCGCAGTCAAATAAACCTCACCATTCTTAACACCACTAGCGTCATCCTTCTTCCCGACCGCCCATTTCACCTTCTTATACCCCAACTTCCCAATCAACGGCCCGTAAACCTTATCAAGATCCACACCCTTACTAAAAAAATGATCCACCCAAAAAAACCCTCCACCCCTCAACACCCTATCAACATCATACAACAAAAACTCCATAGCTTGAACAGGTATCCACCTATTCACAGCATGCCCACATCTCACTAGATCCAACACACCATCAAAAACCGGCAAACGCTGCTGTAACGGTACATGTAAAGGTACTAACCCCCTAAGCGCCACTACTTCACTATAAGGCGCGCCCATACTCATAGTAGCAGTGATCACAGTCACATTTTCCTTTTTCATTTGAGCGGCAAATGTACCCGTCCCACCACCTATATCTAACCCCAACCTAACCGCAGTTTTTCCTTTTTTCGCGATATCTAAAAACTGCGAAATGGGTAGATCAAGATCATTCTTAAAACTTAAAAACCTAGACTTTTCTTTACCTAAATCAAAGCCCATTTCAGGGTTATAACAATCTAAGCTTTTACACTTATAGTTAGTCCACAAAACCATGTTTTGCGAAAAAGGCGAAAAGGGGTTGGAGGGAAGGTTAGTGGGTGTTTTAGTAGGTGTGATGGAGAAGCATCTCCGGCGAGGCAAAGGGTGGCAGCCACGGAGGATCAAGGGCTCTCCGGCGGCGGTTGACGACGGTGGACAGTGAGCAAAGGGTGTGTAGTTCATGTACTGGTGGAGGAGGTCAGGGTGGTGGCGGCAAGCTGAGGCAATGGGGTTGAGCTGGGTGTAAAGAAGGAGCTCAGATGGGACATCTGTGGCGGCGCGTGAGTTTGGGTGGAGGCGCGTGAGGTGGTTTATGGTGGCGCGTATGGTTTGGAGCTGACGGAGTAGGTGGTCAGGGACAGGTGGGTTGGTGGTTGATGATGGGCTAGTGGTGGTGGACATGATGGTTGTTGAAAGGTGGTATAGTGATAAAATATTAGTAGCCACCATTGCTAGTAATAATAGTAAGTTTAATCCCATTGTAAACCCCATTAGTACTATAACTTTTATAAAAAAAAAGTTTGGTTTTTTATAAAGTTTTGATCTTTGGGATTTTTATGAAGTTTTGAGATCAAGAAACAAGAATTTGGTTTAAAGAGAAGAAATGAGAGTGTGCATGATTATAGTGAAGTGTTGAAGTGTTGTTGTGTACTTGTGTCTTTGTGTTTGAGATCCAAGATGGTATGTTTGTCACCGTTGGATTGTGTGATCTAATGGTGCAAAATGTGATTGTGTTTGGTCGGTAAAATAGGATTCTTGGGTTCTGGAAGACCCGTGAAATGAGGGTCAAGTTGGGCTACAATAGGAAAATATTTTATTCTATAGAAGATTGACATTGTTTGCTCATAGTGTGGACTTGAGTATGACTCCTCAATGTCCTCCTCATCATCATTGATTGACTTGGTTTAATGAGATTAGGGATTGGTTACTGAAATTAATAATGCCGACAGCTTATTTTTACATGCAAATAGCCTAGGTTAGCAATCTCAAAAAAAAAAATAAAAAAATAAAAAAATTGAGTACTGTCTAATAAAACCTCTCAAACTATATCTCTACCTCAAAGTAAATCCTTTCAATCCAATCTTTCTCCGACGGTCGGTTTCGGCCGGCCGTCCGATCTTTTCTTGTATTTTATTTTCACTCAATAAGCGCTCACAGATCTGTCATCACTCGCTCTGGTTGTTGTCGATTTCGCCACCTGCTTCATCTCTCCGATCTGTTGTGGTCCGCCATCGATAGCTTGCTGTAGCCTGGTTTTTGATTCTAGATTTGTTGGGTTTTGCTCTGGCTCCTTTTTAGGATCTTGGTTTTATCTTATGTATGTTTTCGTCTTTTTGTACTTTTGTCAAGCTACATCTCATATGGTTGTGTCTCCTTAAAGCTCACTTTGGTGATTCCCCCACCCTTGTATGGTGTAGCGTGGTCGGTGTACAACATTAGGGTGTATGCTTCTTTTGGCTTAACTTGTTGCCTAGTTATTATTTTGTTTAGTCGGCTTCGACTTTGCCTTTTATGTTCGATGTAACATGTTGTGTGCAAATTTCCTCCATTTGTGAGGTGTGATATGAAATGTAAGATTTGTTCAAAAAAAAAAAAAAAAGCAATCTCAAAAATCTTAAACTTATTTAGAGCGAAATTACCTGAGTGTCCATACAGTTGCTTGCTTGATAAAACGGCATTTGATAAAACGAGGACTAACTTTTTCGTTTTTTAATATTTGCTCATGCAATCCGTGACCTAAGATACACTAGTCACGGAATGCACATGGCGAGTTCCTAGCATCACACGTGACCCTTTTTATTTGTTACTACCCAACAATATGGTCCTACATATGACAAGCTTGTCCCCTTATAAGATTTCGTGTATTATATAGGGCCTCCATGCCAGAATCCGTGTAAACAAAGAGAAACAATGGGCATATCACGTATTATATCGGAAAATTAATCCGATTTAATTTCATGGTTTTTGGACGACTTGCGCAAGCATCACATTTTTTTTAAGAAAAAAAAATGAACTTAAAAAAAATGAAAAAAAAAGACATATATGAAAAAAGAAATATAGATAGAAACGACAAATCCCAACAACAGATATATAATTAAATAAATAATTTTTTATAACAGTAAATTATAATGAAACAAATTTTGGAGCAAGAGTTTTACTATGATATGAATGAGAAAAGGTATGAAGCATATGTCAAGAATTTGATGTATAAACTTGTTATACTTCATGATTTTATAGATTTTTTTCAGTTGTACACTTTAAATATGATAAACTCCACACCTATACACTCATAGGTGTTTATTGCATTATTATCATTTAGTGAATGCTTTATTGCAACATAAATAGTTAGCAAGGTAAAACATACTATTTAGTTAACTTCAAGTTAATATGATAACTGGTTAGCCATTTATGTCGTTTGTCATAGTTGTTTGTGTTTTGATGTCGTCCAAATAAGGCTTATCATTGTCGTAGTTGTTTTAAGTTATTTGTGTGCCACACCTTTATTATTGTTATCATAAGTGTCTTGTGATTTCATTGTTTTTGTGCAAAACCCATTGACTTGGCAACTCAAACTTATCACGACAATGATTTGAAAACTCACATCTATCATTAGTTTATGTTACGTATTTTTCATCACGAAATCTGACACAAAATAGACAATTCATGTAAACTCTTTCATTAAATTTGTCTATAAATTGTAGTTCAAAACTAGATGCCATTCATAAAACTTATGGATAATAACGAAGAATATACATTTCGTTTCTCATAAAAGCCTTCTTACATTTACAAAACTAGACGAGTACCCGTGCATAGCAACGAGATTTTATAGCGACAGATGGTTTATTAATAACAAAAAAATTTATAGGTTATAAATTGAAAATAATAAAAGATTGAAGATTTAGGGATTAAACATAATGTTTTGAAACCCAGTTCGACCCGGGTGGTTCAACCGGTTGAACCGTTCCGGTCGAAAAACGGGTCGATTTAAACCTGGTCAACTTGCCGGGTTGGGTCGAAAACGAGTCAAATTAAACCGGATCAACCCGCCGGGTTTGAAGCTCCCCGGGTCAACCCGGTTTTCGATTTGTATTAATAGTTTCATTTTGAAATATATGTTTTCAACATTTCCTTTTTTAGTTTCAACTTTCCACATTTCAGTTTTCCCCAGTACCTGTGGCGATTTAGGAGAAATAGATCTCGATGAGGCATGATTCACGGTTTGTATCGGTTTTGGCCGGTCTCTCAGTTCATTTTCGGATGGCTTTTATTGGTTAATTTGAACGGTGGCGACACAGGTTCATTGAACCGTTGGTCGTCCAGTTTTCAAAACTATATGTACCATCAACTTGTTAGGTTGTATAAAGCTTTGTGTGTTTCATTATTTTGTATAATGTGTATAATAACGGGTCCTCTCTGGTTTGTTTTCGGATGGCATTTATTGGTTAGTCGAACCAGTGGCGACACCGGTTCCCGGTTGAACCCGTTGGTCCTGTCCGGTTTTCAAAACTATATATACCATCAACTTATTAGATTGTATGAAGCTTTGTGTGTTTTATTAATTTATATAATGTGTATAATAATATGTATTTTTCATTTTAGGGTCTTTTAAAAATAACATTAATTAGTGTGTTTAATTATTTTATATGGATTATGTTTAACTTGTTTAAATTGTACATTATGAAAATTTTGTTGTACTTTTTAGTAAGTGGTATTTTAATTGGTTGTATTTAATTTGGTAAATATGATTTTAATTGGTTGTACAATGTAAATAAATCATTATACTTTTAAGTAATGGGGTGTTTTAATAAGAGTATTAATTACACTATACATTTTTCTCACCTATGACCATTTTCAACTTTCAACATTCCACTTTGACTATACATCCTTTATATGTAGTATAGATAAGTTCAATGAATATTGATCCAGACACTACTAAAGAAGCATATGGTTAGATATCTTTTGTAATCTACGTAACAAGTATTTGTTATTTATTTATGATTTACACAACCTTTTTTTTTCCCTTTTTTTATCTGTAACAGAGGTGTTTTCTTACCTATACACGATAAGATTGGTTTGATATGGTTACTATGCAGAACCTAAACCATAAACGTTAATTTCTAAACCCTAATTTTTAAACCCTCATATACAAACAAAACCATGAAATAAAATAGGATTAATTTCCCAATGTAATACATGATATGACCCACCATTTATTCTTTTTTTACACGGATTATGACATGAGGGCCTTATATAATACACGAAATCCTATCAGGGGACAAGCTTGTCATATGTGGACGCAACCTTGAAAATTGTCGAGTAATAAAAAAGAAAATGGGGGCACGTGTGATGCTTGGAGCTCGCCATGTGCATTCCGTGACTAGTGTATCCTAAGTCACGGATTGCATGCGCAAATAGGAAAATCCAAAAAAGTTGGTCCTCGTTTTATCAAACAAGTCACTGTATAGGCACTCAGGTAATTTTTGCTTAATTATAAGACATTATTAAGTGTACATGTTTAATCAATTTTATTGATGTCCAAGTCACTGTATACTCAGGTAATTAACGCACCAAATGACCAAAAAATGCCTAAAACACTCATAAATCAACCACTTTGACCCATTATTTTTGCAAAATCTTGCTTAAAAACCCCATATCTTCAAGAAAAACAACTTTAACATCAAAACAACATAAATCAAATCAAACTGACCTAAAGCCATGAAAATTTTGAAAACCTTAAAAAACTCATTTTTATTCGATTTTGACCCAACAAACATCACACTCATGATTAGGCTCTGATGCCACTGTTACATGGATCAAGATCACTATTCAGGAGGTTGGAGAAGCTCAAAATAGAGATTAAACATGGTATTATTAGCTAAATAGAATGGGAAGATGTGTATGTTTATTAGAGAGAAAAGAAGAAAACATACACACCTATGGAACTATATAAATGAGCTTCTCCCCTCCTAGTTGCAACTAGGAGGGTATTTATAGGACAACATACACATAACTATGCTAACTTAACATAACTAGTCCATGCGCACGAGTAAATAATGATTCTACTACAATTATTCTAAATGGTTTCAATTTAAAGGCTAACAATTTGTATCAAGAATAACTTCACTAAACAACTATAATTATCTTTTAAAACAATATGATCCCTGCTGCAAATGATCTTGGCAAAAAACCTCGCCATATTTGCTTTCATATTTTCACCCATCCATGTTTACTTCCATATCTTTCTCCATATTTGAATTGGGGGTATACAAGATCATTTGTGGCGGAGGTGTGATGGCTATAATAGCAAAAAAGGCGCAAAGAAGCCTTATAGTTGTCTATTAAGTTTTTGCGCATAGAGAAATCAAACATACTGTTATAATAAATCAAGCCTACAAAGTTTGACTATCTTTGAATAGTTATTGAACCTAATTGGTGGGATTGATGGTAGCCTCAATATGATCGATGGTCTATATCTTTGAAGGGGTAAAAGTCATATTGTTGGCGCCTACAATCTATTCCGTATATTGACTATGGCTTTTCCCATTTAATAGTGTTGGTTTACAAACACTATAAGTAGAGGCATACGGTTGCTCAATCGTTCACCCCATCCATCCAAGAGTAGTAAACAAAGTGTCTCTTAAAGTGTGAGGATATTAGGGAGTTTGGTATATCTTCTAATTACAAGAGATAAATATTGTTAATCCTTGTAATTAGAGAGAATGTGTGTAATTCCTAATTTTCATCATAGTGATACGTATCTTTCCTTGCCCGTGGTTTTTTTACCCTATTCGGGTTTTCCACGTAAAATTCGTGTGTCATTTTTTTATCGTATTTCTTATTTTAGTTGCGGTTTTGCTTCAATCCGACATTGCTTTTCTTAACAAGTGGTATCAGAGCTAAGGTTGGGTGTGTGTATAATTATTTATCGTATGCTATGTGGTTGCCACATATAAGTGGACCCTCCACATCAAAAGATAAATAATATATACGCACTCAAAAGGTGTTCGTTACTATTCTCTGCAAATAGTAGTTTTGTCGAAAAGAAGATTGTGATTATAGCGATGGCGGTGAAATTTGAAAAGAAAAAGTTCAATGGGAATAATTTCTTATTATGGAAATTAAAGATGAAGGTTCCTTAGAAAGGATAAATGTTTGGCGGCCATTGGTGAAAGGCCAGCTGAGGTCACGGATGACAGTAAATGGGACGAGATGGACGGAAATGCTATTTCAAACCTTCATCTTGCGTTAGTAGACGAAGTTTTGTCAAGCATAGAGGAGAAGACAACTGAAAAGGATATCTGGGATCATCTTGCACGAATGTACGAGGCAAGATCGCTCCATAACAAAATTTTCCTTATGATGAAACTTTATGCTCCAGCAGGACAAAATCTACTTCGGTGACAAGGCACGTTAATAGTCTGAAATACTCTATTTTCTCAGGTCACGTTTTTTAGTTGTAAAATAGAGCCACAAGAACGTGCTGAAATTCTTCTTTAAAGTTTACCTGACTCATATGACCAACTTATAAGAAACCTAACCAGTAATGTTCTTTCTTACTATCTAGTCTTCGATGATGTTGCAGCCACTATTCTGGAAGAAGAAAATAGGCGTAACAATAGGGAGGACAGACAGACCGGTTCAAGACAGGTGGAGGCTTTGGTGGTGACGAGAGGAAGGTTAATAGAACGTGGCCTCAGTAGGAGTCACAATCATGGTAAATCTAGAATAGGAAGGAATAAGAATTTTAAATGCTACAAATGTGGCAAGCTGGGTCACCTTAAGAAATATTTTCGGGGTTTAAGTACCTCTAATCCTCAGGGAAATGTCGCTAGCACTTCAGAAGATGGTAACGCCCTGTGTTGTGGAGAAATGGTTGCAAATGAACGTAGGAAGAGATTTGCAGATGTATGGATGTTTGATACATGAGCTACTTTTCATATGACCGCAAGAAGAGAATGGTTTCATCAATATAAACATGTCTCTGGAGGCGAATGTGTGTACAGTTGCAATGATCATGAAATAAAGATCATTGTAATTGGAAATATCATGGTTAAGGTGCATGATGGTACAATTCGTACTATTCGAGATATGCAACACGTGGAGGGTCTAAAAAAGAATTTATTGTCTTTAGGACAATTGGATGATATTGGTTGTAAGGTTGAGATACAAAACAAGATCATGAAAATTATAAAAGGCGCGCTTGTACTTATGAAAGAAGAAAAGATGGTGTGAACTTATACCAACTGAAGGGAGAGATAATGGAGGAGGCGGAAGCAATGTTTTCAAACCGGGGTCAACCCGGCCGGTTCAACCGGTCGGACCGGTACCCGGCAACAAAAACAGGTAAAAAAAACCAGGGTTTCTAAAACCGGGGTTAACCGGTTAGACCCGTGATGATATCAAATAACAATAGTTTATTGACCTCATTTATCCTATATATATTGCTTGTTTTAATCGCTTACTTTTGTAAATCTCAGTTGAAAACAAGCATTTGGTGAAAGTTAGCTATTTTGGACATAAAATGGAGCAAAACGGATCATATTGTTAAAGTCTACTAAACTGAAGGAAGATACGTCGTATCATTCTAGATGGATACGGCGTACATCAACAATTAGACGAATGTGAAGACCATTTCCTGACTTTGAAGAATACTCCGCATGGAATTCTTCCATGCGCCGTATATGAATCCTTGGTCAACACAAATATCTGACTTATCTGCTCAAGATACGCCGCATAAAATCTTTGACACGCGTCGTATCAACCTGAAGATTTCACCACGTAATTCCAAGATTAAAAGATACATACGCCGTATGAAGACCGAATATCAGCTGTATCTTAAGGAGGTGTACGAATATTCTAGAATAAACTAATCTTGGAGCCCACGCGAAGTTACCTGGCGTATCGAGCAAACTGATACGCCGTATCGATTCTGTTTCTAGAATGTATAAATCTTTGGATCGACAGCCTCAAAACAGATACCATATACATAATACACATCGGCGACCAGACCACACTAGATACAACCAGAAGAAGAATTTAGAGGCATAAGTAGGTTCTGCTAGTACTTTAATTCATAAGTAGATTCGTTTATTTGTATTAGTACTCTTTAATCCATCAGGACTGCGTGCCTTGTCACCACCATATGACTTGCATTTAATCTGCTTTCTCATCGATTAAAGTACATTTTATGTTTATTTGGTTTATTAGTGCATGTGATTTGATTACATATTGAGTTTATCATGGCTTGTTTGCGCTACCATACGCCTCCCACAATTACTTCATTAACATCTTGGGATAGTTGATGTAAGCCCCAACAGGATAAATAATACATAAACTTAGTAATCATTAAGTGTTTACACGCCTGCGTTAAGTAACCAATGAGAGAGAATAGATTTTAGTACTCATCCTATATAACTAGCAATTAAACGAAGTGACAATCTAGTTATCTATCGGTTAGGCCTCTTATTTGCCATCTGTTTTATATCTGTATGTGTGTGTCTGTCGTCTTGTTAGTTTTATTACTGTTTACTTAATCTACACAATCGTGTTAGTCTCTCAGGCTGAAAACCCCCTTGAGTTATATTAGGTTTAGATAGACTAACCTTAGGATTAAAATACTGATAGATATTTAAGTGTTAACGTTCCACTCTTAGTGATCGACACTCTTCTTACCAACTAAGCTACACTGATCGGGTATACTGCTCGTTAATGTTTGTTATAGGATAAATCGGCTAAATATAAATGTAAAACTTGATTATAATAATTTTCCTATACACAACGAAACACATTAACCCACCGGGTTTTCAGTGACCCGGGTCTTAAAACCCGGCCGGGTTGATTTTTTTCAAATTTTTTTATACAACCCGGGTTGACCGGTCGGAAAAAAATAATAATAAATGGAAAACTAGGTTGACCCGGATTAGGAAGCTGGTTGAGCGGTGATGGTTGACTCGAGGGTCGATTAAAAGCGGGTTTTTAAAACATTGGTAGGAAGCATCTGTTGTTCACATAGTCAAGTCATAGATTCTTGATGATATGGCATCCGAGAAGCTTGGACATATGTCGGAACAAGGAATGAAGATTCTTGTGAAAAGGAAGCTAATTCCTGGCCTCACAAAGGTTTCTTTACCTTTCTGTTAGCATTGTATTATCAGCAAGCATCATCGCCTAAAATTTAAGACATCGAATTCTAGAAGCGTTTATCTTCTAGAATTGGTTCACTCTAATGTGTGGCAAGCACCGGTTCAGTCCCTGGGAGGAGCAAGGTATTTTGTATCTTTCATTGATGATTATTCCAGGAGATGTTGGGTGTACCCAATCAAGAAGTGTAAGATATAACTTTTCACATACACATCATAACATTAACACAAGGTAGAATATAGATGGAATTCTAGAGAGAGAAAGTTAGAGGTTTAGGGAACTTAGTGAGAGAAAGTGAAAGATATTATTATGAGCTCCAACTCTCTACCTTGGGAGGTAGAGAGTATTTATAGTCTTACATAAGCGCCACACATCGGTCGTGGATCGGGCATACGAGTGGGTAAAGACGTCCAGTCCTCCACGGTGTTACTTAACTAAATACTACTTAACTTAAAATAACTACGACTACTAGCTTTCTAACGATTACATATACTTGAGGTGAGACTCTTTAATACACGAATTTCTAATTCTAACAATCTCCCCCCTAAGGGAGGTCACCTCAATCATGCACTAAAATTACATTGAATACAAACGGATATGACATTAACAATTGTTCTTGCATTCTTGATGTAGTCCTTTGTTCCTAAGCTCGTAGTCATTGATTCTTCACATTGCATGTTTGGTTACTTCAAGTGGAGGTCTTTTCCTGATCCACGTGATAATAATGTTGAGCCAGCTTTTGAGATCATCAGCTAGTAGAAAATCTCGATACATCCTTTGTGGTGTTGGTATTATGTGATGTTGTGACTTTAGGACCGACATGCTCACATTCGGATCATGATATCTTCTCATCAGTAGCGGAAGCATTTGTTGAATCATGATATTGGCGGGCGTAAGCGAAGCATGGAGTGATAATATCAGAGTCATTGATGCACTAATCATGATTTCTTTTGAGATGAATGTGTTAAGTGAGCATGCGGCTATGGATTGACGCTTCATTCGAGCATTTTAAAGCGTCGGGGCGTACTGCGCATAGCAGTTAGCAATAAAGCGAACAAAAGTGTCTTTGATCACTTTCGTTGAATTGAGGTACACGGCCCACGGTTCCCTGTTGATACAAATCTTTTGTGATCGGTATAATTCAAGAATTTCCTTGACAGTTTTAGCGTTGCTCTAGCGTTCTCAAACCGGAACATCTCAAAGAAGACAACCGGGTGAGTGAACCAAATAATTTGAGTCCAGCGATTGATGAAAAGATATTTGAAAAACAATCGAGTATTGCTCAATAGAAATTGTTTTGCAATACAGCGAAGGTTTTAATGAAAATCAATTATCAATCATAAAACACCTTTTGATTTGAAAAATTAGTACACGGTCGACGTGCTAATGAAAAGAATTTTAAAGCACAAAGACCGGTTTTTCAAAGGTATCCGTCAATCCATAACCTGAACCAGGATTGATTCAAAAGATTGAATCACCCCATTGTTTTACTTCGGTTGTCACATGGTTGATCTGTATAATAGATCTCACATGCCACCTACCAGGAGCTTGTTAGATGTTGGCTCCGGAAGGCTTTCCATCTTCACAGTGAATATGTAAACATATCACTTTCGGATGTTGCAATACCACAAGGATAATGCGTAGGACTCAAGATATAATCTCACTTTCCACATTGTGTGAAACAGAGAGTCTTCATTGAAAGTGTCCTAATGAGATTTATTGATGATCTCGTGGCTCTAGACTCAATTTTGCATATTTGGATCCCGTGGGAGACTAGGAGAGGGTATCCTTCTTCAATATCAACAATCTCTAAGAGAAAGTCGATAGATAATGTCGGTTCCCGTGAGAATGAAACAAGTCCTTTTAAGAGGAACTTGAGTGGTTTGGAAAGTTGAAGTGCAGTGCGTCACGGGGTCCATGACGTCTTGTCTTCAATACCGATGTTACCATCAGTAGCATATGAATTGAACCCGGTTTCGGCCCTAAGGTTGAATAAATGGAGGGCTATTTGTTTTCACCCTTTTCTCATTCAATTCTTTTTAATTCTTCAACCCCTTCATTACTACTTAGAGACTTCATAGCTAGAACCTTGTTGGGTTTATTCCATACTAGCTCGTCTTAGTTACTTTCTTCCCATATCTCATTATTTTCTCCTTTTATCATCATACCTAAGAACTCTACACTAACTAGTGGATAGTCCCTGGTAGATCCCTCGGTTCGGCGGATCATGGGAACTAATACCTAACCTTATCATCCTTATATCACCATACATAATGTAAAGTTGGTCGGTCTTTTGGTATTGTTTCATTGGAACCAATTGAAAACCATTTGAAAGTCAATTCGGATACTTGTGATATATTATCAAAGCATTTTGTACCTGAATTGTTTTTGATATTTTAGAACGAGAACTCCCCCTCAACATGTGCATCAAGTATTTGAAAATGTTTTGCACACGGAGGCAAGAGAAAGAATTAACTTCTTTGATTACCATTTTCTAAAAGATATCAACATCACTTCCCAATCAAATCAAGTAGATAAAGCATTTTGGGGAAGGATGAGGTTTTCATGATTTTGCTCCCCTCAATATGTGCTTCTAGGTTTGAAAGGAGTTTTACACATACTAGAGGAACACGCACATGAGATAAATGATCACGTTTCAAATTATAGATGCTTCCCCTCAATGTGTGCATGGAAAATTTGAAATCGTTTGTCACTTACGGGGAGGCAAACATGCTAATCACTTAAGAAACCATTTATCGAATTATCGGTTTAAATCCTATTTAAATCACAACTTCTCCCCCGATCACAATTATTAAAACTCTTTGAGATTTGTGATCTCAGTAGATTTAAATTGATTTTGAAAGCTTTTAAGGAGAATTGTGACTTGATTATGAAAGCGTTTTTAGCGATAAGGATCGATGTTGAGATTTTAATCTCCATTGGTTAAACATGCATGTACATCTTTTGAAAACAATTTAATGCCAAATAACTTTTAATTTAATTGAAATCATTCTCCCCCTCAATCAATGACATAGGTTGTTGATTGAGCGATAGATATTTTGACAGATAAGTCCTGATGATTATCAAAAATAGAGACCGAGTTATTTTTCAAAGCATTTAGTTTTCGGAGATAAATGTTATAGAATCGAGCATGGAATTTGAAAACATAAAAACATGGCTCTGTTCTTTATTTTAAACCCGGGTTATTGCTAGAAAATGACAATAAACCATTGTTTCTCTTTCTCCCAAAAATATATATATTTTTTTTTTTTTTGTGTAATTGAACAACATCTAAAGTCCCGTGTCATTCTTTGAATGACAGACACAAGAAGTAGATATTTTCGACCGAAAGAAAAAAACATGACAAAAAGACAATATTTTTGAAGAATTTTTTTTTTGAAAGTTTTATATTTTTCTATTTGGTTTTATAGGGTTTTATAATTTTGTATTTTGTTTTTTGAATAAGTATTTACAAGAGATAGATGAAGATAGACCTTTACTCCTCGTCTTCCTCCTGAAGACGTTTGAGTATACGGTTGAAGGCTTTTCATGACAAGACGTGGAAGAATAAACTCAAAACGTTCTCTTGGAAGAGCTTTGGTGAAGATGTCCGCTAGATATTCGGACCTCACAAAATATAGTTCCACCACACCTTTTTCCACTTGTTCCCTGATGAAATGATGTCGATATGGATATGCTTTGCTCTTGAGTGTTGAGCATTGTTGCATGAGAGAGCAATAGCACTTTTATTATCACAGATGAGAGGGATTTTGTTGAATTCAAAGCGTAGTCGAGATAATTGAGATCTCATTCATAAGATTTGAGCACAACAAGATGACATGGCTATGTATTCAACCTCGTAGAAATAGAAGTACTCATTTGCTTCTTTGAAGACCAGCTCACAAGCTTATCACCCAAAAGCGAGCACCTCGGATGTACCGGCGTGTATCTTGACAACTGCATGATCGGCATCTGCATAGGCGTTAGTGACATACCGGTGTCCTCCGGGTACCATAGTCCCATATTGATGGTTCCTTGGAGATACCGAAAGACCCGTTTAAGCGCTTCAAGGTGCTTTTTAGTAGGCTTAGCACGGTATCTAGCACACATGCAAACGGCGAACAAGATGTGCGGTCTACTAGGCGTGAGGTACATCGAGGGATCCAATCATACTACGATATTTCGTTTGGTCAATCATGACCCCGAGTGGTCCTCATCTAGTTTGGTTCGATCAATCATGGGGGTGTCAACAGGTTCACATGAATCAAATCCAAATTTCTTTAAAATCTCTTTTGCATATTTAGATTGATTTATGAAAATGCCTCCGGGACTTTGTGAAATTTGTAATCCCAAGAAAAGCGACATTTGTCCCATCATTGACATTTGAAACTTAGAACTCATTTCATTAGAAAATGATCACATTCCATTGGGTCAGTCCGAGCAAAAATAATATCATCAACATAAATTTGAACATGAGTTAAATGTTTGCACGACTTCGGTGAACAATGTAGGATCAATCGCTCCTTTGCAATCCGGATGATAGAAGAGACTTTGACAGTGTATCATACCATGCCCTCGGTGCTTGCTTTAAACCGTGAGAGCCTTCTTGAGACGATAAACGTGAGTAGGATGCTCTTGATTCACAAATCCTTCAGGTTGGTGGCGTAGGCGACTTCTTTAAGATCTCCGTTAATAAATGCGTAACATCCATCGATACACTACCATGTTCTTACTACTAGGCGTTAGCCAGAAAGATTCTAATTGCCTCGATTCGAGCAACAAGAGCAAAAGATTCTTCAAAGTCTATACCCTCCTCTTGACGATATCCTTTAGCAACTAAACGAGCCTTGTTTTTCAACACATCACCATGCTCATCAAGTTTTACTTTGAAGATCCATTTGAGAGCTATAATCATAGCACGATGCAGGCGGTACTAACTCCCATACAACAAGTCGATCAAACTCATGAATTTCTTCTTGCATGGCATTGAACCATTTGTCTTCATTCATGGCGGTTTTAACATCTTTTGGTTCGATCTTAGAAAGTGCGGAGTTGAAGAAACACCATAAGGCATCGGTTGCAAGTTGTTTCCGGGTTGATACAGGGCGAGAGGGATTTCCAATGATGTTGTCTAATGGATGATCGTGAGTCCATTTTCTAAGGTGTTCATGTGAGTTGTTGAGGCCGAGGTAGGCGAGTCGATGTCTCCGAAGAAGATGGTTGATGATGATTGAGTAGCAAATATGTCTTCAAATGGAGCATCCTCAGGAGTAGCAAAGGGATTAACTTCATCATTGATGCGAGAAACATTTCCATGATGTACATTTGAAGAATGATGATTTGTTGATGAGATCGAAGGATCGCGGCAGGTGCTTCTTGACTTAAAGATATTGAGACTGAAGGATTGACTTCATTCACAGGAATATGAGCATCCTCATTGCGGGAATCATTACCTCAGTAGTGTTTGAATCATACAGTTCATCAAACATAGGATCAAACAATTTCTTTACATCATCTTCGGATGGAGGTACATATGGAGTTTCTTGAGTAGAGTTTGGAACAAGAGATGAACCAATGGGATTGTCTTGAAGTCGGGTCCCGAACGGATTGTCCAGAGCCATTTGACCGTCACTCATCAAACGTAACGTGAATGGTTTCCATGATATTTCGGGTTCTTTGTTATAGATCGGTATCCCTTTTTGTTTGGTGCATATCCTACAAATACTCAATGTCATTTAGCCCTTAGTTTCCCTAAGTCTTGACCCTCATTAGTTGGATAGCACAATATGCACCAACACGAAGGAAAGAGAGATTAGGTTTTCTGTTGTGGACAAGTTCATATGGAGTTTTTCCATGTGCGATGTGGATTGGGAACGATTTTGTGTATAGCATGCAATGGCGTTGCCTGGCCGAGAGAAACATTGGAACCTTTGAGTAAATCAACATTGTTCTAGCGGCTTCAACCGAGTCCGATTTAGTCTTTCAACTACACCGTTCGCTTGAGGAGTTCGTGAAATACTTCTTTGATGAGTGATTCCAACGCTTTCATAGAATTCATTAAGTTGTTTGTTGACAAACTCGGTTCCATTGTGCTTCGACAATTACGGCGGTTTGTTAAGTCGAACTGCGGTTGTTTGATGAGTTTGATGATGATATCGGGAGTTTCATCCTTTGTCCTTATGAACTTGACCGAGTGAATCTAGAGTAATCATCAACCACAACTAACACATATTTCTTCCCAAAGATATTATGTACCCTCATTGGTCCACATAAGTCCATATGAATCATATGAAGGACTTCGTGGCGAGAGTTAGTAGGTTTGGGTTTATGGGCATATTTCTTGCTTTTTCCCAATTGACATCCTGAACAAAGATGATCCTTTTCATACTTTAGTCTAGGTAAACCTACAACTAGGTCCTTTCTGGAAAGATCGTTGATGGTGCCGAGGTTCAAGTGATTGAGACGACGGTGCCATAACCATGACTTTGTTTTTGAAGCCTTTGATAACAAGCAAATTGGAGAAGCCCTCATCATGTCATCGATAGAGATGGTGTAAAGGTTTGACCCACGAGAGTTCCTTTTAACAGTTCCTTACCATTAAGATCTCTAACAAAGCGGTATGTTTTCGAAGGCAACTTCTAGATCGAGTCACGAATTGACCAACGGAGAGCAGTTATGACCCTTCAACATAGTAAACTCTCGAGATGACACTATCACCAACAACATAATCTCCATAACCCATAATAGCGCCGAAATGATCATTACCAAATCTAACGATCCAGATGAACTTGCTCACGAAGTTCATGAGCGCGACGGTCTCGGTCATATGCTTGGAACGGCACGAGTCCGGTACCACGAGCGATTTGAACGATCTGCAGGTTGAACACGACAAAATGGATAAGCGGATAATTGGGATCCCCATGCAAGAATGGGTTCCATTTGGTTAGTAACTTGATGAACACCCACATCAGGTAAACATCCATATCGAAGTAGAAGCAATGGAATCATTGGGAATAGATGCAATCTTGGTGTCGTATTTGCCCTATTCAAAGTATGTTTACTTCTTAAGGGAATAGTTCTACCAAGAGGCATCCATTTTCTAGTGGGCATAATCTTAGCAGTGTGAGAACAAAGCTGATTATTCTTATGACCAAAAGGTATCCAATAATAACCTATCTTTATAAAAGTTCTTCTGTGGGTTTCCCTTTGTTTTCTAACAATCTTCCGTTTTTGCCTTTTTGCCTTATTTGCACGATTATTAGCATTAGCAATTTTAGCAGGGCATTTGACAGCATTAGACAAAGCATTCACACCACATTCATGATTAGCAAGCGGAATTCAAGCATGCAGCATTACAAGGTTTGCGGATAGTATCGAGAATTGAATTAATTACGATGCGCTAAGGCTAATACTAGAAGCAACACGATTCGTTTTATTCAACTCAAGCCTAACGTTCCTAGATTGGTCTTCTCCTCTCTTCCAATGCACATTCTTAGCTTGCAAGGTCCTATCATTCCTTGTATTGTCTTGAGACTTTGACTTGCTTGCTTTAAAGTCACCGATTACTCCTGTAGAGGGAATGGGAACATTAGTTGGTTGATCTAATTTTTGCATTCCCGAACTTGATGTGCAAGGATCACGAAGTACTAGAAGGCACATTAGTGTATACTTTAAGGCTGTGATTTGAGCTTTTGCGAGGCACTAAAGTTCACTTTCTTAGCACTAACATATCCGGAATCTGAACTACTTGAAGGCACATTAGTGTTTCCTTTTTTAAGACTGGGCATAGAACGGATTTCTTGCTTGGCACTAGGCATAGAACAAGGGCATCACACTTTGCCTTTTTCACTTAAGGTTAAGGATTTTGGGCATGTGGCAATTACACATTCTAGCAACTCTTGAGATCGTTTGGCATGGAGGCAAGCAAACCTAATTTCACTATCAAGAGGTTTATTAATGAAATCCTCTTCGACAATCTCACGGAGACATTCTAGACTATCCTTAAGGTGAGCACAGTATTCATGAAAAGCATGTTCATTATTCCTAAGATGAGGAGGAATATATTTAAGCATCCGCAGTGTATTTGCGGTCTAAGGGTGACTTTGAGACAACATTCTTATTGAAAACAAGTGGGTTCCCATTTCCCGACTTCTCAGATACTCAATTTCCTTTTGTAAAGACGTTATTTTTTCGTTGTTTTGGTCACGGGTGACTTTCATTGAATCATATAACTCTTTAAAATGTCGTTTAACTTTTCATTTTCTTCTAGAAAACTCTCGCTTTCCTTTTGTAAGGCATCAACTAAGTTTTGAAGATGAAAAGTTTGAGAATTCTGAGAATCTAAAGAAGGATTTGGGAGCCTGTTATATTGTTCGTTTGACCCTTTAATTGAGAGATTTGGGCTTTCAACTTTCGATCGCGTTGCGAGCTTGAATCTGTTCATCCGCTTTGTTAATTTGAAAAGCGCATCAAACTCGGAGCATCGGCGATGTCTTGACATTTAAAGTTTTAACATTTTCTTTAAGATGTTGATATTTTAGTTGTAAATTAAAATGCTCAACTTCCAGTTTAGAAAAATGTTTAACCAAATTGTTGTGATCATCGAGTTCAATTTTCTCGTTTAGTTCGAAATTAGTTTTTCAAGCTCAATGACACGATCATGGGAGACTTTCAGGGCCACAGATAGTTCATGAAATTTGGAAGCATTAATAGAGCAATTTGAAGCGGTGAAAAAGATATCTTGAGCAACACATTGTTAATAAGAGTCTCATTAAATGTATGCAAGTTCTTCCTCTCAATCTCATTATATTTTAGTGCACGCTCATAATCACTAACTTCAACTACCATTGCATCAAATTCCTTTTCCATTTCTTTAATATCGATTTTGTCCCGTTTTAAGACTCTCAAAATGATCTTTTAGTTGTTTAAAGAAAGGCATGACCTGAGTTAAATAACATTCTTTCATTTGCTCAAAACCCCTTTCCCTCAGTTATCCATGGGTGTGATCCTTTTCTTACAAGTTTTCTCAAAATCGGCAAATAGTTGAAGAATAACATATTGGCTGATTAAGGTCTTGCTCTTAGTGGCAATAGTTCTAGGAACTAAATGCATTGGTGTATTTGGAGGATACTCGATCGCTTTAGAATTTCCTACAGGGGATTCTTTTCAACAAGATTTTCACTTTTGCAAGTCCATATCCTTTTCCGAACACTTGTTCGAGGGTCAGCAATGTTTTAGGCTTAAACATGTTCAAGGAAATCCAGTTTTCCTTCTTGTAGTCATGGGGAGTGATAATAATCTTTTTTTCTTTGCATTTCGGGTCATCTAGTTTTTTGTTCATCCTTTCCCTAGTGACTTCATCGGATTTCTTATCTTCCTCAGTGCACTCAACGCAACTAGGTTTCTGCCTAGGCTTAAGAATTTCATTACCATCATAAAGCACCTTATGAGCATTTCTAGCCTTTTTAATTACCTCGGATTGGTTCCTCAACAAGGGGAATGCTATGCTTATCGCTTAAGACTCGATGTTTAGTGACCATGTGGCGGTCGAATGGTGTTTCCTTGTATGTACAACTTGTTCTCAAGTTTGTTTTCAAAGTTTTCAGATTAGAAAAATCTCTCAAGAGTTTTGATTCCTTTGCATTAAATTCTTGCTTAAGCATTTTCACATTTTCTTGAAGTTCTTGTTTTTGTTTAGATGTTTTAGAGAGTTTTTCTTGCAAGGAATTTAATTCTTGTTTCAATATTTCTTCTCTAAACTTACTTTTTCTAATTCTTATACTTACTTGGTTATCCATTTCCGCTCACAGTGGTCAACTCAAATTTTGCACGTTGTTCATAAATAGCAACCCGTTCTTTATAGGCATTTAGTTCAGAAATAATGGAATCATCAGGGGCACATGCGGTGTATTCATCAAAAACATAGTCATTGTTGATTGCAGAAGATGCATCACTTGGTACAACTTCACTTTCACTTTGTTTCACATATTGATCATATGGGACAATATTGATATTACCCATATTTTCAATATTTGATTCAATAGTTTCATTTGATTGTACTTTGTCATGCATCTGGTGCACATCGGCATCATCGTATAGTTTTAATACCTCTGAGATGAGCTTGTCATGGGATGGCCCAGCTAGTGATGAAGAGGAGACCTTGGGAGAAACCATTGGAGAAATGCTAGCCATAAAATTGTGTGTGCGTGAGGTCCATCATCCACATCGAGTCGTATGCATCACAATCGTGACTTGAAAGGCATTCGATGATTGTGACCTATCTCTGAATAGGTGCTCATCCACATCTGCATCATAGGTCTTGGCATTGCCCTCGGCAAAATAGCAATTCCTCTTCATTGAGTAGCACCATTGTCACGAGCTTGAGCGGCATCTTCTCTCGGAAATCGGCGTGCATGGGCTTTGGAGATGTACGGTTCCTTGCAATGTGTCCCTCTCCACCACAGTTATAACATTTGATGAGCTTAGTTTGACCTTGGTTACCATTCCTTCCTCGATCCTGGTTTCCAACATAACCTCTCCCAGCTCCACCTCGTCCCGATCATACTTGTCTTTCTGTCTGGTTTACCACGATCCTTCCATCTTTAATAGTGGCTTGATTGTGTGGGTTAGATGCGGTTCTGAGGTTGTTGTTGGTTTGTGGGAGAGTATTCATGTTTTGACTGATGAGAAGAGCTAGTTGATTAATGAAGCTACCCAGCGTAGTATCGGCATCGGCTTGTTTGAACATAGGATCAGGAATGAGTTTGTGATTACCATTACCCAGGGGTATGACTTGTGATGCTTTGGTTGTGATTCCGATGTTTGAGTAGAAAGTTGTAGAGTCATTAGGCGAGCTTGTCTCTCGGTTGGTTTTGTGATTGAGAATTTTTTTCAAACATAGCATGTCTCATTACGAAGGAGGAAGGCATAAAGTTGCTCATAGTTTGTATTCTTCAATCCTTTAGTGAGCTTCACAGCGGTAACAAACTTGTGCCATTCGGGATTCATGTTGTTCACAAATTTTGAGTTCAAGTGAATGTTAGGCATAGTCATTCTGATGTTCCTCATGTCATTAACTAACTTATGAAATCTCACATATACTCTAGACATACACTCATCTGGTTTCATATTGAAATGCTCAAATTCATCATAGAGTTGGGATTCTCTGTCTTCCATAGTTAATTGAGAACACGAGAGAAGCATCTTAACATTGTCCCAAACGCCTTAGCATCGTGTTATGATTGATCGGCTTGTAGATGTCTTTAGGAAGACCTTGAAGAACAATGTTTGAAGCCACGATATCGCATCAAATCTCTTTTTATCCTTATCGTCAAGCTCATCATACATCTTAGGTATGTCAATTCCGTAAAGAAAGTACCATCGCATTAGTATCAAGTAAGTCTCTAGTCGTCTCAACTCGATATGGTCCTTCATCAATGGATTTGAGAATGTTGACACCATTTTCCTTTCCAAGGCAATACAGTCTAATTCGTTGAGCCCAAGAGTCGTGTCGATTCATCAAGCATGGGTGGGCGAGTATCTGAACCAACTGCTTGAACATCTTGACCTTGATGGAGATAACAGTGGGAAAGTTGGTAGACATGTTAACAGATTATACGGGATTTTATAGCTCTATGATTAAACGGAAATGGATTCTTTCACGGATTTTCTTAATCAAGAGAAAACCGAAAAACAATCACTCAAGACTCTAGATGATAAAATACTAAATCGCTAGAAGATAATGCACTAAGTCGCTAGAAATTAGTGCACTAAGTCGCTAGAAATTAATGCACTAAGTCGCTAACCCTTAATCGCTACCCCTAAGTCGCTAGAGTCCCAAGTCGCTAACGAGAAAAACAAGTCGCTAAGTAGTAACTTCGCTACAGACCAAGTCGCTAACCAAATTTTGGCGACAATTAGCTACACAAGTCGCTAGAGACACAAGTCGCTAAAGAGCAACTCGCTCTTGATCAAGTCGCTACCACAGTCGCTACGTAGTGGAGAATCCACTACTTGTACTTTAACTCGCTAGATCTAACTCGCTAGTTCCAACACTTGTAAAGTCGCTACTAAAATGTGAAGCAAGTCGCTAACAAGAAACTATTCCGTGAGCTAAGTCGCTAGCTTGAAAAACCATATAAACCTCACTTTTCAATCCAAAAACAACCCAACCAAGATGATTCAAGCTTACCAAATGAAAACCTAAACACTTTTGATGATTCTAAACATAAAAGTACAACCAAAATCAAAACTTTAACACTAGAAATCAATCAAATGATGCCAAAACCACTAAACTTTTTCAAACTCAAAACCACCTAAAAACCACTAGAAATCCAAAGATGTGTAAGATATGATCTAACCATGGCTCTTGATACCAATTGTAAGATATAACTTTTCACATACACATCATAACATTAACACAAGGTAGAATATAGATGGAATTCTAGAGAGAGAAAGTTAGAGGTTTAGGGAACTTAGTGAGAGAAAGTGAAAGATATTATTATGAGCTCCAACTCTCTACCTTGGGAGGTAGAGAGTATTTATAGTCTTACATAAAACGCCACACATCGGGCTGTGGATCAGGCATACAGTGGGTAAAGACCCGTCCGTCCTCCACGGTGTTACTTAACTAAATACTACTTAACTTAAAATAACTACGACTACGAGCTTTCTAACGATTACATATACTTGAGGTGACCGACTCTTTAATACCTGGAATTTCTAATTCCTAACAAGAAGAAGTCAGATGTGTTTGAAGTTTTCAAGGTTTACAAAGCGCGGGTTGAATTTGATTCTGGAAAGAAGATCAAGTGTTTGAGGACAGACGATGGTGGCGAATATACAGGTGATAAATTTGATACTTTTTGCAGGCAAGAAGGAATCTAAAGGCAGTTCACTACGACATACACTCCTCAATAGAATGGGGTAGCAGAGCGGATGAACAGAACCTTGTTAGAAAGTGCAAGAAAAATGTTGGCAACTACAAGCTTGGAAAAATCGATTACGGGGGCTGACAATCAAAGCCTTTGTTATGTGATAAATCGTTCACCTTCAAGCTGCGGTTGAGTTGAAGACACCAATGGAGATGTGAATGAGGAAGATCAACTTCAATGGACACCATATATATTTGGTAGTCACGTATGCGTGATGTACAATACCCAGAAACTTCTGGCTGTATCCAAATCCGAAAAATGTTTGTTCTTGGGGTATCTTGAAGGAGTAAGGGGTATAAACGTGGGACCCCACTTGCCCATAGTAGTCGTTAGTAGAGATGTTGTCTTTATAGAAGACAAAGTTCAAGATAATGAAGACGGTGATATCATTATAAGAGAAACTACATCAATACAGATGAAAAAACAATTTCAGTCGAGTGATTCTTCTAAAGCCGTACCACAACAAGAGGTGAATGAGACAACCGAGTCTCAAGCTCCCATGACTCGTACTCTTAATCGTGAAAGAAAACGTCTTGTGTGGCTATGTTATGGAGAACTACGTTGCATCTTTGTCTTCTTACAGATGATGGAGAGCCGTCAACTCTTCAAGAAGCACTGAATAATCCAGATGCGTAGTTTTGGATGGCAGCAATGCAGGAAGAGACTGAAGCTCTTCAACAGAATAAAACACGGGAACTAATGCCACAACCAGCATGTAGAAAACCTATTGGAAACAAATGGGTATATAAGATCAAGAGGAACGGTGATGACCAGGTGGAGAGGTATCGTGCAAGATTGGTAGTCATAGGATATGCTCAGAAAGACGGAACCGACTTCAACGAAATATTTTCCCTTATGATTCGAATGACAATTTGCTGAGTGGTTCTGGAAATGTGTGCTACGTATGATTTACATCTAGAGCAGCTAGATGTGAAAAATGTATTTCTTCATGGAAATCTTGAGGAAAAGATTTACATGCTCCAACTAGAAGGTTTTAAAAAAATAGGAAAAGAGAACTTTGTTTTCAGGTTAAACAAATCTCTGTACGGTTTAAAGTAGGCGCTGTGGTGTTGGTACAAGAGATTTGATTCTTTCATCATTGGTCTTGGATATAACAGACTACACACAAACCCTTGTGCATATTACAAGAGGTTTGAAGACAATTATTTTTTTCATTTTCTTTGTTATATGTTAACGACAAGTTGGTTGCATGCCCCAACAAAGATCGTATCAAGGCTGAGAAACCTTGACCAGGGAAATTTGAGATGAAAGACTTGGGACCCGCAAACAAGATTCTAGGGATGAAAATTCACTGAGATAGAGTTAGTAGAAAGATTTGGCTTTCACAAAAGAGTTACTTGAAGAAAATATTGCAACGGTTTAATATGCAAGATCCTAAGCCAACATCAACCCCGTTTCCTACTAATGTCAAGTTATCCTCCAAGATGAGTCCTAGCAGTGAAGAAGAGAGGATGAGGATGTCTCGAGTACCGTATGCATCAGCAATGGGAAGTTTAATGTTCGCGATAATTTGTACAAGACCAAACATTGCACATGTAGTGGGAGTAGTGAGTCGGTACATGGCAGAACCTGGTAGAGAGAATTGGGAAGCTGTGAAGAGGATCACTAGATATGTTAAAGAAATGTCAGATGTTGCATTAAGTTATGGGGAATCGGATTTAACGGTCAAGGGATATGTTGATTCTGATTATGCAGGTGATCTTGACAGAAGTAAATCAACCACCGGGTATGTGTTTACACTTTCTAGTGGAGCAGTAAGCTAGGTTTCAAAACTGCAGGTCGATTGTGGCTATGTCAACAATAGAAGTAGAATACGTTGCACCTGCTCAAGCCAACAAAAAATCAGTATGGTTGAAGATGTTGTTGGAAGAGCTCGGGCACGAACAAGAGAATATTACTCTATTTTGTGATAACCAGATTGTGTTGCATCTTGCAAGGAATCCAACATTTCATTCAAAGAAAAAGCATATACGAGTTCAGTATCACTTCGTTCATGAGAACGTGGCATATTACCTAACGAAAGCAATCAACTATGATAAGTTTATCTGGTTCCGGTCCTCATGCGGCCTAGTAAAAACGTAAGCAACATAAAAGTGCAAGGAAGGATAACAGTGTGAAGATCGATTTAGATTCAATCGAATCTTCAAGTGGGAGATTGTTATAATAAATCAAGCCTACAAAGTTTGACTATCTTTGAATAGTTGTTGAACCTGATTGGTGGGATTGATGGTAGCCTCAATATGGTCGATGGTCTATATCTTTGATGGGGCAAAAGTCATATTGTTGGCGCCTACAATTAGTTCCTTATATTGACTATGGCTTTTCCCATTCAATAGTGTTGGTTTACAAACACTATCAATAGAGGCATATGGTTGCCCAGTTGTTCACCCCTTCCATCCAAGAGTAGTAAAAAACGTGTCTCTTAAAGTGTGAGGATATTAGAGAGTTTGGTATATCTCCTAATTATAAGAGATAAATATTGTTAATCCTTATAATTAGAGAGAAGGTGTAATTCCTAATTTCCATCATAGTGATACATATCTTTCCTTGCCCATGGTTTTTTTACCCTATTGGGGTTTTCCATGTAAAATCCGTGTGTCGTCTTTTATCGTATTTCTTATTTTATTTGTAGTTTTGCTTCAATTTGGCATCGCTTTTCTTAACACATACTACTACTATATATTGACTCTAACCACATTCTAGCTAAAAACATAATAATCCATATATATAGTTGCCTCTAAATTTTGTAAGTTTAAACTCAATGGCTAAGGATCACCAATATGCAGAAATGTAACAAGAACTAATATCAAAGTTTTCTTGTTTCATTTCTCTCTTGATCACTGTTCCTTTGTTATTTTCTAAATTATTAGCGAGTAGAATAAGTTCAAATATATAAATACGAATAAGAACAGTAAAAACTAGGTTTTATCTATGAAAAACTCGGTATGCAATTGCAAAAGTAATCGCATCGTCTATCTGAATCCTAAAAAGATCACTACAAATAAGATATACATCTACAAAGGATGTCTCATATGACTATTATATCTCTTCCAAATAGTATTCACTTATTCATACCCTCAAATTGTAAAAGCTTATCATCATCATTCATGTAGATTCTTGTACCTTAAGCACCACCCGAACCATACTTTTTACCAAATATGATCATCTGCAGTGTCATAACCAGAAAGCACACCAGCCCCAGCAATAACACGTAGAATGTTGGCACCAGCACCCTTGAAAAGAGACTTGGCACCCTTATTCTTAATGATATGTGAGAGTTCATCCATGGAGCTCTTGTACTTGACTGCTTCACCTGATGTCATCATCATTCGTCTACGCACAATGTCAATTGGGTATGATGCAAGCCTTGCATCGTTTGTTATCACCCAACCGAGTGCATAGCTAGCAAAGAAACTATCCTGAAAAAAAAAAAAAAAAAAAAAACCAATTTCGTAAGTTTAATTACGCCCAAATTTATAACAACAACAAAAAATCCAAATACGACCAGATATGGGTAAGGGGGAGGTGAATGTAGACAGATCCTGCCCTTTCCACTAGGATAAACCCGACAGTTGAGAGACTGCTTCCAGGTGGACCTCCGGCCAGCAATTACGCCTAAAATTTATAAAGGTTTGTATAAAAAAAATTATTACATGCGCTAGCATGGGTAGGTTGTGCAACAGGTTCAACATGTCATTTTTTAGAATGATTTAATACAGGCAGGTCGGGTTGTGTTGACGGGCTGAAATTAGTTGTAACCCGTATGGAACTTTTTATTTTTGGCCCATTTGAAATAAAGAACAACATGAACAACTAATTCATAAGTAAATGGATCTGAAAATAAGTTACCTGCATGCTTCCAATAAGAACGACGGGTTTTAAAGAATCATATAATCCAAAGTAAAGACCCCGGTAGACAATGATTCCAATACACGAAATGTTGAACCCACGGTAGAGCGATACCATCACTTGCTAGTGTCTGCTTATAGACATCAACCAAACCATTAAACTGCCTTCCTCCACCATTCTTTGCAGCCTTAGAACCATTTGCTAAACGGGTTCTGCATTGTCAAGTGAATAAACAAAGAAAAGGGAGGAAGCACCAGTTGCACCCCCTGATGCAAGATTTTCAGCAAACCATTTCCAATAGCCGTCTATGTCTTTTTTAAATTTGAAAATCCTCTTAAAGTAATCCTTGAATGCAAAGTTCAAAGCCTCCAGTTAAAAGCAAGATAAATGCACCAAAAGGTAAGAAATTACATTGCTTTTTACTATCACATAATATTCAATAATCAGAACCATTTATAAAGGACGACTTATAGAAAAATGATTATCCATTACCGATTATAAAGAAATAAAAAAAACGAAATCTTTTTATCCAAACACTAAAAACCATTTGTATGAGATAATCAGTTTCAATACACATATGAAAGCAGTCACAAATCAACCAAATTTTTTAGACTTTCATATATGTTATGCTTATACCATGCTATGCAAAAACAAAGACATAATGTAATTCAACAAAGTGAATAGGTAATTCTGAGATTTCAAAATGTTTTGAACAAAAACATAATGGGTGTACTAGCCTGAGTTGGAAAATAACGTGTGGAAAACTAGAAGGGGGGGTGAATAATTTCCGAATTAATTGCGTTTTAAACTATTTAGGTCGACTTATGTCAATCTATTTAATGTGTGTGTTGGATAATGATAGATAAGCATATAAGTAAGTAATGCAAAGATAAAGAGTAAAGAAACACAAAACCACGACACGAGTATTTATAGTGGTTCGGCTACAAGGACACCTTCCTTGCCCTACTCCACTCCCCCAGTACCTCACTCGAGAGTTCGTAAGCACTACACAACACAACCTCATTATTGTGGCAGAGAAGCCTTCACAACGTCGCCTACTCTTTATCCGGTACTAGGCTAGACACCGAGTTCTTCCAAGAGGTAGAACCACACCTATCACAACGTCGCCTACACTTTATTTGGTACAAGGCTAGATACCGAGTTCCATTACAAAAGAGGAACTACTACCCAACACTACACCACAACATGACTACCCCAAATAAGACACACTCCTTGTTACAACAATAGAAGGATATCAATATCCTTTAACCCAAACTATCTATCTTGTACATCGATGCACCATATTGAATGTACACCCTTGGTACCTTTCACTAATGCCTTCAACACGACCCTTCGACACCTTTCACTAATGCTTTTGACACGACCCTTCGACACCTTTGACTAATGCCTTCAACACAACACTTCTATGGAGGGAGGAAAGAACTATCAACAAGATACACTTCAATGGTATTGATGATGATGAAGCTTAGCAACTCATGACCTTAAGCTTGCACGTCTTCAAGAGGTGGTGATCTCGCCTTTAAGAGGAACCTAGAGAATCACACAAACATAAAACTACATAGAATGATCCTTTGGATCAGAGGTTAGAGATATTACAATACTAAGAGAAAGTATGTGTAAAAGTGGTAGTGAGCAAGAGAGAAATGGCTCACTATTTATAGAAAAAATTTTCTACTGTCCCACGGTTCCCACGGATCCCTCCCCAGAGGGATCCGGCTAGTCAATCTTTGGGCGAACTCTTGGGTAAGTTTAGTTCGGATTTCGGGTTGCAAACCGGGTTATGGGTTATGGGTTATGAACCATGGGTTATGGGTAATGGATTATGGATACCCAACAAGATGCAATGTACCTAGACAATGGGTTATGGATCTTGGGTCACGGGTCATGGACTTTGGGTCATGGATCATGGATAATACCCAACATGACTTCATGCATGATGTCATGTAATGGGTCATGGGTTATGGATCATGCTCCATGGGTATGGCTTATGGACTTAGGTCTTTACCCAACAACATTCATTATATCTAGTCAATGGATCATGGGTCATGGGTCATGGACTTTGGTTTTTACCCATTACATTACCCATTACAATATATACAAAGTATATATGTACATTTCTATATTATGTAAACCTAGTTGTTATACATATGCATTTCTATAAGATGTAAACAATATTACTTGTTTAGTGTTTATATGAAAATATAAGTGTGTTAGTAAACTATTGGCTCAAACCTTTTTACGTATTTTATTTGTTTTGTTAAAGTGATTTTACGTTTGTTATCGACAAAACATTAGAAGATCGTAAAATATAAATAAACGTTTTTATGTTTTATTTGTATTAACAATCTCCCCCTTTTTGTTGATGACAAAACATACGATTATTTTAAGAAGAAAATAAAATTAAGTAAAATTTGAATTGGAGTTTTACTCTCTTCTCCTTTTGTCGAAACAAAAGAGCGTTGAAAAACAACACATTGTTTTGAGAAAAACGTGTGAAAATTAACAATATGAAAATAGAGAGTAAGAGGAGAAAGAGTCTCGCTTAGCTCTCCCTGGCGGATGCTTCCCTTTGTTGAGGGCGTGAAGTAATTAGGAAGTCTAAGCGAGTGTGTTGCAATTAAATTTTCAAATGGTTTCGTCTTTAATGAAATTCTCCCCCTTGACGAGTGCTCCCTTTAGGGGAGGACGACAAGTAGTATAGAAAACCTGAGTAAAAGTATTGCAAGCGTTTTTGCAATTTCTTTGCTTTGACGAAAAGCTCGCCCTTGTTGAGGGTGTCAAAGTCTTCATGTGTATTTTGAAAATCTACAAAACAAAGGTTAGAAAACAAGTATATGGTGCATAATTTCCTGCAAATGAGATTCATATTAGTTATAAAATGTGCTTCTGTTGCACGGATCCCACGGATCCTCCCTGTGAGGGATCCGTCTAGGCTAAAATTTGGGAACCGTGTACCTGCACTTCATTAGCAGCAATGTAGATGTAAAAAGTAAAGTAAGCATCAAAATGAGTTATGTATTATAGCACCAAACATATTCTCATAACCATATAGCATACAACATGTAATTTCATTCAATAAAACACGAGAAATGATATACATATCTCTAAAACAAAGAGAATGACATAAGCATGTAGTACATTTTCTAATAATTCTAAGTTGTGCCGAAAACTAACAAAGAGCACCATTGTGCTTGTATTCCTTAGTTCTAAGGATGAGTAGATTTGTTGATTTGCTCAAATCGTTCAAGGAGATGATTAAACATGAAATGCAACTCATTTCGTACTTCCTGAACTAACCCTTGGGTATGTTGACAATTAGAGCAATTATTGTCATGAGTAGGAGATGGAGGCGATGGAGATGAAATGTTTTGAGGAGGTTCCACAAAGGATGGTGGGATTTGTGGAGGTGAGTTGAGTGATGTAGGATGGGGTTCAACTAAGAATGAAGGTGATGATGTATGGGTTGGTGGTGGAGATAGGAAGTCATCTATATGGTTAGGTCTTTGGGATTGGTGATTCCTTGTTCCTAAAGATGGACTATTTGATGGTGAAGGTGAGTGGAATGCGGGTGTTGATGATGTTTCAACATCAATATTTTGGTGTGAAGGTGGTTCCCTATTTGATGAGAAGGATGCTGAGCGAGAAGTCCTCGGTGGTAAGTCTTCTAAAGAGTAAATATTTGGATGTGAGAGAGGTGTGGTGAAGGAGTGTAGTCTAGGTTCTAGAAATGATGGCTTAGGTGTTTTAGTCGAGTTAGGTGTGTTTGGTTTAGAGGGTATGGTAGTGTTGGGTGAAGGTCTTTCTAACCCAAAAGGTCGAATACTAATTCTAGAGGTTCTTCTAGCTTTGGTTTGTTGAGTTTGTTGAGGAGGAATTCTAGTATTTGAGGCCTTGACGGGTGATGACTCGGTTGAAGAAATCTCATGAACAACTTGAGCATTTTTCTTAGAGGAACCTTTGGTTGAAGAGTTTGTGCTAGATGTTTTAGTCATAGTGAAAAGTAAGATATAAGGGGTGTCTTAGATACTGATTTTGAATAGTGGTTTGAATGATGGTATGAGGACATAAGCATATTTGGTTTATAAAGGATGAGATTAGGTTAGTGAATTAAATTTTAGACTACTAAGGTTTTTGGCATGATCTAAGGTCAACAATAGTGTTGTTCTATCCTAAGAAGTCATTTAAGGCAAGGTAAAGTGTTTAGATTACCAAAGAGAGTTTGAAATTGATGAGTAGAGTAAACTTAGGCTGTTCTGTAGACCCGGTTCCTACGGATCCCTAACTTTGGGGATCCGTTTAGTTAAAAACTGGGGATTAATGAAATGGAGTGATGATGTTCTATCAAGGTCTAGTACCTATATATCTTGAGTGTTTAAGTTCCTTAAGGTGTCTTAAATGGTATAGGACTTAAATGTTCAACCACAAAGAGTGAGGATATCTAAGGATGGTTTTTTTGATAAAGAATGGAGTTTTCATGTATGCACATAAGTGCTCAAGCATGATACTAAGATTTGAGGGTGTCAAATGATGTCAAATGATCCTAGAGATCAGATGGTAACTCAAAGGAAATTTGAGAAATTCCTTAAAAATCATAAGAAATGAAAAATTAATTTTTAGCCTATTTTGAGATAAAGATGACTAAAATCAATTTGCTAAAATTGAGAGAAATATCAAACTAGGTGTTTTGAGATGAGATTAACAATGTGTAAGTATTGGAGCAGAAGAATGGTGAGTTATGAAGAAATGATAAATCAAAATATCTTGAATGTGATCTTAAGTCATTCATGAGTGAATGTGGGATCAACTGAGCTTAAGGATAGGTAAAGTGATCCTAATGTATCATGTTTAACTAGTCTAATAAGTTTTGGATGGTTAGATTGATGTGAAGGTGTAGGATTTCCACAACTGTCCACCCGGATCCCATGGATCCTTCATTTGAGGGATCCGGCTGGTTATAGCCCAGGGATCCGGCAACTGGGACTAATTCCTTCACAGAATGCATGCAAAATTTTGCACCGCGTATCAAATTTCAAACCTATTCATTTATACATCAAGCATTCATGCACGTAAGTAAAGAGTAGCAAGCATGACATGTAAAAGTGACATATAGGCATGCAATTTGGAGGAAGGCCGACTTTTTGATATTATATCAAATAGTCGTAAAATTCCTATTAGGATTTTCTAGGTTAAGGTGTCTTTGTTTTTCGCCATACCATTGACTACTACTAAGTTCTAAGATAAAGAAATATTGTTTAAGATATTTACAACACATTGTTCAAATTAAGGTCCTTGACCTTACCTCCCATTTCTCTCAAAATTTTCCTTCAAAACCCCCACACTTTTACCTTGAAACCCTTCAAGCTTTCCTCTCACTTCTTCTTCTTCCCCATTAGAAAGTTGGCAAGACATTTAAACATCTCCTTAATTTGTTGGAACTCTTGATAAGGGCTTGGGATGTCCGGCAATTGCTCAATGTAAGCCACGGGGTCGAGATGGTAGTTGCCTATAGGGTTGCTTCCTTCTCCATCCCTTTCTTCGGATGAGTCCGTCGGTGGATGAGGTCTTTTATCTTCAACCATGAACCTCGTTGTCTTCTCATCGGATAGGGGTACCATGACTTTGTTGCAGAAGAAGTGGTCATCGGTATAGGGAGATGGTTCTAGGGCAAAGACAAAGTTAGTTAGGCGAGTAAGGAAAATAGCATAAGGTAGCACCATCTTGTCCGTCTTTGAAACACTAGCCATCCGCTTAACCATGTAGTAGGCGAGGTTGAAAGGAGTTGAGTTGACAAGGCAATAGATCATGTAAGCTATACATGCATTAGGACGATCCTTGTTTTCAACCAAGAAAAGGACATTCTCCCTAAGAACTTGTTCCCATTTCTTGTAGAGAGGGAACATCTCCGAAAGTTCCATTTGGAAAGGATCACGATAGATGACCTTTTATTTCCTAGTTACCCGAGATGGGGAGGATATTTGAATAAAAACGGTATCTCTCACCGTGGCCGGTTCCAGGAGGGGTGTGAAATAGATCTCATGCTCATCGACCATGTCATGAAGGTTGGCTAGTGACCATTCATTGGAATATAAGCATACTCCATGGTGAGGAAAACGAAGTATCTGAGCAAACTCAACAAGGGTCAAGGAATAGTGATAACATCAAATATTCCTGAATATTAAGTGTCAATTTCCCCCGATAATGCTCGTATTTTATATCATTTATATGGATTTACGCTTTCTTTCCTCTATATTTCACTCTCGTAATTTGAGCATTGGAGCTAATAAGGCAGCGGATTTGGAGAGTTTACTGAAGATATATGATAGTATGCCCATTTTGAAGTAATTACGGCGTAACTTTTCTCTCACATTACGCGTAATAAATTGACCGTAAGGCTATCTCAAGAAATTACGTACGTAAGCTCCATCTTAGGATTACAGCGGTAACTAATTAGATCAAATGATGTTCCACATTGTGCAACTTCTGTACATAACTCTTTCCAAAGTTATGGCGTAATCATGATTTATGAAGATCTGGCGTACATCATTCCATGTGTTACTGCATAACGAAGCTTTTCGAGAGCAATTTCACGAAGATATTGATGTTACGCATAACTCTCAACTTAAGTTACGCGTAACTAGATCCGCCTATAAATACCACCCTAAATTCGCATTTCACATCATTCACCCACACACAAAGCATAGAACGCTGGTAGGTGGTGGCGGATCTCGAGGAGCATACGTAGCCATCTCCAAGGGAGAAATCACTCCCTAACGATAAGCATTAGCGATTTATCATTTCTTTTACTTTCAATTCATGTATTTCATTATGTTAAACATTGAATCGATTGTTTCAGTTAATATGATCGGCTAAGCACCTCTGGTGCTAGCTTAGTTATGATTCTTTTATTGTTATGTTTATGTTTACATTGCTTCCGTATAATTGTTTCTAGTATATGAATGCATATTTTTTTGGTAGCTACCCTTATTTCGGTAGTTTTGAATGGCGTTAGTGTCTAGTTGCTTAGGAGAATTGACCAAATGACCCTAAGTAGGTAGACTGAGTGGGAAGGGTAAGAATTGATCAACTGACAACCTTTATTTGCTTGTGCGATTTGACCAACTGATCACCTACCGTTTGGATGAACTTAAGAAGTTAGGGATGAGTGTCTAAGATGCTAGGCGTGCACCATTGTTATGAATCTTACATGTAGCGGAACTTAATGACTTGGCTTAGGGGACTAAAACAACTGGACTTTCAAGGGTAGTAGCTTGATCTCTGGTGGAAACCTTTCTTTGATAGGTTAGACGAGGACATTAAATGTTATCCTAGCGACCTAAACCCCCACTTGAAGCAATTGAAAGTAATTAGATGTGAACATAACATGATAGGATGAGTAACTAGGTTAGCACACTTCTCCTCTATTGATCACAACCTCTACCTTTACTTTCTTTCTTTATTTTCTTGCTTTAGTAGTTAATAAATCATTTCAATCTTAAAACCATTAAAATCTGTGACACCTAGACTTAATTAGAATCCATTCACATAGCTCTTGGGACGACCTCTGTTTTACCGATTACAACACTACACACGATCGGGTACACTGCCCGTTAGTGCATAAGGTAGACCATAGGTGTAACATATTGGATTTCTTAAATACATAATCTAATGCACAAAGTAGGCGTATAGTATGAGTTTTAGAGAGAGAAAGTAAAGAGAGTTGGGAACTTAGTGAGACAAAGAAAAATGATATTGAAAGCAACCCTACCTTGGAGGTAGAGGGTATTTATATTCTTATAAGACCGCCACCTCACGAGCGTGGATCGGCATACGGCAGTAAAGACCATCCGTCCTCCCGCGGTGTTACTTAACAAACTACTTACTAACATTACATGACTATTACTCACGGAGCTTTCTAGCGATAATACATACTTGAGTGACCCGACTCTTTAACTACCGGTTTTCTAAATCTAACAATCTCCCACAGGAGGTCACCTCAATTTACATTGAATACAAACAGACATTTTGATTGTTCTTGAATTCTTGGTTAAGTTCTTTGCTCTGTAGTCCGTAGCCTTTGATTCTTCATGTCTTTGCATGTTTTGTTATTTCAAGTGGAGGTCTTTAACCAGTCCACGTGAAGATGAGTTCGAGCCGCATTGAGATCATCGACACCATAAATCTCTGACTTATCCTTTGAAGTGTTGTCATCATGTGAAGTTGTGACTTTTGGACCGACATGCTCACATTATGGATCATGATATCTTCTTATCAGAGTTGCGTAAGCTTTTGTTGATTCTTGATATTTGTAGCAGCGTAGCAGAAGCATGGAGTGAGGATATCAGAATCACTTGACGAAGATATGCATATATCGTGATTTCTTTGAAATGAACATGATGTGTGAGCATGCGGTTTATGGAATGACATCAATTCGATGTTTGCAATCGGGTTTCCCGCATACAACAGTTAGCAATAAAAGCACAAAAAGTGTCTTTGATCACTTTTGTTGAATTAGGTATCGGCCCACGGTTCCCCGTTGATCGGTACAAGTCTTTTTGTGATGGTATAATTCAAGAATCTAGATTGTGGTTTCAGCGGTACGCTCCTAAGTGTTCTCAGCGAACGCGTCTCAAAGACAACAATTGGAAGTGAACCCAGTGCGATTCGATTGATGAAAAAGATTTCAAAACAATCATGTATAGCTAATATAAAGGGTTTTATGTCTGAAGAAGGTTTTATGAAAATCGCTTATACAATCATAAATACCCCTTTTACTTTTTGAAAACATAATACACAGTCGACGTGCTAAAGAAAAGAATTTTTGAGCACATCGACCGGTTTTTCAAAGGTATCCTGTTAGTGCAAATATTACGATATTTAATCTATACATTCTCATTTGTTTTGTTGATGACAAACATGTAACTTGTAATACATAACGTAAAATGTATAAGTTACTTGTAATTATATATTGTCTCAACACCTCTCGACTACTCAAGTCCTTGTATGCTACAACACAGGTTCGTACATGTTTGTTATGTTGCGTTATGATCAAACCCCCAACAAACCATAAAAACATGTTTAGTTAAATAGTTTATGTATAACAACTACTGTTTACATATTGGGTAAATATATACATAACTAGTATGTATTATAGTGGGTAGAAACTTAAGTATTTGACCCATTGACCAAATACATTGAATGTAGTTGGATAAAACCCAAAATCTAGAAACATTGTACCTTGGTAGGCACTCATAACCCATTTGACTAGATGCATTGCATCCATTAGATACATTGTATCTAATCTAATACCCATGGATCAACCCATAACCCATTTGACTAGCATCCATTAGATACATTGTATCTAATCGAATACCCATTGATCATATCCATAACCTATGGTATTGACCCATACCCATTTGACTAGATACAAAGTACTCATTAGATACATTGAATCTAAAAGAATACCCATGGACCAACCCATAACCCATGACCCATGACCCATGACCCAAAACCCATGGGTAAAGGAATCCCACGGATCCCAGTAATACCTGGACGGATCCCTCAAGGGAGGGATCGTGGGATCCGGAGGAAGTGGTTTTTTTCTTCTATAAATAGTAAGCCATTTCTTCATTGTTTCACACACCTTTACACATAGTTTCTCTCCACCATTTCTAGGATATTTTAGATCATTAGGAAACATGTAAACAACCCTCATCTCATATGATCATAATGCTTCTAACTTTCATTTGTTTTAAGCATACTCCCGAAGTGATCCTCCAAAGCAAGCTTAGAGATCTTGCATCCTTACCTATTGAAGTGATCACCCATCACAAGATACAAGCACATGAAGATCTTCTACAACAAGCTTGGGAAACTTGTTATCTTCATTCATAGAAGACTAACTACATCATGCTTTGGGTTCTTGATGTTTAGTTTAGGATTTCATATCCATTAGACACATTGTCTTGGATAATGTCTAGTATCATATTCTTGTATCTATGACTAGACTAGATGGTTTATGTGTTTGTGCCATAAAACACAAGGTTTGTTATGTTGGGCCACAAAACATAACGGGGATCATAGATGTGTTATATATCTATGACTAGACTAGATGGTTTATGTGTTTGTTCCATAAAACACAAGGTTTGTTATGTTGGGCCACAAAACATAACGGGTGTCATAGATGTGTCGAAGGCATTAGTGAAGGGTGCCGAGTAATCTAACCAAGGGCATTAGTGAAAGGTGCCTAAGGTGTACATTGATATGGTGTGTTTAGATATACAAGATAGAGTAGTATTGGATCCAAGGATATTGATATCCTTGATGGTGTTGTAATAAGTTAGTCTCCTTAGGAGTATAGGTGTTGGTGTAGTGTTGGGTAGTTGTTCCTCCATTGAAATGGAACTAGGTACTTAGCCTAGTACCTAATAAAGAGGTAGGCGACGTTGTCATAGGATTAGTTCTCCTTGGAGTGAAAGAACTTCGGTGGTTAGCCTGCACTCGGATAAAGGGTAAGCTGACGTTGTGTTAGGTGTGGTTCACCTTGGTGTGAAGAACTTCGGTATTTAGCTTTGTGCTTAGAAAAAAAAGGTGTAGCGGCGTTGTGAAGGCTTCTCATGCCATAAGGAGTTGGTGTAGTGTTCTGAAATCTCAAGTAGGTGACTCGGGAGTAGAGTAGGGCAAGGAAGGTGTCCTTGTAGTCGAACCACTATAAATCCTCGTGTTGGTTTGTCTATCCTTTTACTTATCGCTTTACTCTTATTCTTGCGTTACATTGTTTATTTTCTATGTGGTTGATGTCTATGTTTGTGATACATACTTGGTCTTTCATATAGTCATAAACTATATTTAACACTTTACATATTATGACACTTTTGATTAAGAAAAAGCAACCGGACTAATAATGGTGAAACTTGATTTATAATGAACCATTAATCTTGCGGAATCTTATGTGATATTAAGGGGTTGGCCTTACATGCCGTAATGCGTTAAATGCATCCTCGCGTCAAGATTATCAAATGCAATGGTTTATACTATATTTGATACAAAAGTTTTAAGTTTTAAACGAGCGTATTCACCCCTCTACGTTTTCACAATTGGTATCAGAGCGGGTTGGCTCTAGTTTTAAAACAAATGGTTTTCAAAATGAGCAAGGTCCTTGTATCAAATTTTTGGTGAAGTCAAGCATAATATAAAAAGTGTTTTGTTGATTTTTTTTCTTTGAAGTTTTGTTGTTAGATATCTTGTTAATCAAGCTTGAATAAAGGTAAAAATGGATAATTTAACTTCACTAAAAAGTCTACAAAGGTTATACCTTTTCGTCGGGTCAAAACGTGCATTTTTGTAATTACGTAATGAGATCCGCGGATCCCTCAGGTTACTTGGATGGATCCCTAAAAGCAAGGATCCGTGGGATCCGTGGTACGAGAAACGATTTTTATCGAATTTCAAAATTCATAACTAATTAGTAGTCGTTAGAAGTCGTGCTACCTATCATTTTAAAGGTATTTGAGTCTACTTTCATTTAAAAATGATTTCATAAACTTATTCAATACAAAAATTTACAGAATCATTGATTTAGAATAGAAAGTCATTTTTCGGTCATAACTTTTGCACAAACTTTTGATCTAATTAGAGACGGATGTTTTCGTTTTTGAACAACAATGTGTCCTCTTTTTAAATTAAGGTTTTGATCATGTATAAATATATAAAAGAAACTAAACAAGCTTGGTATACATGTTTATATTTAACACAAAGCGATGAAAAGAACTTTCGTATGCTATGCTATATGATAAATTGTCTTCCTTGCATTACTTGATTATTTGCTTTTCTCAAATAGCTTTTGTGCTTGTTTGATTGAATAACATATGTGGTTTCCTTACCTTGCTATTCATTCTCTTGTTTGTCGATTTAGTAATATTCTACTAATCAATGTGCTATTTGAAGGAGTGTTTGGGATAACATCTAGTTGTGTCGAAAATGTTAGGTTAAATACTTAGATAAGTCATATAAGTTTAAAAATGTTTAAAACATGTAATACATTAAATGGCTTTTTGATTGAGTTTGTCATATGTGCAACATAAATGTTTTATATGCTTATATGTTTCCTTGTTTTCTTGTATCGTTTTCTAAGAACGACAAGAATGTACATCGGATCATAACCTACACTTGTGTTGATGATGTACTCTCCGGTTTTCCTTTTCATGATCGCTTTCCAAGCTTCATAGTAGGATTGACAACTTGATTAGTTCATCCGATATACTCAAGTAAATTATTTTCAAGCATAAATATAATTTTTCATATCCGAAAGTCCAAACTCGAGATTTCCAACAACATATGTTTAACTAGCTCATCCAACCATTTTTTGTTCACCATATGGACAATTTTTTTAACATGACACCTTCGTCACCTTAGTTGTTTCAAGTATAATATTAATAAAAACGAAGCAAAGTATCATCATTGTTACTCTTCGATAGGCCATTGTAGGAATTTAAATTTTCCTAACTTGAGAATGAATACTGGAGAACTTATTGCACTAGAAACTCAATTTGACCTAACGGTTGAATTGCTTCCTTGATAGAAGTTGGGTATGTGGAATCTCTGTAAAATGGTCGGTGTTTAGCCGTAATTGAGCACCACTAGTAATAGTCTCATATTCATTCTTTCACTTGAGAAATTTATACTCCTATGTTTTCCTAAAGTAAGTTTACAAAGGAAATACTTTGCATTGTCTTAAGATTACTAATCAAACAAGTTGTAAAATTAATTTTTCTTTTAGTTAATCACAACCACTTGCCTCATCAAGCGATTATCTTGCTTTGATCGAGAAGAGCTACATGACTTCATGGACGAAGCTCATTGTATGCTAATCACCATCCATAATGACTAGATTATCCTAAACTAGCACCTCACAACTCTTTTGTCTTGAACACCATCATGTGCTCTTTTCTTTCTGGACACATATCTCGCATGTCATTGTTAGTGTAAATGATTTACTAATCTAGACCGTAAATCTATTTTGGGCTTCTTGAATAGTGCTTGTTAAGTTTGCTAAACCTTTGTGTCATTTGTGAGCTCGATCTCATTTGATTGCCTATATGTTATCTCTACATGCTCTCCTTGCTTTTGCTTAATTTGTATACATGTATACTTGCGTATAAAATCATTAGTTTCATAATTGAAACATATAGCAAAATTACGCAACTATTACTTTTAAAAATGCGTCTCATTTGGATCCCTTAGATTTAACTAGGCGGATCCTCCAGTGAAGGATCCGTGGGATCCGGGTGAATTAAAGTTCCTTTTTAGCCTCCTTGCATCAATCCAATATTCTAGACCTTATTGGACTAGTTAAACATGCTACATTAGGATCACTTAAACTTTCCTTAGGCTTAGTTGATCTCACATTCACTCATGGATGATTTAGGATCACATTCAAAGTATTTTTGATTTATCATTACTTCAAAACTCACCATCTTTCCGCTCCAATGTTTACACATTGCTCCTCTCATCTCAAAACACCTAGTTTGATATTTCTCTCAATTTTAGCAAATTGATTTTAGTCATCCTTACCTCAAAATAGGCCAAAAACTAGCTTTTAATTTCTTATGATTTTTAAGAATTTTCCAAATCTCTATCAAGTCATCATCTGATCTCTAGGATCATTTAACACCACTTGACACTCTCAAATTTCTTAGTGTCATCTTTGATCATCCTCCACTGGTGCTCATAAAGCCCCATTTCTTTCCATAAAAGGCAATCATTAGCTACCATCAATCATTTTCTCTTGATCATTCAAGTCCATCTTCATGTAAGACACTTAATAGACTGAGTAACTTAGGATATGTAGGTGCTAGACCTTGATAGAACCCAATCACCTCTTTTTACCTCATCACATTGCGGATCCTAGCTTAAGTTGGCGGATCCTCTAGTGAGGGAGTGGGAAGTGGAGCGATGAGTACATTATCTCTTTAAATAATCATTTCAAATTTCCTTTTTCCACACAAGCACTTTTTCAACACTTAGGATTATCATTTTATGTTTATAAATGAGTTACATTTATATGATCCTTTACGTGTTCTTTTCGTTTCATGATTTTATGTGAACAATTTATCCATTTGTATAAATGTTTTCCTTTTGTACTAACTCTTTTGGATTCTTGTAGGATGACAATGGTCGATTTCATCATCAAGTCAAGTTGTGCTCATTCGCACATTTTTTTTATATTCCTAATCTTGCATCATCCTAACTATCTTACTTTACTTTTATCACTACTCACAAAGTCATCAGGTTTACCACCTCTATTGAGTCATCAACCAAGTCAAAGATTCACCTTGATACCTTTCATCACCGTGTCCAAGGTCTAGTTCATGAACTACGTGATGAAGTATGTTTCATGTTCTACCACATCCTACTTGTGTCAACCACAATCTCAAACCACAAGCTACTTGTGTCAACCACATCCTACAAGTGTCTCATTACCACTAGAATTCATGGTCGCTCAACCATCCTCCACAAAACATCTATGTTGTCAAAAGCCAAGTGAATTTCGTAATGAAATGCGTCTCATCCCTAAGCACATTTTTTTTTGAACAAACCTTACAACCTCTAAACCAACCATGATGATGCAAGTAGTAGGATTATTCTCTTTTTTTTACACTAATCCTTTCTTTGTAGGTTCATATATATACACTTTGATGTGTATGGGATTCTCGCCTATTTATGGATGAAATTTTACACTAATTTTTTTGTAGGTTCTTGGCCCTCGAGCTAGGGAGCTTAGTGAGCATTTATAAAGTGCCTCATATGACTTACTCAATAAAGGGCTAATATAATTTAGCACTAACTTTTTGTTTTGTAGATTTTCAAAACACACTAGGAGAACTTGACGCTCTCAATAAAGTAGAGTTTTTCGTCAAAGCAAAAACATTGCAAATTTACAATAATTTCATCTTAGCCTTCTACAATACTTGACGCTTTGAGGGGAGCCTGGCCAAGTCAGAGAGCATGCACACATTCATTCTTCAAAATTCCTTTATGTTTCAACAAAGGGAGATTTCTTTCTCATCATATATTTTCCTTTTTGTTTTCTTACAACACTAACCTTGATGTAGGTTAAGCCTCAAAATTTGATCCATTGGTAGCTGGCAATAATGGTTATAATACAAAGGATCTTTCTATTTTTTTGTGTGTGATTCTCTAGGTTCCTCTTAAAGGCTGAGATCACCACCTCTCGAAGACGTGCAAGCTCAAGGTCATGAGTTGCTAAGCTTCGTCATTAGTGTTTAGTGTTGAAGGTATTGGCGTGGTGTGCCAATTGGAGCAATAAGGTGCTTTCATTTTAACTTCACTAGGGATGATGCAAACTCGCCATTCTTGGGAGAAATTAAGTTTAAAGGACACACCCTTTTGTTTTGACAAAAGGGGAGAAGAGTGTAAACGAGGTAATGTATAGGAAATGGGACACAAGTAACTTAGACATTTTACCTATCTATTACGTTTACATATATTTTGTCATCATCAAAAGGGGAGATTGTTAGTGCAAATATTACGATATTTAATCTATACATTCTCATTTGTTTTGTTGATGAAAAACATGTAACTTGTAATACATAACGTAAAATGTATAAGTTACTTGTAATTATATATTGTCTCAACACCTCTCGACGAATCAAGTCCTTGTATGCTACAACACAGGTTCATACATGTTTGTTATGTTGCGTTATGATCAAACCCCCAACAAACCATTAAAACATGTTTAGTTAAATAGTTTATGTATAACAACTAGTGTTTACATATTGGGTAAATATATACATAACTAGTATGTATTATAGTGGGTAGAAACTTAAGTATTTGACCCATTGACCAAATACATTGAATGTAGTTGGATAAAACCCAAAATCTAGAAACATTGTACCTTGGTAGGCACTCATAACCCATTTGACTAGATGCATTGCATCCATTAGATACATTGTATCTAATCTAATACCCATGGATCAACCCATAACCCATTTGACTAGTATACATTAGATACATTGTATCTAATCGAATACCCATTGATCATATCCATAACCTATGGTATTGACCCATACCCATTTGACTAGATACAAAGTACTCATTAGATACATTGAATCTAAAAGAATACCCATGGACCAACCCATAACCCATGACCCATGACCCATGACCCATGACCCATGGGTAAAAGGGAGCGTCCCACGGATCCCTAGTAATACAACGGGCGGATCCTCAGGGAGGGATCCGTGGGATCAGAGCGTGGCTAGTTTTCTTCTATAAATAGTGAGCCATTTCTTCATTGTTTCACACACCTTTACACATAGTTTCTCTCCACCATTTCTAGGAATTTTAGATCATTAGGAAACAGGTAAACCACCCTCATCTCATATGATCATAATGCTTCTAACTTTCATTTGTTGTAAGCATACTCTAAATGATCCTCAAAACAAGCTTAGAGATCTTGCATCCTTACCTACTGAAGTGATCACCCATCACAAGATACAAGCACATGAAGATCTTCAACAACAAGCTTGGGAAACTTGTTATCTTCATTCATAGAAGACTAACTACATCCTGCTTTGGGTTCTTGATGTTTAGTTTAGGATTTCATATCCATTAGACATATTGTCTTGGATAATGTCTAGTATCATATTCTTGTATCTATGACTAGACTAGATAGTTTATGTGTTTGTGCCATAAAACACAAGGTTTGTTATGTTGGGCCACAAAACATAGCAGGTGATCCTCGATGTGTTATATATATCTATGACTAGACTAGATTAGTTT